>CM023533.1:74718953-75438953 GCA_013350335.1 Chimonanthus salicifolius | reverse complement strand
GACCCCGAGACTTAAAAAATAGCAGTTGTCTACTTTTGGAAGCTTTCCAAATTTAGAAATTTCCAAAATTGGTATGTTGTTGGGGCCCACAACGGTTAAGAAAATTATTTAAATACTATTATTCAATTTTTTAATTTTTAAAACCCAAATTTGGAAACTTTCTAAAATTAGCACTGTGGGACCCAAGCTATTTTATTTTTGGAAGAAATTGATTTGAAAACTTGTTTTGAGAAAATAAAATTTATTTTAGAGCAAAAATTTAAAATTTGGAAAAATCCAATTAATTTTGGAAAACAATGGAAGGAATATCTTATAATTTTTATTAGAGGTTTTAGTGGGCCATGGTCCCACACTATTTTTTTTTAAAATTTTTTAAAAAAGGTGGAAATTCCAAACTCCAAATTTATTAAAAACGTTGGAGGCCATTCATAATTAGCAATGTGTATTATTTTTAGAATAAAATAAAATAAAATAAAGAAAAGAGGCAAAAAAATCCCATGGCCGACTACCATTGTAAAAAATAAAATAGAACAATGATTCGTGTATTGCATAGTGCAATACACGACCTTGGTGTTTTTCTCTCTCCTTTACTCTCGCTTTTCTACATGTTGAAGAGCTTTGGATTTTGAAGATTTCCTTGGTTTTTCCACTGGTTTTGCATTGGATCTCCATCTTCTCCATGAGGTAAGTTTAAATTTTCCATGAATCTTATGTGATTTTCTTGGGTTTTCTTGATTTTTCCATCTATTTTCTCTTTTGTTTTCTCTCTCAAACTTGGATCAGATCTCCATGGTTTTTATTGATGCAATTCAAACATGGAGATGAGAGAAAGAAAAAGAGAAGGAAAAATAAGGACTGATTTAAGAATTGAAATTAATTGGAAACCAAATTCAAGAATTCGTATGGAAATTTCAAGGAAATTCGGTGAACCACTCTACAATTCCAATCTACGCACCTTGCACTAAATATTCCATAACTCTGGCATCCAATTGAACTTTCGAAGAAATCAAGTTCATTAGAAGACAGACTTCTAGATCTAACCACTATAGGATTTTAAGGCATAAATAATTTTCAGAAATTCCTCGGATCTAATCCATAAGTTGGACCAAATTTCATATAAAAAATTCAGGACAATTTTACTCAAATTTAATGTCCGATTTTTAATTACTTTTTTTATTATTATTTTGACTCAATTTTTTTTCGAATTATTCAATACAATAAAGAATTACCAGAAAAAAAATTGATTGAGTTTTAATGAGTTTAAGTACCCCAAATTATTGTTGCAAATTGTGCATAATTTAGATTTGCAGTTTGGGAGCAGTTTTGACATGATTTTCAAAAAGCATAACTTGGTCTTTGATCAACGAAAATATGCAAAATTTATGTCAAAATTGATCAAGATGAGGAGATATATCTCTAAAAAAAATATAATAAGGTCCAATTTTATGATTTGATGGGTGAAAATCGGTTT
Organism: Chimonanthus salicifolius; assembly: GCA_013350335.1. NCBI lineage: Eukaryota > Viridiplantae > Streptophyta > Magnoliopsida > Laurales > Calycanthaceae > Chimonanthus > Chimonanthus salicifolius. The sequence continues at coordinate 75,437,482 of CM023533.1, read as the reverse complement.
GCAATTCAGGTCTCTTGGATAGACTGCAATCTGTTTGGTCGCAATACTGTCCTGGTAAAACGATCATATCTCGGGCAGGAAAGTCCATTTGGGCCAAACGAGGTATCATTACCATCGTAATTTAAAGAAATATATTATAATATGTGATGGAATTAAATTTATAAACTTTCCATTTCCATAAAATTCTATAAGATTACCAAATTCTTCCCTACAAGGATTTTCCTGGAAAAGTTCATAAAACTTTAAATTTTTTAATTTGTATTTACTGGACCAGAACCCGTATGATCGTAAGTGATACAATATTTTAATATAAATTAATAAGGAATTGATTCTTAAGTGATTTTGGAATTTTTAAAACAATTGCAGAGATTTGAATTGAAACTTTGTTGGTTGAAAGCTTGAATTTCGACGTATTTTTTGTTGTGATTGTTAGGTGAGGGATTCAAATATTTTCATGTGTATTTTTATTGCTGAATTCCTATGAGATTATAATCTGTTTCTTGGAATGCATAAATATTGGGTTTAGAACAAAATGACTGAGATTTATTTGACTTAACGGGTAAAGTCATGTGCATCTCACAGAACGTATGGGGAAAAATTATTTTTGGCTAAATGTTTAAGCCAGGGAGTAACTTAGTTAGCTGGACTGGTATTCGTACCCGTTGCCTTGTTGGAAAATCCATGATATGCATTCAAAAAGCTGATTTGGAATGGTTTTATGTTATGTTTGGAACTTTTGATGTTTATGGATGGATCCAGTTATGCCATATTATTGTTGAACTGTGATTTCTACACATGTTCATATGGAATTATATGTGTTTGGAACTATAATTTAGAATTGCTAAATTAATTAGATTTGGTTCATTATGGCATATGATTATGTTGATTAAATCTCCATATTTTATTGGGTCATGGCACTCATGCATGGATTATTAATTGTTATCATGCATGAGCATCCACATTTTGGGTGGGTACTGGAGATTTGGGCTATGAGCCTTTGGTATTTGGTGTTGGTGACTTTTGAGTCAGAGATCAACAAAGGACCATTTGGATCAGATTGTTCCGTGGACTGTTGGGGACCGGTTAGATCATGTCCTTGGATTATTTTGTGTTGGTGACTTTTGAGTTAGTGACCAAGAGAGGACCAGTTGGGTCAGATTGTTCTTTGGACTGCTGGGGACCGGTTAGGTCATGTCCTTGGATTATGTTGTTGATGACCAGAGGAGATGAGCCTCTACGACCATCAACTTTAACTGTCAGCCAAGGAGGGTTGTGCTACAGGTCATGCCTATGCTGGTGACTGAGAAGCAGTCACGTCGTTTGACAAGCTGGTATTGGGTGGTACACTGTAGCAGACAGCTTAGATTTGTGGCTAACTAGCCAGGTCTGCGAACCATGTTTTTGTTCGCGAAGGGATTCATGCATCATCTTGGCATTTTGCATTACATGCATTATTGGCATCGTGTTTTATTTTATTACCTTGATCTATATGGAATTCATGTACAATTGTATAGCATGCTTGTATTTGTTTCTTTCACTGGGCATGGAGCTCATACCCCTACATTTCAGGGGTTTCTTTGGAGTTAGATCAGGGAGCGATGTAGAAACAAAACTAGATCTTGGAGCCATTAGATGCCAGTTGTACGTTATTTATTTTATAACAGAAACTAATGGTTTAGTTGATTTGGTTCATTTGAGGCATTTAAGTATCATTGAGGATTGTAATAGTTTCAGTCGGTTTGAGATTTGGATTATTACGGTTATTTACTTGCCTTGGGTGTGAGATAGTGAGATTTAATTTTTAATTCTCATTATGTGGTTACTTTAGTGTGGTTTGGCTTGATGATTCATACCTGCTAATAGGAAAAATTAATATAGGATGTTGCATTGTTCGATTACGGCTTATTGATATTATTCTGCAACTCTGAAACAGTTTGTGAACATGTAAGTGTTATCATGTTGACTGATAATTGAAAAAAAAATATATATCAGCCATGTCGGACGTCCCATGTTATTTGGTCTTTTGTCAATGTGAGGACCCGTTTGATGAGGTTAATCGGGCAGGGTCTTACACTATCACCTAATGTTCCCATGACGTGAACCTCGTCCGAAAAAACTCAACAATGACAAAGGTTTCCGTGCCACTAGTTTGCGTGTCTTCCCTTGGAGGCATTAAGACCTGTTGGATTATGAAAGTCTCACCAACTGTGTCACCATATATGACGTCATCATCACTGAAAGCCTCCTCTTCATCTACATCTTCAACTTCCTATTCATATTTTTCTTGGATCAAGGTCACATGGTGAGTAGGACAATCAATTGCTATATTACCTAACCCGTTGCATTTGAAGCACTTGACCTGTGATTTCTGCGTTCGTTCCGCAGGTGGAACCTGTAACGCCCGGCCCTTTCCGAGATTCAGAGTCTAATTTTTTTTTTTAAAAAAAATAATAAAATAATAACACCGGAAGAGGGCGGACGACATCACGACGTGAGCTAAGTTCGGACTATCCAAAGTCCGACCCTTAATTGGCCACCCATGTGTGCATGGACTAAGACCATGAAAACAGATCCACACATGGAACTAAGTAACTCTTGTGGAATAATATAAACTGACTGCGGAATAAGTCATACATTGCGGAATTATAATCAACCCTAAGACAATCTTCGTTCTTAGATAGCAAAGCACTGGTCTTCCAATATAAACTACTTAACCAAATTATCCATCATCAAACTATTCACAAACCATAGCAAAGTTACTAACTATTACACGTCCATATAAATGTATTCGAAAGACAGTAATATAGAAATCTCAATCATCATTCAAGCGTTTAAGCTTGGCTCCCCTCCTGGTCCTCGATCTTCTCTTTCCCTTTTCTTTTTCCTGCATTATCCTCTAAGGATAGAATTAGGGCGTTAGATAATCGTGCCCAGTAGGTTTCCGATCAAGGCTACCACATGGTTAGTATATAAAACATGCATCTATATAGTATATGATCATCCAAAAAACATCTGAAATCAATGCTATGTATGTAAGTGCAAATGTAATGAGTCCCACCCATCACACATATACATAGCCATCACTTGACGTGACTCTCCTCGTCAAGGTAAACCACAGTACTCCACATTTTCTCTGAATAGAACTCTCCTGTCAAGGTAATCCAGAGTACTCCACATTTCCTCTGGATAGGCCTCTCCTCATTAAGTTATTCCTCCTGGCGGGACTCTCATCGCCTAAGGAGGCCCCACAGATGCATCACGGGCATACCGACGCAGTGTGGGGTCCGGTTTCCATAATCATCACCCCATGCCATGCATGAGATGTCAATGAATAATATGTCATTTGTAAGTATATAACTCATCATTCAAAACCAATTTGAAACTTAAATCAATAACATTACATCTCATAAAAATCATGAATAAACCAACTATAGCAATGGTTACAAGTAGGTAGGAAACCTACTGAAATTTCGCTTAAGTGTCCGTTCCTTTCAAGCGTCACCCGTTCACAACTAGCGTGCCGTCAAAGAGATCCGTCACCTTATTCACATAAACCATGAAGCAACTTTAATCCCATACTTCATTTGGATGGGGTTTGGCCATACAACATGGCTGAACCTCATCATCTAAGTTTGGTCCCTATCTCCCATTTTTGTCATTGTTTTAAAGTCCCCAAATCAAGTCCCTTGATTTACTAATTCCATCCATTAACTTCATTAAAACAGTCCATTAAAATTTATATCCAAAAATATTTATAAGTGGGGTTCGGCCATACATCTTGGCCGAACCTCACTTATTTACTTAGGTCCCTTCTTTCATCTCTTGACTGTTACCCTTATTCACAAAACTGCCATTGCCACCAATACATAATTATATCATGCTTAAACATTAAAACCACCAATTATTTCCATAAAATTGATTCATAAAACCCTATAGCCATGGTCCATGTATGGCCGAACCCTATGGCTTTCACATTTGAATCTCTTTGTCATAACTTAGCCATAGTAACCCCATGGTTCGGCCATGAAATGGCTGACCTATGTCTTGTCCAAATGTTCACTTAGAACCCTTTTTAAACCCTTCATATTGTTCCATGATCTTCAACTTTGAAACCCTTTAATTCAACAAAACAGTCCATATAACTCACCATCCTTTCCATCCTTTAAATCCATATAAGATGGTCCATGGTATGGCCGAACCCTATGGTTCACTTGGTTCAATACTTCCCATGATTATTCATGGTTTTGACATGCTAATTCAACCATAATCAATATATAGTTCAGCCATACATTGGCCAACCCAATATATACATTTTATCTCCATTTTTTAAACACCTTAACCCTTCCACAACTTGTATGGTTTTTATCTCTCAAAACCATCAAAATCACCATATAATAATCATATGATTTCATGGGGTTCGGCCCTCACAAGTGGCTGAACCCTATGGCCCATAACTTGAACTTTTTATCAAATACTTAACCTCATTAAAACATGTAAAAATCTCCATGGTTTTGCATGGTTTTTAACCTTCAAAAACCATCAAAATATCCAAATAATTTCATGGGGTTCGGCCATCCAAGGTGGCCGAACCCAATGATCCATTTTATCATTTTTAAACAACCACTACCCAAGGTTTAAACCCTCGATGCATTCGGCCATTCCATAGCCTAATCATGACATCCAAATCCATGATTTAAAAACCCCGTCAACTTGCATCTTAGGTCTAATTAAAACATCCAAAACAGTCCATCATTTTGCATGGTTTTAACTTACAAAAATCATCAACATAACCATAATATTTCATGGGGTTCGGCCAACCAAAGTGACCGAACCCTATGATCCATGTTTGCTATCTTTTAAACATCAAAATACATACTCCAATGGTAGATTCAGCCATCCCATGGCCAAATCATGTTCCATTTATCCCATTTTATTAAACATAATTCAATGGAAATACTTACCAAATTCCTTTGCTTTTCCTCTCTCCTTTTGACCTTGCTTCCTTCCTTCTTACTTCCTTAGTCTCTAGCCGAAAAGGTGTTTGATCAATGGTGAAAACACCAATAGCTGGTTCGGCCAAGGAGATGTGTTCTTGAGAGAGAGAGAGAGATAAGAATTCTTGAGATTTCCAAGAGTGATAATCGGCCAAAGGTGTGATTAATCCCTTTTGTTAAACAGCCCTTGAACCTCTCATTTGCCTCATAATTTCTTGCTCAAACCAAGGAGGCATTTGGTGCCAACCAAGGCATCCCTTGGCACCAACCAATGCACCCTTTGAGATGGAAAGACACCTCCATCTTTCATCATTAAAGCCGCCCCCAACCATGGTGACCCTTGGCTTGGCCAAGGCACCCTTCACTTCCAACGTGTGGGACTTGCTTCCTTGGTGATGTTTGATGTCAAGACAACCCTTCAAATTCCATTTGACTCACTTGAACTCAAGGTCCCTTTTATTTCCAACTCAACTCACCCAACTCACTACACTTAATGCATATCATTTAATGCACTTGAGTCAACTCATTACTTGATTTAATTCCAACTCACTTCAGTCCCAACTCAACCTGATGTAACTCATATTTGAGCTCACTTGAGGGTCCACACGGTCAACCATGGTCAACTCGACCCATTGGGTCCCCATTTGGCTCATTGACCCAATTGACGCCATGACCCAATTATGGGTTGTTTTTGCCATTTGCATGTGATTTTCATATGTGCATCAAGCCTACCCGTTTATGCTCCATTTAGTTTCCAATCATTTCAGCTTAACCCCATTAAATTTGGGCTCACCCAATGGTCAAACAAGTCCATTATGACCCATTGGTCCCAATTGGGTCCTTTGATCCAATTAACCATATTGACCCAATTTGATGTTCATTACCCATTCATGATAAATTGACCCTTATAGTATGTTCATAGGGTCTTAATTTGAACAATGAGCCCCACCATTTTCTCATGTACAATAACATTTATCAAATTCACCAATCTAGTGGCATTTTCGTAAATATTCATATTACTGAGAAATTGGGGTGTTACAGAACCTAAGGAGTTGACTTTTGAGCAGGCTTGGGTGAAGAATTCCCTGCTGATAGGTTAGGGTTCATGGACGTGCTCTATTCTAGAGTAGTACGACTTCTATGATCTTCTACTTGTTCAAACTTGAGGGTCATTTGATAAGCAATAAACATATGAGTTATCTCAAGGCCAGTCATAGGATCACTGATGGAAGGATGAAGACCTTCAATGTATCTTTGCACCACAACCTACTCACGTCCATTCACATTATTGCGGGAAATCAGGAGATTAAACTCATCTGTGTATTCTGCAGCAGTCCTTTTTCCCTGTCTGAGTTTCTGCAACTTAGAAAATAAAGTCTGAATATGATTAGGAGGTAAATAAGTACTACACATAATCTTTTTCAACTTCCTCTAGGATTGGATGAGGTCCTTTCCTAGATTCTTTCTCTCAAGCTTAATGGACTTGTACCAAGATAAGACATTACCTCTCAATTTCATTACAACAAGCTTAACCTGTTGATTTTCTTGCACATCTCCACATTCAAACATATTTTCAATTGTTTCTAGCCAGTCTAGAAATATCTCACTAGATAGATGCCCAAAGAACTCTAGAATATCTACTCTGCTAGGCATGCGATTAGTATATCTTTGTTGATGATGTTGTCTATCATTGTTGTTCTAACAGTCATCATTGCTAGACTCTGAAGGATCCCTATGACGCGAACCATGAGATTGTTTAGAAGAGCATCTCTACCACGGGCAAGTTGTTGCACAGAATCATGCAAGGCAGTCACTTGATGTTGCATAATGGCTTGCATGGTGGCCATCTATCTTGCCAACACTGCTATTGTTTCTTGCCAATCAACCATCTCTGATTGTTTGTCTCTCTCATTACTGGCTTGACCCTTCAAAGGGTTGTTATCACCATCATTCTTGCCCATATTTAATCTAGTACTATAACCGTGTGTCATAAAAATTCAAAGCGAGCAAGAGAGCCTGAAACTTGAAAACTTGTTTGTGGACACAAGTACTATCCAATATGAATCACACACGAGCCAACAACTATGAAAATCAGGTAGTTGTAAGAAAATTTGCAAAAATACAGTTACTCAATGCTCCAAAAGTTGATAAAAAAAACTTTGTTGTATGGATTTTCTGCGTACTTGTCACCAAAAAATTGATAACTGGAGTTTCTGATATGATATATCCACTATTTTTTTTGGAGGAAGCCACCTAATATAGAAGACTCTTGTAAAAATCAGACCGAAAAAAGTTCGATTGATACTCCAAAAAATTTATGTAAGTAACTGAAGTGACAGATATAAAAGTTCATGTTTCTGCTCAGTCTGTTTTTGTGCGCTGTGATGGAAAAAATCGTAACTGGAACTACAAAAATCTTCCTAGAGAGATATTTATATTGCTAGAAATCAGAGAAGGGTATCTAACAACCCTCCAAATATGAGATCAAAAGAATATCAATTGATCACACAAAATTATGCAGCAACAGTGACCAAAATAATTAATGCAATCTAATTCACAGTTTTGGTAGCAGTACTTTGCACCAGTGATAACTTGATGTAGGAAAATTGAAATGATGCAAAATAATATACCACAATGATCCTTACAAAAATTATTATCCACTGTAAAAATTTGAGAATTTTAGAACCTGGTTTGGTCAATCCAAAGTCGCGTGTAAGTAAAAAGAAAAACCTAGTTTTCTGCAGAAAACCAATCTGTAACAATCCCAGTAAAACAGTGATATCTCGGGCTAGAAAATTTTGCTCTTGATGAACCAAATTTTTCCATAATCCTTACAGGGAGACCTATCTTCTGGAATTTTTTGAGATTTTTGTCTAATCCAGTTATTCCTAGAAAATTCTGCAAGATAATGAAAATTGAAGGTTTTTGCTATAAAGAACACCGGCTCATAGTAATCTCCGAGTAAAGTTCAACAACCGTAAAATTTATTTGAAGTACAAATACAACAACTCTTGAATCAATAATGTGTGATTGGATGAGAAAAAAATTTAAGCCCACAAACACAACCAAATCTTCCCAAGAATCTTGTTCTTGTTGCAATTAGAAGTAATCTAAAGCTCTGGCCTAGGGTGGAGTTGTGTCAATTTTTCTATTGGCTTGATAATTATAGAGTATGGTCTCTGAAAGACCTGCACAACTGATTACGTATTCGTAAAAGGATTGTGCATGTAACACCCCGAAATTCTAAACCAGTGGATTAATATAATCCCCTCTTAAGAGAATGGATTGTGTGATGTTTTAAATTTGTAAATCTCGCAAGTACAAGAACCATATATAGTACAGCGATTGAGTACGAGGTCGAATCCAAAGGAAATATTCAAAATATATGAAATTCAAAATACACATGCTTCAATTTTTATGTTTATTAGAAAACCAAGATTCAAAATTAAATTTGGGATAGAAATCAATTTAATATTAAAAGTATATTCCCAAACTAATCAAATCTCTATTTAAAATAAATAGATCTACAATTTAGAACATTGATTAAAATTTATTAAAATAATGTTTTAATAAAAAGTTTATAAACGATCTCAACATTAATTCAAGTTCACAAAATCAAAGCCTAATTAAATTAAATCTTAACTAGTTCATCAAGTTGTTAGGGAGGTTTTAAATACATGAAATAAATACACATTAAAAGAATTAAAGATTTAAAAATAAAAACTAAACTACAACATTCAAGTGAAATAAAGTAAACATGAAAAATAACTTGGCAAGAAAAATAAATGACAGAAATAAAAATGCAGTAACGTAAATGGTGGTTGGTTGGAAAAGACCGTTCATCACCGACGATATTTAAATAAACAAACGACCTAGACTTTAAATTTGCGTAAAAATCTAAGATCCAGTTCATTTTTATCATCAATATTAAAAATCGTAAACTTTAATTTATAAAATCAGACCTTAGTAACTTACATTTAACATTCATAACCTAAGTCCTAACCGTTTCATGTTCAATTAAATAATTAAAGCATACAAATCGATTAAAAACAATCATAAAAAGAAATTAGAAATTGGATGTTTTAAGATTCTAAACGGATTTCCTTTGATTATTTATTGGAAAAATTAAATACAGGATTGATTGAATACAAGAAAGATGGAAATTAAAATTGCAATAAGAAACTCACTACAACATTCGAATGCACTGTGGATCTTTGAGTCTTCCTAGGTCTTTTCTCAATCCTTTGGTCCTCTTTGGTTTCAGAGTCAAATTTGAGTTTTACAATGGGTTTAGTGGGCTATTTATAGGACTTGGGATTGGATGGATGGCTAGGATTAAATCTAGATTTGAGTTGATGGATGAAATGTTGGGATTTAATCCAACTTAAATTGGGTGACTTGGATTAAAAACTTGAAAACTAGGGTTTTTACATAGGGTTACACGAATTTGGTATGATGGGTTGGCTTGGAGTGTAGTACAAGCAAGGAAGGAGAAAAAATTGGGATCGGATATGTCCTTGTGATTTTAGAATTTGGCATTGTGCTTTAGGGTTTTGGATTATGCAACTATGGATCAATGGATGGGATTAAATGGATGGATGAATGAATGGATGAGATGTTGAGATGATGTGGTGGAGGGTTTACCTATGAAATTCGAATGAGATAGGAAGGAGATAAGCAAAAATCGTGTGTGGCTATGGTGGATTGGGATGATGAGATGTGTAGGGAATCCTAGGAGTGTATCTAGATGGTTTTAGGTCTAAATGTATGGAGAGGTTTTAGGTGCTGAAATCGTGTGTACTATGTATTGGATGGATAGAGTGGTGACAATGCATGGGCGATGGAGGCTAGCTTGAGCTTCAATTTGTTCTAACTTAGGGTTTGGTGAATGGATGGCTAAGATTGGTTTGAGTTAAATCTAATGGTTCTAGGTTTAATTGGTAAAAATAAATTATAAAAATGGTAATGTGTCTAATGGAGGGTTTGGATTCAAAGGTGGAGATGAATAAATGATATGATGAATGGCCTAGATCTAGTGCAAATTATGTATGTGATGGATGAATCTGGAGGCTCTAGGGTTTTCATAATGATGTATATGGTTGTGACAAAATATCCTAAGATCTAATGTCTTAAATGATTGATGAGTGATCTAAGTGGATGGATGGATAAATGGTGCAGGGATGATCTTACTCTTAATGTTTATCTATATGATGGATGGTTTGGATGTCCTACATCTAAACAGGATGCATGAATGGGTTGGATTGACTAAGTGGATCTAGGGTTTGATGATATGAAATGCATGAAATGAACGGTTTGGATTGATTGATGGGGTCGATGGATGGTGTGGATGGGAGATTGGGAATTGGATGGTTAAGATTAAATGGGTAGGATGGGTCATGGACTTTTGTGTTTTGGACCTAAAATGGATTTGAGCTTAGGGTGGTGAACTTGGATTTGGACTTGGAGCATTGGATCTTGAATTGGTCTTGGACTTCTTGGACTTGTTGGGCTTGGATTCACTTTTGTAACACCCCGGATTTTCAACTTATAAATATTTACGGAAATTACCCATTTAATTTGTGAATTTTAGATATGGATCTTATATGGGTAAAGTGTTGGGTCTTTGCCCAATTAAGATCCAATGGATATGTTATAGGTTCAATTTAAAATAAATGGGTAAGATGTGTTTTTTTGGGTCAAATGCCCAATTGGGACCCAATGGGTCATGGTTAACTTGGATGACCACGAAGTTAGTTCAAGCCTAATTAAATGAGGCTGAATTAAATTAGTAATGCAAGGGATATAAATTAATTGTTATGTGCATGATGTGTTAGAATATCTTGAGAAGATATCTAAGATTAATTTGAAAGGATGCATGGCCGAATATGGGGTATGCAAATCTATGATTATGCGCATAAAGGGATCATGGAAAGATTTTAGGAATGATAAATATTGTATGGCCGTGTATGACATTGTTAGATTGGAAGGTAGATAAAAGAGAGGCAAGAGGGGAGCATGGCACTATCTAAGTATAGATTGGATCAATTGGAAACTAGAAAAGAGAGGAAGGAAAGGTGCACACGGCAATTGTTATCTTACAAGACAGGAAGGGCGCAAGGCATTGTCTAAATATGGAACTTCTATAAAACAAAAATAGTGCACACAACATTGTTCTAAATGTAGGACTGATTGGAGGTTTATAAAAGAAAGGCAACAAGGGGCGCATTGGCTTGTTCTAAAAATAGAGGACTCTCCAAAATAAGAAAGGTGTACATGGCATTAGCAATGGCTAATTTAAAGGGTCATGGCACCTTCTAAGTTGGGGTTAATTGAAAGTTTTATAGGACAAGGGAAGGGGCACACGACATTGTCTAAGTTGGGACCAAGGAGAGGTCTAATAAAAGAAAGCAAGGAGGGGCGCATAGCACCTTCTAAGTTGGGTTCAATTGGAAGTAATAAATGAGAGGCAATAGGGGTACACGGCATTGATATTTAAAGGGAGGCAGCCACAAACAAAGGGGCGCACGGCAATCATTATCAAAGGAAGAGAAGGCAGCCAGCAAAGTGAGAAAGATTTAGGAGGAGAAAAGGCCAAGGAAGAAAAGAATTGGAAGAACAAGAACCAATCGGAGCGATAGAAAACCGAAGGAGTCGCAGAACCGGTAAGTGATTTGATATTTTGTTTAAAAATAAGGAACCATAGGGTTCGGCCGTGGTGTATGGCCAAACCCCATGGAAGAGAATTAGGAGATGATCATGGTATTTTTATTCGAAAGGAAGAAACATAGGGTTTGGCCATAGTGCATGGCCGAACCCCATGAATGAGTGTTGGTTAATTTTTAAATGGGAGTTCTTGGTAATGGTATATGATTTTTGAAAAGATTAAATGGATAAGAATCATGAACAAATTTAATGGGTCTTATGGATTTTAATGGAGGAATTTTGTGAAGATCCTAGACCATGGGTTCGGCCATACTCCATGGCCGAACCCCATAAATATTTATGGTATTATGTTCATGAAATTAAATCATGGAAAATGATGGGAAAGGTTACTTGTGATTTATTTTAAATGGATGGAAGGTTTGATGGTTTTAGATGCAATTAGATCATGAAAACCATGGAGGGTTATGTTATTCTGATTGCATTTAAAAAGAGGAAAACTGGAAACATAGGGTTCGGCTATGGGTATGGCCGAACCCCATGGAAAGGAAATTAATATGGTGATTAGATCATGGAGATAAAGGATTAATAATTTTAAAAAGGGGATTATGAACCATAGGGTTCGGCCATGGTGTATGGCCGAACCCCATGGAAGATGTTTTATTAGATTTACAAAGTTTCTAATTATTGGACTTATTTTGGTGATTGATTAAATGCAGATCATGGAGGATGGATGATAAATTTGGAAAATATCTAATTATGGAAGGATGCATGGTAAATTTGGAAACTATCTAATTATGGAAGGATGCATGCTAAATTTGGAAACTATCTAATTATGGAAGGATGGATGATAAATTTGGAAACTATCTAATTATGGAAGGATGCATGCTAAATTGGAAACTATCTAATTATGGAAGGATGCATGCTAAATTTGGAAACTATCTAATTATGGAAGGATGGATGATAAGTTTGGAAACTTTCTAAATATGGACTTTCTATTTATGGACCTTCTAATTATGGACTTGCTATTTATGGATTTTCTAATAATGGCAAAGTTGTAATTAAAGGCTAAAATGAAAGATCATGGGTTCGGCCATGGTGTATGGCCATGAGGTTTCTTTTATGGACTTAAGTGGTTAAGGAATTTTTATGGGTCATTTATGGACCTAAGATGGTGAACCAATTTAATGGGTCATATGGATTTTTTATGGAACAACATTATGGATCGGTTATGGAATAAAGGTTTATACATATTAAATGAAAGATCATGGGTTCGGCCATGGTGTATGGCCGAACCCCATGAACTTGTTAATGGGCCATTTGTGGGCCTTTGTATAATGTAATTGAATGGTTCACCAAACCAAGGGATGAAGGGTGAGAATAATGAAATTATAGCCTTGAATGGCAATTTTGTAATTATCACTTAAATTGAAAGATCATGGGTTCGGCCATGATGTATGGCCAAACCCCATGAGATGGTTTGTGGATCAAACATGAACTTAGGTAAATTTTAATGACTAAAAGGATTGGATTATGGAATGATAGCCGTGGATGGCATTTTGGTAATTAAGTGAAAATAAGGGACAATGGGTTTCGCCATGGTGTGTGGCCAAACCCCATGGGGATTGTTTTGATGAACATAGGGTTACGTATGTTGGATTAAATGAATGAATTGTAAATTAAAGATTAGACCAATGGCAATTTGGTAATATCGGCTAAAAATGATAAACTATTGGGTTTGGTTTATGGACTTAAAATATTGTAAATCAAGTGGAACTTGGTTTTGATTGATTGTTATATTATAAGGTAACGGGACCTCACAAAGTGTTTACGAACGTGAGCGGTTACCGGACGAAAGACGCAAGGACACGTTAGCGGTCTTTGGTAGGATTCCACCTCTTTGAAACCATGTGTTTATGTACATTGTTTTTATCTTGATTTGATGAATTTATATTGCAAAGGATATGTTTCAAAATGTGAGTTTTAAATGCTATGTTTATATGATAAAATAACATGTGTTGTATATGTTTCAAATATGAGGTTTTAAATGCTATGATTTGTATAATTGCATAACATGTGGACATTTGCATCTCATGCATGGCATGGAAGGGATGAACGGTAATCGGTGACCCACACTTCGTCGGGGCGTTCGTAAAACATTCGTGGGGGGATACCTTAATGTGATTTCCATCAAGAGGATATTATGTATGAAATGTAACCGAAGATCCACAGTCCTTCGGGGAGTCCGTAAAACATTCGTGGGGGGATAGCTTGATGAGGAGCATTCCATCAAGAGGATACCATGTATGAAATGTACCCGAAGGTTCCACACTCCGTTGGGACGTCCGAAAGACCTATGTGGTGGGTACTTTTATGTACATGTGATGGGTGAGACTCATTGCATATGATAGCATGGCATGGCATTGAATCGGCGTTATTATGACCTTTATTATCATGCAATATTTCTGGTTTTATCGGTATGATTGGATCTCTATTATCATACACTGTTTTGGATACGATGCTTTATAAGTATGGTATGATTTATTATAACTGGTTTTGATATATATTATATCTGGATTTTTGGTACTAACCCATGTGTTAGCCTTACTTGGAATACCTACTGGACGCATTGTTCTAACGCCCTACTTCTACCCTAGTTGATGATACATGAAACAAGGAGAACGATGAACGCGAAACGGGCCAGGCATAGGAGCTTGGATGGTTCTAATTTATGTTTTGTTTAAGATTACTCATGGGCTTGTATTTTGAGTATCTAGAATTCGGATTATAATAACTTAGATGAATTTGCTATGGTTGGATGTTTTATTGGATAATTGCGTTATGATAATGATGATTAAGGACTTGCGTACTTTGCTATCGGAATGGAATAGAACTGTGTTCTATTATGTTTCCGCATGTTATGATTTTTATTCCGCATGTTTATATTGCTATGTGTGAACCGTTTTCTTGGACTAAGTCCATGCACACATAGGGTTGGCCAGTTAAGGGTCGGACTTTGGAAGTTCGGACTTAGCTCGCGTCGTGACGTCCCCCTCTCTATCACCCTTAGTTTATAAAAAAAAAAATAGACTCTGATTTTATGGAAAGAAGTGAGTGAAAAAGGGTGGGGCGTTACAACTTTGGCGTGGCCCATATTGGGAAATGTGCATGGAGTGCTTGGCCTGGCCCTGTGTCTGGCATTTGGAGCAAAGCTTGGCCCAATTGCAGTGGATCTTTGACCCATGAATCTTGATTTCAACTCTTGGCCTCTTTGATTGCAAACTTGATTTCAAAATTAAATAATTAATCAAACCACTCATAAATCTAAGTATTGAATTAATCTAGACTCCACTCATAAATCTAAGTATTGAATTAATCTAGACTCTCATAAATGGATCTAGATTATCCAATTTACATTTAAAACCCTAAAGTGGCATGAATTAATTATGAAATTCTAAAATTTCCATTTAAAGTTCTCCGGTAATTATCCATTTTTTTATGCTTGTTTCCTATTTTTTCATTTTTTTATCTATAAAACTAGAAAAAACCATTAAATGTATCTTTTATATATAAAATCAAGGCTAACTCAATCAGAATTGAAGGGTAAAAATGTAAGATTTTGACTCAACAGATTGGAAATAGGATTGGATATTAAATCAAGTGAGAAAAGAAATGAAAATAAAAAGAAATAAGGAAAGACCTGAGATTTCCAGGAGGACACATCGACTTTAGTCGATGTATCCAGACAACTCACAAGTGTATGTATCGATTTTGGAACATACGTTGGCAAACAGACCCGAAGCTAAGATTTCCAGATGAACATATCGATTTTGGTCGATGTGTATTATTATGGTACATATCGCCCACAACTATATATCGGGAATGCCCAGCGGCTTAAGCCCGAGATCTAACAGCTCTAGTTGTCCCATCATCCACCTACCACCGTCCTGTAGACCAATGCATGGCCTCCACATAGATTGTGTGTTGACTGAAGAGGAAGAAGGAGATCCCGGATGTATATATCGACAACAGTCGATGTGTATGTAAATCCACCAAAAACATGTATCGACCAGAAACATGTATCGTGCATGTTCAATGTGTTTAGTTGAGACACACAGTTGTCTTATCTTGTCCAATCATACACCTACCATCGTCCTTGAGAGCCAACGCATGCTCTCCACGTGGATTACCTGTTGGCTAAAGGAGAGGAAAGAGACAATGGAGAGGGAAAAGGGCTGATGCCCATTCCTCTCTCCTCATTTCTATTAGGTGGCTAGGGTAACAAGAAAGAGAAAGAGAAGAAGAAGAGGAAAGGAGAGGAGGAGGGCTGCTCGAGTCCCTTCCATCCTCTTGTAACGCCCTGCCCTTTCCGAGACTCAGGGTCTAATTTTTTTTAATAATAATATAATAACACCGGAAGAGGGCGGACGACGCGAGCTAAGTTCGGACTACCCAAGTCCGACCCTTAACTGGCGACCCATGTGTGTATGGACTAAACCCATGAAGGACAAACCACACATGGAACTAAGTTTAAACATGCGGAATAACAATAACTAATTGCGGAACTAAACTGATGCGGAATATAATCAATCTTAAGTTAACCATATATTCTTAGATAGCAAAGTACAAGTCATATTTACTTAAAACTAAACCTTCATTCAAACTTAAATCAAACCATAGCAGTTATCTACATTAATACATATCCATGAAGTTTGTCCAAATAACAATAAATAATAATAATCCATTCCAACACCCAAGCTCCTATGCTTGGCTCCCCTCTCGGTCCTCGACTTTCTTTTTCCCTTTTCCTTTTTCTGCATTATCCTCTAAGGATAGAATAAGGGCGTTAGATCAACGCGCCAGTAGGTTTTCCGATCAGCGCTACCACAAGGTTAGTATATAAAAACATGCATATATCATAATATATGATAATAAAAAACATATAAAATCAATGCTATGTATGTAAGTGCAAATGTAATGAGTCCCACCCACCACAAGTATACATAGCCATCAAGTTATTTCACAGTGTTCTTTCTTTGGGACTCTCACGACAAGGTAATCCACAGTACTCCTCATTTCCTGTGGATAGGTCTCTCATCATTGAGTTATTTCACAGTGTTCTTTCTTTGGGACTCTCATGACAAGGTAATCCACAATCATCACCCCATGCCATGCATGAGATGTCAATGAATATATGTCATTTGTAATATATCTCATCATTCAAAAACCCATTTGAAACATAATACAACAACAATATAACTCATAAAAACCATATAAAACCAATTATAAAAGTGGTTACAAGTAGGTAGGAAACCTACGGAAACTTCGCTTAAGTGTCCGTTCCTTTCAGGCTTTACTCGATCACGACTCGTACGCCGTTCAACTTCCGTTACCTTATTTCATGTCAATCAGTCAATACAACATACCATCTGATTTCTAACTAAGTCCAAAACCCCATAAATCATCTTGTGGGGTTCGGCCATACCCATGGCCAAACTTCACCAACTTAGGATTTAATCTTCCTTTTTATTTGATCAACCCTTAAACACTTTACCCTTCAAACATATCTTGGTAGGGTTCGGCCATACAACATGGCCGAACCATACCACTTTGGTTTTGGACCCCTCTTTTCAAGTTCTTTGATCAATCCTTTATACTTTGACTTGTATTTACGGTTTTGCCATTGACCTAACCATATTTAATCTTGTTTAGAAAAACAAGATCCATAAAAACCACCTTAGTGGGGTTCGGCTATATAACATGGCCGAACCTCACTAATCCCATTTGGATCTCTTAATCCATTCTAATCACATTCAAATGCTATTCAAATCACTTGGTGGTGTTCGGCCATACCCCATGGCCGAACCTCACCCCTTTTTGGTTTTGATGCTCCACTTACCACTCTTGTTGATGAACGAATGAGCATCTAAGTCCATGATTCTTTCATCTATGTCAAACTTTTAAAATATCATAACAACACTTAACAATTCATACTCATGAACTTAAATCCAAACACCCCTACTAGGGTCCATTTATCCCAAAAATGGTCCATGGAGTTCGGCCATACCCATGGCTGAACCCAATGGTTCTCTTGGATCAATAATTCCATCCTTTGTACATAACTTAGGCTCAATACTTTTAGCCATAAGAACCACATGGTTCAGCCAACCCATGGCCGACCCAAGGTAATAAACTTATCGTCATTCAACACATTAAAACACCCTTCATAACTTGTATGGTTTTATCTTTCAAAACCATTAAAATTAACCACAAGTCTATTAAATCCTTTCATGGGGTTCGGCCATCCCTAATGGCCGAACCCTATGGCCTATGATTTGAACTTCTTTATCAAATACATAACCTTATTAAAACATGTAAACATCACCATCGTATTGTATGGTTTTTACCCTTCAAAACCATCCAAATGCCCAAATAACTTCATGGGGTTCGGCCATCCAAAGTGGCCGAACCTAATGATCCATTTTTATCATTTAAACCAACTTTATCCAAGGTTTGAACCCATGATTCATTCGGCCATTCCATGGCCAAATCATGTTCCATTTAACACATTGTATTAAACAAAATTCCATGGAATTACTTACCAATTCTCTAAGCCTTTCTCGTTGCTTCCTAGCTTTCTTAGCCTCCCTTCCTTTGCTTATTATATGCTTGATCAATGGTGAAAAACACCCAAGGATAATTCGGCCAAGAGAGTGTGTTCTTGAGAGAGGGGGAGAGAGATGAATTCTATGGTTTCATTGAGTGACAATCGACCAAGCATATGGTTTATCTCCTTTATATAACAGCCCCAAAAACCATTCATTTACCCTCATTACTCTTTGATCAAACCAAGGAGTCACTTGGCACAAACCAAGACATCCCTTGGCACCAACCAATGCATCCCATGAGATGGAAAGACTCCTCCATCTTTCATCATTTAAGCCGCCCCCAACCATGGTGACCCTTGGCTTGGCCAAGGCACCCCTTCACTTCCAACGTGTGGGACTTGTACTCTTGATGATGTTTGAGATCAAGACAACCCTTCAAATTCCATTTGACTCACTTGAACTCAAGGCCCCTTTGATTTCCAACTCAACACACCCAACTCACTACACTTAATGCATATCATTTAATGTACTTGAGTCAACTCATTACTTGATTTAATTCCAACTCACTTCAGTCCCAACACCACCTGATTTAACTCATATTTGAGCTCACTTGAGGGTCCACACGGTCAACGATGGTCCACATGGTCAACACGACCCATTTGGCTCATTGACCCAATTGTCGCCATGACCCATTTATGGGTTGTTTTAGCCATTTGCATGTGATTTTCATATGTGCCTCATGCCTACCCATTTATGCTCCATTTAGTTTCCAATCATTTCAGCTTAACCCCATTAAATTTGGGCTCATCCAATGGTCAAACAAGTCCATTATGACCCATTGGGTTCCAATTGGGTCCTTTGACCCAAATAACCATCTTGACCCAAATAGATGTACAAGAACCATTTAATCTAATTTGATCCTTATAATATGTACAATAGGCCTTAATTTAAACAATGGGCCCCACCATTTTCTTATCTACGATCATAACCTTCTAATTTACCATTCCAATGGCATTTTTGTAAATATCAATATCTTTGAGAAATCGGGGTGTTACACCTCCTCCTCCCATTCGAACGTAGTACATCATTCCTTGTCCATCTCTCCTGCATCCCCTCACATTTAAAATTAGTGAGCTCCAAGAGAGCTCGGGAAAGAAAAGAAAACAAGGAGAGGGAAAACAAGGAAGCCGAAGGAAGAAGAGGAAGGAAAAGCAGGGAAAGAGGAAGGAGCTTTGAGCTAGAGCTCAAAGCACATTTGTCAGCGAAATCCCCAAGGATTCCCAAAGGTACATGATGTTTATGATGTTTACAATAATTTATAGTAAGATAATCACACTAGAATGTGTAATGGAACATAGAAATGAGATTAGAAGAGAATGAACCGAAGTGGAGAAACATGCAACCCGAGATAAGGGAGTTGCAGATAATCCCAAGAGTACACATCGACTTTGATCGATGTGTATGTCCCAGAATGAAATTGAAGAAAATGATGGAAATGTATGATTTTCAAACCTTTCCCAAGAGTATGCATCGACTAGAGTTGATGTGTAGACCTGCAAGCGACAATAAAGAGAAAATAGAGGAAAATAAAAGAATAGGGAAAATGGAATAATTGACGGGTAGACCAATTCTAGGAGACACACTGACTTTGTCGATGAGCCTCTCTGATGAACAAATCTAAGAAATAAAAGAGGAAATTTTATTGTAAAACCCAGTAGAAGATATAGACCAGTACTCGTACTGTAACCTGAGAAGAAGTTGGAAGGAAAAACATACATGAACAGAGGTCCAGGAACTGAACACATCGACTGGAGTCGATGTGTCTGTTCTGTAATTTAGGACACATCGACTTTGGTCGATGTGTCGGCTAGAGAAATGGCCAGTTTTGTGGAGTTTGTTTAAATGGACCTAAATCTTTTTGTGTGACCACTTGGGTGGTATCATTCTTCACCTGATTGACCTATGAAACTTAATAAAGTCTTAGGTGATGAGAAAAATCATGAAAAGATTAGAAATTAAGAACAACTAATGAGAATAAATCTATTGCTATGTATGTGATATTTTGATGCATGAACAATGACCGAAGGGTCAAAGAGTGAACCTGGGATCGAACATGCTAGTTCTTGGATTACCTTCATTCACTGATCGGCTAAGATCAGGTAGGTTTTCCTACTTCGTTGAAATGCTATTGGTGTGGACCTAATATTTTGTTAATGACTAGGGAAATGATGAATTGAGTTCCTTTGAAAATCATGTATTCTCGATTTATGATTTATAGCACCATAAGAATCAAATGGTATGATTATAAAGACAATACCTTTGAATGATTTTGTTTTATGAAAATAATACCTCAAATGATTTTGTATCGCATGAAAATAAGAAGTTTTTGAGATATCTTGAATATGTGATATTATGAGAAGATGATAGATTCCAACTACTTTGGGATTTGTAAGTCATACATAGAGAATCAATATGAATATGAATAGAGGTAAAATGTTTTGAAAGTATAAAGCATTTATGATGAAAAGAGATTTTTATGCCCCTGATAATGATCGGAGATATGTCATATGTATGGACATTAGCATTCATTTGCATTCATATTCCTCATGCATGAAGTATGGGATGGGAAATATATGAAATGATAACCAAGGACCAGTTTGTCCAAATGGACCTTAGGGTCATGATTATTGTTATGGGGTTACCGTCAACGAACCAAAGTGCCGAATGTCCGGACGGGCTTTGGTGTCATGTTATGATTGACGAATCAAAGTGCTGAATTCTCTCGATCATGCTTTGATGTCGTGTATGTATGGCCAAGAAAGAATGTTTCACCGGTGGAACTGGTTGAGTTTTATGATGACATGTAGTAGGAAACCCCAAAAAGATGAATATGAAATGAGTATATAGGAGGATGAAATGCCCCGTTGTTCTAAAGGAAATGTTGAAACGCTTACGCATGGGGCATGATAAGGGTGTACATGAATCATGACACCCATGGCGTAACATGTTACATATTGATGAACATTTACACGAATTGAGCATGGCATTTGAAATGATAAAACGAATACAGTTTTCGTGAAAGGTTTTAAGAATGAATTTTCAATACGATATCTTCATAGTGAAATGTATTTGATACATGATTGGCATGTAGTATTTTGAAAGGACAAGTGAATATGATTTCCTTATGAGTATTGTTTTGACCATTGTTTTTCAGCTTGAAATTATGAGATGAGTTAGGTATGAGTACAATACCCCGTAATGAAATGTGTATTATGTTGCAAGTATGATTTGGGTAACGATTTGAAACACTTAGATTGGCATAGTATGTTTTGAAGTATGAATTTTCTGTAAATTTGAAATACGATGTAATTGAGATTTGGTAAAAGTACCAGTATGTGTATTGTCTTAGTATGACACACAGTAGGGCATATTATGTAATCGAAATTCCTACTAGTCACATTGACTAAGCCCATATATTCTCCCCCTATATTGTGTTTGCAGACTTGAAGTACGTAGATGAAATTGGACCATGCGATGGCCGAATGCGAGTGAGATGGATACAATAAGGAAGCTCGGATAGTTTAGTTATATCATATTGCTTTTTGAGATTTTGATAACAATGAAATTTGAAGAATGTTATCTTTTGGGGAATGTAATATTTATGGTTGTGGAATTTATGTGTTTAAGTTGTTTTTTATTTGACTCTAGTCTGTGGGAATTCCTTATCTTGTTATGGGATGTGTTGACTATTCATGCAAACGTATAAAATGTTTTAAACTTCAGCAGGATTATGAGAGTGTGTGAAAAATATCATGCACAGACTAGTTGGCCAGTCAAGGGTCAGCTCTTCGGACTGGGACTTGGCTTGCGTCGTGACGCTCGCCTCCCTCTCCACTCAAATATTCATATAATTCTACTCTGACGATGGTGGTTAGTGGTAGGGGCGTTACACTACCTTGGTAAGGAATTGTTCAAACAATTTTCAAACCGATTGCATAAGTTTCTCAGAAATTCGAATTAGTCTATGGATTTCATAAGATTGGGCCTCTTTCAATTGAATATGATGTAGAATAATGAAAACAAAATCAAAAGAGCATGAAGATAAATTTGAATATAGCACCATAATCTATGACAATCATGAAACTAATTGAATTCAAAATAACTGGTACTTACGTACTTGGGGGTGAAAATTCAAATCCACCAATTTTCCAACATCTCCACAAAGTCATAAGAAAAATCCTCCCTCAGAAAATAACTTCAATTCTTATTTCAAGGTATGAAAATTGAATTACATAGGTTAGTATTTATAGAGGAAAAATTGGCAAAAGACTAAACTACCCTTACTTAAGATACAATATATTCTTATTTAGACCATTCAATCTTAACCCTACACATATCATCTAAACATAACCTATGGCTAAGATTAAAAGATAAATAAACTAAGTAGGTGAACTAAGTAGGCAAACAAAGTAGGCAAAATTCATCCACTTCCTTACTATTCTCGGATTTGAAACTTGAGTCCATTTTCATCTTGATTTTGACCTAGTGAACGTCCGCATCACAAAAATTTCGTGAAATACAAAGTTGTAGCCATTGAAGTCTTTTTTCCAACGCAAAACAAATCAAGTAAATCGAACATCAAAGTGAAATGTTTTGGCCAAAATACTAACACTACGTCAAAACCTTCCTTTTTCCACTTGCTTTCTTCCACCTCCTTTGGACGCCACTTGCATGAGGGATTCATCATGGAGCTTCCATGTGTCACTTGAGGATGGATTTGAGCTTGGAAGAAATTGGGCTTGGAGTCTTGGGCCTTGGACTTGGACTTGGCCTGTTTAGGAGAGGATTGGGCATTGGCATGCTGGCCTGGCTCGCTCTACACAATTTGGCTTCGATTAACATTATTGATGGATTTATTGGATGGAGTCCAATATGACTAACCACGATCAAAATGTTCCATCTAAGCCACAGTAATCTGTTTTACTGGATCAAGACTTGCAAAAGAAGAATCTAACTGAGTGTCATTAGGCTGGAAATCCACATCATTCCCTTCTAGGTGGAAAAAATTTGTTCTCGAGTTTAATCGATTTACGAGGGAGATACCTTCTCGTGCCTTTGGCCACCAATTTGTATTTTCCGTTTTTGATTGAAACTGAATAGATGGTTTGCGGATATGGTTACCACCTCTAAACTTCTTGTCCACATTTGTAGAATCCTGCATGTTCCTGTCCAATATGATGTTAGAGAAAAAAATTTGCTTAGTACATATTCTCTGTACAAAGTCTTCCCATACAAGCTCAACATAGGGTTTGAATACCTGTTGAATGCTTGATGGACTCAGTGTTGTATATTCAATGGTCCTTACATCAATTTTTGTCAGTGGGAAGTGGTTTACGTTTCAGAAAATGGCATATGGATAACGATTGACAAATGAAGACCTTTAGATGGTTTGATCCATTCTCTATTCTACTGATTTCTCCTCATGAAGATTTTGTAAAACAAACCTAAAAATACAGAAATAACAATGACAAAAACAAAAAGAAAGAGACAAAAGACTGTGTCAGGGAGAAATAAATGAGAATCCGATGTTAATTTTCTTTAAAAAAAAAAATTCTGAAGAAATCTATCTTTGGAAGTCCAGCACTATCTCGCATCATAAAAAGTCTATTGTTTCTAGTTTTTGCATAAAAATGTTGTTTTCTAAAAGGATGAATAATATGCTATCTTGCTAAGTGAGGAAAATCTATCACTTTTTTAATTAAAATTTTCTCTCTTTTCATAGAAAATGGATTCTTTGAAAGAAGAGAAACAGATTTTATATTCTATGCCCTTCCAAAGAAGAAGAGGGCCATTAGCTGAAAAATGAAAAACATCACTTGTCACGCCCCGCCCCGCCCTGCCAGGGCCCGAGACACAACCGATTTTTTTTTTCCTAACACCAGGTATTCATTATTTAGCAAAAGACTAATCTCAATATAGTCAATGGGCATGAACCATTCAATCACTCAGAAGTTCAGAGATAACCTTAGACAGGCTCAGATCCAACCATGACACAGCCGGTTAGTCCTAGGCAATTGGAGGGGTCACAATGGTCCAGCTTAAATCCCAAATCCTTAGACAGAACCCACCTAACAACGTGGTAAGAAGGATACACCACTAGTCAGAATGTAGTCTGTAACTTTGATTTTCACTTATCTTAAACCCAAAAAATGTCACACATGCTCCTTCGTGTGGTCTCAAACATGTACCATAGCCCTCACCAAGAATATTAACCCATATACATCAGAATTGCACATAAGAAACGCTGAAGTTTTATTAAATGTCTACTGTGTGTCAATCAGACACATAGGGTTTACTACAAAACAAGGTTCATACAGACGATAATCAAATACAACATAAAAATTCCCAACAACGGAGAATTAAATAGAGGGCCTCCACTCTTACTGCAACTGAGGGTCATCCAATTCTTCCTCATCCAGGTTTCCTGCAATGTAAAAGATGTGAGCTAATTAGCCCAGTGATGAGAGTACAACATATAATAAAGTATATTATCAAATAAACATGTTATCACACAACAATTTATACACTCAGAAATGATGCACTTTTTATTATGAGATCAACGTCTAACATAGTTATTTAGCATGCATGCTCTTTCTTTTCTCAAAATAATACCCCTGTAAATCGAAATATGCGGTTTACACTCAGACCGCGTATACGTTATACACTGTTGGCCTTTAGGGCTCAGTGTTTCACCTCAGTATGTATCTATACCTTACACCTGAGTTATTCACAACCCAATGCTTACACTTTGTGTGAGGGTTATTTGATATGCACAACACATCAACCAATGCATACCAATAATGAATTAAATCCCCGTTTAACCCATTAATATATCTCACATGATTATGATATCTCTCACTTAGCTAACATAGATTCCTAAGCCCACCCGCATGGAATCATACATAACAAATCAGCAGTTCGTATTGAACTATACTATGTTGGAAATAAACTCAGTACACTCAGTTGAAATTGCATACACAATGACCGTAATTTATAATGCATATATAAATTAAAAGAGCAATCTATCTCTTTTTACCGTCCTAACCTGTAATAACCCGAATTTTTTATAAATATATATATTGGCATTTATTCATTTTAATTTGAAGTTTGATATAATAAAATGCCAAATGGACCAAATTTTGGGACAATGGCCCAAGGATAGCCCAATTGGGCCATGGATTGGATGAAACCCATTTAATGGGTCAATGAGGATTAATCGGGTCAACGATGGTCAAGTGGGCCCGATAGCCATGTGGGGCCCAATGGATCAAAATCGGTTCAAATCCTAAGGTAAGTGGAAAAGGAGGGAATCTAATTGGGCCATGGGCCCAATGGTTACCCAATAAACCTTGAATTGGAATTGATACATGTAATTGGTCAATGGTAAGTAATCGGGTCAAAAATGGTCAATTTGGGTCAAACAGCCATGTGGGACCCAATGGGCCAAGGTAACTAAGCCCTAAGATAAATGGGTAAGACAAGAATCAAATTGGGCCCTGGGCCCAATGATGATCCAAAAAAAAGGGGATACAATTAATAAAATTTAAATCACCTAAGTTAGGTGATAAATGGACCAAGGCAACATGGCCAATGGGGCCCACCTCCACCTCACCCATTGAGGTGGCGTGTGGACCAAGGAGAAAGTGGGACCAACCATCATGGTTGACTTGGTCAACCATGGATAAAATTAAGAAGACTAAGGTGGATCAAGGTAAATTAAATTGATTAAAATTATTGTAAAATTACCTAAGTTAAAATCAAGGGAATTAAAATAACATGGCCAAGTGGGGCCCACCTCCACCTCATCAAGTGATGTGGCGGGTGGAGTAGGTATATGTGGGGGCCGTCCACCATGGTTGACTTGGTCAACCATGGGTGGATTTATTAGATAGATAATTTAAGGGAATTAAATTAGATGAAAATTAATTAACCTAAGTGAGGGCTTAACTTAATTAAGTTGATTAATTAGGGTCAACATAAACAAGTCAAAGAGGACATGGGAGCCATGCTTGGTGGTTGGGTCTCAACCACCACCACCCAAGTCAAGCTAGCCCATGCTTGGTGGGTGGAGAAAATTAATGAGGAGTCTAAGTCACTCCAACCACCTCCATCTCATTTCAAACTACCCATTTGACTCTAGCCCTCCACACACACAAGGAAATTCGTTTTTCACCTTGCAAGGAGAAAGTGAAGAAAACTTAGAAGAAAACTTAGAAGAAAAAAGAAGAGAAGAAGAGAAGAAAAGAGGTGGAATCTTGGATTCACCTCTTGAAGATCAAGAGTTACCATTCTTCATCATCTCCCCCTCTTCCCCTCTCTCTAAACCTAACACTATCTTAGCCAATCCAAGCATGTCCCACCATTGATCAAGCACATCTAGCCGATCAAAGATCAAGAAGAAGGAGAAAAGAGGCCAAGGAAGTTGACGGGAGCGACAAAGACCGGAGGAGTCGTCGGATAGTAAGTATGTTCTAAACAAGAAATTTATTATTTAGGGTTTTTAATTTTAAAATCCATCCTTGCCATATGATGGTGGCCAAATTATTTTAGGCTATGGAATGGATCTAAAATCCATCAAATGGAAGGCAAAGAAATGGAAGAGATGGTCTAAGAAAAAAATGAAATGAATGGATTAAGTATGGAAAAGATGGAAGTTTTAATGGATTGAATGGACCTTAGGGTTCGGCCATGTAGCATGGCCGAACCCCATGGCCAATGTGGGATGAATTTATTAAGATGTTAAGGTTTAAAATTTTGGAGAATGGCTAATGAGCTTTAGGTTTTTAAATGAGTGAACATTAGTGATTTATGATTTCAAATTTTTGGAATTCTAAGGTTGTATTAAAGCATGGAGAACATGGAAATTTTAATGAATGGATGGACCATAGGGTTCGGCCATGTAGCATGGCCGAACCCCATGGTAAATGAGGATGATTTTAATTTGGATTATATTTTAATATTATGCATTTTAATTAGGGCTTTTATAAGAAATAAAAAGTTGGAGAATGGTTTAGGGTTTCAAGGATTTAAAGGATTAAATGTAGGCAATTTTTGGAAAAAAAAAGTTTTATGATGGAATCCATGGATGATATTTTAGAATTTTTATAAGATTAGAAGTATGGAGAATGATTAATGAAAATTAGTTTTCAAATGATTAAAAATAGGTGTTTTAAAGGATTGTTAAAATGAGAAATCATGAGGAAATGTTGGTGGTTTTTTTAATGGACTTTAAATGTGATTAAAAGACCCAAGTTAAAAATGAGGGAAAGGCATCATGGGTTCAGCCATGGTGTATGGCCGAACCCATGACCCATGTTTTAGGTCATTCATGGGCTAAGTATGGTTTATATATGTGCTTAAACAAAATGGAAATTAAGTTAAGTTAATGATGAAATTTAAATGGATGTTACAAGTATGATATGTGATGTTTAAATGGAATAAAGATGGTGATTGAAATGGATGATTTAAGTTTCATTGGAGGTATGTTTAATGGATAATTGAAACCAAGAAGGATGGGGAAAGAAACATCATGGGTTCGGCCATGATGTATGGCCGAACCCATGACCCAAATTTTGATCAACTTTAGGCTAAGGTTAATGAATGTATCAATGCCTAGGAGGTTGTTTTAAAAGGGCCAAAATGAATGAAGATTTGTGATTTTTGAAATGGATTATTTTTGGGACAAAATATGAGTCTTTGAAAATGGCACCAATAAAAGTGAACCATGAACCCATGACCCATTTGGAGGTCATGATTGTGGGCCACTTTTAGGGCCAAATGTGAAAGGTTATATGGGGTTAAATGTTTTTCAAAAATTAAGTAATGGGTGGCTGAATTTGGATATGATATGGAATCATAAATAGGTCTAAGTTAGGGATGAAATCTAGACTTAAAATATACATGAAGGGGTGAAATATTAAAAATGGAAGAGAAAGTGGCAAAACGGTAAATAAGTGCCACATTGAAGAACCCTATAGGGATTAGACATAAAAATTGGATATTTTGTGAATGGTTAAGTAAAGCGATTAGTTGCTGCGTTGTAGGCCGCTAAATTGGAATATCTAAATTGGCCAAAAATCGAGTCTAGGTATGTGTTTTAAACCACGAAAAATGAGTCTAAGTTAAAGGGCTGATTTTCGATAAATTTGTAACCTAAATTAATGGCCATTATTGAGTCTAAGTAGATGGATCAATTATGAACTTAATCATGGATAACGTAGGGACTAATTCGGTAAATGTAATAAGGTACCGAACATCGCAAACGGTACGCGATCGGCGACCGGATTATCGAACGGGAAGCGTAACGGAACGCGACACGGTATTCGGTAGGATTCCTACCTCTTTGTAAGCGATGGATATGTGAAGGTGTTTTAAATTATTTTGATTTGGTTTATGATAGATTTATGATTATGATTTATCTTATGATGAGTTTTAAGTTATGAATCATATGGATTATATTTTAATATTATGCATTATATGGCTATGTATGATATGTTGAGTATATGGATTACATATATATATTACATAGCATAATGCACTACATCTCATGCATGGCATGGGCGGAAAAAAATAAACAAACTGGAGTCCATGCTCCGTCAGGGCGACCGAGAATCAGACATGGGGATTGCCTGAGGGCTATAACCGGAGTCCATGCTCCGTCGGGGCGACCGAGAATCAGACATGGGGATAACCTGAGGGCTATAACCGGAGTCCATGCTCCGTCGGGGCGACCGAGAAGCAAACATGGGGAATAGGATATTGTATGATCATACGGATAATGGGTGGGACACATGACATAAGCACCCATGACATAGCATTCATCACATACTTATTTTGTTGTATTTTATGTTATCGGTATGTGTGTATCACTAATCCATGTGCTAGCCCTACTCGGAGTCCTACTGGGCGCGTTGACTAACGCCCTACTTCTACCCTAGCTGATGACGCAGGAGAGGCAGGAAGCGGTGGACATACCGGAGGCCAAGCTTAGGAGCTTGGAAAGCGCAGTCCTAGCTTATATTATGTTTACATTTTGGAGATGTAATTTTAAAGTAACTTAGCTTGTCGGGTTGTATAAATTTACATTTCTTGCGATGGTTTGGACGTTACTTATGGACGATACATTTTGTGATATAATCATGAACATAGGGGCATTTTGGTAAATTCAATGTTGTATCTTCCCTTCTATCTAAAAACCGGTAGGATAAACTCTATTATCATGTTCCACAATAATTATAATCCGCGAGCTTACTTCCCACGTGTGAACCATTCTCGTGGACTTAGTTCCGCGCACGCGTGGGGTTGGCCAGTTAAAGGTCGGGCTTTAGAAGCTCGGACTTAACTCGCGTCGTGGCGTCCGCGCCCTCTCTCACCCTTTTATTAAAAAAAAAAAATAGACTCTGATTTTCGGAAAACGGGTGAAAAAGGGCGGGGCGTTACATAACCAGTCGGGTACATCTATACTTATTTATCGTTTACTATGTAAAGACGTCAACCCTGCATTACACCGTCATATACGAATACACCGATAATGTGCATTCTCATTGGAACCATGATTTGGAATCTAATCTACATTACGATCTACGAATAATTAACCAGTTAGCCTCTGCGCACATAGATGGGTCTCATACTCCATTTCAAGATGGATAGGCCTCGACATCTTGCACACTTTCCTATGTTCAAATTTCTCATACAGAAACTCAATCATCCCTTTACGTGTGAACAATGTCGGTAATGCATTCTAGTCCCGTCCAAATCTTTTCCGTCAATATATTTACCACAAGCCCCAATTTAGAACCAACTGTATAGAGTTTCAGACTTAAAAGTGCATTTAATAAATATAGTTTGGTTGAATTTTCTCATCTTTTAAACAGGCTAGAGTTTTGACGAACCGTAAAAGGTAAAAAACATGCGTAAATAAATGGTACAATGATTTCAACATTGTCTAATGGGAAGCTACTCTTTATATTTTCATCTTTTTAGTCTCGCAAAAACAAAGTCAAGACGTGCAACTACACATTTAAAAAGTAAAAGCTCAGTGACAATGCGTGCGGTAATACACACTAAATGAATAAGAACATCCAAGTGGAAACAAAACTGACCAAAAAGTAAGAAAATAAAATAACACCAAGAATAGGTGTTTTAAGAAGAGTCGGCAAACAAAATACTAAGGAAATAAAATTCAGTGCCCATCTCATGTTCTTTTTTACGCGTGAATGTTACTAAGAGGTATTGAGACTGGCCCAGCCAATAAAGGAAAAAAACCAGTTTATATATCACCATACATAATTCTACCCGTTACAGATTAAGAGGTCTGCAGATGGAGAAGTTCTGCAAGTTACCAGGTGCACATGCCTCAGAGTTGTTCTAAACTGGTGTTCGCAACTCTAGAGCTTACACCTTAGGAAAAAAGTCAGAGAATGAACCTATTTTGCATTTGACTCATACGGAAACATAGAGTGCTGTAAGTTTCCTAAGAAAAGTAGAATTTTTTGCCAAACAACCTAACAAAAATATTGTATTTAAAGACACATTACTGAAAATAAATGTAAATAGGGTCAAATACATGAATTTTGATGAAAACAAAACAATACAATTTTCCAAAAATTACCATTTTGCTCCTGAAAAATCCAAAAATACTAAAAAATTTGTCAAAGGTTCGATGGCCAGCCAATTGAACATGGTACTGTTCGTCTATCACAAATTTCGATTGGTCGACTATTTTTCCACCATGTGGAGCAATTTTTCAATATTTTCTTTGCCGAGTTTTCTAAAGAATTCTACCGGGTATTTTCCTACAAAATTTTAACCATAGCTTCCTATAAACATGCTCTACAAAATAAAAATAACAACTGGGAAGGAAAACACATCTGAGTCTTGAGAAAAATCAACACGAAAGAGGCACTGGAGGTTGAGTTTGCAGAAGTAATAGTACAGAAAATATGAAGAAGATGAAGAACAGAAGAAGAACTGAGAGCAGAGACAACGACAGAATATAGGATTTTTAAACTGCACCCAGTTCATCCATTTATAGCCTTCATATGAAAACATCTGAAGCTCCCCAGCCGTTCAAATCAAGATGGAAGGTGTACGTTGGATGGGAAAAGCCCATTTCAAGTTTTTCTTCTTCCTCTTTTTTTTTCCATTAATTCAAAATTTTCATTTTTAAACTTCAAGGCTAAGTTCAGTTAATTAGGACCTTTCAGAAAATTGACAAAATCCGTTAGCGCAGTCGGGTTGATAACGTGGGGTTTACCTAGGGTGGTAAAGTAAGATTTTTGTTTTAATTTAAAAATCCCATCTTTTCGTCAAAAATGAATATTTTAAATAATAGACTGTCCACATTTTCAAGACTTTGACAACCAAAACCAGGCGTCTAAAATGTCAAATTGAAAATCTAAAAATCCCATAGAGTTGGATAAAATACAGATTGACTATTATTAACTTTTGCAATTTATTTGTTCACGGGGTATCTGAAAAATCGGGGGTTTTTTAAATTTTCTCGATAATGCTCGCTTAAAACACGTGGTCCATAAGAAGAGTGGTTTTACACACTCAGATGGTTTTCAAGACACTATTCATGATTTTTTCAAATAAAACAAAGTCATTGTGAAATGACTAATTTTCCTTCCAGACTTCAAAGAGTTGGATTATTGAGTTAACGAGCTCAGATCAAGTCAAACTTGAGCTTTTTGGAAGGCTCACACAACGCTCTACATAGTTAACTAGTCGCAAAACCAAATTATCGGTCCGAAACTAATACATTAGACTAAAATACTCTAAGGATAAGTTGGGAAGAGATGCCGTATGCTCCCCCACTTACCTGGGAACTTACCTGGCCATCTTGTGGTTAAACTTTCATCGGAGACTTACATTATTTGGAGAGAAAAGTAGGAGCAAGTCTAGGGACAATCTTTAGGGTCCTATTAGCTAAATAAAAATTTGATTGCATTAGTACAATTCAAATTTAGATTTAGGCATTTTCTTGTGTAAATTTGGTTAAGCGTGAATGATTGTGTCTGTGTATGAATTATTGGTGTCGTGACTCTCACAATCATTTGGTTCGAGTTGCATTTTCTGTCGATTTACCGATCGTTGCGTCTGGAGCTCAGTCTAGCTCAGTCATAGATAGTCCACTACCATCACCTAACATGGCCAGAGAAAGAGTCGAAGAGAAAACCCTCCAAGACTACTTTTCAGCAGTTAGACCCAATGCACCATCAGGCATAGTTGTTCCAGCAACTAATGTAGCCTTTGAACTCAAACCAGGCCTATTACATCTTCTACTAGCATTCCATGGACTTGATCATGAGGGCCCTTACCTACATGTCAAAGAATTCTTAGAAATTTGCGCCACCATCAAACTTCAAGGCATCATTGATGAACCCATTAAACTACATTTATTTCTTCTTTCTCTAAAAGAAAAAGTGAAATCTTGGCTAAATTCTCTACCTGCAAATTCCATCACAACTTGGGATCAGTTAGCCAACAAGTTTTTAAATAATTTTTTCCCTGTATCTAAAACTAACGCCCTCAAGAAAGAATTTCAAACTTTAATCAGAAGGAGGGTGAACAATTCTGTGAGTCATGGGAATGATTCAAAGATATGTTGAGTAAATGCCACCCCCCCCCCCCCCCCCCCCCCCCGGCTTTGATACGGGGAGACTCGTGCAATTATTTTATGATGGTTTAACCATATCGAACCGCACAATGGTTGAATCTATGAAAGGTGGGGAATTTTTAAAACTAACTGTAATCAATGGATGGAATTTCTTAGAATCATTGGCGGAAAGTTCTCAGCGATGGGACTTCTCCAAAAGAGATAATTCAGCCCAAACCTCAAAGAGAGGAACGAAGTTAGTACCGATTTAGACGTTAAGCTTGCAATTGCGAACTTAACAAAAAAAATCGATGCTTTATTGATGACTCAGGCGATGAACCCATCATTAGGAATGCATGCTGAGGTTTGCACAATGTGTTCTAACCTAGGACACACTATGCTTGTTTGGAACATGTTTTGATTGATAATGTATTTAGATGTTACATGCTAGTATGTGATAGTTAAAGATGTATACACCTAATGAATGAATGTGGTATTATTTTTTATAACCACATTATTGTTTGATGATAATTGGCTGATAACATGCTCGAGTGCCAGCATGTTAGTCTACTAAAGATAGTTATGCACATACTTAATTATGATTCAATATTACCGTTTTGGTAACATGCTTATAAACAACCGTGCATGTATGTAGCTACTAATTGTGGGATGTCAGTGGGGCATAAGTACTAGGCTACACCAGGATCTAGAGACTCCCCCTAGCTTATCAGGTAGTTAGGGTTTGAAGGTTTTGTGGGGCCGTGCAGTAGAATTGTGGTTGGGCTATGGATTACCCAGTGGTGTATCGTGGGTGGATGTACTTCCTAGTGTGGGTTAAGTTGTCAGTCTACCCTTTGTGGCCTTCTGATGTGCCAATGAGAAAGCATGGTCTTGCTTGGAGGGCGAGGTGCCCTAGAGTCTCAGTCAGGACAGGAGGTGAGGCAACCATGATGACCTAAGGGAAGTCTCTCGGCTGAGTGTTGATTCACCCAAGGTAGACTTAGAGGTCATTACATACACGGTACCCGAGCGTGTGATGGGTGAGGTGATCCCCGAATGACCAAGTAGGCTGAGGAGGTGCTCACCCGCTCATCGATAGAGCGATAATGCGGTGAGGGACAGCTCCTGCTGGTATGGTTTGTGATCTCCGGATGACCGAGTAGGCTGAGGAGGAGCTCGCCCTCTCATTGGTCGAGGGATGGTGCAGTGTGATGTTCCAGGCTAGGACACCTATAGGGTGGGGACAGCCTGCGGTGTGGTGTGATGAGATGTTCCAGGCTATGACTGTAACATCCCGGATTTTTCAATACAATAATATATTGGATTTTGACTATTTAAATTGTTTAATTTGTTGAACTTAAGATTTATGGATGAAATGGATTTTAAATGGGTAAGAATTGGGTCAATGGCCCAATTATGATCCAACGGATCATAGATAGGGTTTGATTTTAATTAATTGGGTAAATGTAGTTAATTGGGTCAATTACCCAATGGGTCAAAGTGAGTGGATTTTGGGAAGCAAATGGGTAAGGAATTAATTTAATTGGGTCATGTACCCAATTAAGACCCAAGACATGGGATCCACCTCATCAAGTGAGGTGGCATGTGTATGAGGTGGCATGTAAATGGCATGGCCAAGTGGGACCCAAATCCACCTCATCAAGTGAGGTGGTGAGTGGTCTAAGGTAACATGTATGGTCGGCTACCATGGTTGACTTGGTCAACCATTGGTGAGTTCAAATGGGTGAGTTCAAATGTGGTGAGTTGAATTACATTGGGTTTGAAATTAAAAATCACTTGAGTTATATGGAAATGAATTCAAGAAAAATTAAGTGAGTTAAAGTGAGTATGGAGTGAGCCGAGTTGCATGGAAGAGGAAGAGCCTCTAAGTGAGTCAAAGAGGGAGATGGAGGGTTTCCATCTCACGGAAATCCTAGACACACACGTTGGGAAAGGGGGGGAAAGCCCCAAGCTCAAGCCATGTGTCTCCTTGGTTAACCAAGGGACACATGGGAAAGACCAAGGAGTAATGAGGGTGGTTGGGAGGATAGAGCTGATTTACACAAGGGATACACACCACACCTAGGGCCGATCCTCTCCCTTTGGGAAA
The DNA here is from genome assembly GCA_013350335.1 of Chimonanthus salicifolius. Lineage (NCBI taxonomy): Eukaryota > Viridiplantae > Streptophyta > Magnoliopsida > Laurales > Calycanthaceae > Chimonanthus > Chimonanthus salicifolius. The sequence goes on along the minus strand of CM023533.1, from coordinate 75,402,451 downwards.
AAGATAGAGATTTCCATCTCATTCTCTCCCTCTCTCCCTCTCTCAACCTACACCTCTTTGGCCGAACCCTCCATAAATTTTCCATCTCAACCTCTCTCTCTCTCTCTCTCTCCCACATTTGGTCTTAACACTTAGAGGGCCAACAAAGCATCAAGGAAAGAGAGGAATTAACAAAGAAATGAAGGAGTTTGGGGGTTGATTTCAAAGAGACCTCTTTGGCCGATCCATCACTTACACAACAAAGAGATCTTATCATTTCTCTCCCTCCCATTTTCGGCTTCACACTTAGAGAAATCGAAGAACAAAGGAGGAAGAAGAAAGCACAAAGGAAGGAGAAGGGCTGAAGATCAGACCTAAAGAAACGAAGGAGATGCAGAAAAAAGGTAAGGTTTATATTCATAGTATTAAATTTAAGAAAACTAAGGGAACCATGGTTTCAGCTATGGAATGGCTGAAACCATGGGGTCCATATTTGATTGAGATATTTGGGCGGCCAGCTAGTTATATGGGCCATGAACTGAAAAATACATCCAAGAAAATATTTATATGATTGAAGAAAAGAATGGCTCCAAAACTATGTGTAATACGAAGATTGGGAGAATAATGGACAAGACCCTAGTGTGGTTAGTGAGTAGGGCATACTCACTGATTTTAAAAATATATGGATGACATTATATATGTTAAATATAAGAAATGAATTTCATAAGGAAAGGTTAAGCCAAACATCAAATAAAATGAGGGCTGATCACAGATGGCATTGTCTGCGGATAGGTATCACTGTCCGCGGATGGGTTTCGACCGTCCGTGGACGGATAATGAACTGGACATGGGTTTTCTGTGGACGGGTAATAAACTGGACAAAGGTTGTCTGTGGACGGGTATCACCGTCCGCGAACGGGTTTCTGCCTTCTGCAGGATGGTTTCTACCGTCCGAGGACGAGTAACCGATAGAAATTTTATATGGTTTGCGGACGGGTTGTATGTATGTAGGACGGGTGTCTACCTTCCGCGGGATGGGTTTTTATCGTCCGCGGACGGGTGTGGACCGTCCGCAGGACGGGTAACGGGTGTGGACTATCAGCGAGTAGCGGACAGCGGGTATCGGACCATGGCTGTGCGTTGTCTGCGGACGGGTTTATATCGTTTGCGGGACGGGTTTCGACCGTCCTTGGACAGGTAACAGACTTGAGTATAGTACTGTCTACGAACGGGTTACAGTTTGTAGGACGGGTTTCTGTCGTCCACGGGACTGGTTTCTACAGTCCGTGGACGGGTTTCTGTCGTCCACATGATGGGCAGCAGATGGGTAACCGATTGATTTTAAAAGTGAAGTTTTTATATAATTTTCCTTTTCCAGATGGTTAAGTTTAACTGGAAGGATGTAAGGAATGATTTAAATGAATTGGATAATTAATTTGATTATTTTATATGATGGAATTCATTTAAGGTAAAAAGATTCCGCAAGCGGGGTTGTGATCGATTTTGACGAAATCGTTGCATGTCACATCGCAAAACAGCAAGGATACAATACTTGGACGTGGGTAAGATTCCTACCTTGTTGAAACACTTTGGATTATGTACATGTAATGGTTTTTATTTCCATATTTGATGATCTATTTTGGGTATCAAAATGCTTATGTTTTAAGAATAAAACTTCAATGCTATTATGTAATTTAATATGAAATAACATGTTTGCACTCACATCTCATGCATGGCATGGGAGGGAACATATGAGAGGAGTCTACGCTCCATTCGGGGTATCCGATAAACAAACGTGGGGAGGGATCCGCACTGATTCCAATTGACATACGGGAAATGGTATATGATGTTTGAAATGAAAGAGTCCACGCTCCATTCCATGGGACCGATAAGGCATACATTGGGAGTCATGACAATGAATACCTTGATGTGGCTTGTTCATCAAGAGGATTATCAATGTGTTTTGAGATATGGTTGATGGGTGGGAAATCATTGGCATATGACACCCATGGCATGGCATTGAATTAGCATGATTTTGATATTATGTATCTATTCTGATTTTATACTAATCCCATGTGTATGACCCTACTCGGACTACATACTGGGCGCGTTGACTAATGCCCTACTTCTACCTTAGATCATGGTACAGGGAACGGAACGGGCGATGGACGCGAAAGGAGCCAAGCTTATGAGCTTGGGCAGCTTATTGCTTACTTTATTTAGTTTTTATTTTGGACAATGTATTTGAGTTAATTGCACTTTGGGACTGTAATAACTTAGATATTATTTTGTTATGGTTTGATGGTTTGGATTAAGTTCAGTTTATTATATGGTGATTGACCTCCTTGCAAATTAATGGATAGGGATAGTAATTCTAGTCATATGATAATTCCGCAATGTGTTTATTCCACAAGTATAACTTTAATGCGTGTGAACTGTTTTAGTGGACTCGGTCCAAGCACACGTAACGTTGGCCAGTTAAGGGTCGGGCTTTGGAAGATCGAACTTAGCTCGCGTCGTGGCGTCCTGCTCTCTGTCACTCTTTATTTATAAAAGAAAAAAAAAATAGACTCTGATTTTCGACAAGTGGAAAAGGGCGGGGCGTTACAATGACACTTGTAGGGTGGGTACAGTCTGAGGTATGGTAGTCCAGGCTATGACACCTTTAGGGTGGGTACAGTTTTAGGTATGGTAGTCCAAGCTATGACACTTGTACGGTGGGTACAATCTGAGGTATGGTATCCCAGGCTATGACACCTGCAAGGTGGGTACAGTATGAGGTATGGTATTTCAGGCTAGGACACCTGTATGGTGTGATGTGGTATAATGTTTCGGACTAGGACACCTTTCGGGTGTGGATAATCTGTGGTGTGTGTGGATTTCTTTGGAGGTGGGGTGGTCGTAGAGTACATCGAGCACGTACTGGGTTGTCCTGGGAGCCAGTTGGGTTGAGTGTTTGTTTGCCCACATTTTCTACAGAGGGGCGTGATAGTAGTTTTACGAGTGGTTATGACTTGGGGTTCATTGTTGAGACTTGGGTTGTGGGTATTGACTCACTGGGAGTTTGTGGGCACCTAACGAGTGAGTTCGGCCGGATTTCTCGGTAGAAGGCCTATGGAATTCCTTGAGGGGTGGATACGCCAATCATGTCGAGACCAACAGATGAAGTCTAAGGTTCCAGGTTTGATTATCGAGAGTCTGGTGCTTGGTTGAGGAGACCATAGATGAGTCTGCTGGCAATCCGTTCAGGACTGGTGCGGTGTCTACTCCCGTGTGATAGTCTATTTAAGACTCTAGTGAGCCCAACTCTTGGGTTGGTTGTGGTAGGTGTGCGGGTTGTCATGAGAGAGTCATAGGTCTGGTGAGGACTAGGGATCCTGATTCGGTTGGAGATCAGTCTGTGTACCCGAGGGTGGGTGGACCGCAGCGGATGGGCATATGAGGGAGTTGCTCTAGAGTTGCATTGAGTTGGTTAGAGGATGTACTGGAGGCCCGACAGATGTGGGCCCGTGTATTAGGGGTAGGGCACCCGCTTGCATAATCATGCATGTAGACATCATAGACATTGATGTGTTCATATGATCATATACAGTGTATGCTTGGTGACATATGTTGTGCGTGTTACCCTCACTGGGCATGTAGAGCTCACCCCTTGGCTTGCAGGTATTTCTTAGAGGAGTGGTCCGCAAGACCCACTATCGGACGTTGGATGTGGAGTTGCAGTTTTATCCTCTGTCACAGTCCCATTTTGTAGTTGAGAGCTTGTTCATGTTTTTGAGTTATGTAATCATGCATGAATTGGACAAGTGTAATAATGGAATGATGTTATTATTTTAAATGATGATTGATGCTTTATTCGTATCTTTGGTTATTGATTTGAATGTGGGTTGCGGGAGTGGTACCCTCCCATTTAAAAAAAAAAAAAAAAAAAGACCTGATATCCGTGTTTCAAAGATAACATGCCCGTAGCGGGATGAGGTGCTACACTTTTGCTCCTATCCGCTCCAGAAACCAAGGTTTTACGAATACTCTAATTTCTCGGGTTCAGGTAATCTCAACAACTCCTCCCTCCTCATTTTTCTATTTCGGCTTTATTCATGCAAAGCATGCCAATAATGAAATTGCCAAAGGGTTTCCAAACTCCTAATGTGGAGGAACAAACTGAGGCTAGCTCCCTACCTATCAAGAGACCAAAACCCGCTAGGGTGAAAACGACTGCTGCCTCGAGACCTAGCCGCACCTCAATAAGATTTAGGGATTCAAATTCGGAGAAGACTCCTCTAGCTAAACTACTTTTTGTCAGATCCAAGTCTGTAGGGCAAACCCATCCTCAAAACCCATCTGAAAGGGAAGAAGAAGAACCTTCCACAGAAGAAAACAATGACCAAGAAGGAATTAGAGAAGAATGAAACATGAATGAGGAAGAAGAAACCACCGAAATTAGAAACAAATAAGAAGCTAGGGCCTCTAGGATAAGTGATGAGGAAAGAGAATCCTCCAACGAAGAGGGAGTTGACCCATATCTTCAGCCCTTCGTTCGACATAGATGCTTTAAAGACTTCAATATAGAACAAACTAGTTGTGCAGCTGATCTGCAAAAATGTGGGGCTATGAAATTACTACATGGCATGGGCTGGTCAAATCTGGTGCATTGGGGTGGAAAGATGTATTCTTCCTTGGTCATGAGAATGTACTGCTCCATTAGAGATGATCCCAAAGAAAATTGTTTCAAAATTCTATTGAAGAATGAAGAATCAGTACGAGTTACCCCTCAGTTGGTTTCTGAACTTATTGGGATCCCTTTTGTGCCCCACCATTCCTCCAAAGATAGAAGTACCAGAACAAAAAAACTTTACCAAAAGACTGTGTGGAAAAGAAGTAGAATGGAAAAATAATATATGGATCAGAAGTGCTGACTTATTACCACAACACAAAGTTCTCCATCTTCTCTTATGTTCTAACCTATATCCAAGACATAGGAACAGGGCTGATTGGAATCCTCCCATGATTATTCTACTAGACAGAGTTGCTCGCAAAAAAAAAATTGCATGTCTACTTGGATGTGCCACTCCATTGCTATGTTAAGGAAATCAGCAGAGAAAGGTTATCCTCCCTTCTGCTACCTCATGTCTAAACTGGCTAAGCAACTCAAAATCAAGCCAAGAAAGGGGGAAGTGCCAAGATCAACCAGACCCATCGATGAGGCAATTCTTTGAAAGATCTTCCCAGAAGCTTAGCTGAGTCTATCTTCGGTAAAAATGAACCTTCTTCTTTTGATCATCCTGTGGCTGAAGAACCTGAAGAAGAAGAAGAAGAAGAAGAAGAGACAGAAGAAGAGAAAAACGAAACACATATAGCACAATCATCCAGATTGAAAGCAATAGAGGATCAGCTCAGTCATCAAAGTGAACTGCTCGCAGATATAGTAAACTGACAAGATGAGCATGATCGTCTCCTAAAACAACTTCTGGGTGTTGTTACATGTCTCACTTCCAGTCTGCTCAAATCCTCAGCCTTCTACCTCTGTAACACCCCAGATTTTCCTTAGATTATTAATATATTGTATTGGTCCATTTGAATTGCGAATTAAATGAATTTGAGATTAAATGGTTGAAATGGACATTAGATGGGCAAGGAAATGGGTCAATTATCCAATTAAGACCCAATGGGTCATGGATGAGCTTTAATTTAAAGTAATTGGTAAGTTTGAAGTAAATGGGTCAATTACCCAATTAAGACCCAATGGATCCTAGATGAGCTTAATTTTAAAGTAATTGGGTAAGTTTAACTAAATCATTTGAATTGGATAATTAAGGTATCTAATGTGTTAAAATTCACCTCGTCAAGTGAGGTGGCATGTGAGTGATGTGGCATGCATGTCATCACATGGAAGCCTAGTAGACAAGGAGGCCACATCATCGAGTGACATGGCCAAGATGGGATCCAAGTGCCATGTGGTGACCAAGTCACCACATGCACAGCCGGCTATGTCATGGTTGACTTGTCAACCACCTAGTGAGTTCAAGTCTTGAGTTTAAGATTAAATTGTTTGAGTTGAGTTGGGAAGATGGAGAGTTTCCATCTCAAGGGGCATGAAACTAATGGACACGTTGGAAGTCAAAGGTTTTCTTGGTTAAACTAAGGGCCTCATTGGTTAGGCGAATCATTATGAGAGGGAATGAAGAGTTTGGGCTGTTATACAAAGGGACACAACTCAAGGGGCACACCACACCCCTTGGCCGACCATTACACCTTGCACAAGGATTTTTCTCTTCTCATCTCCTCTCTCTCTCCCACATCTACACCCCTGTACTTGAAGAAATTGAAAAGCAAAGAAAGAAGAAGAAGGTGTAAGAAAGAAAATGCAGACAAAAAGAAAAGAAGGAGATGGGAAAGAACGTATGTTTTAAGTTTAATAACATAGGATTGATTCAAAGGAAACCATAGGTTTGGCCATGATGTGGCCGAACCTATGGGTTCCATAGCTGATTGGAATGAATGGCCAAATGGTTATAAGGCCATGGAATTGGAAATTCATCCAGAGGTTGGTGCTAGGTTGAAACAAACAACCATACGATTGAATCCAAAACCATACTATAATGGTACAATGATTGAATGGATAATGAGGAACCCAAACCTTGGCTAGTGGGTAGAGTGAGTTTACTAATTGAAATATGAAAGATGAAATCCATGTTTAGATATGTTAAAGAATGGATTTCAGGGAGAAAAGCTTTACAAAATAAGCAAACAAAAAGGAATGACAGAGAGTCAGCTGACTGAATCTCAGGATTCAGTTGACTGAACAGGTAGTGGCCAAGAGCACAAGGGTTATCTGGGAGTTTCAGCCGACTGAATCTTATGATTCAGTCGACGGAACATGGACTAGCTAGGAATATGTGGGGTCTATTGGTATTTCAGCCAACTGAATCTAAGATTCAGTCGACTGAACATAGACGAACCAAACAAGTAAGGGATCTGGTGTGTTTAAGCCGACTGAATCTCTGATTTAGTCGACTGAATTGAAAAGTTCGACTTTTGGATGATTTTTCCAGATGCTTCTGTTTATCTGGTAGGAGGTAAGGAGTGATGAAATTAAAATGGAAAATCAAATTAATTTATATATGTGATTGAATTTAATAAGGTAAAGAGATCACAAAGGGTTTGCGATTCGTTTCGACGTAATCGTTAACGTTATCTGCATAAGACAACAAGGATAGTATACTGGACGTTGGTAGGATTCCTACCTTATTGAGACACTATGAATTATATATATGACACTGGTTTTTATTTCCAAATTTGATGTTTTACTTTGGTTTAACAAATGGGATATGTTCTGAATTTGTTTTCAATTATACGATGTAATTTGATATGAAATGGCATTCTTGCATTCATCATCTCATGCATGGCATGGGAGGGAATACATGTGACAGCAAGCCAAGTTATGAGCGGTCCGGACATGATTTGGGCTTGAGACTAGCTTGTATGAAGTTATGTGAACTATTGATATTTTGCCCTTGTTCGGGATTGCTAGGAATGGGTACGGCGTAATTTGGGCCAAAGAGCTACTGGGTATATAGTCCCAAAACCCTGCACAGAGGGAGGAGTCCACACTCCATCGGTAATTCTGATTAACATATGTGGGGAAGTATAACAGTGACCCGGTGGTGCCGTCACAAAACACTGTGGACGTAATTGGCCAAGGGAACACTTTGATATGGCGATTTATCAAGGAAACTATTTATATATGATATGATTGGATATGGAGACTGGGTGAGTGATCATTTGGCATTGAACACCCACGACATGGCAATATGACAGCATGATTATGATATAGATATCATGTATGGTTTTTACTACTTATAAGATGTTTTGCAATTATGATTATGATGCATCTATCCTGATTTTATCTTAATCCTATGTGTACATAACCCTACCTGGAATACCTACTGGGCTTGTTGACTAATGCCTTACTTCTACCCTATAGATGATGGAACAGGGAATGACAAGGAAACGGACATGAGACTTGAAGGGAGCCAAGCGTAGGAGCTTGGAATGAATGATGTTTAATTTATTTAGTTTTGTTATTTATGATGTATTGGGAAGACTGATATTTTGGACTGTAATAACTTAGAGTTATTTTCTATGGTTTGATGATATTTAAAGTTTCAAGGTAAGTATATGGTGGTTGGCTTTCCTTGCCTTATATTGACATGTATATGAATAGTATCTTATTCATATAAATAATTCCGCAATGTATTCAGAAAAGCGTGTGAAATGTTTAAGTGGTCTTAGTGCACGCATATGTAAGGTGGCCAGTTAAGGGTCGCGTTTTGGAAACTCGAACTTAACTCGCGTCGTGACGAACCTCTCTCTCTCACTCATTTATAAAAAAAATATACTCTGATTTTGTGGGGAGTGAAAAAGGGTGGGGTGTTACAACCTCAGCCCCTCCTTCATCCCCTCCTGATGCTACAACACTTTAAAATATTTTAATTTCTATTTTGAAAAACTGATATTCTGGATGTGTAAACATTAAGCATCTTGTGTGCAAACTATATTCTGTGCACTAATGTTGTGATATGCTATAGTTTACTATATATATTGATATGTTTGATTGCCTTCTATCTCTTGTAGTTAAACATGGTCCTGTTAAGAATACTAACATGCAGGTTTAGATAAGTTGGTTTTGTATTGGCATGTTTTGGAGATAGGGATCTGAATGTGATGCTACACATATCCTTGGAGTATGGGGAGCACAAAATATGTTCTGATTAGTTCTATCACTGGTCATGACAACCTATGGAGAAAAAACTAAGAAGATAGCTTAGAGAATGGGGGAGGAAACTCAAAAGAAGCTAGGACATTAGTCTTATACATGAAGAAATCAGCTGGAACTCAGCTTGAGCAAGGGCAAACAAACCTTGATTCATGAAAAATGTGCACTGAACAATGGGGGAGAACCATGAACTGGAATAAATCTCAGTTAAGCACTAGATGCCAGAAGCATGGGGGAGTGTTTGAACCTTGCATGTCTACTAATTCTTTACCAATTGAATGACAAAATGGGGAAGAAAATAGTAGAAGCCAAAAGCAGTTTGGACGGATCAAACTCAAGAAGATTGGGGGAGAAAATCTTCTCAACACTGGAAAGTGTTGGTTGCTAGGAGATCATGATATAGGAGGGAAAATGAACATTAATCTTGTTTAGTCTAGGGATGCATATTGACGTTTTGGACTAACCCCTCTAATGATTTGTCTAGTGCTGCTTGCTTATGTGCTTGAACAGGAAACACATGTAAAGAAACAAGCTGAATAAGAATATGCGAAGACTATAGTTTTGTTATCAATTTGAATATACATGTAATTGATGTAATGTTTTGTATTCAAATGTGTTGTAACAAAGGACGGGTTTGTAATTGGGTTAGCTTCTAGGTTTTGTCATGAAATTGACAAAGGGGGAGATTATTAGTGTCTCGGCTTAGTCGAGTCCCTGTTTATCAATTTCATGACTCGGGAAGAAGCACTTGCTAAGAAGCTGGAAGACTCTAAATGATCAAAGAACAAGATCATGCTTCACCAAGTTCAAAGCTCATCAGTATGGCAATCACAAAACCAAAAATATAGCCATAAGAAGACCTTAGGTGGAACCTCACCTGAGAGGAGGACTATCCCTAGTCTTAGTGGAACAAAAGATAAAATCATATAAGGCCTAGAGAGGAAGCTGGACAGTGTATTAGAAGTGAACTTAGAAGTATGAATTATGTTCACTGTCAGTTTGACCACTTTATCTCACCGACCCCTCAGTGAAGTCAGGATCGACCCATCGTGGTCAAAGACTGGTTGGTCAGATTGACATAAGTTCTGGAACTTAGAACTATCATTCTTGGTATGCATCTGATCGAGAGTCTAGTATGCACCTACCCCTCAGTGATGAACTTAAACAACCCCTTGTGGTCAACAACTCGTCGGTAAAAGATTTGTGAGTTCTGGACTGTGAACTCAAGTAGGCTCTCGAGAAAACAGACATCTTGGTGATTCAAGACCGATCGAGAGTAATAGAACCGACCCCTCGGTAAAAAGCGATGGGTCGGTCTGGGTTTGACTAGTTTCTTCTTAAACTCTATCAGCATGGAGTTGCCCCAGATTGAGCCTCTCGTATGGACAGACCTCTCGGTGCCATAACTGTCGACCCATCGACGACACCGACCTATCGACCAGGAAGTAATTATACCATTGGGAGTGCATTTAATGAGCAACAGTCAGGTAGTTGAACGGTAATAAATATGAACACTGACCCATCGGTGCCACCGACCTGTCGATTTTGAGCAGTATGAAAAACCTTTGAAACTCTTCTATAAATATGAGTGTTGTTTGATCATTTATGTATATTCCTTGAAACAAGAAAAATCATACACTCTGGGGAATGATCATCTCTCTTGTGCTAATATCAAAAATCAAATACCCATCTTTGATTAAGATTGTGAGAGAAAGAAAGTGAAAAGGATAAGACATCAACTAGGACTTCAACCAGTTTTCCTAATCCTCCTGAAACTGTGATTGTTATACGATGTCTACAAGAAAGAGCTCAACACACTTTGAGTGAATCTTTGAGAAGCAAACATCACCACAAAAGAACTACAAGGAAAGTGCTTCTTTGTTTTATTTTGTCTTAAAACCTGTGACCCGAAAGTAGATTAAGGGGGATTTGCTCCGGAACTACTATAAAAAACTCTAGAGCATTGTCTCTGGCACAGTGGTGGGTGGAATTCTCAGCAGATTGAGTGAGGTGGAATTCCTACTCTAATTGTGATGGTGTAAGTCCCCACATAGTGAATTTGGGGATAACTCAAGGTTGAGCAAGTCTTAAAAGTGGATGTAGGTTGGCGAACCGAACCACTATATATCTTGTGTCCTTGTGCTTATGGTGTTAGAGTTCTTTTCTTGTGTTGATTGTTCAATCACTTTTGCTAACACACACTTACTTGATTGTTATATCAGCTACACTTAAACTAATCAATCAAGTTAATTTTAAAAAGGAGCAACGATTTGAGATTGACCTATTCACCCCTCCGCCCCCGCCCACCCCCCACCCCCCCCCCCCCCCCCCCCCCCCCCCCCCTTCCCCCCCCTCCCCTCCCTCCCTCCCTCCCTCCCTCTATGGTCAATCGTGTTCTAGCACATTGGGATTTTCATTTATTATTGGTCAAAAAGTCTTGTTGTACAAATCTTGGTTGCATCTCTTCCCTAGGAAATTGAAATCTAAATGTCTTAGTCCGTTCATTGTTACATTTGTATTCTCACATGGAGCAATTCAGATCAAGCATCCTAAGACTTGTCATGTTTTTAAAGTCAATGGTCGTCGATTGAAACCATTCTTAGAGTATCACAATCCCGAGGCAGAAGTCGAAGTTTTGTTCACTAATCCAATCTATCGGGATTGATAAGCACCCATTTTACCCATACCCATTTTGCCCTTATCCATTTTCTCAACCCACCTACCCATCTTACCCATTTGTCTATGTCTAAGTCTGTTAGAGTCTTTAGTTTCATTTTTCGTTGAGTCAATCTAGCCTAGGAAATCATGCATCATTTCATACACATCCAAAGGTACATTTAAACCTTGATTGTTCGTTTTCTAAAAATATTTCTTCTTTTATACCTGGCCAGTGTAGATTAGGGAACAATGAGGACAATGTTCAATTTACGTTTGGCGGCACTGAGGTCATATTTTACCTATTTCATCGATCTAAAAAATCTTTAGGGGAGAGTAAGCTCAAACTAAGACCCCTTAAAAAAAAATTCAGCATCAATCATCCATCTTTATCTTTGTGACCAGCAGACGTTAAAGAACTGGATAGAATTCATGCATATAGGCGGTCGAGTTTTTGTTTTAGCATTGTGTCTGTCTAGAACAAAAATTCCCCCAGACTTGTAACGTCCAGCCCTTTTTCACTAGCTTCTTCCCGTAAATTAGAGTCTATTTTTTTTTTTTTTTATAAACGAAGAGTGATAGAGAACGGGAAGTCACGACAAGAGCTAAGTCCGATCCTTAACTGGCCAACCCTATGTGTGCATGGACTTAGTCCAAGAAAACGGTTCACACATAGCAATATAAACATGCGGAATAATAATCATACCATGCGGAAACATAATAGAACACAGTTTTATTCCATTCAGATAGCAAAGTACGTCAAGTCCTTAATCATTATTATCATAATACAATTATTCAATAAAACATCCAACCATAGTAAATTCATCGAAGTTATTACAATCCGAATTCTAGATACTCAAAATACAAGCCCATGAGTATCTTAAACAAAATATAAACTATCATCCTCCAAGTTCCTATGCCTTGCCCATTACGTGTTCATCGTTCCCCTCGTTTCCTGTATCATCCACTAGGGTAGAAGTAGGGCGTTAGTACAACGCGCCCAGTAGGTATTCCAATTAAGGTTAACACATGGGTTAGTACCAAAAATCCAGATATAACATATATATCAAATCCAGTTATAATAAATCATACACACTTATAAAGCATCGTATTCAAAACTGTGTATGATAATAGAGATCCAATCATAGATAAAAACCAGAAACCTTGCATGATAATAAAAGCCATAATCATGCTGATTCAATGCCATGCCATGCTATCATATGCAATGAGTCCCACCCATCACATGTACATAAAAGTACTCACCACATAGGTCACTCAGACGTCCCGACGGAGTGTGGATCCTCCGGTTACATTTCATACATAGTATCCTCTTGATGGAATGCTCCTCATCAAGGTATCCCCCACGATTCTATTACGGACGCCCCGACGGAGTGTGGATCTCCGGTTACGTTTCATACATAGTATCCTCTTGATGGAAATCACATTAAGGTATCCCCCACGATTCTATTACGGATGTAACGCCCCGCCATTTTTCACTCGCTTCTTCCCGTAAATTCAGACTCTATTTTTTTTTTTATAACAGAGTAGAGTGATAGAGCGCGGGACGTCACGACGCGAGCTAAGTTTGAACTTCCAAAGTCTGACCCTTAACTGACCAACCCTATGTGTGCATGGACCAAGTCCACGAAAATGGTTCACACATAGCAACATCACCTTGCGGAATAAAAATCACAATCTGCAAAATCATAACATCAATTTGCGGAATCATAATAGAACCAAGTTCTATTTCATTGATAGCAAAGTACTTAGTCAATAAATCACTTTAATCATTATCCAAATAAAACATCCAACCATAGCAATTCATCTAAGTTATTACATTCCGAAATCTGGATACTCTAAATACAAAATCCCTGAGTATCTTAAACAAAACATAAAACTAAAAGCGTTCCAAGCTCCTATGCTTGTCCCTTTCCGCGTTCAGCGTTTTCCTCGTTTCCTGCATCATCCACTAAAGGGTAGAAGTAGGGCGTTAGTACAACACGCCCAGTAGGTATTCCAATTAGGGTTAACACATGGGTTAGTACCAAAAATCCAGATATAATAAAAATATCAAATCAGTTGTAATAAATCATAACATACTCATAAAGCATCGTATCAAAACAGTGTATGATAATAGAGATCCAATCATACCGATAAAAATCAAAACCTTGCATGATAATAAAAGTCATAATCATGCCGATTCAATGCCATGCCATGCTATTATATGCAATGAGTCCCGCCCATCACAAAATATAGGATATACTCTTGATGGAATTCTCCTCATCAAGGTATCTTCCTGGTGAAATTCTCATCACCAAGGTCTTCTCTCCTGATGGAATTCTCATCATCAAGGTATTTCTCACAGTTGCCTTATGGACATTCCGACGGAGTGTGAGCTCCGGTTACTTAGTATCCTCTTGATGGAATTCTCATCATCAAGGTATCCCCTGATGGAATGCTCATCACCAGGGTCTTCATACATAGTATTCCTCTTGATGGGATTCTCATCATCAAGGTATTATACATAGTATCCTCTTGATGGGATTCTCATCATCAAGGTCTCCTCCACTAGTTCTTTACGAACGCCCCGACGGAGTGTGGGTCCCCGGTTACTTGTCATGTAACGCCCGCCCCTTTTCACCTAAAATCAGAGTCTATTTTTTTTTTTTTTTAATAAAGAGTGACCAAGGGCGCGGACGTCACGACGCGAGTTAAGTCCGAGCTTCTAAAGCCCGGCCCTTAACTGGCCAACCCTACACGTGCGTGGAACATAAGTCCACGAGTACGGTTCACGCGTAGCAAGTAAGCTCACGGAACATAAAAATAAGTGCAGATGATAATAGACACTATCCTACCAATCTTCAGATAGCAGGGAAGAGATATCCATTAAATTACTAAAATGCCCTCATACTGTACTGTCCAAAATAATTTATAAAACATGGCAAGACATCTAAGTTATTACATTTCCGACAAGCTAAATTATGCAAATACACATTTTCCCAAAATAAACTTAAACCAAATAATTAGTCCGCCTTCCCAAGCTCCTAAGCTTGACTCCCATCCTGTCCTTCCGTTCCGCCATCTCCTGCATCGTCAGCTAGGGTAGAAGTAGGGCGTTAGAACACGCGCCCAGTAGGACTCCGAGTAGGGCTAACACATGGATTAGTGATAACAAAGCATATAGATAATACATAACGGAGATCATAAAATGAATGCTATGCCATGGGTGTCGATGTTATGAATCCCACCCATCATCCATACCATCATGCTATCATATCCCCCTTGACGGCAAAACCTCGTCAAGATACAAACAATCACAAATCATCCCCCTGGACGGCAAAACCTCGTCCAGATATAAAACAATCACAAATCATTCCCCTGGACGGCAAAACCTCGTCTAGATGTAAAACAATCACAAATCCTCCCCCTTGATGGAAGAATCATCATCAAGGTATCATAATTACATACAACATCCCTGATACATCAAACACATCAAAATATCTCCATGTCTGTTTATCGGTCGCCCCGACGGAGCATGGACTCCGGTTTCATTTCATCCTTCCCCTGTCATATCCTTCCCATGCCATGCATGAGATGTAGATGCCATATGCCATGTAATGAATATAATAACAAACCATGACATTTAAAGAAAATCCCATCAATAAAACATATAACTTGATTACCCAAAATAGATCAAGCAAAGCCTCAATAATCACATCATAGCATTAAAACCCATTTTAAACCAATCATATGCTTACCGGAATGAATCAAGTAAAAACCCCTACATAATACATAATTCAACAACCAATCTTAAAACATACCATATTATTTCCAAAATAATTCAAGGAAACCATCACTCAATCCATGGCTTACAAAAAGGTTAGAATCCTACCAAATACCGACTAGCGTTCTTTCTTTCGTTTCCGTCCGACAGTCCAGCTACCGACACGCGTACCGCTTGCGATGTCCAGTACCTTATTACACATTAATCAGTCCACATTTTAATTACATGAGTGTAAAATCAGCCTCCCAGGCTTTATTTTACCCTACATAATGCTATTACTTAAAATTCCTAAACCCATGATCATCTCCCATGGAGTTCTTCATTTTAGCCATTATTTACGGTTTTGCCACTACCTCTTCTCCATGGTTAACCACTCATTCATCCATGCATGATTAAGTCCATAGATGATTCATAGATTTGGATCCATCAATGACCCATCACCCATATCTTAAAATCAATAAAGTCAGCCACTTAATTTAACCTAAAGTCCATTACTTTAAACATGTACAAACACATTAACCTTAGGCCATAATGATCTACAATTGAGTCATTAAAATTCAGCCCTTTAAATTTAACCAAATCTCCATTGTCCTTGGTCTTTGGTTACGCATTAAATTCATCATAAGTCCCTCCATTGAGAGAACCTAAACCATACACTTGACTTATCATTACTTAATCACACTTCCATTACAACTAACAACACTAAAAATTAGCCACTTAAACACTCTAATCCTCATTCCTTTCTCACATACATCATACCAAATTTATCCATAAGTTTACCCACAAATGGGTCATCGGTTCGGCCATACACCATGGCCGAACCCATGATGTCTTTACCCCATTCTTTCTTTGGCCTATTTATACATTTGAATCATCACCCTTAACCACATTAAAGTCTATTAACTTAGCCACACTTAAGTCCAAAATTGATCCATAACTTAGATCTATTAGTGACCTATCAACCATAATATGAACTTATTAAAAATAAGTCATTAACTTAACCTAATCCCAATCAATTTAAACACCTTCATACTCCAATCTAACCCATCAAAAGGCTCACAAATGGGCCATGGGTTCGGCCATACACCATGGTCGAACCCATGGTGTCCTTTTCCCATTTTTTTTTTTTCTTGGGTCCATTGCTCACATTTTAATTTATCACAAATCCCTCTATATGGGAATTTCATCATTTATTTAGATCATTCATTTGATCAACATTTGTTTCATCTCTTGAGCCCATCAAAACTAATAACATTCCCCCTCATCTTTTCATGGTTTCAAACATACTTAACCCATTGAATCTTCCCATTTTCCATCCTTTTTAAACCCCTTTAAAATTTGTAATACATGACCATAGGGTTCGGCCATACACCATGGCCGAACCCATGGTTCATGTTCCATTATTTTTCTATGCCTCTTAAGGCCACAACATTACTCATTCAAAACCCTAAACTCATTAATACATTAATCCCTCTTTTGCATCCCTTAAACCCATCATTTGATCACCATTACACCACCATAGGTTTCGGCCATTTACCATGGCCGAATCCATGGTTCATGATCCACCATTCATTGCTCCAAACACCTACATTGACCCATTTAAAATCCTAATTTTCATTTGCTACCCTCATTGTCTTCCACTTATCAAAACCTTAACCAATTATATCAATTAGCTAATCACTCACCATGGGGTTCGGCCATGTATGGCCTATGATTTTTCTTCCAATCATCCACTTCCATGCTTAATTTCATAAATTACCCAATGCACATAATCACTTATTTATTTCTTTTCCCTACTCCTAATTCACCCATTTAGGGTTTTCTCCATCTTCCATTTTCTCAAAACCCTAAAAAAACATACATTACTTACCATTCCTTCCATTTGATGGATTTAAAATCCATGGCATAAACTTATGTAACCACCATTAAATTCACAAAAATAAATTCCAATTCTTAAACCCTAAAAAATCCAAATTTTCTTGTTTAAGAAATACTTACAATCCGTCGTCTCCTCCGACTTCCGGCACTCCCGTCGGTTTCCTTAGCCTCCTCTCTCCTTCCTCTTGATCTTTGGTAGGTCAAGATTCTTGATCCATGGTGGCAACCCCCAACCTTAGGATCGGCCAAGGTAGGGTTTAAATTGAGAGAGGGAGAGGGAGAGATGATGAGAGGGGAGATGATCACCTTGATCTTAGGGTGATTTTCCTTAAAATTCTACTTCTTTCTTCTCTCCTTCTCTTCTTAGCTTCCTTTCCTTAATTTCCTTCTTCTCTCCTCCTTCCTAGTGTGGGACGGCCATAAGAGAGTGAAGGATTGAAATGAGAATGAAAAGAGAGAGAGAAAGGAAAAGATGAGGCTTATCCCCATTTTTTTACTTTACATTAATTATATTCACCAACCTTAAGATATTTTTGAGATATTTAAATTGCTTTATGGTGGTGGTTATCTAAACCACCACCAAGCCCAACGTGTTTCATATTTGAGGTTGGAATGAGGTGGGTCTTCACCTCTTGGCCCCACTTTGACCACTTTTAACTACCATTTTAAATAATTTAATTATTTAATTAATTAGGTAATTACCTTAGGTTAATCCATTTGTACTTAACCTAACTCCATTACTCCACCCATGGTTGACCAAATCAACTATGGTGGCCGGTCCCACCAAACCTTGGCCCACACGCCACCTCACTTGATGAGGTGGAGGTGGGTCCCACTTGGCCACATCACCTTGGTTTAATTCCAAATAACTTAGGTGATTTAAATTTTATTAAGCCCACTACAACCAATTGGATCATCATTGGGCCCATGGCCCAATTACATTTCCATCTTACCCATTTACCTTAGAGCTTAACCATCTTGACCCATTGGGTCCCAAATGGTTATTTGACCCAATTTGACCACCCATGGCCCAATTGGCCATCATTGACCACTTAAATGACTTTAAAATGCAATCCATGGTCTATTGGGCCATATTTGGGCCTTTGTCCAAATTTTGGCCCATTTACCATTTATTCCACCAATTTCCAATTTTCATCATTAAAATAAATAATATTCACATATTTATTGATTTAAAAATTTCGGGCCATTACAATACAATCCTCTTTTAAAATTTTCGTCCCGAAAATTCGAGCGAAGTAGGGGTTCAAATCATCTTATACAAAGAGTTCCGGATGAGCAGCACTCATCTCTGACTCCAGTTCCCCGGTGGTTTCCTCATTGCCATGTCGTTCCCATACCACCTTGATCTGCGCTGTAGTCTCCGCAACCATCTCTGGTTCAATCAGCGCAGGCTCACCGGCCTCTGTCCAACACACTGGCGATCTACCCAGCCTACCATATAAGGCCTCAAATAGAGCCATCTTGAGGCTTGCCTGACAACTATTATTGTAGTAGAACTCCACCAGGAGCAATTGATTCTCCCATCCACCTTTGAAATCCAGTACACATGCTCTCAGTATATCCTCCAATACCCGTATTGTTCTCTCCGACTGTCCATCAGTCTGTGGGTGGATTGCTGTGCTGGTTAACACATCGGTCCCCATAGCCGACTGCATGCTCCTAGGCACATCCGTCCTACCTCGGAATACAAGACCTTGTCCCGGTCGTAACTCCTATTCCGGTACTACCTCACCGGTAGACATCTTAGTCCATAGCTCCTCCATTTCTGGGCCTATTCGCTGTTCCCGTTCATTCGTGTTAAGTATCTCTTAATTACATCAACACCACTCATATCAACCTATGAGTTTCATTCTTGCGGAAATTACTCTGTCTCCTGCTATCTCTTTCCCTCACGAACCCATTTGCGATCTTATGCAGACTAATGTATTCTATTTCACTTTACCTGCTACCAAGATATTTCCCATCCATACTCATTCAACACGTTCTTTCGTCTACTCTCTGTGTGAAGTAGCCTGCCAGTACGAGCCTATGCTCAAGTCATTGGCTGATTCCATTTCAACTAGGTTTCTAGCTGCACTCTCCTGGAACTCCATCGGCTAACTACAGAGTCAGCTAGCTAGACTAACTCGGCAGTCGCCCATAGCTTCCCATTCGAGTTTCACTAGACTTTTTATCTTTCCCATCAATTACATCTCCAAAACTTAACACCTCTTCATTTGCACACAAGTCACTATGTGACTAACCCTTTTTGTTCATAACTTCTACAACACCAGTACCTGACATCAATCCAATCCACCATGGGAACCCCCATCCATGGTTTATAACCATCCATGAATATAACCCTCCTATGGGTATAATCCATTCATGGGCTTAACTAATACCTTCGTAGAACTATTCTGTCGATCATAGGGCTAGCAGGTCTAACATACGACCCATGCGTCGACTACGAAATCAAAAATGTCTATCATAATGCCATTGTCCGGCATCAATCCAAATCATATAAATACTAATTTCCTACCCCTCTGAATTATTCAACACATATTCATAGATTCCTAAAAATAGTGGTCTAAGCTTACTTAGGTTATGTCAAATAATATCCATTCACCACTAAAAATATTCCCAAGTATTACAAATTTCACCAACTACCAATACTCCCCCAATATTTTTTTTTTTCCATGATTCCAAAACACCTAAGTTCACCAAAATTTCTCCATGGTTTTATTTTTTTAAAACCCTATTTATAATACCTAAACTCCACTTAAAACAATGCACCCTCTCCATCATTTTTTCCTACTATTACACCCTTCAAATTTACAACCACATAACCCTAGGGTTCATCATCCATTCATGCCTTTTAAGGGCCACCAAATCATTCGCATCATTCCTAAACGCCCTCATAATTCTTTTAAAATTTGCAACATTTAATCATTAAGCACTTAAAATTCTTAACCATTCTTCATGGTTTTAAACCTTAAAATTCCCAAATTTCTTTCCATGTCTTCCATTCTTCACAACCTTACTAAAATCATTCAATCAACCACCATGGGGTTCGTGGTTCATCATTCATTGGTGACATTTAAGATCATTAGAAACCTTAACCTTCAACCATTAACTTCCACAATTTCACACCCAAAAATCATTACAACACCTCACTATAGGGTTCGGCCATTCACCATAGCCAAACCTATGGTTCATGGTCAACCATTTATTCATGTCTTTTAAGACCATATAAACCACTTTACATCTTCATGAATTTCTTCATTCAAGATCCCTAAAAGAAGATATCACTACACTTAATCATTATGAGCCTCAATATCCTTGTAAACTCTTACATTTGAATACTTTATTGAAAATCATTCGAACTTTCATCACATTACAAGGTTTGGTAGGGTTAGTACAAACCTTTTATAACGTATCCACAACCTTTACAAAATCTTTTCCTTTTCCCCGATATTTCCTTACCCTTTCTTATCCTAATCTTCCATAGAAGACCCTGCATCATCCTCAAACACAAAGGAACTGTCAGGGCATGACACCGACATGTGACCCAGTACTTCACATGTCAACCAAGATATTATCCCTGGTCCTCCAACATAAGGACAGTTAGTCCTTTCTTTCCCATGTCCATGTAGCCCACAAACCGGGCATACCACTTCAAAAGGGTAGGGACAATATGCGCAGTTGTGCCCAACCTGGTTGCACAACTCGTACCTATAATCGGGTCCCATTTCCCCTACCGACTTTCTTATCATCGGAAAGTCTTCCACATTCTCTTCAGGAAGAGATGATAAATCCCCTTCATCTTCCTCGGGAGGTCCCTCCTGAAAGTCCAGGCTAACTGCTTATGCTAGATGCAGACACCAAATCTACGGGACAGCTAGGGGTTTCCTTACCCCACGGTTCCATATACTCCCCGTCATTTGACATATCTATATCATAAAATACAATAGAATACACAAACACCATCCACAACAGTTTCCAATAAAACCAATCTAGGTTTTGGGGATTTTCCTATGTATAACACAACGTATTTTGGGGAAAATTTTCCAAACTAGCACACTCAGTTTTGGGAATAACATCCCTAAGTACCAATGCTTGTTCCATTTGGTGAGATGGGGGAAATTTTCCTACATTTGACAAATCCATCATTGTTCCATTAATTGGGGAAAACTAGATTTGTTTTCTCATTTTGGAGGAAATTTTCCTAAGTATCACTGTTTTTTTTTTTTTCCCATTTGGGGGAAAGTTGCCAAATAAGCACACTTGGTTTTCCTTTGTTTCTGGGGGGAGAATCTCTAAACTCCTACTGTTTGTTGTTCAACTTAAAAATACTGGGGAAACACATCCTATTTTCGCTACGTTTGATAAAGTTATCATTGTTTCATCAATTCGGGGGAAAGATTTCTAAGTGATCACACCTTGTTTTGGGGAAAATTTCCTAAGTATCAAAGTACTGTGTTTTCATTTTCGGGGGAAATAAGCCCTATATTGCTACGTTTGATAAATTTAACTTAGGATGAATCTTTCTTCCCTTGCTATCATTCTTTTTCATCAAATGTTGTTCTCAGACTGAATACTTCAGTTTGAGTCAATCGAAGTAAATTAACCCGGCCCCCGTGCAGCGGACTCCGAAGAGTCGGTCGGTTGGGATTCTTAGCTGCCAGTGAGACATGCAACCGTCTTAATCTTACTTCGAGAAATTCATTCTTCCAAGTTCGCTCTGATACCAACTGTAACGCCCGCCCCTTTTCACCTAAAATCAGAGTCTATTTTTTTTTTTTTTTTAATAAAGAGTGACCAAGGGCGCGGACGTCACGACGCGAGTTAAGTCCGAGCTTCTAAAGCCCGGCCCTTAACTGGCCAACCCTACACGTGCGTGGAACATAAGTCCACGAGTACGGTTCACGCGTAGCAAGTAAGCTCACGGAACATAAAAATAAGTGCAGATGATAATAGACACTATCCTACCAATCTTCAGATAGCAGGGAAGAGATATCCATTAAATTACTAAAATGCCCTCATACTGTACTGTCCAAAATAATTTATAAAACATGGCAAGACATCTAAGTTATTACATTTCCGACAAGCTAAATTATGCAAATACACATTTTCCCAAAATAAACTTAAACAAAATAATTAGTCCGCCTTCCCAAGCTCCTAAGCTTGACTCCCATCCTGTCCTTCCGTTCCGCCATCTCCTGCATCGTCAGCTAGGGTAGAAGTAGGGCGTTAGAACACGCGCCCAGTAGGACTCCGAGTAGGGCTAACACATGGATTAGTGATAACAAAGCATATAGATAATACATAACGGAGATCATAAAATGAATGCTATGCCATGGGTGTCGATGTTATGAATCCCACCCATCATCCATACCATCATGCTGTCATATCCCCCTTGACGGCAAAACCTCGTCAAGATACAAACAATCACAAATCATCCCCCTGGACGGCAAAACCTCGTCCAGATATAAAACAATCACAAATCATTCCCCTGGACGGCAAAACCTCGTCTAGATGTAAAACAATCACAAATCCTCCCCCTTGATGGAAGAATCATCATCAAGGTATCATAATTACATACAACATCCCTGATACATCAAACACATCAAAATATCTCCATGTCTGTTTATCGGTCGCCCCGACGGAGCATGGACTCCGGTTTCATTTCATCCTTCCCCTGTCATATCCTTCCCATGCCATGCATGAGA
Source organism: Chimonanthus salicifolius (assembly GCA_013350335.1). Classification (NCBI taxonomy): domain Eukaryota; kingdom Viridiplantae; phylum Streptophyta; class Magnoliopsida; order Laurales; family Calycanthaceae; genus Chimonanthus; species Chimonanthus salicifolius. The sequence goes on along the minus strand of CM023533.1, from coordinate 75,379,650 downwards.
TGTAGATGCCATATGCCATGTAATGAATATAATAACAAACCATGACATTTAAAGAAAATCCCATCAATAAAACATATAACTTGATTACCCAAAATAGATCAAGCAAAGCCTCAATAATCACATCATAGCATTAAAACCCATTTTAAACCAATCATATGCTTACCGGAATGAATCAAGTAAAAACCCCTACATAATACATAATTCAAAAACCAATCTTAAAACATACCATATTATTTCCAAAATAATTCAAGGAAACCATCACTCAATCCATGGCTTACAAAAAGGTTAGAATCCTACCAAATACCGACTAGCGTTCTTTCTTTCGTTTCCGTCCGACAGTCCAGCTACCGACACGCGTACCGCTTGCGATGTCCAGTACCTTATTACACATTAATCAGTCCACATTTTAATTACATGAGTGTAAAATCAGCCTCCCAGGCTTTATTTTACCCTACATAATGCTATTACTTAAAATTCCTAAACCCATGATCATCTCCCATGGAGTTCTTCATTTTAGCCATTATTTACGGTTTTGCCACTACCTCTTCTCCATGGTTAACCACTCATTCATCCATGCATGATTAAGTCCATAGATGATTCATAGATTTGGATCCATCAATGACCCATCACCCATATCTTAAAATCAATAAAGTCAGCCACTTAATTTAACCTAAAGTCCATTACTTTAAACATGTACAAACACATTAACCTTAGGCCATAATGATCTACAATTGAGTCATTAAAATTCAGCCCTTTAAATTTAACCAAATCTCCATTGTCCTTGGTCTTTGGTTACGCATTAAATTCATCATAAGTCCCTCCATTGAGAGAACCTAAACCATACACTTGACTTATCATTACTTAATCACACTTCCATTACAACTAACAACACTAAAAATTAGCCACTTAAACACTCTAATCCTCATTCCTTTCTCACATACATCATACCAAATTTATCCATAAGTTTACCCACAAATGGGTCATCGGTTCGGCCATACACCATGGCCGAACCCATGATGTCTTTACCCCATTCTTTCTTTGGCCTATTTATACATTTGAATCATCACCCTTAACCACATTAAAGTCTATTAACTTAGCCACACTTAAGTCCAAAATTGATCCATAACTTAGATCTATTAGTGACCTATCAACCATAATATGAACTTATTAAAAATAAGTCATTAATTTAACCTAATCCCAATCAATTTAAACACCTTCATACTCCAATCTAAACCATCAAAAGGCTCACAAATGGGCCATGGGTTCGGCCATACACCATGGTCGAACCCATGGTGTCCTTTTCCCATTTTTTTTTTTCTTGGGTCCATTGCTCACATTTTAATTTATCACAAATCCCTCTATATGGGAATTTCATCATTTATTTAGATCATTCATTTGATCAACATTTGTTTCATCTCTTGAGCCCATCAAAACTAATAACATTCCCCCTCATCTTTTCATGGTTTCAAACATACTTAACCCATTGAATCTTCCCATTTTCCATCCTTTTTAAACCCCTTTAAAATTTGTAATACATGACCATAGGGTTCGGCCATACACCATGGCCGAACCCATGGTTCATGTTCCATTATTTTTCTATGCCTCTTAAGGCCACAACATTACTCATTCAAAACCCTAAACTCATTAATACATTAATCCCTCTTTTGCATCCCTTAAACCCATCATTTGATCACCATTACACCACCATAGGTTTCGGCCATTTACCATGGCCGAATCCATGGTTCATGATCCACCATTCATTGCTCCAAACACCTACATTGACCCATTTAAAATCCTAATTTTCATTTGCTACCCTCATTGTCTTCCACTTATCAAAACCTTAACCAATTATATCAATTAGCTAATCACTCACCATGGGGTTCGGCCATGTATGGCCTATGATTTTTCTTCCAATCATCCACTTCCATGCTTAATTTCATAAATTACCCAATGCACATAATCACTTATTTATTTCTTTTCCCTACTCCTAATTCACCCATTTAGGGTTTTCTCCATCTTCCATTTTCTCAAAACCCTAAAAAAACATACATTACTTACCATTCCTTCCATTTGATGGATTTAAAATCCATGGCATAAACTTATGTAACCACCATTAAATTCACAAAAATAAATTCCAATTCTTAAACCCTAAAAAATCCAAATTTTCTTGTTTAAGAAATACTTACAATCCGTCGTCTCCTCCGACTCCCGGCACTCCCGTCGGTTTCCTTAGCCTCCTCTCTCCTTCCTCTTGATCTTTGGTAGGTCAAGATTCTTGATCCATGGTGGCAACCCCCAACCTTAGGATCGGCCAAGGTAGGGTTTAAATTGAGAGAGGGAGAGGGAGAGATGATGAGAGGGGAGATGATCACCTTGATCTTAGGGTGATTTTCCTTAAAATTCTACTTCTTTCTTCTCTCCTTCTCTTCTTAGCTTCCTTTCCTTAATTTCCTTCTTCTCTCCTCCTTCCTAGTGTGGGACGGCCATAAGAGAGTGAAGGATTGAAATGAGAATGAAAAGAGAGAGAGAAAGGAAAAGATGAGGCTTATCCCCATTTTTTTACTTTACATTAATTATATTCACCAACCTTAAGATATTTTTGAGATATTTAAATTGCTTTATGGTGGTGGTTATCTAAACCACCACCAAGCCCAACGTGTTTCATATTTGAGGTTGGAATGAGGTGGGTCTTCACCTCTTGGCCCCACTTTGACCACTTTTAACTACCATTTTAAATAATTTAATTATTTAATTAATTAGGTAATTACCTTAGGTTAATCCATTTGTACTTAACCTAACTCCATTACTCCACCCATGGTTGACCAAATCAACTATGGTGGCCGGTCCCACCAAACCTTGGCCCACACGCCACCTCACTTGATGAGGTGGAGGTGGGTCCCACTTGGCCACATCACCTTGGTTTAATTCCAAATAACTTAGGTGATTTAAATTTTATTAAGCCCACTACAACCAATTGGATCATCATTGGGCCCATGGCCCAATTACATTTCCATCTTACCCATTTACCTTAGAGCTTAACCATCTTGACCCATTGGGTCCCAAATGGTTATTTGACCCAATTTGACCACCCATGGCCCAATTGGCCATCATTGACCACTTAAATGACTTTAAAATGCAATCCATGGTCTATTGGGCCATATTTGGGCCTTTGTCCAAATTTTGGCCCATTTACCATTTATTCCACCAATTTCCAATTTTCATCATTAAAATAAATAATATTCACATATTTATTGATTTAAAAATTTCGGGCCATTACATGTCATCCCTCCCATGCCATGCATGAGATGCAAATACCACACGCTATGCAATTATACAAAATCATAGCATTTAAAAACTCATATTTAAAACACATGTTATTTTATCAAATAAACATAGCATATAAAGTCACCATTTGAAACATATCCTTTGCAATATAAAATCATCAAAATAAGATAAAGACAATGTACATAAACCATGGTTTCAAAGAGGTGGATTCCTACCAAAGACCGTTAACGCGTGCTTGCGTCTTTCGTCCAATAATCGATCGCCGATCGCGCACCACTTGCGAGATCCCGTTACCTTATAGTATAATATTAAGTCAACACCAAGTCCTACTTGATTTGCAATATTTAAATCCATAAACCATACTTGTGGTGTTCGGCCATACCTATGGTCTAGCCTCACCCTTTTTGTTCATTTATTCCATTAATTACCAAAATGCCATTGGTCCAAACCTTAGTTAATATTCTATTTATTTTAATCCAAAATACATAACCCTAGGTCTGCCAATCAATTCCCATGTTTAGATCCAAATACATAGATCCTAAACATCTAAGTTCTCCAAATAATTTCTAATCTAATTACCTTATTGCCATACAGGGCTAAACTTCCATCTTTAACAAGTATTTACAATTTTTGCCACTCATGGCTTACATAACCCATAGTTTCTTTTAAAGTCTTTCACCCGTTACATGGTCCATAATAATTTCTCAACAACTTAAGTTTATACTTAGAAAGTCCACATTTAGAAACTTTCCAATTTCATTAACCAACTTCCATACTTAGAAAGTCCCTAAAATGGAAACTTTCTAAATTTATCATTTCCTAATCTTGGATCCATAATTCCAAGTTCTTTCCATAAATAGGCCCTTTATAAATTAAAGACTTTCCATTTTAATCCTACCTTCCAAAAACAATTAACATACTTTAAAAATGCCATTACAACTCCATGGGGTTCAGCCATACACCATGGCCGAACCCTATGGTTCATAAGGTTCTCTTTTAAAATCCATACATAGTATTCAATGGTTTTCATCATTCACACTTCCATAAATAATTAGTTTCCAAATTTAATCTCCACCTTTCCATAATTGGAAGGTTTCTATAATTAAACTCCACCTTCTATTATTAGAAGGATTCCATATTTTACCATCCAAAATTAAAAGCTTTCTAATTTAGCCAACTCCTTCCAAAATATAAACTTCCCAAATTAGTAACCATTTTCCATACTTAGATAGTTTCCTAGATTAGAAACCACCTTTCCTTAATTGAATGCTTTCCAAATATAGATTCCATAATTAGATATTTTCTAATTTCAATATCTACTTTCCAAGAATAGACACTTTCCTTTCTTACACAAACTTCTATCGATAGATAGTTTCCTAAATTAGAAACTATCTTTCCATTATTGGATGCCTTTCAAGTTTAGCAACTCCTTCCATATTTGGAAGCTTTCCATATTAAGCAACCAAATCCGTCTCCATTCCAAAAACAACCCCATGGGGTTCGGCCAAGCACCATGGCCGAACCCTATGGTTCATGACCTTCCTCAATGGTTTAGATCCATTAAACTCAACCACCAATTCATTAAATATTTGGTGGGGTTCGGCCATACAACATGGCCGAACCTCACCCCTTCTTTTCATTAGTATGGATCCAAACAATTAGCCATAAAACAATCCATATTCTTTCATTGATTTCTTGAATCTAAAACCGACCACCTTCAAAGGTTTTTATGATTTAAAATCTAAGACCATAAACCCAATGAATAAATCAAAAATCTCGATGGTTTTCAATCTTAAAACCCATCAATTAAATAAAATCTTTCCATGGGGTTCGGCCATGCACTATGGCCGAACCCTATGGTTCTTTCTCTCCATTTAAACCATTAAATCATCTCCAATCTCCCTCCATGGGGTTCGGCCAAACACCATGGCCGAACCCTATGGTTCTTTTTGTTTCAAAAATAAAACTATACCATTAAGATACTAACCTCTTTCCAATTGATTTCTTGTTCTCTCCTTGCTTGATTTTTCTCTTCCAATCTTCTTCTCCTTTCTCCTTGCTCTTGCCGTGTGGAAGAGAATGATGAATTGAGAGAGGGAGAGAGAGGAATAAACTCAACAATAAAGGATGTCAAAACCGTGTATCCCTCTTGATCTCTCCTTTTATAGCCTTTTTTAATCCCACATTAGAAAGTTCTTAAGATAAGCAACCCTTAGCCGTGCGCCCCTTGTGTTCCCCGTTTTTACACATATACTATATTGTAGCTCAGTTTTGACCTTGTTAATTTCCGAATCAGAAAAAGTGGTAAACTACAAAGTTGTAGCCCTTGAAGTCTTATTTCCAACGCAAAAAGAATCAAAGAAATCGGACATTGAACTGGAAATTTATAACCAAAATACTGAACATATGTCAAACCTTCCTTATTTAACCATGGCCAACTTTCCCTCTTTAATTTGCCATATCCGACTTTCCCTTTCTTAATTTAAGACCTTCCAATCGGCCAATGCTAAAATACATATAGCAATGCCGTGTACACTTGTTTGCCTCTTATAAAACCTTCTCTTTAATTACACTTCCCATTTTAATTTCCAACTTCTAAACTTAGAAACTTACTAACTTAATAACCATTCTCCATATTTAAACACTTTCCAAATTTAGCTTCAATCTTTCCATATTTAGGCACTTTCCAAATTTAGCCATTGCCTTAACTTAAATCCATCCACATCATGCGCATATAATTAATTATAGTCATCTTATTGTTTGGCAATAAGATATCATTGCCTAAACCCAACGTGTGACCTATTTTAGGACCATCCTAAAATCTTTCCACTTAATCTTAAATATCTCATCTCATCCAAAATATTATGCGCATATAATCTCCTTGATTTTTGTGATATAAAATCTTATATTCGGCCATGCAATCTTTTATCTATTTAATTTTGCATTACTAAAATAATTCAACCCATTTAAATTTATTTGAAACCATTTATCAAAATCGTTGGGTCTTAATTGGGCAACGACCCAATCACTTTATCCATCTAAAATCCATATCTAAAATCTCCCAATTTAAATAGGTAATTTCGTAAATATTTATAACTTGAGAATTCAGGGTATTACAACGGACGCCCCGACGGAGTGTGGATCTCCAGTTACGTTTCATACATAGTATCCTCTTGATGGAAATCACATCAAGGTATCCCACATATGTTCTTCGGACGCCCCGACGGAGTGTGGACCCTCCAGTTACCTTTCATCCCTCCCATGCCATGCATGAGATGCAAATGCCAACATGCTATGTAGAAATACAAATCATAGCATTTAAAACTCACATTTAAACCACATGCTATTTTATCATATAAACATAGCATTTAAAATCACAATTTGAAACATATCCTTTGCAACATATATTCATCACAAATAAGATAAAACAATGCACATAAACCCATGGTTCAAAAAGGTGGAATCCTACCAAAGACTGCTAACGTGTCCTTGCGTCTTTCGTCCGGTATCCGCTCATGATCGTAAACACCTTTTGAGATCCCGTTTCCTTATAACATATTAATCAATTAAAGCATGTCCCATTTGATTTACAATATTGTTTAAGTCCATAAGCACCATGCTTATGGGGTTCGGTCATACACCATGGCCGAACCCATGGTCTTTCATTTTTTACCATATTCACCATAATGCCATTCTTACCATTTTTTTTATGCATTAATCTGATGATAACCCAATTAATCATCTAAGATACGTCCAACCTTAAGTTCAGCAAACATTCCCCATGGGGTTCGGCCATACACCATGGCCGAACCCATGGTCCCTTATTTTCACTTAATTACCAAAATGCCATTATACCTAATAACATAACCAATAACATAAACCATGAACATAGGTCTATATGAATTAAATCCCTAGTGTCCCTTAACATATTCCAACACATGGTCCATCAAATAGTTCATGGAGTTCAGCCAAACACCATGGCCGAACCCTATGTCCAATATTTTCACATATTTACTACATTGCCATTGCTTCCTTCTCCTTATTTTCAAGTTCCATACATAGGTCCATAATATTACATACATGGATCCACCAATGATCCACAACCATAGAACCATAAATAAAACCTTCCATTCCTTTAATAATATTAGGTCCATTCAAGACCCATAAAAATTGGTTCATGGGGTTCGGCCTTATCCCATGGCCGAACCCATGATACTATGGTTCCATCCTTCCTCTTGAACATCATTTAAACCCTTTAATCTTCTTCCATGGGGTTCGGCCTTACACCATGGCCGAACCCTATGGTTCTTTTCTTTTAATCAAAGACAAGATTAACAAATACTAACCGATTCCGCGATTCCTTGGGTTTTCCTTTGCTCCGATTGGTTCTTCCGATCTTCTTCTTCCTTGGCCTTTTTCCTCTCCTTCTTCTTGATCTTTTAACACATCCAAGAACACCTTCTTGTGCCGTGCGCCCTTCTCCCTTTCTTCTATAAAAACTTCCTCTTGCTAGCTGCCTTCTGATGTGTTGTCAGTCCCTCATTGTAACAACTCCACACAGATTTCTGCCGAGTATTGCTTGTACATTCCTTCCATGCAGCTAGTTCTCAGGTCTAAAACCCACTAGCTAAACCAGCAATAACTCCTTCCAGATCTGCGCTGGACACAGAAGCAGCCACCGCTTCCATGCTGATTACACGGATCAGCAGCACCCCTCTTTACAGCGTTAGATCTCACTATGGCCAAACCAGCTGTTGACATCCTTGCAACAACCCTTTGTTGCAACACGTCTCTGATCTTGCCTTGCTGAAACTTCAGACTTGCACCTTAGATCAACACCCACGATGACAGTCCATTATCTTTGGTTTTCCCTTACCAATGATATTCCTCTGTGATTCGTGTGTATCAGACGGTCCTCTTGCTGATTTTTCCCGACTGAAAAATCCAGCAACAAGGCATAATGCTGGCAACCCTCTTTCTTTTACTCGTTGTTTCTCTGTGTTTTTTGCCTCCTTCACGCTGCCTGTATTTCAGAGAGAATACCTCCCACGCTGAATCTGTGTATTGGGTTGTCTACACAAAACGAAAACCAAGACCTGCCCGTCAGATCTGGAACAGCCCTTGCTGTTTGCCGCTTTAACTTGCCTTTCTCTGTTATGAAAACTAGAATTGTTTTCAGCTAAACTTAGAGAGATATCCCTCCAAGCCTCTAGTTCTCAGGTCTGAAACCCAATACTTTCAACCAACCAGAACTCCTCCTTGTTTTCTCTCTAAAATCGTGTCTCTCAATGAGGATACACGCATTGATATCTCAATTGATATTGCAGCAGTCCCGCATATAAGTTGTGCAATCGTGACTGAATTAGCAATTGCCCAAACGTTGTCTCAATAGATCTTTCATGGTGACAATAACTACTATTGTAGCAGTCTTCCTTCTATGGACTTTTACTCCTATTCGACCAGCCAATTTCTCTAATTTGGAAGAGAACATTTAGGAGTTTATTTCAAGCCAATACCAGCAAACTCCACCTTCGTGCTTCTCATGCTAGAACCTGCTGTATATTACCATGTATGCACATCTCATGTGCTGTCCCATGAAGCTACAATCCAGCCAGTTTTATCCTAGAATGCAAAACAAATTAAATTAGATTTATGTTTATCCTATCTTAGAAGGTGCCGACCCTTCTTCCTTATCTTATAAGACTCCACACGGTCCTACATCTTTTTAGAAGATGCCAAGCCCTTTCATTTAGCAATTTCCATTCGATCCTTATTATTTTTAGAAGGTGCCATGCACCCCTTCTTTCTTGCAAATCCCTAGTATATTTCTTAACCAAGGAAAATACTTCTTTTTTAAAATATTCTAATACACCATGCGCATATCCCATACATATGCATATCCTCCCATACGGCCATAGTATCCTATCTTCCTTATTTTGGAAAGTCCTAATTAGAATATGCTATTGTCTCTAATACATCCACTCGGCCAAGTTTTTCTTTATTTGGATTTAAAACATCTTCTTTATTTAAGCAATAAGATATCATTGCCTAAACCCAATCCATCCACACGTTTTTGCCCAATTTAGGACAATCCTTGGTCGCATATAACTCCTTGATTTTTGTGATAGAAAAGCTTATCTTGTATGCGCATATCTTATGGATATGCATATCTTCATATTCGGCAATGTACAACTATCCCATTTATATAATATTGCATTACTAATTTAATTAAGCCCCATTTAATTTTATTTGAAACTATTTCCACAATCCGTTGGGTCTTAATTGGGCAAAGACCCAACACTTTACTCATATAAGATCCATATCTAAAAATTCAAAAATTAAATGGGTAATTTCCGTAAATATTTATAACTTGAGAATTCGGAGTGTTACAAGACTTGTGTAGGAAAATCATTTCCTTAGCTATGAGGGTGAGAAAGCTGGAAATCCAAGAGGAGCAACCCAGACCTCTTTGTAGTCGAAGCACTCTGGCTGTAAAAAAGAAAGCTAAGAGACTAGGTATCTGTCACAAATGTGGACGTGGAAATCGTAATGGAACAATATCAGATCAAGAAGTCCATTGTGTGACAACAGTAAAGCATAGATCTATAAACACGAATATGCAGATTTATTTAGACCTAGTCAAGGGTAAAGTAAATCCGGAAAGACTGAAACGCCTTGAAGTCCAAAGAACTGTTGATTTTCGCTTATCGGCCTATAAACGTCTTGACAATCTGATGTTAAGTGAGTCATAATCTTGCTTAGACAAAAATAGGAAGAATCATTTTTAAAGGAGTAAGTGAGAACTGAGACTTCTTGGAGCTTAAACACTGCCAAAATTAGTTTAAAACAGATTACCTGCGTCTTGACAATCTGACGTAAAAAGAGTCATTTTTAGCATTAAGACATGAATAAAAGTCTTTGTATCATACTTTTCTGGAAGGATTTTTATGAGATTTATACTTGGAAACATCTGTACACAGCCATATTAAGTTTAGTCTAAAAAAGAAAAATGTTCATTAGTCAAGTGGTCACCAAAGGAATACCAGTGGAGACTTAAACCCAGAGAGCTTTAGAGTCAGTCTTTTCTTCTAAGGGTATTAAGTAAATTCCAATATTCTTTGATAAACGCATTAAGTCGTTGTTGATCTCAATATTCTTCATTTTGGTCATATTACTGAGAACGCCATTAAATTTGGATTATTACACTTGAATTTTTCCGAACTTGTTTGAAACAACAAAATTACCGTATGAAGCTTAAGATATGATATAGGCCATTTTTAGATCATTTGAGCCTTCAAGTCTACCTATTTTTAGTCAAAATCCTAATAGTTCCCAATTGAGCCTTATATAGCCTGTTTTATTGTTTAGCCATGTTTACCATTCCAAACTCCGGTTATGGAGTCTGAGACATATTGAAAAATCCGTGACCTATTGTAAATTCAGAAAAGGTTAGAGATGAAAATTTGGGATGTTACTCTAAAAAATAGGCACTTGAAAAGAAAATAAAAATGAATGATGCAGAAGGCCTATATATATAAGGAAAAAAAAGGAACATTCAGACATCAAATGAAGGATGTGAAAAAGAAAAGAAAAAGAAATACTTTGAAAAATTGTTGAAAAAACAAATAGAGGAAAGTATCACATTCAACATCATGAAGACCTCTAACTTTTTCTGTTAAAAGTATTTATTTTTAGAGCCTTATTTCTTTCTTTGATATGACTGATCTCAAGCCACGTTTCGTCCTACTAGGAACTCCTTGATCTTAAGTCTAAATATGGTATTTCATGTAAAGAATAAAGGAAGAAAAATGATGGTGTTTGGCTCAACATTCTTAGGAAAGTGGCATCCATTCATAAGATCTATTTATTTATTTTGATATGTGTCGTCTTTTCTAAATACATATGTGAGATATTTTGATTTGAATACATAAACTCCGCTCAATATACTTCTGAGAGTCTGAGCGTTGGTATTTCTGAGAGATATATTTAGTGAGGTTTGAAGTCAAAGTGCATTTTCCAATGGTGGTTGCAAAGCTTGTGTATATTTGGAAAATGAGGGTTATCTTAATAATTGGTTAAGCACACACTACACTACGAGTATAAGCCTTGTAAAATGAATTTTAGCGTAGTATGATGCTTAGATCTTTTGTCTGTGTTTCTACTAAAGATGTTGATGTTTGTGGGTATTGCAAGCCCTCACAAGACTATAACTCGTCCACAAAGGGTAAGCAAGGGGTTTAAAGGCTTGTTGCATAAGCTAAATGCAATCGAGAAAACCAGCGAAAGTGGTGTAGGTTAGGTTTAGTTTATGAATAGATTAGAATCTTTTGTTTTTATTTTTAGAATTTTTTAGGTAGTTTTGCTCGAGGACTATCAAAATCTAACTTTAGGGGTATTTATTGAGACATGAAAAATTACATTTTTACCCCTGATTATTGGACTAGTTAGTCTTCAATTTTGCATATATTAGATACATTTAATATTGTTTGCTAGTTTTGAAGATAAATTTGGAAAGTATAGGAAAATCAATCAAAACCAGTCATAAATTGCAAGCTTTGTGCTTAAATTGGAAAACCCAGAATTTTAATAATTAATTTCTGACCAATTTTAGGATTTTTCATGTAAATTGATTGATCTGGATCCAATTATGAGAGTCTAGATTAAATCAATATTTTTAAATTTTAAGTGGTGAGTTAATTATTTAATTTTGGAAGAGAGAAGTTGCAATTCAAGGGCCAGAGTCTGAATTTCAAATCAATGGGCCATAGATCCACCCCAAATGGGTCAAGCTATGCTCCACATGCCAAGTAATGGGCCAAACTCAGAATAGTCCATGTGCATATCACAGTTGGGCATGGCCATTGTGCAAGTCGAAGTCCAGTAGGCCCAAGTCCAAGCCCAAGTTCATGACCACAAGTCCAAGGTGTCTATTTGAAGCCCAATTACCCAAACCCAATCCAAAGCCCATACTCGAATTCCATTATAAACCCATGTACATGCCAAAGCCTTGTTCCTCTCATTGTCTTCCACATGATCCATTTACCATCTTCAATCCAGACCATCCATTTCATACAAAAACCTTTTCATTTGAGCCACATTTTGATACTGTTCAATTGCCACCTGTTTTAGTCAAACCTCTTAGCAAGATTTCTTAAGATCTTTGTACACACTTTCACATCGGGAATTGTTTCACCGAGAGCCCACATAGAGTTGACAATGGCATTAACTCTAGAATAGTAGTCCAAGAAGTTTTATTCTTCTCTCATTTTCAAGGCATCAAATTAAGCTTCCAACATTTGGAGCTTTGACTTCTTCACAAAGGAGGTGCCTTCGTGGGTTCTCTCTAGAATTTCCCAAGCCTCATGTGTGATCTCACACATCATGATTCTCTTGTGTTCACAGGGTGAAAGTGTAGACAAAACCAATTAATTTTATCAAAAGATAAGGTTAATCTCAATACGTTGAAGCAATATATTACTACCAGAGTTTAACATAGCAGCAATCAATATACAAATAATGATGTTATTGCACAAAAACTAAAACTCTCTTGCAATTAAGATGTAAAACAATTTATACAATGATAGTGATTTATACAATTGATCACTTGATAAATCCAGAAGCTTTATAATTACAATACTTTACATGAACTTCTGGATATCAAGATGAATATCCAATCTCAGACTTTTGAATATTCAAATCAGTGTCAGTTCAGAAGTTTAAACAAGTCTGTTTAGAACTCTGACCCTAATCCTAAATATTCACACCTCTTTATGTTCAGAAGTCTGAACTAAATATATTTAGAACTATGAACCGAAGTGTTGTGCAAATTTTAAATTTATAACTCGCAAGCACATGAACCATTAAATAGTATAGAGTTAAGAGTGCGAGGTCGATCCCACAAAGAAACAACAAAATATATGTAAAAACAAAATATATGAAATTGAAACATTGTGATTTAAAAAATATAGATCTTTAGAAATAACCTAAATATAATAAAGTTTTACTTTTACAAACATGACTTTGAATTAGTGGCATTCTAGTTCTAAGAATCGAATCAAAAAGTTAGAGTATCATCATCTAAATCTAAAATCTAACCAATAAATCCTATTTAATTAAAGTAATGGCATTGATATAGAATTTATAAATAATCTCAAACCAATTTAAGAGAACAAAATTAAAATACAATCAAATCAATCTCAACCTTATTCAAAATAATTTGAGAGAATAAGAAAAAAATAAAGAATTTAATAAAAATAATGAAAAATTCACATAATGTACAATGGAGTTGAGACAAGTATTTATAGAGGTATTTTATCCCATTTAATGATAAAATCACGGCCTAGACTATGAAATCTTCAACAATTATCAAATACATATTCAAATTTGCCTTTTATTAAAACTTCAATTAAAAAAATTGGTCCTTTCGAAAAGGCCAGCCATACAGACACTCGGTTTTCTTACACACCCAATTTAAAAAAAAATCGGTGAAATTACCATTTTGCCCTTCATTTTTAAAGGAAAAAAAGATTCTCTATATCCTTCGAACGATGGTTGTGGAGTGGGATTTACAAGCGAGGCCGTTTCTTAACCGATTTTTACAAACAAGGTATCAAAATTCATCTACTCTGAATTTTATGAACTCTGGGATTGATTTTAAGTGAAAATGGTATAGTTTTGGACTTCAAAAATTGTACCCAAAGAATTAAGGAAAAATGGCCTTCCCTCTTAATTCTTTGGGTACGATATTTGAAGTCCAAAACTATACCATTTTCACTTAAAATCAGCCTCAAAAATCATAAAATTTAGAATAGATAAATTTTGATACCTTATTTGTAAAAATAGGCGAGAAACCCCCTCCCTGCCAACTGTGGCTCGAGTTCTCAAACTATTTCTACAAACAAGGTATCAAAATTCATCTATTTTGAATTTTATGAACTCTGTGACTGATTTTAAGTGAAAAGTGTATAGTTTTGGGCCTCAAATATCGTGCCCAAATAATTAAGAGGGAAGGCCATTTTTCCTTAATTCTTTGGGTACTTTTTTAAGCCCAAAACTACACCCTTTTCACTTAAAATTAGTCCCAAAGTTTATAAAATTCAGAGTAGATGAATTTTGATACCTTGTTTGTAAAAATCAGTCGAGAAACAGCCTCTCAATCCACAGCCATCGTTCTAAGGAATCCATTCGAAATGTTCGTTGGAACGAACTGAACGGTCGTTCGAAGGATTCAGAGAATCATTTTTTCCTTTAAAAATGAAGGTCGAATCTTTTTTTTCCTTTAAAAATGAAGGGCAAAATGGTAATTTCATCCAATTTTTTGAAATCGGGTGTGTGTAGAAAAGAAAACTCGGGTGTCTATATGGCTGGCCTTTAAAAATTACTTGATTGATTAATTAAAGTGCAGCGGATACTTCAATCAAGTGTGTGTGTTAGCAAATATGATTACGTAATCAATAGATTATGTAATCAACACAAGAAATTGACTCTAACACCACAAATAAAAAGACACAAGATATAGAGTGGTTCGGTTAGTCAACCTACATCCACTGTTAGGACTAGCTCAACCTTGAGCTATCCCCAAATTCACTAAGTGGGACTCACACTCTCACAATTAGAGTAGGAATTCCACCTCACTCAATTGGCTGGGAATTCCACCCACCACATGTGCCAGAGACGACACTCTAGATTTTTTTTAGTGATTCCAGAGCCAAGCCTCCTTAATCCACTTTTATAGGATGAGGTTTTAAAACAAAATTAAAACCAAGAAGCACTTGCCTTTTAGCTCTTTCTCGAAGATGTGTGTTTCTCAAAGATCCACCCAATGTGTACCCGAGTTTAAATCCCGACGCTCTGTCGTGTAGTCATCGTTAAGCAATCACAATCTCAGGGTGACTAGGAAACTAATTCTATCCTAGTTGGTATCTTTCATTTCCTTATTTCTTTCTCTCTTTCAATAACTCAATCAATAGATTGGTTGTATATGATTCTCAGGTGTAGGCACAAAAGAATTGATCATTCCTTAGAGTGTGTGAATTTTCTCAGTTCAAGGAAGATGATTAAATGATCACACAACTCTTATAATTATAGAGGAGACAACACAGTTTTTCAAATTGTCCAGTACCGACAGGTCGGGGGCACCGATGGGTCGGTGTTCATATTTATTACCGTTCAACCACCAGACCGTTGCACACTAAATGCACTCCCAACGGCATAATTAATTCTCGGTCGAGGGGTCGGTGTCGCAGATGGGTCGACAGTCATGGCACCGAGAGGTCGGTCCATACAAGGGTCTCGATCTGGAGAAACACCATGAAGACAGAGTTTCATGTCCTGAAACTTGTCCTGCCCAGAACTACATGTCACCCTTTACTGAGATGTTTGTTTTCTCGATCTCAGACACACACTGATTTCTCCAATCACTTATCAAATTGGAGCCTCACATGCTCTTTCTGATTTGTTAAGATCAAAGTGATGGATAATACTATGACTATTGATGAACACAGGAAAATCACAATTCTACCCATGATATTTAGACTAGTTAGCCCTTGATGTGTGATAAATACAATAAATTAATGGAATTTTGATGTTTTACAGGAAATATGGAGAAATTCAAGAAAAAAACTAAAAATGGAAGAAAAAAGCAAGAAAATTACCTAATAAGCCATTTTTGGAAAGTGTGTGAAATTTACCACAATAATTTGGAAATAATTGTAAATTGCCATAATTTAAATTCAGTTATGAGAGTTTGAATTATGCTAACTATCTTGGAGTTTGAATTTTTAATTCTGGTAAATTCACAACATTTGTTGGAAGTGGGCCCATGCCTGAAGCCAAGCCCAAGATGAAAGGATGAATACTTTGGGGAGAAATTAGCAAGTTAAATTCGTGTGAAATCCCAAAAATTTAGAGGATAATCATTCAAAAATGAATTTGGAAGGATTTTTAGAAGGAATGTTTTGACACAGTTTTAGTATTTTGGCCATGAACTTTTAGTCCGATGTCCGGTCAATTTGATTCTTATTGTGTTGTAAAGAATACTTCAAGTTGTAACACAATGTATTTCACAAAAATTTCGTGGTTCAGACATTTACTAGGTTCAAATTGAGCTGAAAAGTGGTGATTGTGTAAAAAAATGGGATTTGCACCTACTTTCCAAGCCACCTCATCACTTTGCCGACCTTGACCATGTATTCACACCTAAATTCATGTACACATGCATATAAGCCCTCCACTTGTCCTTTCCCAAATATTCCATGTGATCCAAGCCATTCATTTTGCCTCATTTCCTCAAATATCCATTAAATCCTAGCCGCTGATTCCCATTGTCATACATTGCCAAATTCGATCCTACCCCTTGGAGTTCCTTTCCAAACACAATAAATACATGGCCTTGGGTAGAGAATTCTTCAATTAATCAAGAGACTAACGTGAGCATTGAAGTAAATGGAGGATAAGATCAAGGTTTCAAGGGTGATATTCGAATTTTACATTAGGTTTAAGGTTGGCAATTTTCGATTTTTGCGCCTTGTAATTGTAACACCCCAGATTTTCAAGTTATTTATAAATATGAAAATTACCCATTTAATTTGTGAATTATTAAATATGGACCTTAGACGGGTAAAGTATTGGGTCATTGCCCAATTAAGACCCAACGGTTTTGGTAAATGGTTTCAATAAAAAAAATTAAAATGGGTTACACGCCAAGATGAATTGAATTAGGCAATGGCATCCGATTGCTTAAATCAAAATATAGATTTGCACATGTATGGGATATGCGCATGATGTGCTAGAATATTTTAAAAAGGGGTCTTTTCCCTTGGTTAAGAGTGATATTAGGGAATTGCTAAATATAGAAGATGTCTTAGCCGTGTGTGGGATTTTCGTATCTATGTGATGCGCCCAATGGTGTCCTTTCCCCTTGGATAAAAACGGCAATGGCTAATTTAAAGGGTCTTGGTACCTTCTGAGTTGGGACCAAGGGGAGGTTTAATAAAAGAAAGGCAAGAGGGGTGCATGGCACCTTCTAATATTGGACCGATGGGAAGTATTATATAAGAGTGGCAGCAAGATATAAGGGGCGCACGGCATTCATAAATCTACAAGAAGTGGAAAGGCTTATTTTAGGAAGAGATAAAATTGGATAGCAAGGGACGTTTAAATGCATTGTGTGCATGGTTATTTATTGGCTAGATGATATGTAAAGTAAGAGAATCTTGCTATAGTGGGTTTCTTTGTAAGGTGCAAGATCAACGATACATCATCTGGCCTGTATTTTCTCTTCTAGAATCCAGCAGTATAGCTGGTTTTATTGCAAGATTTCCACTATATATTAAAGGTGGCAGCACGGCAGAAAGAGGAGCTGCAGAGGTGTTTGCTGATTGGTTGTGGAGCCCATTGCATCTCAAGGTGCTACCAGCTTGAGCAGAGAAGCATCTCAAAGGAGCATACAAGAACAAACAGGCCAGATACATCGGCTGATCTGTGTGGGCTGAGATTCATCAAGATCGGTCCCCAATCTGATCTATTGTGGGTGACAGACACAAGTGGAGAAGTGCAACTTGGGCAGTTTACGGGCAGTACTGTGTGAAGGTAGAGACACACGAACCCATAGAGAAGCCTGGTTGTGTGAGAAGCAGGCCAAAGCAAAAATAGATCAAATCTGTTTCATACAGTGTGGGACGTGGCATGTAGAGGTGGCTCTCTGTTCTAAGAGAGATCATACAACAACACTTAAGAAGTAGGTGGAGAGACAGAGACACACGAACTGAAGGCGTGGAATATCTATCCCAGATAAACATCGTGTGCAAGGTCGGACACTAGCATTGAGAGGAGGATCTGTATACAAAGGATGCAGTTCAGTCTCGACTGAAACAGATCCATACAGCAAAGGGGCTGCCATACAAAATATATTGTTCTTAGATGTGTTGGAGAGGAACATATGCTTGCATGTTTTAATGCATGCATGTACATGTTGTGAAGTGGTTGGATTTCATTGGCAGTAAAACACATGGTGGGTTCATTGCAGCAGGTGGTGGAGGAACTCTTTGTGCAAGACATACAACATTTGTATATTGAACGATTAGATCATTGGATCCTGATCGACATACAGAGATGCCAATTGGGGTTTTCTACAGGGTTTGGCATACACAAGGGGTGGCTGATATACAGATAGGTAGCCACGATGAAACAATTTCGTTTCAAACAGGTTCATCACATACAGCAGAGACGTTGTTGGAGGGTTTGTCTTAGAGGAGTGCTGCCAGCACTATGTAGCAGAGAGGTATAATGGTAGAGACAGAGGGAAGCAGCAGGTTGACTAGCTCTACCAAGACAGAGAGTAGTTTCTCGGTGGAGAGAATAACACAATGCAGAGGAGATACTCATAGGCATTGCAGATCTAAGTGTCTGCTGAGCAAAGAGGCAAACAGCAAGGGCTATTCTAGATCTGACAGGCAGGTCTTGGCTTTCTTGTTGTGTAAATAGCAATACACAACACCAGCGTGGAAGGCATTCTCTCTGAGAATCAGTGTGCAAAGAAGAAGAAAATTAGAAGAGCAAGAACAAGCGAAGGAAAACTGAAGGAGTCGCGGAACCGGTTAGTATTTGATATTTTTTTTTAAGACAAGGAACCATAGGGTTCGGCCATGGTGTACGGCCAAACCCCATGGAAGAAAAATAGGGAATCATTATGGTAAATTAATGGAGAGACATGGTTTAATTTATAGGTTTATTTAAT
The DNA here is from genome assembly GCA_013350335.1 of Chimonanthus salicifolius. NCBI lineage: Eukaryota > Viridiplantae > Streptophyta > Magnoliopsida > Laurales > Calycanthaceae > Chimonanthus > Chimonanthus salicifolius. The sequence goes on along the minus strand of CM023533.1, from coordinate 75,360,629 downwards.
GATAAAAACCATGGAAAATTATATATGTTTTAAAGGGTTTAAATGGAGAAGCATTGGTTATATTTTAAAAGGAGTTATCATTTAGTTTAATGGAAATAATGATTTCCATGAAAGAGAATTAGTGAATGATTATGATAATTTTAAATGGATGTATGGTTGATGGTTTTTAGATACATGGAAAGTTATTAATAATTTTTAAAGAGAGGATTTGGAACCATAGGGTTCGGCCATGGTGTGTGGCCGAACCATAGGGTTCGGCAAACCCCATGGAAAAATATAGATGGACTTATTTTGGTGATTGATTAAATGGAGACCATGGAAGGTGGTTGTTAAATTAGTAAGTTTCTAATTATGGAAGGAACCTTGAAGTATGGATCCATGAATGGGAATTGCTAAAATTGGAAAGTAAGACATCATACGGCTCAGCCATGGTGTTTGGCCGAACCCCATGAGCCAATTTAATGGGTCATATGGATTTTTATGGAGCAATATTATGGATCGATTATGGACTTAAGGTTTATACATATTAAATGAATGAAGTGGTATGAATGGTAATTTTGTAAATATCACCTAAAAGTGAAAGATCATGGGTTTGGCCATGGTGTATGGCCGAACCCCATGAATTTGTTAATGAGCCATTTTGGGTCTTTGTGTAATTTAAAATGGCTCACCAAACCAAGGGATGAAGGGAAGGATTAGGATTTTATTTTATGAATCATGAACCAATGTTATGGATCGGTTTTAGACATAAACCTAAGGTAATGGCAAAGTTGTAAATACATGTTAAGATGGAAGGTTAGCCATGAATGGCAATATTGTAATTTAAATTGAAGTAAGATATCATAGGGTTCGGCCATGTTGTGTGGCCGAACCCCATGAATCAAGTTGAATGGATTTTATGAACTTAAGTTAGTGATTGGATTAATGGAGAGACAATGATAGAGGTAATGGCATTTTCGTAATTAAGTGAAAATAAGGGACCATGGGTTCGGCCATAGTGTATGGCCGAATCCCATGGGGAATGTTTGCTGAATTTAATGTTTGATGTATCTTAGATGATTAATTAGGTTATCATCAGATTAATGCATAAAAATGGTAAGAATGGCATTATTGTAAATATGGTCAAAACTGAAAGACCATGGGTTCGGCCATGGTGTATGGTCGAACCCCATGGGGATTGGTTTATGGACTTAAAAGATTGTAAATCAAGTGGGACTTGGTTTTGATTGATTCTTATATTATAAGGTAACGGGACCTCACAAGGTGTGTACGATCGTGAGTGGTTACCGGACAAAAGACGCAAGGACACGTTAGCAGTCTTTGGTAGGATTCCACCTCTTTGAAACCATGGGCTGAATGTACAATGTTTTATCTTATTTTGATGAATTTATATTGCAAAGGATAGGTTTCAAAATGTGAATTTTAAATGTTATGTTTATATGATAAAATAGCACGTATTGGAATTGTTTCAAAATGTGATTTTAAATGCTATGTTTATGTTATAAAATAGCATGTGTTTCATTGGCATCTCATGCATGGCATGGGGTGAAGGATATGTAACCGGAGGGGCCACACTCCGTCGGGGCGTCCGAAAAACCTATGTGGGATACCTTGATGGTGAGAATCCCATCAAGAAGAAACCGGAGGGGTCACACTCAGTCGGGGCGTCCGAAAGACCTATGTGGGGGTACCTTGATGATGAGAATTCCATCAAGAGGATACATGTGTTTATGATGGGTGGGACTCATTGCATACTATACATGTCATGGCATTGTTTTCATATGGATTTATTATTATGTTATATGCATATTTTTGTACTAACCATGTGTTAGCCCTAATTGGAATACCTACTAGGCGCATTGTTCTAACGCCCTACTTCTACCCTAGTGGATGATACAGGAAACCAGGAGAAGGATGAACGCGAAACGGGCCAGGCATAGGAGCTTGGAGGATTATAGTTTATATTTTGTTTAAGATACTCATGGGCTTGTATTTTGAGTATCTAGACTTCGTACATGTAATAACTTAGTGGCTGGATATTTATATGGATAATTACGATATTTAAATTATGGATAAGGACTTGACGTACTTTGCTATCTGAAATGGAATAGAACTGGGTTCTATTATAATTCTGCAATTATGATTTTAATTTTGCATGTTATGGTTTTAATTCCGCATCTTTATATTGTTATGTGTGAACCGTTTTCATGGACGTAGTCCATGCACACATAGGGTTGGCCAGTTAAGAGTCGGACTTTAGAAGTTCTGACTTAGCTCACATCGTGACGTCCCGCTCTCTATCACTCTTTGTTATAAAAAAAAAAAAATTAAACTGATTTTCTGAAAAGGAAAGCGAGTGAAAAAGGGCGAGGCATTACAGTAATCTTGTGTTTTCAATTCAAAAATCATTGAATTGTAATTCTTTATTTTTTTTTCCATCATTAATAAAATTCAAGGTGTGCTTTTAAATTTATGGTTTTCCAATTTTCAAATTATACATGGTCATGGTTTGATTTTATTTTATCCTTTTTATGAATTTATGATAAAAAATATCCTAAGAATTTCAAGGAATGTGTGAAATAATTAGGATTGGTGGAACTTGATTTTTAAGACTCTTTTTTAAAGAGTATTTGAAATATTTAGATTTGGAATTACAAGTAGAAATTATAACTAGGCCTAAGGCTTGAATTGAATTTTCTTGTCTAATGGAATTCATATTTTTCATAATTATAATTTTAATGAATAAAAGGCTTGAGTATATGTTTGTTGATTTAAGTGAGCTTCATGGTCTAGGTCTTGATTTATTTTTCTTAAAATATCGGATATGATGCCATCTTAGATTGATTGACTCAATTCAATTGTAAATATGTGTATAACTTGTTTTTTATTTTATTTTTGTTCATAAATTCGAGTTTTGTGAAACATGAAACTAGGTTGGAATCGGGTGTGAGTTTCTTAATTTTGTTAATCCTAAGTTAGTATAAGGTTATTTATAATTGTTTAAATTAATTCCACCATTTTAAGTGAGTTCTATGAATTTTTTATGTTATGATTTTGTATGAATTTGGTGTTCTTAATTACTTAATTTCCAATTTTAGATGATGTTTCTATTTTTAAATTGATTTTATATTTTTAGAATGATTGTAAGTTTGGAATTTATTTCTAAGTTTAGAAAGTATTTTTCTATTATTAGGTTTTATTCCAAGGTTTTATAATTTCGTAAACCACATAATCTCAATTGTACATATTTTTGCATATATTTTACTAGTTGCCTGTGGGTTCGACCTTGCACTCATAAATCTATACTGTAAATGGTTCGTGCACTTGCAAATATTTAAAATTTCACAACAATTATCAAAAAATTAACAAGTTTTGACTCAATAGTCTCTCAAACAGTATTTTCAATACTCAGAATTTTCAATGATGCAAAGTCATTTTTCACCAACTACACAGGTATTTATAGATTGTTCAACTCCTAAATTCAGAACTCTGAACTGACCCGTTCAGACCTTTGAACCAATCACTACATCACATAGTCAACTTGTTCCAACCATGCAAATCTATCTTCATTTCAGCTCCACATATCTCACATGTGTTTTCCAACGTGTCATACAGCTTGTCACACGCTCCAACAGCTCTATTTTCAAACTCTTTCCTACTCATCAAGATTTGAATTCCCGTTTAGCGTTGCAAGCATTCCAGCGATAATTCAGTTATCCGAATCTCACCAACTCAAAGTTCTGAATCCCCATGAGACTTAGTCAACAGGTTTGTTCATACTGTGTTCCATTCAGATATCTGAATCACACCATTCAGAGCTCTAAATGCAGACTTTCTATATTTTCACATTTTCACAAACCTTACTTATAAACTTTCCATATTAGAATTATCTACTTCATATAATCCACCTACATGAATCTAATTCTAAGTCCATTCCTAATATGGGATCAGTCCAGGGTTTAGGTCATTTTACCTGCCTTGGTTGGCCTTTCAGTTGATTCACCACTCACATTGTTGCTCGACCATCAACATCTTCACCATTTCTGGTCTTCACACTTCTAGAGGCACACAAGGACACTCAACGTATACTTATTGACACCGAAATTGACAACCGAAAACACAGGTTCAACTATTGATCTAATAATCTCCCATTTTGTTAATTTTGTGCCAAAACCAACACCCTGTTGACAGACTTACTACTTATACTCTCAAATAGTACATAATACAACCCATTACAATTACAAGAGACAACTTGACTTTACAACCCAGTCAACTCAACTATGTGCCTCTTGACTTCTCTGAGAGATGCCCAACTTCATTTTCTTTTTGTTTTATAAAACCTATGTCTGCATACACATCTCAACAAGGCATATCCTGGGTGAAGCAAACTCTCCCCCTAACTGTTAGACGAAAGTATCATATAATCATATGTATCACATATACACCATATATCATGCACACTTGCATACATACATACATACATAATCCCATATGTATCACATCATATTATCTATCACATAGAAAAATCATGAAAAATCAAATCACACATTGTTGATTTATCACCAATGTTGTTAGCATCACACCAAGCTGACCATTTTGATTTTCTCCCCCCGTAAACAAGAATTGAGCACACAAAATTAACTCTTTCTAATCTCACTATTTCCCATCATATTTTGAGATTCTTCTCTCATTTTCTCAGATTTCTCTCCCCATGAAAAATATTACAAATAGAGAAAATTTATACAACAGTTAATGTAATGGCCCGGCCCTTAGAATTATTGATATATGACATCATAATAGGGGTTACACATGTGAGCAGCGTCTGAGGGTCCCATGTAGGTCCCACTTGAGTACACGTGTCAGAGTTGAAATTGAGAAAGTTACACCTTAAACTGATGTCAGCCACGATGGGTTGTGGATGACGATGGGTCACTAGACGATGGGATCGTCCTGAGAGCAAACCAAGTCAAACAAACTAGTCTCAGGGCGATGGATCATGGACCCCAATCGATCATGAACGTAAACTTTCTATATTTCACATTTTCACAAGCCTTACTTATGGACTTTCCATCTTAGAATTATCTACTTCATATAATCTAGCTATATGAGTCAAATTCTAAGTTCATTCGTAATATGGGATCAATCTAGGATTACCTAAGTCTATTAGGTTCTTTTACGTATCTTGGTTGGCCTTCCAGTTGATTCACCGCTCACGCTGCTGTTCTGCCATCAAGGTCTTCACCATTTCTGGTCTTCACACTTCTAGAAGCACACAAGGACACTCAACATAGACTAATGGACAATGAAATTGACATCCAAGAACACAGGTTCAATTGTGGCTCGAACATTTTTTAATAAAAAAACTTTAGCAATTGAGAGACTAATGTATTGGCAAAAGGCAAAAAGATTGGACCTTGGCCTAAAGATGGATTTTAAAAGAAATTGTAGATAGGTCCATTCATATTCCCCAAATTCTACATTGCATTGAAATGTGATTAGATGAAGCTCCATGGCCAATGATAGGTATTAGATTCATTAAGAGTTTATATCAAGTGTAAAGTTGTTTATTTGACAATCTTCCACAAAATTAAAATGTAGCATGGCCCTTTCTTTATCTCTACGATCCATTAAAAATAATTTATTTAATGAATTTATAAAGTCAGCTCTAGATAGATAGGATATTAGATGATGATAATGACAACCACCCTTCATTCCTTCAAGCTATGTTCTGCAGGATAGAGACTTCTAAGTATGAAGAGGAGTTAGTAATTCAAAATAAAAAAAGGAAAAAAAAAGTAGTTAATAGCAATGTTTTAAAACCCGACCCATGGAGCGACCCGTTTTAGAAGAAGGGTGGGTTAAATAAGATTCAACCGGGTTGGCCCGTAGTCAAACCCGGTCAAACCCGTGTCATTAATATAATATTAAATTATTAACTAAGGTTTAATAAATGAGTTGAAATAAAATTTTATGTAAAAAACTATTTTATCAATATAATATTTTGTATACATTTTAGTGTTTTAAAAATCAACTCGTCTACTGAACCATTTCACGGGAAAGTTATGTTATATAAACTCGGTAGAACTCGTACCAGTCAATATAATATGATAAATAATATTAAACTATTAACTATTAAATAAGTATGAAATAAATTAATAGATAACAAAATATAAAATACAATATACATAATAAAAGACAGGATTACATCATCATAAAAAAATTCTTGTTCCCATAGAAACAATTATAAATTCCAAAAATTAAAAATCCAACGTCTGTTCCAACATTATCCTAAACAAAAATCTTACATAATCTATGATCTTATACATCTACTATTTAAATCCAAATTAAATTTTTATTTAAAGTTAATCTTTTCTCAAAAATTGTAAAGTGAGCACAATATTTCATTTCACATTCGGTAGTTTAGAAACGAAAAGTTAAGTGGTTGCTTAATGGGCTATGTTAGATGGTGAATTTCAAATATCTAAATGATTAGATAGATTAATGTGGAAGTATTAAATTATCCACAAATAAATTTAATTTAATTAAAGTATTTTTATTAATATAAAAAATAAATTGCGATGTCTCGGAATCAACACACCTTCCATCTTCTCAAAAGATAAAAAGCAAAAGAAAAATTGAAGACTTATCATATTATTAATATAAAAAATATAATGTTTTGTCAATATGTATTTTAATCGTTAAAAAATTTCAATCATTCAAAGAATATTTTAGTATAAATATTATTTGATTTTTATTAAGGTGTTATTTTATCTTTTATTGTTATTATTTTAATTTCTAACATTTTTATGATTAAAATCTTACCTTAGGTAAACTAAATAATCATTAAGGAGTATTTTGTATTTTATGTAAATAACATGAGGTTTCTAACTTTACTCGACGACTTAAATAGTTAAATGTGGAAATGAGGAAAGTTAGAAACCTTATGTGGCAAAATGAGAAAAAGAAAAGGCAGAGGAAAAAGTTACCAACCTTATGCAGCAGAAAAGACAGAGCAAAAGAGAAAACCCTAACTTTATCGCTACGGAGAAAGGGAGAAGAATAAATGGCCGCCGTAGAGGAAAAGAGAAAACCCTAACTTCCATCGCTATGGGAGAGAGGGAGATGAAGAAATGGCCGCTGCTGTCGCACTGAGAGGATTAGATGGGAAGTTATGGAGATTTCTTCAATCATTTAGGTTATATGTAGATTTTTTTTTTTTCTTCTCAGTTTTTTCTTAGAAACGGATTTTACTTCCAATGGGTCACGGGTTTATTACATTAATCGAGTTGAACCACGGGTGACAGCGGCTTTTTAACCCATACGAGTTTTAAACTGACTCGACCCGCCAGTAGCCTGTCACAGTCAAACCGCCGGTTCACCTGCGGGCCGAGCCGGGTTTCACAACACTGGTTAATAGAGTTTCAAGAGATGCAACAAATACTATTTTCACCACATCATGCTTCGGGACGCTGATGTGGAGTTACAAATCAACTATGGTAAAGATGTAAGTGGCGAAGCGACTTGATGGTGTGCTTTCTTCTCATTATCTGATAAAAGAAATAAGTTATGCTAATTATGGAAAATTTTGTTATTCACAAGAGATCAATTGGGGTTATAAATAATAGCAGAGGTTTGTTGAAAGAGGACTTTTGAAAATTTTATCTACCTAGGCTTTTGAGAAACTGATTTTTTTTACCTTTTTGAGAAATTATGTCAAATTGTATCTTTAATTCTATTTTGTACTTTGAAAATTTCTGATTTGTAATGAATTTTTGTGAATTAACGAAGTGGCTTGCAACTGAATTTGCTCAAGATCTTATTTTGATTGATTATGATATTGAATTTTCAGAACTGATTTCTGATTTTCTTTTATACTTCGTTCTCTGACAACAAGAAAGAGTTTCACGAGTAGAGTTCTTGCATCCCTTCCTCTCCTCCATCTTAATTACTCTTTATGGCAATATGATTTTTAAATTATCCACAACAAAACACTCATATTTAATAGAAAAAAGAGATAAAGACAGATAATATTTCTGCAGGAAATTAAAAGTTTGAACTTTTAGCCTCCATAACAGGATAAAAAATAGAGCAGAAAAAATAAATGAAAAAAAAAAGGAATTTTTATTGATAAAACTGGTGTGTATGTGTAGAAACCATCAGAATACTCACTTATATATATAGGCGATTATAGACCAAAAAAAAACTCCAACCAACTCAAACGTATTCCTAAAGAAAACATCAATAAAGCTTAAAAAACTCCTATTTTTATGGCACTACTCCATTACCTACGAAAATGCAAAACAACTTCCTAACAATCTGCAACATAGTTACAGACTTATTCAACTATGACTGAAAATAATAAAAAATAGTCTGAGTTTAAATCAAATTCCAACAGCCTTCCTTAAACTCAAACTTTCAGAATTACACATCCCCATCAACTTCTTCAATTTGTAGAAGGCTTCAGCTTTCAACGGCTTTGTGAGAATGTCGGCGATCTGATCTTCGGACTTACAAAACTCTATTGATATTTCATTTCCTTTGACAAGCTCACGAATGTAGTGCAATTTGATGTCGATGTGCTTACTTCTCCCGTGAAATACTTGATCTTTAGTTAGAGAAATAGTCAACTTGTTGTCACAGAAAATCTTCGTAGGTGTTATTTGCTTCTAATTCAGCTCATCCAATAACCACTACAACCAAACAGCCTGACATGCAGTAGAGGCAGCTGGCAGGTATTCGGCTTTGGCATGGAAAGTGCAACAACTTGTTGTTTCTTTGGTGACCAAGAAATTACTCCCGAGCCCATGTGAAACACAAAGCCGGAAGTACTTTTCCTATCTTCAACATCACCTGCCCAATCACTATCTGTATACCCAACAAGATCACAGTCATTAACAAATTTAGAAAAGATACCAGGACTTTGAGTACCTTTTATGTATCACAAAATTCATTTTGTCTCCATAAATCAGCTAATGATACCAACTCCAAATGTGATATCGGGTATAGTAGAAGTCAAATAACGTAGACTACCTACTAAACTTCGAAAATAAGTTGGATTGACACATTCACCATTGCCATGCTTATCCAAATGCAGGTTGCTTCAACTAGATTCTTGATAGAATTTCATGATTCCATCTTGAACACTTCCAGTATATCTGTTGCATATTTCTTCTGTGAGATGAGTATCCTATCACCAGTCTGAATAACTTCAAGTCCAAGAAAATAAGACATAAGCCCCATATCAGTCATTTCAAACTTTCTAGTCATAACCTCTATGAATTCAGCAAACATGCTTGGGTCATTTCCTGTGAATATCAAATCGTCCACATACAAGCACACAATAAGCATATTTCCATGTGAGGTAGATTTGATATATAGCGTAGGTTCGTAAGGACACTTAAGAAAGACATTTTCTTGGAAATATGAGTTGATACGAGTGTACCAAGTCTTCGATGCCTGTTTTAACCCAAATAGAGCTTTCTTTAACTTGAGAACCTTATCTTCATGACCTCTCTTCACATAACCAACTGGTTGATCTACATAAACTTCTTCTTCAAGCAGTTCATTAAGAAACGTGGATTTCACATCCATTTAATGTATTTGCCATTTATTTTGGATGGCTAAAGCAATCACCATATGAATGGTATCAAGTCTAGCCATTGGTGCAAAAACTTCATAATAGTCAGTACCTAGCTTTTGCTTGTATCCTTTCACAACCAGCCTAGCCTTCAACCAGTCCGCCTGACCATCTAGTTTATACTTGGTTTTGTACACCCACTTGGCGCCAATCGATTTCTTTCCCTTAGGAAGTGAAGTTAGCTCCCAAGTGTCGTTCTTCTCTATTGAATGAATTTCTTCATCCATAGCTCGAAGTCATCCATCATCTTGTGCTGCTTCTGCAAAGGTAAGAGGATCACAATCTGCAAACAATGCAAAATTTACAAGTTCCTCATCAGAAACATCATTATCATTGATTATAACATAATCCTATAAGCTTGCTGGCAGAACACGTCTATGTGACGAACTACGAATTGCTACATCATGACTCAAAGGAGAATTAAAGGGTATTGTATTGCTTGAATTCTACTATGTCGCTTCAGGTTGTATGTCACAAACTGATTCGTCATTCCAATTTATCCCCATCTGTTTTTTTTTCTTCTTCAGTTGTCCAATCCCAAGCTTCAGCTTCACTGAATTCTACATCCCTGCTCACAATGACTTCACATGTTTTTGGATTAAACAATTTATAACCTTTATTGCTATTACTATAAACAATGAAAATATATTTTTCACCTTTACCATCAAACTTCTTTCTTTTCTCAACTGGTACATGGGCATATGCAACAAACCCAAATACTGGAAAGGCTTCAACATTCAGTTTATAACTGCTCCATGCCTCCTTAGGTGTCATATCAAGAACACTTTTTGTATGACAACTATTCAAAATATAAACAGCACAAGAAACAGCTTCTGCCCAAAACACTTTGGTAAATGTTTTTCTTTTAACATGCTATGTGTCATTTCAACAATTGTTCTATTCTTCCTCTTAGAAATCCCATTCTGTTGGGGTGAATAGCTAGCTGTAAGCTGATGTTTAATTCCATGATTTTTACAAAAATCAGAAAATTCATTAGAGATGTACTCCCCTCCTCTATCCGTACGAAGCAACTTCAAACTATAACCACTTTGTTTCTCCACATAGACTTTGATGTCTTTAAATATTTCAAAATTCTCAGATTTTTTCTTCAAAAAATAAACCCAAGTTTTTCTGCTGTAGTCATCAATGAAAGTAAGAAAATACTTATTGCCTCCATGTGATACAGTCTCCATCGATCCGCAAGTATCTGAGTGCACAAGCTCTAATTGTTGTGTTGCTCACGTACTTTTCCATTGGAAAAGAATCTTTGTGTTACTTGCCAAGAATACAACCTTCACACGATTGATTAAAATTTTCCAACAAAGGTAGCCCAGTAACCATTTCCTTCATTGCCAATACCCTTAATCCGTTGAAATTTAGATGACTAAAACGGAAATGCCAAAGCCAATTTGTATCCATAACAGCAGCACTAAAAGAACATATCATTTCAGTTTGTAAAAGTAAAGGAAACATGCAATTTTGGTCATCTTAACCTTAGCAACAAGTTCATTTTTCTAGTTCTCAATAGTGCAAACCCCTTTATCAATGATGATTTTAAGTCCTTTTTCAGAGAGTTGACCCATACTCATTAAATTCCAGTGTAAGTTAGGAACATAAAAAACATCAGAGATATGTTCATGAGAGCCATCTTTCAATCGTATGAGAACATTACCTTTGCCCATAATTGGAACTTTAGCCTCCCACGTACCGACTCGTCTAAACGAGAAACTAGCTCCTTCTTTCCACACATGTGGTTACTGCAGCCGGTGTCCAAATACCACTTATCAAGATGTTTTTCTTTGGAAACACTGCAAGCTAACAACAAAGTTTCTTTCTTCTGTACCTCATCTTCAGCATAGTGAACATAGTTTTCGTGTTCAGAAGTAATTTTTGTTAATTTAACTCTACATTGTGATCTATAGTGTCCATACCTCCCATTTTCAGAATTTTGCTGATCGACTTTACTTTTCTCAGGGGAGACCTTGTTTTTGTCACCTTTGAAGCCTTTTGCTTTACCATCTTTGCCTTGACCTAATACTTTCCACCTGCTGGAACTACCTGTACCGGACAAAATCACCTTGCTTTGAAAGGCTTGTTCTACAAATGCTACAGTCTTGTGATTCATTCTATGTTCATGGGAACATAATGAACCCATCAATCTTTCCATTGTCATGGTTGAAAGATCCCTTCCTTCTTCAATTGCAGCAACAACATAATCAAAATGTATTGTTAAGGACCTCATGATCTTTCCAATAACACGTAAATCATCCAATTTTTCACTGTTAACCCATAATTGATTGACAACAGATTGACCTCGGGAAAAATATTCATTTAGTTTCAGAAACATTCATAGAAAGAGAATCGAATTCACCTCGTAAGCTTTAGAAAGAGAGAATTGAATTCACCTCGTAAGCTTTGCAACCTTACAACTTTCACCTTCTTGTCGCCTTTGTAGGATTTATGCAGCAAATCCCATGCCTCCTTAGCCGTTGTTGCACTCAAAATCTTTTCAAAGACAACCTCGTCCGCAGTTTGGTAGAGAAAAAATAAGGCCTTATTGTCCTTCTTTCTGTTTTCTCTCAAACTTTCTTTTTGGGCTTGAGTTAGTGCTGCAGTTGCATCTTGATTTACTGGCTCTGCGTATCCATGATTGATAATCTCGGATAGCTCCTGAAAGCCGAACAACGCTTTCATCTGGATACACCATTGATCAATTTTTTTTGGGTCAAACCTCAGAAGTTGAGGTTGAATTGATCCGTTCATTGTTGTAATCTGCTTATAAACAATCTAAGAAAGACAACTTAGAACAATAAGAACATTGGGCAACCTGGCTCTGATGCCAAATGCAAGAAATTAAAAGTTTGAACTTTTAACCTCCAAAACAGGATAAAAAATAGAGCAGAAAAATAAATGAAAAAGGGGAATTTTTATTGATAAAACTGGTGTGTGTAGAAACATCAGAATACTCACCTATATATATAGGCGATTACAGACCCAAAAAAAGCTCCAACCAACTCAAACATTTTCCAAAAGAAAACAACAATAAAGCTTAAAAAACTCCTATTTTTATGGCACTACTCCATTACCTACGAAAATGTAAAACAATTTCCTAACAATCTGTTACGTACTTATTCAACTATGACTCAAAATAAAATAAAAAAGAGTTTGAGTTTAAGTCAAATTTCAACAATTTCTCTCTCCTTTGTGTTTAAATGCATTAAAATAGTGTATTAAAAAAATAATATGATTCAACCTCAGATCCATCAAATGTAGCAGACATCAGCAAGGCTCGAGAATTGATGTAGAAGCTAGTGATGATCGATATACTTATATAGATGATGTTATTGTTGTTGTAAGCGGAGTTTGTACAAAGGTTAATCCCAACTTTTAATCCTCCGCTTAGTACAAAGGTTAATCCCAACTTTTAATCTCACCTTTTCTCCTTTAAAATAGAAGTCAACTTGTGGCAATGCTCATTCATCTCATGGAATCTTGAATATAAGATCAAATTCAATGACATAAGCATTTATTTAATAAACTAAGTATGAAATTAAAAATTTAAGAGTAGAATAATCTAATAGTGGATTTGATTATGTATCTATTTATTATTTTATTCATATAAAAAAAATAAGATCCCCTCCAAAATTTCTTTTCCAAGAATCCATGTTTACACAACTCAAATATTTTGTCAACTTCCCTTACATTTATTTTAAATCTTAAACTAGAAGCAATAACTTTTAGTATATAAATGCTTAATTTTCAGACTAGTCGTCTCCGGATACCCATTGGTTACAAAGTGGGGGTAGACTATCACTGGGCCCATGGACCACTGTTTATTTTAAGGCTAGCACTTGTCAAGGAATTTGAAATTTTCATTTTAGATAATTTTTTTCTTAGGACAATGCATTAGTATTACGACTCTTAATCTAGACTCTAAGTATGTAATTATCATGTTAAAATGCTGGGTCAAATGGGATTATGGCATGATAATGAGTGTGTAAAACTAAAAGGATTGATGGGTCAAACTCCACCTCATATTGTTAGAGAGAGAATTTAGAATTGAATTGAATTGAATAGCATATGTTATTGATAAGTCTTGGACACTTCAACTAACCTTTCCTAACAAGTACGTACACAAGGAAAAAGGAAAGGAAATTGGCAAGTAGATGGAGTGGAGGTCCACGAAATCACTACTTTTTCAAGTCTACTTTTAAGATTAATCTTGTCTTGTTTAGTTTAACTTAATTAATGAGATTAATATGACGGTCTTAGCCATACTTAATCAAACAAGAAAGCCGGTCACAGTTGATTGGCTGAGGCTGGTCCGTTGACGCCGTCCATTACAGTAATTTTTTGTACAGGCGGCCAATTTTGATTCAACTTTATTCATTGTTGAATTCGTAATGTAATTAGTCAGCACAGCGCTTTCCAAATTCTGACTTGGATTTCGTCAAAGTAGTTTTTTAGGAAACTATCAAGTTTGAGTATGGCATCAATACCAGCACACATTTCTTCCTCTCTATTTTCATAAAAAGCCAGGGAGAAACGATGTTTTAAAAATTGCCAAATGAAGTGAATCATCTCCGTGGAAAGTTGGATTCAATAAGGTTCTGTAGTTTTACCAGTGCCATAAATATTATATTATAAATAATAGTAGATTATTAATTAAAATTTTATTGATGAGTTGAAATAAAATTTAAAGCAAGAAATCTTTTTTTGAAAAAATAAAATATGAATTTTACTATTAAAATTAAGTGACTAAAAATTGAATTTTAGTTTCAAATTTTGATCTACTCGTGATTTATCATATCTAATTTTAATCCAACATTATTTTGATATGAATCTTCTTAAAATAATTAAAAGTAAGATGTAGTCATATATATAATGGCTAAATAGATTGACTTTTCTGGCTTTTTGTAAAACCATCATGTTCAAAAATTTAGCCTGGGTCACTCTGATAGTTTTCATTTATTTGTTACGAGTTCAACGAATCTCAAATTATGTATTTAGTTTAACTTAATTATTGAGATTAATATGACGATCATTGCCACACTAATCAAACATGAAAGTCGGTCACTGTTGATACGGTGGGGTTGGTCGGTTGACGCCATCCATTACAGTAAGTTTTTACAGTCGGTGTAAGGTTCCGCCCTAGTGGACAAACGGGGCATTACCAGAGTCAAAATAACCAATCCAACATGGGAACGTTCATACATGGCTTCATTTTTTTCACAATATTTATTTTAGAATTTAGAAGATAAACAATAAATTGTCATCTCGAATATCACACATTTCCCATAAGATTCGTCATCAACATTGTATGGATTTATCAAGCTAAAAAAACCACAATAAAATAAGGAGATAGGAAATCTAACCTCACGATTCACACCCACAATTAATTAGCCTTAAATAATCAAATTCCAAATAAAATTTAAAGGCTTCGAACTAGCCAACCATAAAGACATAGAGTTAAATCAAACCAAACCAAAATCCAAGCGACACTTATTGTGTCTCAAATCAAAATCCAATGTATAATTCTCTCTAATGGATAAACAACTAGTCTTCCATCTAACTGCTCCAGCAAATTCTAATTCTGCTTCTAAGCCTCATTAAGTTCCAACTCCAAGGGATTTCCTATAATGTAAAGGAATGACCTTCATACCCAGTGAAAAAAACAAAACCGTACAATGTTCAATGCAAATTTTCAGGTAAATAGACATTATGAGTCCATCCCATATCAAATCAAATTATGCAATATACAATGCATGATATGCAACAATGCAACAATATGATGCATGCTTCTACCCCATGCATCTCAACTCACGATTCAAATAGCACATGCACACATTACCTATCAATGGAAAATCACAATCCCGGTCCATCCCCAAAGGACGTACTCCAAATGTCATCAACGGTCAAGACCCCATCAATGGCAAATCATAATCCCCTAGTCCGAAGTCCCTAAAGAACGTGTACCACGATCATAAACCCCAATCCATATAGGGAAACACCATAAATGGCCCAAAGACCCTCTACACAGGGAGCGCCACAACGATCAAGGCCCAAACACAAATTTGCACCATAAAAGGTCCGAAGACCCCAAGTAGTAGTGTACCAAATGGCCAATGATCCCACAACAATCGAATCTCACCACCCACCCAAATATGGATGCTCATGCATGAATGCTTAACAAATAAATTCATGCACAAATACCATGACATGTATACTAATAGCATCAATAACATGCTTACACTATAACAAATATTGCACAAATTAATATAGCATGTTCAAATCAACGACACAACCTCAAGTATACATGATTTTTTAATAAAGCATCAACCAAATCAGTCCATTAACATGAAATATAACAATTTCAAATGATTCCGAGCATGAATATCATACCAACAATTTCCAAATTTTGAATTTTACAATTTAGAATACTAAATTGGGCTTTTCAACAAGGTAATGAGTAATAACCAAGTTCTCGGGCGGATTGAAATGCTCAGAGGCTTCAAAATATTTAGCCAAATCAATTTCTTTTACACTATGTGAGCTTGTACCAGAAATTTACCCGTTAGACTAACAAAATCTCAGTCTTTACTTTAACCCAATTAAAGCATTCACAACAATGTTCAAACAACCTTTCACAAGTCAACATACATCGAAATTCAAAAGGATTGTTAAACAAAACCAACATGTGTAGAACTTATTCTCCTTACCTAAATTTATGAAGTGCACAACAACGTAAAATTCCAAGTTTTAAGAACAAATCTTCAAACTGATTTTGCTACAATTAACTTAAAAGTCTAGGCTAATTAAAATTTATTTTATCTATTCCATTGGAATTAGAAGAATCCATCGGTTAGGGCTGATAAGGTACTGTCCCATCTATGACAGACCCAAAAACTAAAAGATTTCATTAATAAGTCCAAGATTAATTCAGGATCAAATAGTACAGAATTTCATCTTTATTGCTGAATTTTTTGGAATAACACAATTATCCATAAATTTTTCATATTTTTCCTGTAGATAGGTCTCTCAATGATGATTCTAACAATATCTCGTTTGGTGCAAACCGAGTTTCATAGCCTGATTTATGGTTATTTTAATCCAACAATTACACTGCCAAACACATTGCAGTCTAACAAAGAAATTTTGCTTTGCAGACCTAATTTCACCCACCAAATCAACTTCAATCATTCTCAAATTTTTACTGGAGATAGATCTCCTCGTTCTCTTGATAATACACAAAAATTTTGCACCCGATGCATAAAAAAACCCAAACCTATGTTGGTTACTAATACATGCAACTGTGCTTCTTGTAACTTTCAACCAAGTCATTCACTAGAAACCATGCAAACCTTTTGATTTTTTTTATTGCTTTCAATTTCTAACAATTCGAACAATGAATGCAATGTATACACAAAGATGTACATGTCGAATCTCTAATTTTTATCTCAAGAAGCTTTCTTTAAAGAGTCCTAAATAAACTAAGGAACAAACTAATAGAGATTTTGTTCAATCCAATTAACGATCAACACTTAGTAAGTGAGATTAAGAATGGTGAGACTTTCAAGTGTAACACCCCTGATTTTCAATTTATTAATATATATATATATATATATGAAAATTACCCATTTAATTTGTGAATTATTAAATATGGATCTTAGATGGGTAAAGGGTTGGGTCATTGCCCAATCAAGACCCAACGGTTTTGGAAATGGTTTCAATAAAATTTAAATGGGGTTGAATTAAAAAGGATATGCGCATGAGATGTTTGTGGGATTTTCTTATCCACACTGATATGATAGAATATCTTGAGAAGATATTTAAGATTAAATTGAAAGGTTGCATGGCCGTGTATGAGGACTTGCAAATCTATGCACACAGCTGAAAGGTATCTATTCTTTAGATAAAAACGGCAATAAGCAATTGTTATCTCATTAAGACACAAGGGGCGCATGGCACCTTCTAATATTGGATGGATGGAAAGATTTTAGGAATGAGATATGCACATGATATAAAGAAGTCCTTTCCTTATTAGGAGTAATAATAGGCAAGGTACTAAAAGGAACAAGGGGCGCACAACAATGCATTAGGACTATCCAAAGTGGGAATCAATATGCACGGCAATTGCTATCTTCTAAGATAGGACGGTGTGGAGTTTATTAAAAAGAAAGAGGCAAGGGCACACGGCAACACACACACACACCATAGCCGAATTCTCTCTCTCTCAATTCTCATTCTCGGCAATAACAAGAGAAGGAGAGGGTAGCCAGCAAGAGGAAAAGATCAAGAAGGAAAAGGATTGGAAGAGCAAGAACAACCGAGGGAAAACGGGAGGAGTCGCGGAACTGGTTAGTATTTTATAAATTTTGTTTAAGGAAAAGAACCATAGGGTTCGGCCATGGTGTATGGCCGAACCCCATGGAAGAGAATTGGTAGATGAAAGTAGTAAATTTAATGGAAAGAATGGACCATAGCGTTCGGCCATGTGCATGGCCCAACCCCATGGAAAGACATGGGTTAGGTTATGGATTTTTAATGATGAAAACCATGGAATAGTTATGTATGTTTTAAAAGGGATTTAAATGGTTTAAGAAGAAGTTGATGAACCATAGGGTTTGGCCATGATGAAGGGTCGAACCCCATGGAAGGATTTTGGTAATTTTAATGGAAGTTTGGAGGATCAAAATCATCGAGTTATGGTTTTAATTTTAGAAAGGTTTTAATGAATGATTTTTGGTGAAGATCCTAGACCATGGGTTCGGCCATGGAGTATGGCCGAACCCCATAAATATTTATGGAATTATGTTCATGTACTTAGAACATGGAAAAATATAGATGGACTTATTTTGGTGATTGATTAAATGGAGATCTTGGAGATGATGGCAAAGTTGTGAATATGGGCCAAAATGGAAGATCATAGCTTTGGCCATGGTGTATGGCCGAACCCCATGAGGTCTTTTATGGATTTAATTTATTAAGGAATTTTTATTGGATGAATAATTTTTAGAAAGAAGATTATGAACCATAGGGTTCGGCCATGATGTATGGCCGAACCCCATGGAGTTGGATATTAAGTTAGAAAGGACCTAAGGAGGGTTATTAAATTAGAAACTTTCTAATTATGGAAGGAACCTTGATCTATGGATTCAAGTATGGAAAGTTGATGAAAATGGAAAGTTACACATCATAGGGTTCAGCCATGGTGCTTGGCTGAACCCCATGAACCAATGT
Organism: Chimonanthus salicifolius; assembly: GCA_013350335.1. NCBI lineage: Eukaryota > Viridiplantae > Streptophyta > Magnoliopsida > Laurales > Calycanthaceae > Chimonanthus > Chimonanthus salicifolius. Next base: position 75,341,752 of record CM023533.1, on the reverse strand, counting down.
TATGGATCGGTTTTGGACATAAACCTAAGGTAATGGCAGAGTTGTAAGTACATGCTAATATGGAAGGTTAACCATGAATGGCAATATTGTAAATTAAAGGGAAATAAGGGACCATGGGTTCGCCCATGGTGTTTGACCGAACCCCATGAACTATGTATGGATTATTTTGGAACATAAGCAAGGTAAATGGCTATGGATATGTATAATGGCAATATGGTAATTAAGTGAAATCAATGGACCATGGGTTCGGCCATGGTGTATGGCCGAACCCCATGGGGAATGTTTGCTGAACTTAAGGTTTGATGTATATTAGATGATTAATTGGTTTATCATTAGATTAATGAATAAAAGTGGTATGAATGGCATAAATGTAATTATGGTAAAAAATGAAAGACCACGGGTTCGGCCATGGTGTATGGCCGAACCCCATGGGGATTGTTTTGATGGACCTAGGGTTTATGTAAGTGGGATTAAATAAAAGGGAAGTGATTAAACGTTTAACTTAGGGGTTATTGATTAATAAACCAAAGAAAGAAATTAAAACAAAAGGGGTGAGGTTCGGCCATGGTGTATGGCCGAACCCCACAAGTTTGGTTTATGGACTTGGACATTGTTGTAAATCAAGTGGGACTTGGTTTTAATTGATTGTTATATTATAAGGTAATGGGACCTCACAAGGTGTGTACGATCGTGAGCAGTTACCGGACGAAAGACGCAAGGACACGTTAGCGGTCTTTGGTAGGATTCCACCTCTTTGAAACGATGAGCTGAATGTACAATGTTTTATCTTATTTTGATGAATTTATATTGCAAAGGATAGGTTTCAAAATATGAATTTTAAATGCTATGTTTATATGATAAAATAGCATGTGTTTCATTGGCATCTCATGCATGGCATGGGGTGAAGGATTTGTAACCGGAGGGACCACACACCGTCGAGGAGTCCGAAAAACCTATGTGGGATACCTTGATGTGCTTTTCCATCAGGAAGAAACCGGAGGGATCCACACTCCGTCGGGGCATCCGAAGGACCTATGTGGGGGTACTTTTATGTACATGTGATGGGTGGGACTCATTGCATTTGTCATCATTGCATGGCATGGTTTATAAGGTTTTGACAATATGATATTATTATATGCACGTTTTGTACTAACCATGTGTTAGCCCTAATTGGAATATCTACTGGGCGCGTTGTTCTAACGCTCTACTTCTACCCTAGTGGATGACACAGGAAACCAGGGGAATGATGAACGCAAAGAGGGCCAAGCATAGGAGCTTGGATGATTTAGTTTATATTTTGAATAAAGTTACTTATGGACATGTATTTGAGTAACTAGACTTCGAACATGTAATAACTTAGATGGTTGGATGTTTGATTGAATAATTATGTTACGTTAATTATTGATTAAAAACTTGATATACTTTACTATCTGAAATGGAATAGAACTGGGTTCTATTATGATTCCGCATGTTATGATTATAATTCCGCAGTTATGATGTTATTCTGCATGTTGATATTGTTATGTGTGAACCGTTTTCATGGACTTAGTCTATGCACACATAAGGTTGGCTAGTTAAGGGTCGGATTTTAGAAGTTCGGACTTAACTCGTGTCGTGACGTCCCGCTCTCTATCACTCTTCGTTTAAAAAAAAATAGATTCTGATTTCGAAAGAGAAAATGAGTGAAAAAGGGCGGGGCGTTACATCAAGTTCGTACATGATACATTGTATTTTTCTCATTCTTCTATCTTTTCATTATTGAAGTCATCATCTTTTTCTTATGTTGATATATGCATCAACTTTCAACTATATTAATTTTTTGTCTCGCCTTTTGTGATTTATCTGTGTTTTTTATTTTAATTATTTTTATTGAAATATTTCATTTTCTTTTTTTTTACATTATGAGATATTCTTTTATGTAAATTTATGGTCTATTTAGATTAAGAGAGAAGATGAATAATCACTTCAATATATACTTAACATACACACCTGAATGCACTCTCGTACCACTTTGTTTCTATTTGTTGGATTTAATGAAAAAGCGTACTACATAAAGCAAGTTAAGTATCAAATTTTGATAAGTTTAAATTTTAATCTATAAACTTTGCATAGGTTTTAAAGGTCTGCTTTATTGATTCAATAAAAATAGTATTTGATAAACTTCAAATTCATGCATAAACATTTACTACATGTTTTATTGTTTATGAAATTATCATGATTTGTGTTTGTTATGTGGTGAATGCATATATTGGGTTTAGAATAAAGCTGAGAAATTGTAAATAAACAGGTTAGAATTCCGGTGAAAGCTCACATAATGTAAAAGGGAAAAAACCTATTTAGTGATAAATTTTGAGAATTTTCTGATCTGGTTTAATGGGTCAAAAATTGTCTACAATTCAAAATTTGATCATATACTGCAATCTAATTGGCAGTATGTAACTGTTTGATTAAAATAGTCATATCTTGAGTTGGGAAACTCAGAACAAGAAAAATAAGATATTTCTGGAAAGCTCATTGAAAGACCTATTTACTGTAAAAATATTGGAAATTTTGAATGTTCGTGCACATACCAAAAAATTCTGCAATATTAGAGTTTTGTAAGAATCGGCTATAAAATAATTGGGCTTGGACTGATTCTTCTAAACCTTAGATCTTTGACCACCAACCTTAGATTGTTGGTTTGGTTGTGCCTTTACCTGTAAGAGATTTAGAAACCATTTAGAATTGTAGAATGAGCGTTTGTCAGTTGATGACAACCCTGGAACTTAAAGACCTATCACATATTTTAAAACCAAATATTAATTTTCTTTGAAATTGTTATCAAATATTTATTCACAGCAAAATTGGAACATTGAGATTTGTTTTTATCTTTGGATTTCTCGTTTGCACAAGTGCACGTCGTGAACTCTTAGGTGAAAAGAACCAATTCACTACATGTTTTATTGTTTATGAAATTATCATCATTTGTGTTTGTTATGTGGTGAATGCATATATTGGGTTTAGAAGAAGACTGTGAAATTGTAAAATAAATGGGTTAGAATTCTCGTGCTAGCTCATATAATGTAAGGGGGAAAATATGGTCAAATGTTCAAAGTCATTGAGTATCTTTGTCTGCCCATAATATGGTTGCTACATGTTTACCTAATTGAAAAACCCGACATGTGTATTCAAATTTTTTGTATTTAGAAGTTTGGAATGGAATGCTATATTGATTATGATTTGATGTTCAAGAACTTGTATGGTTTATGAAGTTATGGAATTTGATGATGTTGTTATGCTGCATGTATTGTGCTTTTGTTTATTTGTACATGTGCAAAATTTTGAGAATGTGTGTTTTGGGACTGATTTATTCTTTGGAACATGCTGATTTAATTGAAAATATTTATGGCATTAATAACCATGTTTATATCAGTAATTCTCCATATAAGATGTAGATATTGGCATAGCATTCATGCATGGCTTTTATGTGTGAGACAATTTACGCATGAACGTCCACAAGTGGGTGGGTGATGTGAGGATATTATGGAGATTGGTGTTTGGTCCTCCTAACTGTTATATTATTTATGGCCGAGAGTTAGACCATTTGTTTCGAGTGGGCTTTATGACACGTGGTCCTCGTGAATGTTTTTGATTATGGTCGAGAGTTAGGCCGTTTATTTCAGGTGGCCTTTATGACCCATGGTCCTCAAGACTTTTATTGATTACGGACAAGAGTTAGGCTGTTTGTTTCGGGTAGTCTGTGTGACCCGTGGTCCTTGTGACCGGTTTATGTGCACATTTGCTAAGAGCTGAGAGTTGGAGAAAAGATGCATGTGTATGGAAAATCATGCATTATGATATTGCATATTGTATTACATGCATTATAATGTCACTTATGTTCATTGATTTATGGGTGTGCATGTAAATTTTGAATGGTTAGATACATGTTTTGTGATATTTGTTGTAATACTTCAGTCCAATTTAGAGGTTAATTATAATTAATTAAGATTAATTAAATGATTTTTAGCTGTTAATTGTGAATTATTTTCCTTTAATTTTAAAAATTATGAAATGAGCTTTCCAACGGATCCAAGTTTGACCCGATCCGAGTTTGTTAACCCTTTTAATTATATTTTAGTATGCAAGGGTAAAATCATGTACATAATAATATTATTTTAAGTTTAAACTTTGGATGCTCTAAAAACTCAGTCATTTGACTTAGTTTGAACTCCAAATTTTAGATTAGTTAATATTTTTAAATTCCGGACCTAATAACATGTCAATCTTGTCATAGTTTCTCTAATTTATTTTACCCCTAAGTTCTTAAGTGGTAAAACTCCAATTTGATAGGGTAGACAAAGTCCTAAATAATGAGTTTTTGATATTTATTTTAAGCCATGAAGTGTGGGCCGTTGAATATTATTTCACTTAGAAAAAGTGGTTTTTTACTTCAAACTACTTTGGAACTTTAGAATATTTTAATCAAACAAATTTACCCTATCAAACTATAAGGTTGGATCTTTTCAAAGAAATTCTTCAAAATTAGGAGAACTTGTTAAAATAGTGATTTTTAGCGAAATACTGCGTTTTGACATGGATTTTACTCCAAATTTTAATATTATGCTTAGTTTTTAATATCTGGCCTAGTGGACCAATTGTATTAGCTTAATGGGAACCTGAAATACCCAAATGAGAGATGGGACATAGAAGTAAATTGTAAAAAGAATAAATAATAAAATATTAAGAAGATAATATCGAATCTAAACCTACCTAAAGTAACAATCTGTAGCTTTGCAACGTGTATGGTGAAAAAATGGGTTACCTCGGTTATAAAAGGAGGAGGATTGGAAGGAAGTGAAAAAAAAAAAACAATAAACATCAACCTCCAGTGTCTCTTTATTTCCCTTTTCGTTCTTTTCTTTCTTCACTCTTGCTGTTTTCCTTCTTCATTCGGTTTCAACAACAACAGCAAGTGTCGCGAGGGTTCTCAAACTTAGCCAATTTTAGACGAAATTTTGCATCCAATGTATCGAAACGACCCTATTCTCATTTTTATTAACTTCAAAGCAAGTTAGGAGTAGAATGGCTTAGTATTTGGGTTTAAAAATGAGATTTTCTAAATGGAGGGAAAAATAGGTTTCCTTTAAAAAATTAAATTTACCATCCAGATTTGCATTATTTTAGTTTCAAAATACAGTTTTCAACCTTAATTAAATAAGGGAAAAGATTAAACTCAGCTGACTATTGTGTGTTTATTTTCCCGCCTTGTGTGTTTATGTAATGCCCCGCCCTTTTTCACTCACCGAAAATCAAAGACTTTTTTTTTTTTTTTGAAATAAAGAGTGAGAGAGAACGGGACGTCACGACGCGAGCTAAGTCCGAGCTTCCAAAGCCCGTTCCTTAACTGGCCAACCATACGTGTGCGTAGATTAAGTCCACTAAAACGGTTCACACGCGATAAGGTTAAGCTTGCGGAATTATAATAGATTTCTATCCTATCCAATTTTAAATAGCAAAGAAGTCCATCACTTAATAATAATCATCTTAAGTTAAAATATCCAAGATTAAAATCCAACCATAGCAAATAATCTAAGTTATTACAGTCTCAAATACTAACTATTTAAATTACATTATCCATAAATAAACTTAAAATAAAATGAAACTAGATTATCCAAGCTCCTAAGTTTGGCTCCGATCGCGTCCTTCGTTCCGTCCATTTCCTGTGTCATCATCTAAGGCAGAAGTAGGGCGTTAGAGAACAAGTCCAGTAGGTACTTTGAGTAAGGTCAAACACATGGGTTAGTATAAAAATCACATAGATACATATAATATCAGAACCATGCAAGTCAATGCCATGCCATGGGTGTCATATGTCATGAATCCACCCATCATCCATATCACAATCACATAGTATTCCTCTTGATGGATAATCCACATCAAGGTATTGTCACGACTCCCCACGAATGCCTTATTGGTCCCACCAAATGGAGTGTGGACTCCGGTTACATTTCAAACACAGTATATCTCTCCCCAAGAATGTCTTATCGGTCCCACTGAACGGAGCGTGGACTCCAGTTACAATTCAATCACAGTACATCTCTCTCCACGAATGCCTTATCGATCCCACCGAATGGAGCATGGACTCTAGTTACAATTTAATCATACATCCATTGGAATCAGTGTGGATTCTTCCCCACAGTTGTTTATCGAAAATCCAAATGGAGCGTGGATTCCCCTCATTTGATCCCTCCCATGCCATGCATGAGATGCAAGTACAAAACATGCTATGTAATAATAAACATCATAGCATTAAAATCCCATAGTTCAAACATAGTACTTTGATACCAAAATTAACATAGAAGTAAAAACATCACATATTCATATTCCATGGTTTTCAATAAGGTAGGAATCCTACCAACGTCCAAAGATCGGGTCCTTATGTTTCCGTCTAAAAACAGATCACCGATCGCGTCAAGCCGATCATACACCGTTTGTGAAATCCCGTTACCTTATTACATTTAACACATATACATACATCAATTTGGTGATCCATTTAATTCCATCAACCCCTGCATCATCCTAGGTTCATCTCCCTTTACCATCATAGTCTTTTATCCGGTTAAGTCCCCTAAGAGGTTTCCATCATACATTGGGGTTGAAACATGTTAAGTCCACAAAAATGCATTAGTGGGGTTCGGCCATACAACATGGCCGAACCTCACTCTCTTGGTTTTGGGCCACTTTTTTTAGTCCTTGATCTTTTTAATCAATGTGGGTCCAAGATCATTCCATCTTTTGATTTATTAATCCAATCACATAAGTTAATCACTTAACTTGATAAAAACAACCTAAGTCTATAAGATATTCTCCATGGGGTTCGGCCATACAACATGGCCGAACCCATGGTCCTTTATTTTCACCATATTCTCATCTTAGCTATCACTCTTTCCATAGCTAATCACTTAACTTATTTACACATAACTTAGGTCCATAAATGATTCATTATCATAAACATAGATCCATAATAAACCCATCCATTCCTTAGCTTGATCATTCAATCTCTTACACATGCATAGATCTACAAAATGATCCATCAAAATGGTTCATGGGGTTCGGCCATGTTGGTTCCTTGTTTCCATCTTCCCATGGTCTAAATACATTTAAATCCATCAATATTTCTCCATAGGGTTCGGCCATGTTGTATGGCCAAACCGATGGTCCATTGTTCTTCATCATCTCCTCATTTTAAATCATCATTTACAACATTTAAAACCCATTTACAATCACCAACATTCTTCCATCATTTTCATCCTTTAAAACCCTTTAAAATCACTAACTTACTTCCATCATTTTCATCCTTTAAAACCCATTAAAATCAATAACATACTTCCATGGGGTTCGGCCATACAATATGGCCAAACCCTATGGTTCATCATTTTCTCTTAAGAATCACATACCCATGATTAGATCATTTGATGGGGTTCAACCATACATCATGGCCGAACCTCATCCAATCCTTTTTATCCTTGATGGTCCTTATACATAAAAATCTAGGGTCTGGCCATGCAAGGGCCAAACCATGATCTTTGATTATTCTCCATCCCTTATATTGAAAATGCATGAGGTCCTTATGCATAACAAGATTAGGGTTCGGCCATGCAAGGAACCAACCATATTCTTTGATCAGTTTTCATGCTTAACCATGCATGTTGTCATAAGCCATATATACATATTGTCCTTAATAATCCTCATTTATATAGCCTATCTTACCCCTTAGCAAGATCAGGGTTTTGTCCATTTTTCCATCTCATTCCTTGGATGGATTTTAAACCTATGGCCCATAATATTTTGGCCAATTTTCCAATCCGAAATGGAACCCCATGGTTTCGACCATTCCATAGCCAAAACCATGGTTCCCTTAACCTCCTTTTAATTTATAAATCTTGTCAAGTAATACTTACCGATTCCGCGACTCCTCCGTTTTCTTTCGCTCCGTCTTGCTCCTCTGTTCTTTTCCTTCCTTAATCTTTCTTTCTCCTCTTTGATCTTCGGCCAAAGAGTGTTGGTTTGAGAGAGGGAGAGAGGGAGAGTGAGATGAAAACTCTAAGTTATCTTTGTCTCAAAGAGAGAGGTCGGCCCTAGGGTTTTTGGTGAGAGGGAGAGGAGTTGACATGGAAATCACTCTAAGTTTTTTTCTTGTCTAGTGAGAGGTCGGCCAAGGGAGAGCTTGAGAGAGGGAGAGAGTGAATGAGATGGAAAAACCCTCTCTAATCTTTTTTGTCTCAAGGTGGATTGGCCAAGGGAGGGTTGAGATGAGCCCTTCCATCTTGTCTAGGGTTTCTTGGATGAGACCTCACCTCCTAACCACCATCATTCAATGTGGAGTCTTCCCCATGAGTTCCTTGACCAAGCAAGAGGATGCATGCCTTACACATGGCACACACACCCTCTCCAATGTTTTTGGTGTCTAGGGTTTTCATTGAGATGGAAACCCTCCACCTCCCTTTGACTCACTTCATCTCTTCAACTTCCAAGTGACTCATCACCCATTCCACTCACCTTACTTAAATGAAACTCAATCTCCTAACTCACGCACTTGGATTTATTTCCATCTAACTTAGGTGATTTTAATTAAGTAATTTAATTCAACTCACTTCACTTGATCCTCTTTAATTCACCCATGAACTCACCCATGGTTGACCAAGTCAACCATGGTGGCCGGCCCCGCATGTGCCTTATTCCACACGCCACGTCATTTGATGAGGTGGAGTTGGGTCCCACTTGGCCATGCCACTTTGATATTACCTCATACACTTACCGCCTCACTTGATGAGGTGGACCCATGCCTTTGATCTTAATTGGGTACATGACCCAATTAAATCCATTCCTTACACATTTACCCTAATCATCAATTCATCTTGACCCATTGGGTCCCAATTGGGCATTTGACCCAATTGACCACATTGATCCAATTAAATAGAATTAATCCTATGCATGATCCATTGGACCATACTTGGGCCATTGCCCCAATTCTTATCCATTTAACATCCATTCTATCTATGAATCTTAATTTTTAATAATTAAAATAAATAATAGCCAATGTATTTATTGCATTGAAAATCTGGGCTATTACAGTTTAAATTCCTGCACTGTGACTTCTGGCCAAATTCTCAATAAGTCTCTTCCGGGAAGAACAACACGAGGATAGGGCACTGAGTATTTTTATTTACTTTCAGTACTGTACCTCTGGGCCTCTCTCAATATGTCTCTGTGGTCCTTCCAGAAGACAATACGAGAGAAGGCACTAAATACTTTACATTTTCATTTTATTGTAATGTTTTGGATGGCTGTCAACTAACTTTCTAACATAATGTAAAGGAGTAGAAACAGCCTAGATGACTCATTACACATATCATGTTTTCTGGAAAATAGCATGGGATTTGGAAAATTATTATGTGTATATACTGATAAATAGGAAATTTATACGTTTTACTCTATCTTACAGATTTTTTATGAAAATTCAACCGGAAAAGGTGAGGAGAATTGAACCAACACTTGTATTGTGTTATATATTAGACCCACTAACACTAAACTGAAATGGGACCCATGGACATTTTAGATGGAAAAGGCTATATAGGTCCAGAATACGAGACTTTACACTGCCTACATGTAAAGGATGTAAATGTTCTAATTGTATAGAACGTAGGTACTAAAACGGTGTTAGGGAGTCGAGGACTTGTAGTTTCTAACGCAGTATGGACCCATGAAGTATCTAGAAATTGTCGGGTAAAAACTAGGTGAAGGCACTTGTGTTAATAGTCCAGTTTTTAAAAGATGTGTGAATGTTAAATATTATTATTGTTTGTATGAATATTGACATTGTATATTCCACATGGTGAAACCAGAACTTGTTGGGTTCTCTCGGGGTAAATCCCTATGTAAGAAGGGCATGAAGAGTCATGCATGGTTAAGATAATAACCTTGAAAAACTTATATTGACCACTAAGCTAGAATTTCTGATATTGGCCATTGGGTAGTAACTACTAATATTGGTCGAGTGTCATCTTGAACCAATGGGTTAGATGTGCCAGTAAGTCTGGTCGTTGAGACCTTATGCACTTGCAAGTTGCTACATTATTTTCGTGGAGGAATTAATGTTAGTTGTGTTTGGAACTTTTAAATGGGGGCTGACCCCAATGTTGCTGACACGACTGGGGACCGACCTCGGTGTTAACAGCATGCACAAATCTGAAAAAATACCTTAGAAAATGATCTTAGGGTGGAAATGGGAAATGTTGATAACATGCATTTCTATTTCTAAGGCATGCACTACTCAATCATTGTTGTATTACATCCATTTATTTTTAAGGTGAGTTCTCCTCACTGGGCTATTGCTCACATCCCTTACAATGCAGGATATGAACCGGATAATGGAATGGAGAGACTAATGGTGTCTCGTTGAGAGTCAAGATTCAGAAGTTTCTAAGTTTTCTCGCATGTGGAAACTGTTGTGTAAATTTTAAATTATAACTCGCAAGCGTACGAATCAAATTGGAGTATAGATATATGCAAGTACGAAGTCGAACCCATAGAGACTTGATTTATGAATGAGTATGGAAACAAATTAAAAAGCTTAATATTCTAACCTTAACCTAGTTAACACTTTTTATGGAGGATGGTTGAATTAAACATACAAAAATTAATTAAAATAACTAAAAATAGGGATTGAATCAAGTGAGAGAAATTACTAAGGTATCGGATTCCACCACCATTAAATCCATAATATTCCAATTATTTATTTATCAATTTCCAGTTTTGGAATATTTAAACATTTAAGTTCATTGATATGGTGTTCAAAATTTAGATTTTCCTTCACTTTTAAAGATATAATTCCTAAGCATTTAATGTATCCAATTCTAATTTAATAGACAATGGATCAAAGAAAATAATCTAAGCATCCAATGTATCTAATTAGATTGAAAAGCATTAAATCACAGAAATCTTCATTTTTACTTAAAATGCCAAGTCCTTGATTAATTAAATAATATTATTAACTACCAAAAATACATGATATTAATGGTGAAAATAATGAATATTTAATTAATCTAATGAAGTCAAAATCATTAAATAATAAACACACATTCAAGCTTCCTTTTTAACCTCAATACATTATAAAATTAAAATAAAAGAGATAAAAAAATAAAATCAGAGACATCCCCTCAGAGCTCCCGAGCCTTCAGCCCCGATTTCTCTGTTTCAGCCCTTTGTCCGTCTTCACTGTTATGTCCCATTCGATCTGTTCACTGTGCCTATGCCTCTATGTATAAGAATCGTGGGCTGCTTATTTAGCAAGAGGTAACTCGTGTGGGCCCCCTTCTAAATTTCCTTCTTTCGTCTTTACTTTTGTCGGCCAGCATATGCTGGATTTTATCCATTCTAAACTCATCCCTCCCTTTCTTGATCATCTTATATTCTCGGCTGTAGCCACCGAATCAGCCAGCACCTCCATACGACTGGGTTTCCAGTTATTCTCTGACTTATATTCTCATTACAACCTTCTATTTCCTTCTATTCTTCTCTCTGCATGGGACAGTGTATGTAAATCAGCAACATGGCACCTTCCTTTGGTGATCTCTTCTTTCTATTTTCTTTACTTGCTGTCATGTTGGCTTTCTTTTGTACTGGGTTCGAATCCTTTACTGCTACATCCTTCTCAAGATGCCTTTCATCTGTTTCTGGCTGCTTCTATTCGAACACACAGCCCTTCGAATTTCCAACCTTTTATTGTTAGTTGCAAATTCTTCCTCCCTTGTCTACATATTTTCCTTATTGCTTTTTTAGATAACTCTTTCACCGTCCCAGCTCAGTGAAAACTCAGCAAGATTTTTCCTCTTCATAGCATGGAATAAAGATCACCTTGTTTCCCTTCTCATCTTTTCTTTTCTTTCTTATCTATTTCTGATCTTTCATTCGTTGGCTGCTAGATGTGTCGCCCACTTTCTATTCTTTATTTCTTTTGATCAGCAGTATATGTCTTCGATTGATTGATGCAATCTTATATTTTCTCTTTAAAATAGTACCAAGGATCGACCAATGGTTTCTCTGCTTGCTGTAAAATAAATAGTCCTTTCGCTGGTTGTTTTCTTCTCATCTTTTTATCTGTATTTGCAATGCAAGCTAACCATTTGTTGTCTTTCTTTTCGACTTGCAGCTGTATGAAACTGGTTGCTGCTTCGTAACTTGCTGGCTGCCCATTGCCTCTGTGTTTGCTTAATCTGGCCTCTGTGTTTACTCGTTGCTGCCTTCTATTGCTTTAGCTGCAATATTAATTTATTGCTTAGTGGTTGCTTTGCTGTATTTAATCAGTGCACTGGCTGCTTTGGACGTTGATTCCTTTCTTTCTACACCACCGTTGGCAACATGAAATGAGAGTGGTCCCTTCACACCTCTTTCATTGTCTTTTCTCTGTCTCCTATCATTCATTATTTCATACCACCATTTGTCTCTTGCTATTACTCAATTCATTCACTCAATTTCCAACTTCACCAATCCCATGGTGCTTCTGTTCCGTTTGATTCTATTTTCATTTGTATGAAATTTGTTGAACAAATTGCTCTAATTCAAGCATTCCACCAAATCAGGTCGTCTTCAGGTTTAGAAAATAATTCAACCTAAAAATACATAAAATACATTAATTAGATAAAATGAGATATAAACACTAATATTTTTAGATATATAATATATTACAATAATAATACAAAATAAACAAAATTAAAGAACTAACTAATCCAATATTTAAGGGTGAAATTATCATTTTTCTATGTTCATCAGAAACCCTTTGCATGCTTTGGATGTTTTTACGTGTTTGTAATAAATATGCCTTATATGGCATAAGAACCTATGTTTGTAAGTTCTAAAGTTGTTTATATATTAGTAGTATGTTAGTGTGTTTTTACATCTTCTCTCATGTGATTAGAGTGTTAAAACGAGATGAGGAATTATTTTGGACGCATTAAACTGACATCACTTGTTGTTGCCAAAACGATACATCGACCCTGGTGATATGTCGTCAGACATGTTGGACGATATGTCGTAATAAATGATAAGTCGACAATGGTAGGTTAGTAATTCGGGAGAATCTCCCAGTTGAAAACACAACATAGACTGTGTAAAAATTTGTGTAAACCAAGTTTTGTGTTGTCAGTCGATTCACCAGTCGACTAGAAGATCAACTGAGTCGATGTATCAGCTGACATACCAGTAGACTAGCACGAAAACTGCACAACAGTTTCAGCAGCTTTTTTTTTTGGTCAGTGTGTCAAGGTGGTTCCAGGCAGTTGAAACACACCAGGAGAGTTTGATAGTCAACATGTCAAGACGATGTGTCGGTACACCGATACATAAGCACGATACATTGAATATCACGATGTGTCGGCCAGAGTAAGAACAGTTAAGTTCAGTACAGTAGTTATGTCTAGAATGTCAGAACACACGTGCGATATACGTGTGCAGGGATATCTTTATTAAAGAATTAATGGGTTTGTGTTACTTTAAAAAAAAAAACCAAGTCGCGTTACAGGCCCACATCTGGGCTCGGGGTGTGACATTTGTTATTTTTACTGGCCATAGTTGAGCTCACTTTTTACATTACAAGACGCCCCTTGGAGTTGGGTCCCGGTGGGATCCACGAGTAGACTTAGATTTCTTGAAGCTGCATAGGAGGAAAATGTAGTTTGAATTATATTTAGAAACAAGTAGTTTCATTATAGAAAAAATAGATTATGAAAGTTTTCATTTTCAATGTGATAGAATATAATGATTGACCCTAGAGGGGGGGGTGAATAGGTCAATCCCATTTTTAATGGTGTTTACAAATTTCTTGATTATATAAAGGGCAGTGGAATGTTTATCAAGAGATTTGTTTAGTATGATAATTTCTTTAAGCGATCACACTAAGATTATAACCCTTTACATGAAATTTGATTATCGATACTTGTGCGCAATGTGTATAATAAGATAATCAATATGCAAAGTGATGTGTGTTAAGAAGAGTACTTAAATACTAAATACAAACACACATAAATCAAACACTATAAGACCAATTTAAAGTGGTTCGGTTAGCCAACCTACATATACTGTTAAAACTCGCTTAACCTTGAGTTATCCCCAAAATCCACTAAGTGGGGTCTTACACCCTCACAATTAGATTAGGAATTCCACCTCACTCAATCGGCTGGGAATTTCACCCACCACTGTCGAATATGAATTCCACCTGTCTATTTGCCCAAGAGTTCCACCCACCTCTGTACGAGAGACAACGCTCCAGAATTTTTTATAGTGGTTCCGGGGTACCTCCCCTTAAATCACTTTCAAAACAAAAGTTTTAAAGAAAATTAAAACCAAGAAGCACTTGCCTTTGAAGTTCTTTCTTCTGACGTGTGCTTCTTCGAGATCCCACTCATGTATGCCAACGCTTTGCCTCGTAGCCGTCGTTTAGCAATCATAGTCTAGGGTGTCAAGGAAACTGGTTCTACCAAAGGTTTCCTAGTTTATGGTTCTCTCCTTCTCACTTTCAAACTCAATCCTCAAATTGGTTGTTTATGAGTTTTCATCATTCCTCTCTCTCTCACAACTCAATCCATTTGATTGGTTGTATTTGATTCCCCTAGTGTAAGTACGAGAGAGTAAGAGTGATCCTTCTGCTGGCCTTGTTTAAGGTCACTGGTGAATATGAGGGTCCAACTGATCCTTCCGAAGTATACCAACTGGTTGCATAAGGATTGTTTTATATAGCGAAGGCAGCCAGTTGAAGTAACGGTAATATACCGATAAGTCGGTCGCACCGAGGGGTCGGTGTCTATAAATGTTATCGTTACAATTCCGACCGTTGTGCATTAAGTACACTCCCAACAATAATATTCTTTCCCGGTCGACATGTAGTTGTCGCCGATGGTCGACACTTATGGTACCGAGAGGTCGGTCCATATAAGAGGCTCATTCTGGTGCAAAACATGCTTGACAGTAGTTTCCACTTTGGAAATCTGTTACCCTGAACGACCTATCGCCCATTACTGAGGAGTCGGTCCTAATACTCTCGATCGGTCTTTGATTGCCGATATGTCTGTTTCTTCAAGAGTCCACATGAGTTCAGAGTTTCAGAACTCAAGATCTTAATCAAGGAGCCGTTGATCACGAGGGGTCGTTTCAGCCTTTCACCGAGGGGTTAGTGCATACGAGACTCTCGATCAGAGACATAGCAGAATGACAGTTCAATGTTCCAGAACCTATGTCATTCGGGCTGACCAGTCTTTGACCACGATGGGTCAATCCTAACTGCACTGAGGGGTTGGTTAGAAACGACTGGTCGTGCTGACAGTGAACATAATTCATATTTCCAAATTTGCTTCAAATTCATTATCAGGCAACCTTACTAGGCTTCATATGATTTTAACCATTTGTTCTTCTAAGCCTAGAGATAGTCCTCTCTAAGGTATGGGTACCACCTAAAGCATTTAAAGCCATAATACCTGTTTTGTGATTGCCATAACGATGACCTTTAATCCGGTAGAGCATGATCTTTTTTCTTGATCATCTTGGGTCTTCAAGCTTCCACTAAATGCTTCTTTTCGAGTGATAGAATTGACAAACATAGGGGCTTGTCCAAGCCAAGGGACTAACAGATTATTTTGGTTTATTGGTTTGTCTAAATTTGAGGCACATGGAGTGTTCTTTGATATAATTTAATTGGTTTGGTTTGAGGATTTATTTGATATATGGTTTATTATTTTTAGAAACCTTAAGATTTTAATTTGGTCGGGCCAATTTCCTTATGGTTTAAGGTTTGATATTTTATGGGCGTGTGATGTGAGATTAGATATTATGTGATTAGCATCTCATAGAATTTTATGGTCATGGTTATGCAGATGGTTGGAATGATCCACATAGTAAATGTATTTCGATTTTTATATGGGAATGGTAATTTAAGCGTGGTTTAGTGTGTTATTTGATTATTCAATTATGGACAAGTGATATTTATTATTATTTAATTTGTTGAAAAAAAATTGAGCCATGATTTGGAGCGATTTCCATATTTGGATTGGACCTTTATATCCTAACGCCCCGTTTTCTATTTGGAGGGGCGGGATGTTACAATTTGAGAATATCCATTGTCATTGGTTGTTAGTATTGGTCTGAAAATATCTATATCTATATTAGATGGGAAAATAAAATAAAATAATAAGAATTCTGAATTGTAAATCTAAATTTAAGATGATCCTCCACTAATTATCCTCTAAATCTGGAGTTATTCTAGTCTCAAAAGAATTGAAACACTTCCAAAGTGGTAGTAAAACTTTAGAGAGAATATTGATATTGTGGACATTATGAACTTATAAAAAGAAGATGCTTGGAGAACCTACATGTCAACCCTTTTTAATTGAAACACACTTTGATATTCCCTTGATGTTATTTAATATAAATGAGGCAACTTTTAATAAATATTAAATAACTTTTGACTATAAATAGTATTTACTTTAATATTAGTAATGGAAAAAAAGGAAAAATCATCCAAAAAAGAATTAAAAATAAAAAAGGATTTTATGACTTGATTTGGTGAATTTGAAGGATTTGACCTATTTTGCCATGTTAGTATTATAAAAGTGAAAAAAAAATATACAGAAAAAGACTAAAAATAGGAAAAGGATTTCAAAATTAGATTTGGTGATTTAGAATGATTATCATTATTGTCATCATCATCAATGGGTAAACCCATCTATTCGTGTCGGTTTTGTGTGTTCTTTTCCATTTAACTCTATCATAAATCATATCATCTGTCACTCCATAGTCTAGCATGTCATTTTTTATCCCTTCCCTTAAAGTTTTCGAAGGACGTTCTCTCCTCCTAGTGCCTTCGATCCATATCCTCTCTTTGACGATCCATATCCTCTCTTTGACGCACTCGGTTTGTGCATTGTCTTCTACTAACATGATCAAACCACCTTAAACGACTTTCTCTCTTAGTTTGTTTATCTATTGGAGCTATTTTTAAACTATCCCTAATATGTTTATTTCTAACTCTATCTTTAAGGATTAAACCACTTATCCAACATAAGATACAAATCTATGCTGTCTTAACTTTATTTATTTCACTTTTCTTCATTGCCCAACACTTTGTTTTATAGAGCATCACAAATCTAATAACTGTGTTATATAAACCCAGCATTTTAGGTGAGGATAGAACTTTTTTATCACACAAGATCTCGCTAGATTGTCTATATTTTGCCCATCTCATTCCTATTCTATTTGTTATTTCTAAGTCAAAACCTCTTTAAGATTCTACCATAGCGTTCAAGTATCTAAACTTATCATAGAGTGCTATTAGATCGTTATTATCTAAAAATATAATAATATTGTGCCAAAAATGACTTAAATTAAAATATAATTTTACAAAAAATAATAATAATAACTTAAAATAGAAGAAAAGGAATTTCAAAATATAATCCATGCCTCAAACATGCTTGGATTTTTTTATTAAAAATTTGAACTAGATTATGTTAAAAATAGAAGAAAGGATTTTAAAATTTTATTTGGAAGTTTAAAGAACTTCACCTAAATCTTGATTGTTCATTTAATGAAAGGTTGTTATTTGCTCTAATATTAGCAAGAAAAAAAAAAGGAGGAGAACCTTCATAAAAAAATGAGTAAACTAGAAAATAAATTTTAAGAGTTTGATTTTATAAGTTTGAAAGAATTGACCTATCTTTCATGGTAGTATTAAAAATAGATAAAAAATTAAAAAAAAAGACTAAAAAATAGGAAAAGTAATTTTATGGTTGATTGTAAGCAGTAAGGTTATCTATATAGAATTAAAAGCTTATTCTTCATTGTCGAGTTAGTCAATATACCATCCATTTAAGATTATACATCGACTCATTACATTAAATATGCTTATATATAATTTTAAGATATTATTTATGAGTCATGTGCAATTTTTATTTTAAATTTTGTTCATTTCCCTGTTCACATTACACAATACGGTTAGATATATGAATCAAAACTTATTCATGTGTCAAGTAAATTAATGTTTAAGCCTATTTTTACAAGTTCAATACTTGGAATATGCTTTTATATAATTCTGTTACATTTTATTAGTTATCATGTGTAATTTTTAATTTATCTTTACTTCTATAAAAAAAATTATATATTTAATTAAATTTATAACTTACTAATTTAAAATATTAATTTTAATTTATTTAAAATAAATACATCAAACGTGGGAAAGATGTTTCCTGAACCAGTCTCTTGATTAGACAAACCACATTGGGATGACTTTTGTGCTATATCATGCTTTCCTTCATACTCAGAGATGGTTCTAACCCATGAAAAACGTCTCTGATGCCATTTAAAACATTTCATAGATTTTCTTGATACTTTTAAGATCGAGTAAACTTAAAATAGGAGATTCTCTAAATTATATTTGAGCATTTTATAAAGGCTAAAATTATTTAATAAGGCCACATGGAATTAAAAAATAATGGTGATGCCTTTTTGTTTAATTTTTATTTTCTTATATTTAATAAAAAGTACACTTTCAATTAAATTTCTGTAACGAAATTTTTTTCAGCCTTGTCTAAGCTAATTTTTTTTGCTGATATTATTTAATATCGGCCATTCAACCACTATTTCCAAAAGATTGATATTATTGTACATGCCCAATTCAATATAGTTCTCTCGAAATTTCAAACTTTACTAAAATTTACTGAGGAAGAAGGTTAGAGCAAGAAATTATTTCTATTTTAAACATTTTAAATATTTAAATACAGAAACACAATGTGAATCTAAAGAATTTAAAAGCATGAATTTACATGCACATTGAAAATTTAAAAGTGAAGGCCTTATATTTTATAACATTTATAAAAATAATAATACTATAAAATTTATGTAGAAATAAAATTCTCTTACATTCTTTGCCATTCAAAAGTACAAAAGGAAAATTAGAAAAAAGCACCGTGCAATTAACTTTAGTTGGGTGTGCAAAGCTTATGTGTGACGGGTTTAAGATGAATCTAAACATTTAAGATGTTATTTTCTTTTTTAAATTTATATCCCAAATAAAATTAATTTTTGTTTTATACATCTTTATCACTAGATTGATTGCAGTAAATAATTTTTTATCCAAAATTTATTTTAATTTTATAAATTAAGAAAAATTAAATTAATTATATTGAAATCAATTTGACAATATCTATAATAATTCATCCATCTTTTTCTTTTCTTTTCTTTCCTAAGTGTAAGTGTGTCACCCACAAATCCCATAAAAATTGGACAAAAAAAGCTCCGAAAAAATTTCATTAAATAGGTTAGGTTGAGATCTTGGGGTAGGAGGTGAAAGTTTTAGACAGTTATACTATGGGCCTTATAATATCATCACTTATCAATTAATATAGTATAGTAGTGACCATTTTTCATTTTCTATTTTTCAGAAAATATTGTTTCAACGTCTTTTCGGATTAATCTTGTATTGAGTATTTTTTTAAGAAAGTTTAGAGAAAATCACTTCAAGTGTGAAAGGTATTTGTTAATTCCAATTTTTTCTGTAAAATTTGTCCATTTTGAGTTATTTTAATCATTTTTAATTTTTCTCTAAGATAATCCTCACTTTTAGAGGTTTTTTATAAAATAATTTTGAGTACTTATAAAATTAAATGAAGATGTCTTATTGTGATTGATATATTTTTTTTAGCAATGTGATTGATATAGTTTATATGGTATCTACGTGATTTTTTAATTTTTTTCAAAAATTAATGAAAGTAATTTTTTTTAAAGATAATTTCAATTTTAGAGTTTCTTCTGAATAAAAGTTAATAAAATAATATACAAAAAATTATGGAATTAAATGGAGAGCCTTTAATGTGATTGATATAGTTTTCGAGGTGTTTATGTTATTCTATAAATATTTCAACATTTTGATAAAATTCAAACTTTTTTAAAATAAAAATTTATGCATTATAAAAAAAGACATACGTCTCTGTCATACTAAATAACACGACACTTTTTTCTCATATTAATTTTGACATACTTTATTTGTATAAAGTATACTGAAAGAAAATTTACAATTTTGTCATTTTTTAATATTTTTTATACTTTTTAAAAGATTTAATAAAAGAGGAGAAAGAAATAGAAATCGAAAACGCCAATACGGTATCGGTTTTTTTTCTTTTACTCCATGGTCCAAACTGGGGTCACACAGAATAAAAAAATAAAAGGCCCGAGGATTTTGTGCTTGTCCTCAGGTCGAATTATCTTTAATATAATAAATGAATGCTCCTCTCTCTCTCTCTCTCTCTCTCTCTTACAAGACGCTGAAAGCTGAAAGGACCCAAATCCTGTTTCTCACTTTCGCTGCATCGGGTCGTGGAAGCCCAAAAGGAGGACCCAGTAAGCCATGGATTCCTTCCTTTGGGCAGAAATCCCAGCCTCTGTTCTTGGGTCTTGTTAGATTCGTCTCTCTCTCCCTTTCTCTCTCTCTCTCTCTCTCTCTCTCTCTCTCTCTCTCTCTCCCTCACTCTCTTTCTCTGCATGTGTATATCAATCTCTGTACAACATATGCTTACAACACATGTCATGGTTTCCTTGTTTTTATGTGCTTTTCTATAATGTTGCAGGGGAAGAAATGGTCTGCTTTGGGTGGTAATGCAGTAGGCGAAAGGAGTCGTCTTCAACCATGGCTTCTTCTTTTGAGGGTGAATCGCCTTGTCCTTTTTTCTTCTTTCCCCATTCTGTGATTTGGGTTTTTGCTCATATGCTGATTTCTCTCTTCTGTGTCCGATACGAGTTTGGTTAATGATGTTATCATCCATTAATGGGGCTTTTGTTCTTAAGGGTGTTCATTTAATCATTTCCTCCGATTAGATTCATGGAAAAAAAGTGTTTTCCTGGAAATTAACCATGGGGTAAAACTTGTTTCTATTTTTAGATAAATGTAATTATTTTCCGCTAATTTTCTTTTCAAGTATCCAAGCGGAGCAATTGCTTTTGTATGATTTCTTTTCTTTTATTCTTTTTATAAACGATTTAGGAGGGTTTGGTCATTTTATCTTTATTTTTTCCAGATAAATGATCTTTCATCTTTCTTTTCTTTTTCTCATGTGGGATTTTCTTATGAGTTTTTTTTTTTTGAAAACCATATCTCGTTTTTTTACTTTTATTTGTAATAATTTTTGGGTCCTTGTCGATATTTTTGCTGCTAACATTTTGTTACTGGGTCTGGAGACGTGTGAATGCTGAGAGTTGTTTTAACATGATATCTTGTATTTAATTTTCTTGTTTAATTGAATTGAGTAAAAGTGTAGGTATTGGTGCTTCTTCCTTTTTCTCGAGTTTCGTCTTTAATTTTTGTTTAGCTTTTTTCTTTTTTGTGGATGATGTATGCATAATTTTTGATGTAGATGGGGTTAGGCTTTCAATGGAAGTCAACTATTTGTTTATTAATTTTTACAGTTGTATTTTTTTTTAATTTATGTACGATTTCAAACATTTTTTAACTGTGGAATAGAGAAAAGTGTTATCTGCTTTGTAGTTCAATCTTAATCCATGCCTGAAATATGTGACGCTATTTTATTATTATTATTATTTTTAGAGTAGCAGGATTCTTTTGTGCTTGCTTTGATAGAAGGTATCAAATTCGATGAATGCATGGAGGTCATCTGCTTCTAAATGATGGTTTCACGTTAATCTTGGGGTTAAGAATGTTCAACCTTGTTGTGGATATTGTGCTAGTTTTAATGATGTCAGTGCATGGGTTATTTTGATCAATGCTCTGCCTTGATGAAAATTGCCCATCAAGTGCAAAATCGTGGTCAAAATTATTTATCCTATCATATATATATATATATATATATATATATATATATATATATATTGTGAATGTTAGTCTTATTTGTGTGGTATGATGGTAGGGTGTGTTTTGATCTGATATACCAATGAGAAATGGGCCTTTAAATGCTGATATGCTCATGTCCATGACAACCAGTTGGGATATTGCTTGTATTAGTCATTCACTCATTCTTCTTTACGAGCAAGTCACATAGAGGTTATCCTTAATTAAATCCAGGCACTTGAAACACCATCTGGTTGACTTCTTTTCCATGTTTGATTGGTCGCATTGCACATTATTCTTCACAACTCAGTCTTCTCCATCTTAATTAAAATTTTAAATATTGATATCTTCTGCTTTTCCTTGATTTTTGTTGTAATTCTTTGAGCTCTACTTGTTAATAATAAGTTGTTTAGTCCACATTCCATTTTTGCAGTATAGTATAGACTAGGAGACATTGAATGGCCAATGGGTGCAGAATAATTAGAAACTAACATATCTAGTGGGATGGAACTTTATTAGATCATGTTAATATTGATCACATTTAATTTAGTTGTAATATTTAATATCCAAATAGCAACATAGATGGCATATAACTCAAGATAGCTAACTGGAAAATGTAATATGAAATTGACCCAGATAGATGGCATGAAGCTTCAACGTTGAATATGTAATATCCTACAATCTAGATATGCGTGATATGCTATGAGTTACCATATCTGATGTTAAATGATTAAAAAATTACTTTTGTCATTCTTGACCTGCTAATGAGGTGGAGTAATAGATGGTAGGCCCTTTTGGTTTTCTTATGGAGCCTTTCCAATAATTTTTTTCAGGAGTTGAATATGCAAGTCATGTACTTCATTCTGTTATCTATTAAAAAAAATTACTTCATTCTGTTACATAATCCATGTTCTTCTATTTCAATATATATATATATATATATATATATATATATATATATATATATATATATATATATATCCATGTTCTTTAACTCACATCGTACTGTTGGCTCAGGGTTTGTGCTCGATCCATCTAAGTGCAGTAAGCTGAGTATGGAAGAAAAGAGAGAACTTGTTTATGAGTTATCAAAATGGCCGCATGGTGCTGCTGAATTGCTACAGTCATGGAGTCGCCGGGAGCTTTTAGAGATCTTGTGTGCAGAGATGGGAAAGGAGAGGAAATATACTGGCTTAACAAAGATCCGAATGATAGAGCATCTTCTTAAAATTGTTTCTGAGAAGAATTCAGAGAAAAATACAGACAGTGGGGACTCTGAAATGCAGTCCTCACCGGCAAACACCAGAAGTTCATCAAAAAGACAGAGGAAAATGGACAACCCTTCTCGATTGGCCATAGGAACAAACAATTTTCAGTGCGAAAATGGTGGTGAAGGCCTTGATAATGTTATATACTGCCAAAACTCTGCCTGTCGTGCTACTATACGCCCAGAAGATGCATTTTGCAAGAGGTGCTCGTGCTGTATCTGCTTCCAATATGATGATAACAAAGATCCCAGCCTTTGGTTGGTTTGCAACTCAGAACCTCCGAACCAGGATTTGTCATGTGGCATGTCATGCCATCTTGAGTGCGCTCTCAAGCATGAAAAAGCAGGAATTTTGGAAGGTGGACACAGTCTGAAATTGGATGGGAGCTTTTACTGCATATCTTGTGGAAAAGTGAATGACTTACTTGGGTGATCTTCTCACCTTCTTCTGAATTTCTTTTATTGTACAGGTTTTATTTTTCTTTTCTTAGAATTTTCTTGTTTGACTTTGATGCTACATTTGTTGTATTTTATGGATATGATTATCATTGGTATTGTTCCACTTCAAGAAAAGTGTCTATACGTGAATATAGGAAAACTGCAGTTCAATAAATCAATGATGGGATGTGCCTTCTAAAAGAAAAATAAGTAAGTTCCACCAAAAGATCTACAGTGGCATTTGCACTGCTATGGAGAAACCTGACTATGATCTTGTAATTGATGAAACCTTTCCTGGATAAAAGCTAATCATCAAGGTTGTCTTCTCTTTATAATCCAGTTTATTGCAATTGAAGAATCCATTTCAGTGGTAAATTTGCCTGAATAAAGGGGAAATTTCTCTATTCACTATCCTTAATACTTCTAATCATTGAAGGAAGTGAAAGCTGCTGCCTGATTCTTGTAGAGTAGTCCTGTTGGTCGTATTCTTGTTAGTCTAACCTTTTCTTTCAGTGCAGCATCCTCTTTAAGCTTTGTCATTTTCCCATTTGGAGGCTTCCCTTCAACATGATAACTAGAGCAGTGTATGTCGTTGTTATGATTATTGCTGCTGTTGTTAATTATGTAGGCTAGGAACACGTGTAATGAATGGTAGTGATGAACAAGGAATATATAGCATGCGATTATTAATAATTTACTATTAACATTATTGTCATTTGTTGTTATTATCATTCTTCAAGAGATATTGAAATAAAAACATTGATGTGATAATGTCGATATGTACAACACCTGTAATATAATCACATCGATAATCACCTATAGAAAACCAAAACTTTAGGGATTTCGCCATTTTCCACTTTCAAATGCATTTCCATAATGAAGGGTCAAAAACACCTTTTGCACTTAATTGAGGCATCAAAGATGATGCAAGAGTGTTTTTCTTTTCGACCGGATTTTTTCTTTGTTTCTTGGTGTCCCTTTTGATGTAGGAAAATGGATTTGGAGAAAAGGCATTTAGCAAGGAAAATTTCTCAGATTTCCACGCTAAACTCTCCAACCTACTCATTGGAAAATTTGACTCTAAAAGTTTGGGGAGCCTTATTTTCCATCACAAATGAAATCATTGGTTGGAAATTGGCAAGTGGAAAAATGTGGAGCAAGACCTTCGCAATGCATTATAAAAAAGGAAAAAATAATAATAAAAATAAAAAAGAACCTTTGCTATAATTGGGCCTATTTTTTTTTGAAGTCCAAGGTATCCAGGCCTCTTAGAGCACCTGACTAAGTCCTTAGACATGTGCAAACCTCCCTATTCACACACACCGAGTATAACTAGGGAGAGTGACCCTTATATGTTTAGAGTGAGACTTGAACCTAGAACCTCCTACAACTTATTGGGGTTCTTAACTGTCAAGCAACCCTTACGGGTTTATAGTTGGGTCTATTGTAGGAGAAAAATCTTACGAAGTTAGGTTTCAAAAATCTATTTAGGAAGGGTGGATGGATGGTTGTGGAAGAAACAGGTAACAGTAGCCTAAAAGTTGGGAACCAATTCAATTTTAATTCTTTTAGTTATGTTTTTTTTTTCTTTTGGCTTATTTGTAATTTATTTGGCAAGTCAAAAATTTTGGGGAGTTGGCTGAATTGTAATTTATTTGGGGGAGGAAGGTCAGCAAAAATTTTGTGGAGCAAACTGATTTTTTGGACCTAAAACAAACTGATTTTTGAGGGAATGTTCTAACAATCATGTGGACTAGGATGCTGTCTAACAACATGTTGCAATTTCTAATTAAAATAGCTCAGGATTTTTTTTTCAAGTTATTGTGAAAAAGTACATTCAGTACTAGCAAAACAAACTGAACTTATAAGGGAATATTCGAACAATTATCTGGACGAGGATGATCTGTGTTAAAAACATATTGCAATCTCCAAGTTTGGGAAACATGTAGTTAAAGAACCCCCTATATCGGGCACATAGGTACTGCCTATAGTTTGAATAAAGAAATAGGAATTTTAATTTTTGTAGGTAGTCTCCAGATCCTTTAATTTATGTTTACGATGGCAAATCAGAAAAAAGAAGAAGAAATTGTTCGAGTTATTATAGAAAAGTGCATATTCTACTATCGTGGGTAGTATTCACTTTTTGATATCCGACTGACCCATTAAAGACTTTAATCATTTGAAATGAAGACATACACATATGAATATAGGCTTAGATAAGAGTTTTTTAATCTTATTTCCTGATAACTTCCTAAGTGGATATGACATCTGGGTTATGATGATTATGTTGGTAATCATGTAGATATACTCGTGCTTAGTAAAAACCGTTTTTTGATAATGACAGGATTTATTATAAACGAACCCATGTGTAAAATTGAAACTTCAGCCCTGCCTCCATAAAATTTCAATGGAAATTTACCTAGGAATCCACTTCAATGATCTTTTGATTTTTGACTCAATCCTGTTAAATGAAAGTTTTAACAGACTCAATGTGATTCAACTGGGCCCATATATATACTGCAGGGAAAAGAAAATTTAACAGTGTTGGGGAAAAGGGAATTTCTGTCTCAAAGCAAATGTTTCTTTAGGAATTTTTTTTTTTTGAATGATAAAAATCATTTTGCCTTAGGGTCCTATGTAGAGAAATGTGGGGATGAATCTCCCTCCAACTAAAATCCAACTAAGGATGGGTTTATTTAGGATCTATTGAGTGGGTACTAATCTGACATTCCCTCTCTCATATCATCTATTGGTTTGTTTTATTTACATTGTTTTGATGTTTTCTCAGTTTATGAAATTAAGGTAAATTACTATTAACTACCATGCCGCTATTAACTTGCATGACTAACTTGATGCATTGACAACTTACTGGAGTTTTTAGTTGTTAGTTTTTTATTGTTTGTGCGCCACTAAGTCTAAAGACAGGCTTAGAGTTTTGCCTACATGAGAAGATGAGCAATTATGTTCTCATTTGTGTTGGTGACTTTCATCTAGCTGAAAATTGTATGACACTTGATATCTCACTCGGTTTGAGTGCTGAAAGTCACCTCCAGGGGTCGTGTTTGAGTGTCAATGCAATGATGGTGATGAAAACTAACTGAAAATTGTAAAAAAGGCTTCTCACCTACTAAACAAACTAGCAATATGTCCGTTTCTTATCTAGGTAAGTCTTTGTTTCAGAACCTCCCATCAATGCTGTCATTTATGCTTTAGAGTGATGTGCCCAATCCATGTTCAGCATTTACCCTTGTGGACAATTATCCCTGCTTTGTGCAATGATGATTAAAATTAACTGAAAATTGTAAAAAAGGCTTCTCACTTCTAAACAAACTAGCAATATGTCCGTTTCTTATGGGTAAGTCTTAGTTTCAGAACCTCCCATCAATGCTGTCATTTTTGCTTTAGAATGATGTGCCCGATCCATGTTCAGCATTTACGCTTGTGGACAATTGTCCTTGCTTTGTCCTGCTCTCATATCTGCTCTCTGCTTCATTTAACTAGTCACTTTGATGTGGGGAGTATGGGGTTGGAAAAACCATTTGCTTAGGGTCCTATGGTAGAGAAATGTGGGGATGAATCTTGTTCCTTTGTGGTATCTAAAATCCCAACTAAGGATGGAGAAGTCTCTGTTTACCCCACTTCTAGCCATTACTTTTCCTCACCTCTGGGTTTCTCCACCTTCATTTTCTCCAGAGAATGTCAAGCTAGAGGAATGTTAAAAGTTGGGTTTTCCCACCACTAGTTTCATTGCTATTTATCCAGCATGTAGCAAAACCCTTGTTTCTAATTCCCTAAATCCAAAAACTCCGTGTGTTCCCAGCCCATGGCACCCATTTTATCCACTGGACATTTGTACATGAGGCCACCTTACCATTCTGCAGCTTCCTATGCATGTTTTGTTGCAATTGAAAATCCTAGATTAAAAAAAAAGAAGAGGAAAAATCCTAGATTCTCTATACTATCTTTGGTGTTATTGATACATATTTGGCCGGAGAGCTACACCCATTAACTTTTGTTAAGCAGAATCTCATGTCTTGAAGAAGTAGCTGATTGCTCCCATTTTTGTTAAATGAATTGTTTATATATACAAATTTTAATAAATGACTAGGAAATTCCAGGTCATGTACAAATAATATGCTGCTCGTGCAAGTTTCTCTATAGATGCTATCTGCAAGATTCCAATGACCAGTAGCTTGATGGTTCCTTTACATGTCAATGATCTTTAGGATGGCACAGTTAGGTGTTTTTTTTTTTTTTTTTATATAATATTTTTAGCTATTTGGGACAGCACTGCTAATTCACATTGTAGGAGAAAGGTTTGTGCATGGTGATAATCTCTACTTTGTCCATATTGATCATATGGTTTGTTTTGGTGCATTCAAAGTTATCTTTAGAACCCAAAGGAATTGGAGTGACGGCCAGGAACCCGCTTCAGAAAGCGGGAGTCCTGAGTTCAAATCCCACTCCACCCCATAGGGCCACTGATGCAGGACAAGATGCGCTGCATCAGCTACTCCCTGTAGAGTTACCCAGTGTATGAGGGTAGGGAGGCTTGCACATGTCTTGATGATTAGTCGAGTTCTCTAAGAGGCTTGGACACCTTGGTCATAAAAAACAAATTTCTTCAGAAACCAAGCGTGTCTCCATTTGGATTTAAGATGCATGGATATGGTTATAAGTGTCAGGTGTCCAACATGGGTATGAGGTGTCAAACACGGTAACCTAAAAAAAAATAAGGGGACATGGCACCATGTTTAAATAAAATTTAACTTTAAGTTTATTTTAAATGAAAATAATGTAATAATACCAATAGGAAGATACTAGTTTAAACATTTAGATCACAAATATATTGATATTTTAATTAGGTTTTAAGAGGAGAAAGGTGTTGTAATACGAAGCATGGGTGCAAGTGTTAAAAAACACTAAATTTGTCCTTGAAGAACAGGTACAAGTGTCTACAAGTATTTGACTCGGGTGTGAGTGTCTACAAGCGTCTGACATGGGTACGTCGCACATTTTTAAATGTCCTAGCAGCATAGATTTGGATGCTCTGTAGAAGATGTTGTATTGCTAAAATACATTATGAGATGTTACGGTAGTGTTGATGCTGTAGGTTAATTATAAAATATGTACTTTGGCGGGTTTGACATGCTAGAAGATACGACAAACCACATGACATTTGAGTTGAAAGTTGCTATTTTACCTGTGACGTGTATAAGTTCTTCTATCGGTGTGAATCCAAGATCAAGGGCATTATGGAAGAGCATGTGAAAAATAACTGGAATGTTGCTACATGGAAGTGGAAATGTTTTTGAGTTTATGATCATGAATACCCACATTTAGATCCTGGTCACTATATTTTTTGCGTATGTGGTGGATTTTTTTTTAAATGGAGGTGTTTGGTGGATCAGCAGTAGCAAACAATATTAAAATGCAGTGTAATAGATGGAAAGAGTGCTTCCATAAATTTGTCTTGTGCTTGATTTGTATTGAATTTGACAAAAGTGATGGGCGAGAAAATTATCTAATGATTTAGCTACTCTGCTGTTCTATAGAAAATATAGCATCTGTACAATCTAGTTTCATGTCAAATTCTTTTCCTTTGTGATACAGATGCTTGCGGAAACAAATAATGATCGCTAAGGATGCCAGACGGGTGGACATTCTCTGTTATCGGATCTCTCTAAGCCATAAGCTTCTCCATGGAACTGACAAACACCAAAAGTTGTATGAGATTGTGGACACAGCAGTCAAGAAGCTTGAGGCTGAAGTTGGAACTTTAGATGGTGTGCCCATAAAGATGGGACGTGGCATTGTCAATAGGCTTTCATCTGGTGCTGAGATTCAGAAGTTGTGTACTACTGCTGTTGATTTGTTAGACTCTATTCTTTCTGCTGCATCACAGTCACCATCAGGATGTGATATCCAAGGTATGAAACCCTTCTGAACTGGTCATTATGGCAGGAGATTTAGATGCTGCTACTACTATCAACATGTGTCTACTATATTGGTAAAGAACGCACCCTAGCAACCATTCCTTCCCAAGGCAGGAGCTTTTAGGTTGCATTGTTAGTTTAACTGAAGTACAACAATTATATCAGAGGGCTAAAGTTTGAACTTTGAAATCCTGTGAAATGCCGTTTATACCCTAAATAAATAGTATAACAGGTTGGCATCCATCCAGCCAAATTAATTATCTGCTTCTGATATCTACTACATACCAAGACCCCAGGATTCTCTGCTAATCTGTGATGCCATGCATATATGGATATATTTCTTAAAGAACAGATTTTGAATGTATGGGCTGAATGGATAGCCATCCTTTCGACTTATATGATGCACCTGAAGATTGAAGACCGTATCAGGTGTCACTGTTAACTTTTCTAGGTTTGCAGTGTCCAGTTTCTGCATTGTTCAAATACTCAATGGAGTGAGTGTCAACTATTTTCCTGGATGTTCACATGGTGAATGATAACCCATGTATGGCAAATTTGTAACCCGAGTTTCCATATTTTGTACATTTTTCTGTGGTCAGTTTAATAAACCTTTGATACTGATAAAGAAGTCGTTATAATATTATACCATGTAATGTGCTTTACATCTGCAGACGGAAGTTTGACATCTCCCAGCATGATGAGCTGTATGGATGTGACTGCAACATCTCTTACTGTGATCTTGAGTTCTGAGAGTGCATTATCAGAAGAATTTGTGGGCTACACTTTATGGCATCGAAAGGCTGACACTGATGAGTACCCTGCTGAACCCACTTGTACTTTATTCAAGCCCAATAGAAGGTTTTATGTTTCTGATCTCATTCCAGCTACAGAGTACATGTTTAAAATTATTTCCTTTGGCAAAACGAGAGAGTTGGGAAAGTGCGAAGTCAGTTTTAGGACCAGCATTGTCGGGGAAGACACTACAAAGAGTTTGGAAGTACCGGGTGTTTCAATGGAGCCTCAATGTGGAAGTCCAAAAACAAACTGCAGTGGCCTGTCTAATCCTTCTTCAGAGGGAGATGAATCTAATTCGCCTGGCAATTGTTCTAGTTATTGTGAGAAGACATCAATACCGGATTCAGCGAAGGTATCCAACTATACCCACAAAGAAATATCCTATTCTGAGAATACAGGCATTGGCATGTGTTGTGGAACAGGGGTTGCTGGGCAGGAGGAAATGCTCGGAGATTCAGTTTCTGCCTTGGATGAAGAACGTGCAACAGGGGATTTTGCTTCAGAGCCAAATTTAACCATTCCAACGGAGTCTCAGAGAGATTCCACAAATTCAACCAATGAAAATCAGGCATCTGATGTTCCAAAACCCGAGAAGAATCAGTCAGAAACTCAGTTGCTCGAGGAGATTAGTATCGAAAATGAATCAAATGTACCTTTTGGAAACAGAAATGGTGTGGAGATTGTACCATTTGGATGCTCGAAATCTGTCCTTCCTGTCACTCCATCCAAGCTAGAAACTGGGAAAGATGCAATGAGGGGTGCAAGAGCAAAATCTGGAAGTGGAGAGCCACCAGAGAACCGGCCCACAAAACCAGAGGAGCCACAAGCTGGAAGCTCATCAAAGAAAAGGAGCGCAAGCAGATGTGAAGATGCATGCAATGGTGATGGATCTTTAGAGAGGGACTACGAATACTGTGTGAAGGTTATAAGATGGTTGGAATGTGAAGGGCACGTCCAGAAGAGCTTCCGAGTTAAGTTCCTGACTTGGTTTAGCCTGCGGGCAACCCCACAAGAGCGAAGGATTGTCAGTGTTTATGTTGACACCCTGATTGATGACCCAGCAAGCCTTGCAGGCCAACTGGTTGACACCTTTTCAGAAGGTATATGCAGCAAGAGGCCACCGCCCGTGCCTATTGGGTTTTGCATGAAGCTCTGGCATTAATTAATTGTTTCGATCGGTATGGGACACCTTTTGGTGACTGATTCTTGTCATGCATTCTTTGGAATAGGAATTTAACATTCTTGATTGAACATCCCAAATCAATTTGATTTGGAAATTGGATAGCCTAGTAAGCTAATTGTCATTGAACAATTAATTTATAGAGCAGTAACTTGCATTTTATTGTGTTCTTGAGTCTTTGTGAAGGTAAGTCTTTTGTGTTACGTGCTAATTGGGAGCATCCACGGATATCGCTGCTGCAGATTGAGGTGCTCTCTTAAGTAAGCATTTGATTGAACCGTTGTTACCGCTCTATTTCACTCACCCATTTTCTGTGTTTGGCATGCATTTGAAAGCTTTGGATTGATGATAGGTCAGCACAATTTTCTTTACTCTACATCAGGGGTGAAGATCTTGACTGAAAATCTTGGATCGAGATTGAGGTATCTCAACCGATACGATATGTATTAGATGTATTTTAATAATGTTGGCCGATATGTCCGAAATATTGGCCGATGTATATCGATTGATATCGGCCGATATTATTAAATATTATTTTTTTATTCTGAAAAATAAATAAAAAATAAAGAACTGCCGAAATTGTAGCTGTGTAATTGGGATTTGGAGATACTTAGGGCCATTAGAAGAGTCGTTTTAGTTTTAGAATTTGTTGGACGGCAAAACTAGATTTTCCTATATTCTTTCATGGTATCTTTCTTTTCAATTTCTTCTTCTATACTATACTTAATTTGCTCTCAAAAGGAATTCCAGCCCAAGGTTGATTGAATGTTGGCTAACACTAATTTAGTAAACAAGAAGGTTGGATTTTCCTTTTATTCTTTTTTCTTTTCTTCCCTTTTCAATTTCTTCCATATTTAATTTGCCTTCAAAAGGAAATCCAGCCTAAGGTTGGTTCAACACTGGTTTTAACTTCCTCACTTTTCTCAATCTTTTGTTCCACCGTCAAAAGAGCTTCTAGCTGATTTTTTTCCTTTCTATATTTTTCTTTATTTGGTTGATCCAAAATTGGAAAACTCATAATTAAAAAAAATTTCAGCTAAAGTTTCCAAAATTTTATTCCAATTTTGAATTCAAAATTATAAAAAAATAATGATAAACAATTTAATGATCACTTAAAATTTTTATTATAATTTTTTGTAATTTTTCATCATTTTTTTAAAAACATTTAAAATTTTCGAGTTCGTATCTTAAAAAAATATTTGAACATGTAAATGACCGATATTTAATGAAAAAATTACATATCTAATAAGTTCATAATTTTCTACGTTTTCCATAATTTTTTTGAATTTTTTTGAAAGAAAATAAAATAAAAAATTGGATGAGAGAGAATGAGATTGGCCGATATAATTCAAAAGTGATATTTAAATCTCTCTTTTATATGATCAATCTCTGACTGGGCAAACAGCTAACCAACTTTAATGCTTGTACTGGATGGATGAGTTATTACCATCTTTCTTTGTTGTTGATGCATTGAAATGAGGTCCATTTCGGAAACTCACTAGCGTGGTTTGTTTCGTTAACCTCACTTTTTTAAGTTAACATTGGCTTCTTTTTCGTGAAATTACTTTGTTTTTTTCTCAAGCATAAAAAAAAGCCTTCCACATGAACACGCGAAACAAGTATCAGTTAACAAATTATTATTATTTAGACATTTAATTCCATGCAATCCTATGAAAAGATTGGCTTCTCTGATCACATCTTGTTGCGTGACTGGATTTCCTTGGAAACCAATTTCTATCAGAAAAACTACAAAAACATTATCAAGGGGCCAACTCAAATTTGAACGAGTCCAAGTTCTGCTCGATGTGGAGCAATTGTGAGGAATGGTTGTGTCGCTCAGGTATGGTTTGGATTAGGTTGGATGAAGACACCGTCTTTTCAGACCTGAGTCCATCACTGACCGAACTAGTCTTTGGGTTGGTTGCCATTTGAGCTCGACACAATTGGTTGCATTGAAATGTGGCCACCCAATTCATTATCTCAGTGAATTCCAAATTCCAACTCTAACTATCATAAAAAATAGATCAAAACCTTGTTCGGTGAAACGCTTAAAACACTTTCGCTTGTAAAAAAATTATATGGCTTAAATTACTATTAACACTTAAAAACTAATAAATAAGTTGAAATCCTCTAATTTAAGATCCAGTGGCGTAAAAAAAGGGTATTATTATCTTAGTCATGCTCAGTCCCAACATGCCCCCAAAACGCTTTTGATTGATTGGACCGAGTGTATCCCAGAAAGCAATCATGCTCAGTCTCAACCATCATAAGCTACAAAGGAAAGAGGAAAATCAGGGGCTAAGATTTGGTGGTTGAAGTCAGGGGTTTAAAAATCGGCTAGGCCGATATATCGGCCGATAATTTTATCTCTCTTACCGATATCGGCATTTTCTCTCTCCTCCGATATCGGAACCGTGAAAAAACCACAAAAAACCGTGACGAACCGTGAAAAACTGTGAAGAACCGTAAAAAACCGCGAAAAACCGCAAAAAACAGTGAGAACCCTTGAAAACCGTAAACCCTGAACCGTGAAAAACCGCGAAAAACCGCCAAAAACCGTGAGAACCCGTGAAAACCGTAAACCCTGAACCGCGATAAACAGCGAAAAACCGCCAAAAACAGCAAAAAACAGTGTAAAAATCGTCAAAAACCGTATTGGTGTTTTAAAAAAAAAAAAAAAAAAAATTTAAATACCGATATTTATGAATATCGGCCGATATTGTGACCTATATTTCGGACCGAATATCGGCCATATCGACCGATATTCGGTATGTACGGCCGATACTTATCATATCGGCCGATATTACTCGGTGTTAAAAAACCGATATATATATCGGCCGATACAATATATATCGGCCGATATTTGTACCTTAGGTTGAAGTAATGGTGGTCTATGATCATTTATCTGAGGTGTGTGTAACTAATGTTATCCAAAAGGGGATTGCGGCTGCATACAAATGGGAGAAAAGGGGAGCGAACTGTGGGGCGTCCCTCCTATGTGAGGTGAGATCCACAACTTAACTTAAAAAGAAATAAAAAAAAAATAAAAGAAAGTGAGAAAAGATAGGAGAAGAAAATAAAAAAAGAGCACACGACATAAAAAAGGGGAAAGTAATGCAAGGCAAAAAAAATGGGGGAAGAGATAAAGGAAAAGAGGAAGAAGAGGGTGAGATCTAGCCACCGTCTTTGCTATGTTTCTGTTCAAATTTTGAGGGTTTGTTCTTGACATCGTGGAGAACACATCTACCGGTTCAGATCGTGGGTTCAAGATCTCCACAGGCTATCTCTCATATCCTTATCTTTTGTGAGATCTCTCCATATCTTATTTTTCTTTCTTGTTGGAATCGACCTTTGGGTGATGAAATACTGTTATTTGTGAGCCTCTAATTTGATTAGAGAGAAACCACTGTAAACCCATTATTTTATAGTGGAAGATTTATTCGGAGCTTGACCCGTGGACGTAGGAACATTGTCGAACCTCGTAAATTTGGTGTCTTGTGTGATTGATTTATTTTTCAGTTGATTACTTCCATTATTGGTATTATTATTATTATTATTATGGTTGGATTTGTGGGATAGGCAAAAGAGTGTTTTTTCCCAACAAGTGGTATCAGAGCCAGGTTTCGACTTGGACTGTTTGAATCATCTTTGAAGAATATATGAAAATTAACACATCTTGCATGATTAGCCTCAATTGTAATAACCCGTTCCGAGTTTTCCCGATTTTTGGAGAGATTTTCGGACCTCCGAGTGGTTTTCAGGACCGTAGTAGTAATGAGAAGAGTGTGGGCTCCATGGTGGGCCTCAGTTATCTGATTTCGAGTTTGAAAACTCGAAGTGGCATTTTGGTAATTCAGTAATTTTGAACTACTATGCGTACTGTCATGAAAAAAAAAATATTTAAAAAATCACACATTTTCTCGCTCGACGTTCGACAAGAGATTATTTTTGGGTTTTTGATTCCAATGTGTTTTTATTTCTTTTGAAAAGAAATCCTTTAAGATCCTTGGAAAAAAAAAATTCCAAACACTTAAACCGTTACCCCTCCCTAAAGCCCTAGACAACCCAATCCTCTTAAATCCCCATTCACAACACTTAGCGATTTGCTACAGTGCAGCCGAAATCCATCTTCTTCTCCCCTTCCTCTCTTTCGATTCGGTCCCTCTCCGCCGTTTCGGTCTCTCTCTCGATGCTTCTTCTTCTTCTTCTTATCTTTCCATCTCCTTCTTCTCTCCTCCTCCATCGGTGTGCGCATCCATCTCTCTCTATCTCTCTCCCTCTCTCTGATCGATTGGAGCCCAACAGTCAACTCCAGGTATGCCTTCTCTTCTTTTCCTCACCGTCTTCTTTTTGTCCTTCCTTTTTCTTCTCCTCCCTTAACCCTCTCGGTATTTTCCCAACTGCCCCGTGCCTTTCCTTGATTTTTAGTAGTTTTCCTTTACTAGATTTTCCCTCGCTTTCCCTGGTTTTCTCGGATTTATTAAATTTCCCTGATTTTTTTGCTTTCCCCTTGTCCGTCCATCCACTCTGTCTTGCAACTGGGTTGACTTAGTCGCATTGCTGAGTCAGTTCAGTGGTGTGCCCGAGCTTACTCGGTTCACCTTTTGGTCTGGAATCCAGGCCCAAGTTCTGTAACGCCCGCCCCTTTTCACCGTAAAATCAGAGTACTTTTTTTTTTTAAATAAAAGTGACAAAGGGCGCGGACGTCACGACGCGAGTTAAGTTCCGAGCTTCTAAAGCCCAGCCCTTAACTGGCCAACCCTACGCGTGCGTGGAACATAAGTCCACGAGTACGGTTCACGCGTAGCAAGTAAGCTCACGGAACATAAAAATAAGTGCGGATGATCATAGAACTATCCTACCAGTTCTTCTGATAGCAGGGAAGAAATACCCAATTAATTACGAAAATGCCATTATACTGTATTATCCAAAATAATACCTAAACATAGCAAACTACCTAAATTATTACATTTCCGACAAGCTAACTATACAAATACATCTTTTCCAAAATGAAGTAAAACAAAATAATTAATCCGCCTCCCCAAGCTCCTAAGCTTGGCTTCCGTCTCGCCCTTCCGGTCCGCCATCTCCTGCATCGTCAACTAGGGTAGAAGTAGGGCGTTAGAACAACGCGCCCAGTAGGATTCCGAGTAGGGCTAGCACATGGGTTAGTAATAACCACATACAGATAATAACACAGTGAAAACTATAAACCACCATATACTGAAATATAAGTAAATGATATGCCATGGGTGTCAATGTTATGAATCCCACCCATCATTCCTGCCATATACTGTCATATCCCTCTTGACGGAAAAACCTCGTCAAGATATGTCCAACCGCAAAATATCCCCCTTGACGGCAAAGCCTCGTCAAGGTGTCCCCATGCCTGTTCTCGGTCGCCCCGACGGAGCATGGACTCCGGTTTGTTTTTTTTTTTTTCCGCCCATGCCATGCATGAGATGTAATGCATTATGCTATGTACTATTTATACCTCATAACCGTAAAATATCATACATAGCCTTAATTTATAATGCATAACCTTAATCATAGTTCATAGCCATTAAATAAAATCCATCTTAAACATAGCATCCATAATTGTAAAAAAAACCCATCATAAGATAAATACTAATCAATAAAATATGACAAAAATACCATCACACATCCATGGCTTACAAATAGGTAGGAATCCTACCGAATACCGACTCGCGTCCTTTTTCGGCTTCGTCCGATAATCCGGCTACCGACACGCGTACCGTTCGTGATATCCAATACCCTATTACATACACATAATCAGTCCACATTTTAACTATTTCTAGGTCCATTCACATTTCCAAGTCCATATGAAAATCAGTCACTATTTAGGTTTTGCGGGTCCCATTTAACCCATTATATATTTTTAAGTACATGAGTCTAAAATCAGCCTCCTAGGCTTTATCTAACCATACATAAACTTATCACTTAGTGCCTCTAAATACATGGTCCTCTCCCATGGAGTTCTTCATTTTGGCCATTAATTACGGTTTTGCCACTACCCTTCACATAAACAATTTTTCATTAATTCATGCCTACTTAAGCCCAAAACTGATCATTAACTCAGTCCATTAATGACCCATTTAATTATGACCTAACATCATTAGAATTAGCCCTTCTTCTTAACTTAAATCCTCATTAATTAAACATATGTATAATACTAAGTTAACCCATACTTTGACCAACCAATGGATCATGGGTTCAAAATACCCAATTCATCAATTATTCCCATGGGGTTTACCTTATGCATTTAACTACAATGAGTCCATTACCCACTCATTTTTCCATTACTTCACATACATCATCATTCCACCATTTCACCATTTGATCACCATAGGGTTCGGCCATACACCATGGCCGAACCCATGGTTCATGATCCATCATCCATGGGTGCCCTTTTTGACCATAACACATTTACATTTATTCATGGATTCCATTCTCACAAAACCCTAACATTCCATTAAAAATGTCCAAATTACCTTCCATAACCTCCATTCCTTAAAACCCTAAAAAAATATCATACAACACCTACATTTAATCATTAAGCACTTAAAACCCCAAACCATTTTTTTTTTTTTTTTAAGGTTATTAAAATTATCTTCCATCTCCTATGATTCTCTCATTTAAACCCTCTTTACAAAATTCATCACATTCAATTATTTACAACCTTAAAAATTATAAACATTCTCCATGCTTAATAATTTAATTACATTGCATTCTTTAATCCATTTATTTTTCCTTAAGCTAACCCTAATTTATCCATTAGGGTTTCCTCCACTTTCCATCTTTCAAATTGATGGATTTAAAATCCATAGCATAAAATCATTTGACCACCATTAAATTTACAAAATGAATCCCAAATCTCAAACCCTAAAAATCCAAAAATTCTTGTTTAAGAAATACTCACAATCCGTCGTCTCCTCCGACTTCCGCCGCTCCCGTCAATCTCCGTAGCCTCCTCTCTCCTTCCTCTTGATCTTTGATAGGTCAAGATCTTTGATCAAGGGTGGCAACTCCCAACCTTAAAATCAGCCATGTTAGGCTTGGATTTGAGAGATGAAAAGAGGAAAAGATGATGAGAGGAAGATGATGACCTTAATCTTAGAGTGAACTCCCTCCAAATTCCATTTTTTTTTCTTCTCTCCTTGAGCTCCTTCTCTTTTTTTTTTTTTTTTTTCTCCTTCACTTGGACATGGGACGGCAATGGAGGAGTGAAGAATTGAAATGAGAATGAAAAGAGAGAGAAAGGAAAAGATAAGACTCATTCCCATTTTTTTTTCTTCACATTAACTACCTCCACCAACCCTTAGATATTTTTTTAGATCTTTTATTTGCTTTATGGTGGTGGTTATCTAAACCACCACCAAGCCCAACGTGTGTGAAGTTTTTTTAAGTTTGAGATGAGGTGAATCTTCACCTCATGGCCCCACCTTGACCACTCTTAACTACCATATTTAAATAATTTAATTAGATAATTACCTTAGGCTAATCCATTGATACTTAGCCTAAGTTCATTGCTCCACCCATGGTTGACCAAGTCAACCATGGTGGCCGGCCCCACCAATCATTGGCCCACCCGCCACCTCACTTGATGAGATGGAGGTGGGTCCCGCTTGGCCACACCACCATTGTTTAATTCCAAATTACTTAGGGTGATTAAATTTCATTAAGCCCACTCTAAATGGATCACCATTGGGCCCATGGCCCAATTACATTTCCCACTAGCCCATTTACCTTAGAGCTTAACCATCTTGACCCATTGGGTCCCAAATGGGTATTTGACCCAATTTGACCATTCTTGACCCATTTAAATAAATTTAAATCCAAACCATAGTCTATTGGGCCACACTTGGGCCTTTATCCAATTTTGGCCCATTTACCATTTACTCCACCAATTTTCTAATTTCCATCATTAAAATAATTAATATTCACATTGATATTAATTCCCAAATTCCGAGACCTTACAAGTTCAGTCTGGCCCAGCCATGTCAGACCTGGTACGGCCTAGCTACCTGACCTAGTCCAGGCCTAGACCCAGACCTAGTCTCGAGTTCTGTTGGGTCTAGCACAACCTTGGGCCCAGTCCTTGGACCCAGCCCAATTCAGGCGAGCCCAGTTCTCTGGTCCGGCCCGTTCTCAGGCTCGACCCATTTTTAGGCCCGTTTTCTGATCCGGCCCAATTTGGCCCGTTTAATGGCCCAACCCAGATTTAGGCCCGTTTTCAGTCTAGTATTGTTTTAGCCTTTTTTACCTTATTTAATTATTCATTCTTCCTTGTTTCAGCAGACTGAGCTCCCTTCAACACTTCAAGTCGCTTGCTCGCTTCGGATTTTTCACTCCACACACTCGGTGAGGGGACTTATCACGGCTTTAGCATGCATTCGCATCTATTTGTAACACCCAATTTCTCAATGAAGTGGAAAATTACGAAAATGCCCCTGAGTTGTTAAATTAATTATTTTGTGACGTCAAATAAGGAAATGGTGAGGCCCATTGCTCAAATTAAGATCATAGGAGCACATTATAAATGTCAAGTTTGATTGGATGGGTAATGAACATCAATTGGGTCGAAAATGACTAAATGGGTCAAAGGGCCCAATTGGACCCAATGGGTCAAAATGGATGATTTGACCATTATGTAAGCTCAAATTAAATGGGGTCAAGCTGAACTGATTGGAAATCAGGTATAGGAAAAATGGGTAGGCTTGAAACACAAGTGAAAACCAATTAAAAATGGCAAAAATCAGCCCATGAATGGGTCATGTTATCAAAACGGGTCAAGGGCTGATTGGGGACCCATTGGGTCGGGTTGACTAGGTTGACCACGGATGACCATGTGGGCCCTCAATTGAACTCAAGAATGAGTTAGTTCAGCTTGAGTTGGACTGATTTGAAGTGAGTTTGATTTAAGAAAAGAGTTGACTCAAACTTGGTGAATTGAATGTGATGAGTTGGATGAGTTGAGTTAGAATAGAAATATTAAGTGTCAAGTGAGTCAAGAGGAAGTGGAAAGGAATTGTTAATCACACATAACTCTTGGAGAATCCATCTCAGCCGTTGAGTGTGAAGGGGTGCTTTGGCAAAGCCAAAAGACACCAAGGTTGGGCGGCACCAATTCATGAATGGATGCATTGGTTCATTTCCAAAGAGATGCAACGTTTGGCACCAAGGGGTGTCTTGGTTGACACCCAATGCCCCATTGGTTTTGGCAAGATTAAATGAGGGAGGATGAATGGGAGTTGGGGCTGAAACTACAAAAGGTGAATGTTACCTTTCTTGGCCGTTTTTGTCATTGCAAATCCAAGAATTTCCCATCTCTCTCTCCCTCTCTTCTAGTCGTTTTTCTGGGTGGAACAGCAGAGGTTTTTGGAACCAGTAATTCAAGCATAAACCAGCAAAGAATTAAAGAAAGAAAGAAGGAAACAAGAGAGGAGAAACCAAGGATCAAAGGCAAGAAGAAAGTTTGGAAAATTTGGTAAGATTTCTTAAGTGTTTAAGCCAAATAAGTTGTAAGAAAAAGGGTGTGTATTAGGCCATGGTTATGGCCGAATGCACCAAGGTTTTAACCTTGATTAATAGAGGTTTTAAAATGGTAAAGATGACCATTGGGTTCGGCCACCATGGAGGGCCGAACCCCATGTGAAAGATTGGTTGGTTTTCATGTTTTGAAACATGGAAACCATGGAGTTTTTGTGGACTGTTTTTGAGTTTTATTTGAGATCCAAATGCATGTTTTAAAGAGGGTTAAAAACATGGATTTGAATGACATAAGGACTGAAGTTAGCATGGGTCTAAACAGTGGATTAAAATTGATGAAATGGACCATGGGGATCGGCCATCTTGGATGGCCGAATCCCATGAAGTATGATGGTCATTTAGACAAAGAGATGAACTTATTTGGATGGTTTTTGAGAGGTAAAAATGCAGCAATGTTATACTGATATTATATGTTTAAATGACACCTAAAACATGTTTGAAAGACCAAAACATGGACATAGGGTTCGGCCACCTTGGATGGCCGAACCCCATGTAAGTTTTTGATGATTTTGGTGAGTTAAAACCAATATAAAGTTATGGTGTTCTTATGGCAATTAATGGAATAACGTGTTTACTGTTTGGTTGGATTATTATGCGGTTGAACCATGTATAATTCATGGTTGAGTTAGCATGACTAAACCATGAGTAATCATAGTGATTATTGGATCAAGTGAACCCTAGGGTTCGGCTATGAGTATGGCCGAACCCCATGGGCTGTTTTTGGAATAAATGGACTAAGTTCATGGGTTGTGTTTGATATTATTCCCATGATTTTATAAAGGGTTTAAAGTATTGTAAAGGAGAACCATTTGATGATGGAAGAGTGAGAATACATGGTTCGGCCAAGTATAGGGCCAAACCCCATAAAATGACAAATTCTAAGTTGATGATGTTCGGCCATGAGCATGGCCGAACCCCACATGATGTGGATGGGTCTTAGATGTGAATGAAAAAGTAAATGATGTTACGATTTACTGATTGTTATATGGATAAGGTACCGGAAGTTGACGACGTACGAGTCGTGACCAGGTGACGCTAAAGAAAGAGCAATTACTGAAGTTAATCTTCGGTAGGTTTCCTACCTACTTGTAACCACATTTACACCTGTTTTCATGAAGGGTTTTATGAGATATTGACATACTATTACTTAGCATATTTTGAATGATGAATTATGCATTTACAATTGACATACAAAGCATTGGCATCTCATGC
The DNA here is from genome assembly GCA_013350335.1 of Chimonanthus salicifolius. Classification (NCBI taxonomy): domain Eukaryota; kingdom Viridiplantae; phylum Streptophyta; class Magnoliopsida; order Laurales; family Calycanthaceae; genus Chimonanthus; species Chimonanthus salicifolius. The sequence goes on along the minus strand of CM023533.1, from coordinate 75,299,498 downwards.
ATGGACATGGGATGATGACTGAGGATATGCTGTGTTACAAATATGAGTTACGTCATCCTTAGGCGATGAGAGTCCTGCCAGGAGGAGTAACATGATGATCATAGTCACATTGGTCTCCTTAGGCGATGAGAGTCCTGCCAGGAGGACTAATACGTGATATGAATCAACTCAATGATGAAGCGTCTTTCCACAGGTAACGAGGTTTACTGTGGATTACCTTATCATGTGAGACCCAGATGGAAGTGTATTGTGATTTACCTTGACGGTGAGAGTCCCGTCAAGTGATGGCTATGTATGTGTGATGGGGTGGGGCTCATTACAATTGCATACATACATAGCATGGTTTTATATGTTTTTGATGATCATGTAATATGATATATATATGCATGTTTTATATGCTAACATGTGGTAGCCCTGATTCGGGAACCTACTGGGCGCGTTGATCTAACGCCCTAATTCTATCCTTAGAGGAGAATGCAGGTACAAGGAAAGGGAAAGAGAAGGTCGATGACCGGGAGGGGAGCCAAGCCTAAGCGCTTGAATGTTGAACTGGACTTCTTTATTACTGTCATTTGATTTATAGATTGTGGACATGTAATAAGTTATTACTTGCTATGGTTTGATTAGGTTATTAACTTCGGATGGTTGATTTATGTTAATTAATAATTGAGACTGTTACTTGCTATCTAGTCATTCTATTCTGCAAATAGTCTAGTTTATTCCGCAAGTTGATGTTAGTTCCATGTGTGATTTATTATCATGGTCTAGTCCATGTACACATGGGTGGCCAGTTAAGGTTCAGACTTGAGTAGTCTGAACTTAACTCACGTCGTGGCGCCCCCACTCTGTTTCACTCTGTGTTTCTTTCAAAAGAAATTTTCAGACTCTGATTTTCGGAAGGGTGGAAAGGGCGGGGCGTTACACTATTTAACCCTTAACTCTGGACATGGAGTGACTTGAATGTGGCTCTTGTTTATTAAGCCACTCGGTATGGGAACTGTTGAATGAATATGTGGCAAGGGACCCATTTGAGTGTACTCATGTCAACTATATGCGATTAATGGGAAATTTTGATCGGATGAATGGATACTGAACATAATGTGGAAACTTTGGCAACATACTGTGTATTTAAGTATAACATGTGAATGAATTTGTGAAGAGAACATGATATGTGTTGGACATCGAATATATTGCTTGGAACTTAATGATAACATGTTGTGTGTTTATTTATAACATGTGACAAACTTATACTGAGAGCAAGATACATATTGGCTAGTGAATATGATCCTTGTTAGGTGTTGATGGTACTTTGCATGCTTACGTGTAAGATGCAAATGTAATCACATGTTAGACATGGAGATGTGTGTTTTAAGTAACTCGTTATATGCTATTGATTTATATGATAAGGTATGATATGGATTTTGGTTAACTAAATTGGAATGTGTCTATATGTTATGTACGATCATAATAACATGTGCAGGTAAGAGAGGTAAGCTGCAACGGACAGCGTGCCATTGGGTTTTGTAATGGAGGAACTATTTATGTGTATATGGTTATGATGATGTTGGTTGTTGGGAGGATTTCCCCGTTATTCCCCCGCGGTTGAGACCCGATAGGGGATGCGGGTTTCCCCGTTGCATTCCGGCAGTTGAGGCAGTTGTATATTGTATGGTCTCCCATTTGTATTGGTAAGGGAGACTGGAGTTGTTGGATGGCCATTGTGAGTTATGGAGGTGATGTTCTGGAATGGTTAGGGGGACCATTGGTCAGTAGTATATTGGAGTACTCATGTACATAGACATTATGTCTATTATGATGTTTACTCCATTTCGCACACGTAGTATCTGTTATGTTGTTGACATGTGATATGTTTTATCCTTTCACTGAGCTGGTTAGCTCATCCCTTCCCTTTCAAGTACCCTGATCGCAGAGGGGCCGGGCGGGCCCTTTGAGTAAGCACCTGGAGAGGAGCAGTAGTAGTTAAACATTTATGTTTTAAATTTGAGAGACTCTACTTTGCATGGACTTATTATTACATGGTTCTTTTGATGATTGTATGACTATGTTCAGTTAGTCAAAGGTCGTTTGTTATGTTTCTTGACTTAATGGACTTGTAGTTTGTGAGCAGGAGGTAGCTACCCCGTCTTTAAAAAAAAAAAAAAAATTAGACTCGATATCCGTCTTTTGCGACTTTTTGAGATGTTTTGGAGATAACGCTCCCGTAGAGGGACGGGGCATTACAGTTGGTATCAGAACACGGTTCCATTTTTGGACTGTGCATGGGTCAAAGGTAGATGTGATGTTGACTAGATAATAGGTTCATCCCCTGTGTGATAGGGTATATGGAGCCGGGTTATGAGGTAGTTTGTATGCACCCTAGGTTTGCGTGGTGTGCTTGATGCGTTACCTTCAGTTAGCATACTTGAGACGTGTCTTGTAGCAGATTCTGACTCTGTGAGACTCCCCAGCTTTTGATTCGTGAGTGAGTCAATGATGAAATAGATCACTCATTTGAGTGGGTGGAGCACAATAGCGTGGTCACGGGAGCTGTGGGATACAAATCTCTAGGTTCGGAGTGTTGTTGGTCTTACTCTTTAGAGTAATTAAAGGTGTTCCTCGGTGAGACACGTTAGGGGGAGTCCTCACCTTAGAGGTGCGTTGGTGGTGTTTTCAGAGTGACTTGAGCGTGGTGGAGTCACAAGGTCTTCAGACTGTGATTGAGGTAGGATTGTTCGAGGGTCCAATGTTGTCAGGAGAAGACTATAATGTGGGTCTACCTCCTAGATCCTAGGAGACTTGTGTTTAGAGTACGACGCCACTGCATGTGGGTCTCGCTTGTGATTATATAGTATGAAGATAGACTCATTGGAAATTTATGGGAGTCTATCGAGTGAGTCCGGCCCGCTAACTCTGTAGATGGCCGATGGAATTCCATGAGGGGTAGATGGGTTTGGTATGTTTGAGTTGTTAGTTAGGTCCGTTTTCAACTTTAGATTGTGGGGAGTGTTTGGGGCCGAGCCAGTGGTTGTATGTCTGGTTCTAGGACTCCAGCAAGTCCAGTGTTATAGTTAGAGGTGCTTGTGGCTTTATTAAGGGCTTTTTTATGTTAGGCTGGTAGGGTTGACCGTTAAGACTCAGGTGAGACCGGCGTACGGTCCAATTTCAATGAATGAGTGAGTTGGGAGCTCGGCTCCTTGAACATGGCAAGTGAGTGTTTCTTATCTCTTGACCGGCTTATTGAATGTTTCCAGTTTTCCTTTCTGTTCTTGCCTTGAGTTTTGTTGGTTGTGGACCAGATCAATGGATTGTGCGTTTGACATTTGGAGTTATCATTGGCGGTAAGTTTACGAGTTTTGGAGATGTCAGAGTTCGTCGTCATCTGGGGACGGATTGGTTTTTCTCCCATCAGGTTACATTGGACTGTTACCGTAAGCGAGTGATGAGTCAGTTCTTCGCGGGGATGCTTTCGTCAAGAAGTTTACAACTCATAGTCTGGGCGTTTATGAGTTGTATAGTTTTGTTACTAGCTTGAGTTGGAGGAGAGTTTGGGGTTAGTGGATGCTGAGATGCCCCGCGTGGTCCGAGGGTTCTCGGATGTCTTTCTGGAGAAACTCATTGGATTGTCTCTACGTCGTGAGGTGAGTTTTGTTATGGATTTACTCTCTCAGTGCGACGCCTGTTTCGATTTCTTATTATCGGGTGATGCCAGTAGGAGTATTGGAGCTGAAGAGTTAGTTCGGGAGTTGTTGTCTCTTGGCTACAATTGACCCAGCGCCCTCTTTGTAGCGCACCGACCTGGTTGACTAAGAAAGAGATGGCATCGACTATCGACAGTTGAACATGGTTACAATGAAGAACAAGTATCATTTGCCAAATATTAATGATCCATTTGACCAGTTGAGACGATCTGAGTGCTTCACCAAAATAGACCTTGTTCGAGTTACCATCATGTGAGGGTGCGGGAGTGTGATATTAAGAAGACTGTCTTCCGTTCTGGAGTTTGAGGTAATGCCGTTTGGGGTGACTAATGCCCCGGCGACATTCATGGACCTAATTAATAGGACATTCAGACTGTGCCTCGACTGGTTGTAGTGGTGTTCATCGACGACATCTTGATATATTCAGCATCAGAGGAGGATCATGAGTAGCATATGAGAACCATACTTCATGTCTTGAGGGATCACAAGCTTTGTACGAAGTACAACGAGTGTAAATTTTAGTTGTCAGAGGTTTAGCTTCTTGGCACGTGATGTCAGCTGGTGGTGTGGCCGTGGATCCGGCTAAGGTAGAAGCTATTCTGAGTTGGGAGCGACCACGAAGTGTGCTTGAAATTTGTAGCTTTTTGGGTATTGCGGGTTACCACTGGTGGTTTATCCAGGATTTCTCCAAGATCACCATACCCATGACAAGTTTGACTTGTGAGAATGTGTTATTTGTTTGGGACGAAGCTTGTGAGACAGTCTTCCGGAGGTTGAAGGAGAGTTTGACTTCTGCTTCATTGTGGATTGTGCCAGAAGAGGCCATGACTATACGGTTTCCTGCGATGCTTCAAGTAATGGTTTGAGCTGTTTACTGATGTAGGATGGAGAGAAATAGCTTATGGTTTGAGACATTTTAAGACCTAAGAGCAGAAACATCCTAATTATGACTTGGAGTTAGTGACTGTGGTATTGCACTCAAGAAGAAGCTGAACACGAGGCAAAGACGGTGGATGAAGTACCTTGGTGACTATGACTTTATGTTGTCTAACTACTCTGGTAAGACGAATGTAGTTGTAGACGCCTTGAATCGCATGGTGAGAGGAGTTTTATCGAGTCTGATAAGAGGTTAGAGCATCCATATTTTTGCAGCATGGTTGTCCAACCAGAGTTTTATGATAGAGTTTCGAGAGCTCAGTAGACAGATGAGAGGTGCATTGCATTGCGGAGTGTTGTGGTCAGTGGCAGTTGGCCCTTTGGATGGATTGTGAGACAAGATAGTGGTTTCACCTTTTAGGGTAGGCTTTTCGTACCCATGGAAGGGCAGTGCCGCGAGGAGGTATTACAATACTTCCATCACTCTAGATTTGTTGTGCGTCCAGGATGTGCAAGGATGTGTCTTGAGTTGCTTCAGCAGTTCTAGTGGAGAGACATGAGGAGGTCAGTGGCTGAGTTTGTGACCCATTATTTTGACTTGCCATCAGGTCGAGATAGAGCACTTGCGAACTAGTGATAGATTGCAGTATTTTCGATCCTCGAGTGGAAGTGGGATCATATTATTATGGATTTCGTGACTAGGTTGCCAAAGTCACCTCGAAGACATGATGCAGTATGGATCATAGTAGATCAATTGACTAAGTCGGCCCGATTTATTGGCATGAAAATGGTAGATTCTCTTAAGACTTTGAGTCGGCTATATTTGGTAGGGATTATCAGGCTGTATAGTGTACTTATGTCGATTATTTTAGATGGGGACCTGAAACTTGTTTCTCAGTTCTGACGGAGATTGCAGAAAGAGTTGGACACACATCTGTGTTTGAGTACAATGTTCCATCCATAGACAGATAGCCAGTAGGAGTGGACCGTTCAGATCTTAGAGGATATACTCTGAGTTTGTGTTTTTTATCGTGGCAGTAGTTTGGAGAGTTAGTTATACTTGGTTGAGTTCGTCTACAACAACATATACCATGCTAGTATCAAGATGGCTCCGTATGGGCATTGTAGGTCAGATCGTGTAAATAACCCCTTTGTGGGCCGAGCTTAGTGATACAGTGATGTCAGGACCAAACATGGTCAGGGAGACTACTGAGCAGGTGAAATTGATTAGACTGAGATTGTTGGCTGCCCAGAGCCGATAGAAATGTTTTGTTGACCATCAGAGGAGGGCACTTGAGTTTGCTGTTGGAGACCGTGTTTTCCTCCGGGTCTCGCCCCATCATGGGATTCAGAGGTTTGGGCGTCGAGGGAAGCTTTCGCCTCGATATATTAGTCCGTTTGAGGTACTAGAGAGAATCGGGGAAGTGGCTTATATACTTAAACTCCCTCCGCATCTCGTCCGAGTACACAACGTCTTCCATGTTTCAATGCTTTGGAAGTATCATCAGGATCCATTGCATGTGATTAACTGGGAAGATGTAGAGCTCAACGAAGATATTACCTATGAAGAAGGACCAGTGCGAATCAAGGATTCTAGAGAGTAGATGCTTCGTGGCTAGACTATCCTTTTGGTTTTAGTGGTTTGACAGAGCAATGGCAGAGAGACTTCTATTTGGGAGAATGAGGCAACATTGCAGAAGCAATTTCCAGCCTTGTTTGAGACTAGAGGTATGAGTTCAGTTTGAAATTTGAGGACGAATTTACTTAAAGGGGGTAATGTTGTAACAACTCGTTCCAAGTTTTCCCGATTTTTCGAGAGATTTTCGGACTTGCGAGTTGTTTTCTGGACCGTAGTAGCAGTAAGAAGAGTGTGGGCTCCGTGGTGGATCCTAGTTATCTGATTTCGAGTTTTAAAACTCGAAGTGACATTTTGGTGATACAGTAATTTTGAACTACTATGCGTACTGTCATGAAAAGAAAATATATTTAGAAAATCACACATTTTCTCGTTCAACGTTCGATACTCGAGATTATTTTCGGGTTTTCGATCCCAATGTGTTTTTATTTCTTTCGAAAAGAAATCCTTTAAGATCCTTGAAAAAAAAAAGATTCAAAACACTTAAACCCTTACCCCTTCCTAAAACCCTAGACAACCCAACCCTCTTAAATCCCCCATTCGCAGCACTTAACGATTTGCTACAGTGCCGCCGCAACCCATCTTCTTCTCCCATCCCTCTCTCTCTATTCGGTCTCTCTCCCTTGTTTCAGTCTCTCTCTCTTTCTCTCTCTCTCTCTCAGTGCTTCTTCTTCTTCTTTTCTTTCCATCTCCTTCTTCTCTCCTCCTCATCGGTGCGGGCAACCATCTCTCTCTCTACCTCTCTCTGATCAATTGGAGCCCAACACCCCTCCTTTGCCGCCCGAGGTGTCGTTTCCGCTCCTTTGTTGTGGCAGTCAACTCCAGGTGTGCCTTCTCTCTCTCCCCCCCCTTCATTTTTTCCTCCCTTTTTCTTCTACGCCCTTAACCCTCTTGGGATTTCCCCGACTTCACCGTGCTTTTCCTTGATTTTTAGTAGTTTTCCTTGATTTCAACGGTTTTCATTAATTTTCTCTCGATTTTCCTTGATTTTTACTGGGTTTTCCCTTGCTTTCCCTGGTTTTATCGGATTTATTAGATTTCCCTGATTTCCCTGCTTTCCCCTTCTCCATTTCCTTTCCCTTCACTCAGTTTTGCAACTGGGTTTACTCGGTCGCATCACTGAGTTAGTTCAGTGGTGTGCCCGAGCTAACGCGGTTCACCTTCTTGTATGGAATCAAGGCCCAAGCTCAGCCTGGCCCAGCCAGGTCAGACCTGGTCCGGCCTAGCTATGTGACCCAGTCCAGGCCTAGACCCATTCACGAGTATTGTAGGGTCCAACACAACCTTGGGTCCAGTCCTTGGACTTGGCCTAGTTCTTCAGCCTGGCCCGTTCTCAGGTCCAACCCATTTTAGGCTGTTTTCTGACCCGGCCCACTTTGGCCGGTTTTATGGCCCAACCCAATTTTAGGCCCGTTTTCAGTCCGGTATCATTTTAGCCCTTTTTACCTTATTTACTTATTCATTCTTTATTGTTTCAGCATATTGAGCTCCCTTCAATCCTTCAAGTCGGTTGCTCTCTTCGGATTTTTAAATCCACACACTTGATGAGAGGACTTATCACCTCTTTAGCATGTATTCACATCAATTTAACCCTTAGCCCTGGACATGGAGTGACTTGAATGGGGCCCTTGTTTATTAAGCCACTCGGTAAGGGAACTATTGAATGAATCTGTGGCAAAGGACCCATTTGGGTGTACTCATGTCAACTAGATGCGATAAATGAGAAATTTTGATCAAACGAATGGATACTGAACATGATGTTGAAACTTTGGCAACATAGTGTGTATTTAAGTATAACATGTTAATGAATTTGTGAAGAGAACATGATATGTGTTGGACATCGAATATATTGCTTGCAACTTAATGATAACATGTCGTGTGTTAGACTGGGAAGCTATGGGCGACTGCTGAGTTAGACTGGCCAGTTGACTCTTTAGTTAGCCGATGGAGTTCTAGGAGAGTGCAGCTAGAAACCTAGTTAAAATGGAATCAGCGAAAGCCTTGAACATAGGCTCGCATTGGCAGGCTACCTCACTAACAAATTTTTAATGAGGGGCAAGGTCATCACTAACCTCATACAGAGAGTAGACGAATGAACGTATTGAGCAAGTACATATGGAAAATATCTTGGTAGCAGGTAAAGTGAACCAGAGTACATTGATCTACATGAGATCGCAAATGGGCTCACGAGAAAAATAGATAACATGAGACAGAGTAAATTTTGCGAGAATGAAACTCATAGGTTGATATGAGTGATTTTGATGTAATTAAGTGGTGTGGACCACAACAAGTTGTATAATATTATGGCCACTTGTAAAAGATGTAATGGATTACCAGAATGCCGGTTAGCAAATGTATTGGAAATTTAAATTCTAGATGTTGTATTGTAGTGCATAGGTCCTATGATGGTTGCATTGTATATCCGTGTGTAACGGATGGTATGAATGGCATTGGGTAATCAAATTTAGAAAGTATAACATGTGGCTTGTGGGAATAAGACCCCATATGTGGGTGAACATGATATGAATGTGTAAAGAAATCCTTGAAATACATCAATTGATGAGAGACCGTAGTAAACATAAAGGTATGATAGAAAACAGTGATAGCATAAATGCATGGACTTGTGTTCGGTGTATTGTCCTGAAGGGAGTACCATATCTAGATTAGAGAAAAAACGTAATGAAGAGGTAAATACTAGACACTGTTGGTATAGGAAGTGACTATACGGAGATGGAAGGAAATGACAAACATCGCTGATATGATGCTTGTGCTTCCCCATGTGGTTTTGAAAGCCATATGGATAATGGGATGGTTAGCAAGGAAGCGAAATGGCGATGAAGGGAAGAACTTGAGAATATGGATAGAAGATAAGAGTGTTCTATCCGAGATGATTGGAATGGAAATAAGTAGAACCAAGCCCTGTCGAAATTTTTCGGGACGAAAATTCTAAAAGGTGTTAGTATTGTAACACCCCGAGATCTTAACCCAGGAAATAAAAGAAATTCCCTCTTAAGAGTGAAATTAAAGGGTAATTTATTTATTAAGATGAGTCAAGGTAAATGGGTTTGGAATGTAATTGAGTAGAGGATAAATTTAATTGGGTCAATGGCCCAATTAGGATCCAATAGATAGTGGATACGGTTAGAATATATTTAATTGGATCACTTAAGACCCAACAGGTCATGGATAGAGTTTGAATGAAGATAAGCGGATAAGTGTGATTTAATTGGGTCAAATGCCCAATTGGGACTCAATGGGTCAAGATGAATTGATGATTAGGGTTTTGTTTGAAAACAATTGGTAAATGTACTTAAATGGGCCAATTGCCAATTTAGGACCCAATGGGTCATTTATGAGCTGATTTTAAATAAATAGGTAGACTTAAAGTTAATTGGGTCAATTACCCAATTAAGACTCAAATCCACCTCATTAAGTGAGGTGGCAAATGATTAAATACAAATGAGGGCATGGTCGACTAAGCCATGATTGACTTGGTCAATCATGGGTGAACCCAAGTATTGAGTTGAATTATTTTGAGTTGGAAATGAATCCAAATTGAATTAAATTGATTTGATTTTAAGTGAGTTAAATAGAGTTGAATTAAAGAGATGATTTGAGTTAAGCTGAGTTGAATGGGAATTTCGTTTTAAGTGAGTGGAGTGGGAAGATGGAGGGTTTCCATCTCAAAGGAGGAAATCCAAAAGGCATACATGCTAGAGAGGTGGGAGTTTCATCTCATGCGATGAAACTCTAGAGGAAACATTAATGAAGGAGGTGAAGGGTTTTGTTGTTACAAAGGGGCACAACTTAAGGCATACACGTTGGGGAGGTGGGAGTTTCATCTCATGGGATGAAACTCCAAAGGAAACATTAATGAAGGAGGTGAAGGGTTGTGTTGTTACAAAAGGGCACAACCTAAGGCTTACAAGTTGGGGAGGTGGGAGTTTCATCTCATGGGATGAAACCCCCAAAGGAAACATTAATGAGGGAGGTGAAGGGTTTTTGTTGTTACAAAGGGGCATAACCCAAGAGACACCACCCTTGGCCGAATTCCATTGCACAACAAAGAGAGTTCTTTGCTTCATCTCTCTCTCCCTCTCTCAAGCTTGGCTGATCCCTCACAAGACAAGGAAAAGACTTAAGGTTTTCCATTCTCAAATCCTCTCCCTCTCTCAAACCTCTTCCTTGGTCGAACCACTCTTAGGATTTTCATTTTAATCAAGCACCACTCTTTGGCCGAATATTAAGGAGGAAGAAAGGAAAGACTAAGGAACGAAAAAAGATCAAGGAGGAGAAAGAAAAGACCAAGGAACGAAAGAAGATCGGAGGAATCGCAGAATCGGTAAATGGTACTTGTCAAAATTTTATTAAGTAAAAAGAGATTAAAGAGAACATTCCATAGAGATTGGAAATGGTTGGCCAAAATGTTGGAGGCCATGGATTTAAGATTCATTTAAAGAAAGGAAAAATGAGGTTCGGCCATGTTGAATGGCCGAGCCCCTTTAAGTGATTTAAATATGGATGTATGTTAGTGATTTTAAAGGATTTTAAAAGAGGAAAATGATGGATTTACATGTATTTAGACCATGGAAAGATGGAAACAAGGAACCATGGGTTCGGCCATGTGTATGGCCGAACCCCAGGAACTATTTTGATGGATCACTTGGTAGATCTATGCTTGCTTAAAAGATGAATGATCAAACTAAGAAAATGGAGGAATTTATTATGGATCTAGTTTATGTTAATAAATCATTCATGGACCTAAGTTATGTGTAAATAAGTTAGGCGATTAACTATGAAATGAATGGTGGCTAAGATGGGAAATGACAAAATAAGGAACCATGCGTTCGGCCATGTTGTATGGCCGAACCCCATGAAGGGCTTATCATGAACCTAGGTGTATGATGAAGATGACATCTTTATGAACTTAGGTTGTTAAATGATTAACTTATGTGATTGGATGAATAAATCAAAAGATGGATGGTGTTGGACCCATTTTGTGTAAAATAAAACAAGGGTAAAAAGGGGGTCAAAACCACAGAGTGAGGTTCGGCCATGTTGTATGGCCGAACCCCACAAGTGAGTTTTGGTGGACAATGGACAGTGGGTAGTGGACAGTGGGTAGTGGACAGCGGGTAACCTGCTGATTTTATAAATGAAATATTTATATGATTTTCCAAAAGGTTAGGTTAACTTGGAAGGATGAAGGGAATGGTTTAAATCAATTGGAATAATTAAATTGGTTATTTTATGGAATTAAATGGAACACCAAATTGATGTATGCATATGTTAAATGTAATAAGGTAATGGGATTTCACAAACGGTGAACGATTGGCTTGACGCGATCGGTGATCAGTTTTTGGTCGAAAACACAAGGACCTGTTATTTGGACGTTGGTAGGATTCCTACCTTATTTAAAACCATGGAATATGTATATGAATGATTTTACTTCATGTTTTTGATGATTTATTTTGGTATCAAATGATATGTTTCAATTATGGGATTTTAATGCTGCGATGTTTATTATTACATAGCATGTTGGCATTTGCATCTCATGCATGGCATGGGAGGGATCAAATGAGAGGAGTCCACGCTCCATTCAGATTTTCGATAAATAATCGTGGGGAGGAATCCACGCATATTCCTATGGATGTATGATTCAATTGTAAAACGGAGTCCAAGCTTCGTTCGGTGGGACCGATAAACAACCGTGGGGAGGAATCCACAGTGATTCCTATGGATTTGTAACCGGAGTCCACACTCCTTTTGGAGCGACCGATAAGACATTCGTGGGGATACCTTGATGTGGATTATCCATCAAGAAGAATACTATGTGTGAAATGTAACCGGAGTCCGCGCTCTGTTCAGGGCGACCGATAAGGCATTCGCGAGGAGTCATGACAATACCTTGATGAAGATTTTCCATCAAGAGGAACACTATGTGATTGTGATATGGATGATGGGTGGGATTCATGTCATATGACACCCGTGGCATGGCATTGACTTGCATGGTTTTGATATTATTTATATCTATGTGATTTTGTTTATACTAACCCATGTGTTGACCCTACTCGGAGTACCTACTGGGCGCGTTGTCTAACGCCCTACTTCTACCTTAGATGATGACACAGGAAATGGACGGAACGAAGGATGCGATCGGAGCCAAGCTTAGGAACTTGGATGAGCTAGATCTATTTTATTTAAGTTTACATTATGGACTTGTAATTTGAGTACTAGTATTTGGGACTGTAATAACTTAGATTATTTGCTATGGTTTGGATTGTTAATTTTGGATATTTAACTTAAGGTATTTATTATTAAGTGATGGACTTCCTTGCTATCAAAAATGGAATATGATAGTTATTCTATTATCATTCTGCATCTACGAATTAAATTCCGCAAGTTTAACCTTAGTACGTGTGAATCATTTTAGTGGTTTAGTCCACGCACACGTATGGTTAGCCAGTTAAGGGCCGGGCTTTGGAAGCTCGGATTTAGCTCGCGTCGTGACGTTCCCGCTTTCTGTCACTCTTTATTTTTTTTTTAAAAAATAGACTCTGATTTCGGTAAGTGAAAAAGGGCGGGGCGTTACAGAATATGATTCTTGGGAGGTGTTGATGGTACTTTGCATGCTTACACATAAGATGCAAATGTAATCACATGTTAGACTTGGAGATGTGTGTTTTAAGTAACTCGTTATATGCTATTGATTTATATGATAAAGTATGATACTGATTTTGGTTAACTAAATTGGAATGTGTCTATATACTATATACGATCATAATAATATGTGCAGGTAGGAGAGGTAAGCTGCAACAGATAGTGTGCCATTGGATTTTGTAATGGAGGAACCATTTATATGTGTATATGGTTAATGATGATGTAATGATGTTGTTTGTTGAGAGGACTTCCCCGTTACTCTCCGGAGGTTGAGACCCCCATAAGAGATGCGGGTCTCCCCGTTGCATTCCAGCAGTTGAGGTGCCTGCTCTTGAGATTGGCTTTCCCGTTATACTCCGGCGGTTGAGACCCCCATAGGGGATACGGGTTTCCCCGTTGCATTTCGGCGGTTGAGGCAATTGTATATTGTATGGTCTCCCATTTGTATTGGTAAGGGAGACCAGAGTTGTTGGAGGACATTGTGAGTTATGGAGGTGATGTCTCGGAATGGTCAGTGGGACCATTAGTCAATAGTATATTGGAGTACTCATGTACATAGACATTCTTTCTATTATGATGTTTACTCTATTTCGCAGATGTGGTATCTGTTATGTTGTTGACAAGTGATATGTTTTATCCCTTCACTGGGTTGATTAGCTCACTCCTTACCTTTCAGGTACCCCGATTGCAGAGCGGCCGGGCTGGCCCTTTGAGTAAGCACCTGGGGAGGAGCAGTAGTAGTTAAACATTTATGTTCATGTTTATGTTTTAAATTTGAGAGACTCGACTTTGCATGGACTTATTATTACATGCTTCTTTGGATGACTGTATAACTGTGTTCAGTTAGTCAAAGGTCGTTTGTTATGTTTCTTGACTTTATGGACTTGTAGTTAGTGAGCGGGAGGTAGTTACCCGGCCTTAAAAAAAAAAAAAATTAGACCCGATATCCGTCTTTTGCTACTTTTTGAAATGTTTTGGAGATAATGCGCCTGTAGCGGGACGGGGCGTTACATCAATGGTCCAAATTATTTAATTTGGAAGGCAAAGATGGAAGATCAAATGTATTGCAAAGATCTATACAAACCAATAGAAAGGATAGAGAGGAAGGCAGAGTCTTCCGATGAGAAAAGGAGGACAAAATAAAATGACGAAACGTTTGATGATGAATGGAAAGCTCTTGATCAAAAATGCCTCGGATTTATTCAACAATGGATAGATGATAGTGTTTTTCATCTTGTGTCTATTGAGACGACGACACAATCTCTCTGGAAGAAATTGGAGGGATTGTATGAAAGAAAGACTTCAGGCAATAAGGCTTTTTTTATTAGGAAGTTAGTGAATTTAAAATACAAGGAGGGTACCTCAGTTGTAGAGCATCGGAATAAATTGCACAATATTGTGAATCAACTTTCCTTCATGAAGATGGTCTTAGATGATGAGTTGCAGGCTTTATTACTTTTCAGTTCCCTACCTGAAAGTTGGGAGACCTTGGTGGTGTCACTTAGCAATTCGGCACCAGATGGTGTTGTTACCATGAGCTTATTATAAGCAATTTACTAAATGAGGAACAAGAAAAAAATCCTTGGGTCCTTCTCAGACAGAGGCTCTCATTATAGAAAATAGGGGGAGAAGTAAAAATAGAAAATTCAACGACAGTGACAAGTCAAGAGACAAGCGAAAAGGAAGATCTAGGTCAAGGAAAGGGATAAAATATTATCGATGTGGCAAGACATGACATATGAGAAGAGAGTGCAAGTTACTTAAAAGAGAGCAAAAGAAAGAAAAGGGTGATGAAAAGAAAGATGAGAAAGACACAACAACAATTGCTACAACTGATGGGGATATCGTCATTGTTTGTGATGATGGCTATGTTGGAGTCACAGGGCATGATTCTAGGTGGGTGATTGATTCTGGTGCATCCTTCCATGTCACTTCACGTGAGGACTTCTTTACATCTTATAAACATGGTGATTTTGGCCATGTCCGGATGGGAAATGATGGTATGTCCAAGATTGTGGGAATGGGAGATGTTTGCTTAGAGACCAATATAGGTTGTAAACTGATTCTTAAAGATGTTCGACATGTTCCTGACATCCGCCTCAATTTGCTCTCCACTGGAAAACTTGATGATGAAGGCTACAAAAATTTGCTTGGTGATGGAAGATGGCAGCTCTCTAAAGGTTCCATGATAGTTGAGGAAAGAAATATTCCACTCTTTATTTAGTGCAAGCAAAGCTAAGCAAAGGTGAGGCAAATGCAACTGAAAAAGAGGCATCCGCACAGCTATGGCATAAGAGGCTCTGTCACATGAGTGAGAAGGGAATGCAAATTCTAGCCAAGAAAGAACTTGTTCCTGAGGTGAAAGGTACACTTCTTAAAACATATGTTCATTGCTTAGATGGAAAACAACATAAAGTTTCACTTAAGAGAACTCCTGCATATAGAAAATTTAATTTTCTAGATTTGGTACATTCTGATGTTTGTGGCCCAATGACAGTTAAAACACTTGGTGGTGCCTGTTATTTTGTCACTTTTATTGTCACTTTTATTGATGATTACTCCAGAAAAGTGTGGGCTTATGCTTTGAAAACTAAAGATTGTGTGTTGGAAGCATTTAGGCATTTTCAGGTTAATGCTGAAAGGGAAACAAGAAAAACCTTGAAGTGTATTCGCACAGATAATGGTGGTGAGTACATGGGTCCATTTTAACAGAATTGCAAAAACATTGGCATCAAGCATCAAAGAGCAGTTCCCAAAACACATTAGCAATTGGTGTAGCAGAGAGAATGAACAGATCAATTGTAGAAAGAATCAGATATATACTCTCCCATGCTAAGCTGCCTAAATCCTTCTGGGGAGAGGCAATGAGAACAACAATTGATCTAATCAACCTATCTCCTTCAGTTCCACTTGATGGTAATATATCAGACAAAGTTTAGACATGACAAAGTTTAGACATGGAAAGATGTTTCCTATGCGCATTTGAAGGTTTTTGGATGCAGAGCATTTGTGCATGTTCCTAAAGATGAGAGATCTAAGCTTGATGAAAAGACAAAACAATGCATTTTTCTTGGTTATGGACATGCGGAGTTCGACTACAAATTATGGGATCCAATTAACAAAAAGGTGATCAGAAACGGAGATGTGATCTTATTTGAAGATGAAACCATTGAAGATATTGGCAAGATTGAGAAGTCAGTTTCTTCTAATGAGTATCCAACTAACTTAGATTCAATTCCTTCACCCATGGTGCATGATGATAACGGGGCAAATATACCGAAAGATATTGGTGATACAGTTATTGACGATACTCCTACAACTGATGATATGGAACCAGAAGAACAGATGGAACATGCCACTTTAAATCCACGAACAGAACCTCAGTTGAGAAGATCTACAAGAGAACGTCAGCCTTCAAGAAGGTATTCTCCTAATAAGTATGTGATGCCTACAGATGGAGGAGAACTAGGGTGCTATCAAGAAACTATAACACATGAGAATAAGAAACAGTGGGAAAGCCATGCAAGAAGAAATAAGTCCTTACATGAGAACCACACTTATGACTTGGTGAAACTGCCTAAGGGCAAGAGAGCACTTAAGAACAGATGGGTCTATAGGTTGAAGACAGAGGAGAAAAGCTCACAACCTAGGTACAAGACGAGACTAGTTATGAAGGGTTTTGGCCAGAAAAATGGGAATTGATTTTGAGGAAATTTTCTCACCCGTTGTGAAGATGTCATCTATACGAGTGGTACTTGGTTTGGCTACAAGTTAAATTTAGAGATTGAACAACTTGATGATAAGACAACTTTCCTTCATGGTGACTTGGAGGAAGAGATCTACATGGGACAACTTGATAGCTTCAAAGTAAAAGGCAAAGAGAAATTGGTTTGCAAACTAAAGAAGAGCTTATATGGGTTAAAGCAGGCACCGCGACAATGGAATAAGAAGTTTGATTACTTCATGGTTGATCACGAGTACAGAAGGACCACTTCAGATCATTGTGTGTATGTCAAGAAATTCTTAGATAGTGATTTCATTATTTTGCTACTATACGTAGATGATATGTTAATTGTTGGACAAGATGCTACCAAAATTAACAAGTTGAAAGTAGAGCTCAATAAATCCTTTGCTATGAAATACTTGGGGCCAGCAAAACAGATACTTGGTATGAAGATCACTTGGGATAGAAAGAACAACAAGCTTTGGCTATCACAAGAGAGGTACATTGAGAAGGTATTTGAAATATTTAATATGGACAAAGCTAAGTCGATGAGTACTCCACTTGCAAATCATTTTAAACTCAGTTCCAAACAGAGTCCAGCAAGTGAGAAAGAAAAAGATGAAATGAAGGGAGTTCCCTATGCATCATCAATTGGCAGTTTGATGTATGCTATGGTGTGTACTAGGCTAGACATAACTCATTCAGTTGGTGTTGTGAGTAGATTCCTTTCTAATCTTGGAAAAGGAACACTGGGCTGCAATTAAATGGATTTCAAGTATCTCCGAGGCACTTCCAAAATATGCTTATGTTTTGGAAATGGTAAACCTTTGTTAGAAGGCTCTACAGATGCGGACATGGCAGGGGATATTGATTCTAGAAGGTCCACATCGGGTTACTTGATGGTTTTTTCAGGGGGAGCTGTATCTTGGCAGTCCAAGCTGTAGAAACGTGTTGCCTTATCTACTACAGAGGCTGAGTACATTGCAGCAGCTGAGGGATGCAAGGAGATGTTGTGGATGAAGAGACTCCTACAAAATTGGGGTTAAAGTAAGAAAGGTATGTTCAATTTTGTGACAATCAAAGTACCATCCATTTGAGTAAAAGCCGAACATTCAATTCAAGAACAAAACATATTGATGTTAGGTATCACTGGATACGCATGTGTTGGAGGAGAAGTTATTAAAACTTGAGAAGATTCATACCGATGAGAATTGGTCAAATATGATGACTAAAACCTTGCCTATGGAGAAGTATGATTTGTGTAGAAGCAAGGCAGGCTTGGTTAAGCCCCTCACATGAGTCAGGAAGGGGAGATTTGTTAGTGCCTCAGTTTGGCCAAGTCTCTAAGTTTGTCAATTCCATGACTCGGAAAGAAGCACTTGCAAGAAGCTTGAAGACCCAAGGTAATCAAGAGTAAAGATCAAGCTCCACCGGATTGAAGCTCATCGTTATGGCAAAAAGAAAAAAAGGTATTATGGCGATAGATGATTTTAGGTGGTACCCACACGTTAGAGAGGACTATCCCTAGGTTTAGTGGAACAAATGGTTAAATTATAAAAAATCTAGAGAGGAAGCTAGACAGTGAATTGGAACCCAACTTGAAAATATGTATTTGGTTTCACTGTCAGCTCGACCAGTCGTTCTCATTGACCCCTTGGTAGTGACAAGATCGACCCATCGTGGTCAAAGACTGGTTGACCAGATTGACATAGGTTTTGGATCAAAGAATTGTCATTCTGGGTAAGCCTCCGATCGAGAGTCTCGTATGCACCGACCCCTCGGTGATGAACTAAACGACCCATCATGGTCAAACGACTCAACGATAAAGATGTTTGAGTTCTGGACTTAGAACTCAGATGGGCTCTCGAGAAAACAGACATATCGGTAAGTTCAAGACCGATCAGAGTAGCCAAGACCAACCCCTAGGTAAAGGGCAACAAGTCGTTCTGGGTATGACTGGTTTCTGGACTTGAAACTCTGTTAACATGGTGTTGCCCGAGATCGAGCCTCTCGTATAGACCGACCTCTAGGTACCATAATTGTCGACCCATCGGCGACACCAACATGTTGACCGAGAATGAATATTACCATTGGGAGTACATTATTGCACAACGGTCGAGTTGTTGAATGGTAACATTTCTAGTCACCGACCCCTCGGTGCGTTCAACCTGTCGGTAGATTACCGTTGTTGCAACTGGTTGCCTTCTCTAAATAAACCAATCTTTATGCAACCAGTTGGCATCCTTCAGCAAGATCAGTTGGACCCTCATCATTATCAGTGAGCTTGAATAAGGGCCAACATAAGGATCACTCTCTCTCTCGTGCTTACACTTGGAGAATCATATACAACCAATCTTATGGATTGAGTTTGTGAGAGAGGGGAGGAAAGTAAAATCATAAACAACAAATTTTGTTGATTGAGTTTGTAAGCGAGAAAGAAAGAAGAAAAGAAAAACCATAAACAACCAATCTATTGATTGATTTTGCAAGGGTGGAAAAGAGAAAGAGAAGAACATAAACTAGGAAACCTTTGGTAAAATCAGTTTCCTTGTCACCCTGAATTGTGACTGCTATATGGCGGTTAAAAGGCGGAACATTGGTACACATTGGGTGAGATCTTCATGAAGCACACATAAAGAGAAAGAGCTTCAAGGGCAAGTTTTTCTTTGTTTTAATTTTATTTTAAAACCTTTGTTCCAAAAGTGGATTAAGGAAGCTTGGTACCGGAACCGTTATAAAAAATCTAAAGCGTCATCGCCGGCATATGTGTTGGGTGGAATTCCCAGCCAAATGGATAAGTGGAATTCTTATTCTACAGTGGTGGGTGAAATTCCCAGCTGATTGAGTGATGTGGAATTCCTAGTCTAATTGTGAGGGTGTAAGTCCTCAGTTAGTGGATTTAGTGGATAGCTCATGGTTGAGCGAGTCTTAACAGTTGATGTAGGTTTGCTAACCGAACCACTATAAATTGGTCTTATGGTGTTTGATCTTTGTGTGTTTATATTTAGTATTTAAGTCTCAACACACATCACTTTGCATATTGATTATCTTTTATCACACATTGTGTACAAGTATCGATAATCAAGCAATATGTAAATGGTCAAAATCTTAGTGTGATCACTTAAAGAAATTATCACACTAAACAAATCTCTTGATGAAGTTCCGCTGCACTTAAAACAATCAAGAAATTTGTAAACACTATGGAAAATGGGATTGACCTATTCACCCCTTTTAGGGTCAATCATGTTGTTTTAACACCGTGGACAATGAGATTTTAAATTGGTATCAGAGCCTCGTGCTCTTATGAAAGGACTTAACCATCCGAGTCGATTCATGTTAGAACAATGGATATAAAAGAAAACTATGATATTTCCAAACCTATATTTATGATGAAAAATGAAGTAAAAAACTTTATATGTTTTCATCAATAAATATGATTCTGAAATAGGTGAATAGAAAGTGGTTTGTGGCTATGGAAAAAGATATTGGATAAAGACTTCAACTTCTATGACCACTCATCCCAAAGACCAAAATTGTTTGGACTGGTGATGAATTGACTATGCATCTTAATCAAACACTTGTAGCATTCATCATTGTTATTTCATAATATGCCTTTAAAATATCTAAAAGATATGAAGCAACAAAAGAGGCTGAAAGAATCCATGGAAAAATTACTTTTTTTAGCCCAATGGATGACACCACCTATCTTGACCAATGTGTGTACTAAGAATATAGGTGAATGGTTCATCCATTGATAAAATCCAAGCTAAATCCTCTAGAGAAGAAGAGGATAAAGAAAATGAACTTGATGAAGGTAGTAACCTCCAAGTATCCTATGAGGCCATGTACCAAAATATATGCCTCGTATGTTAGGACAACATCATGGTACAAAATCTGAGAATGTTGATTCAAAAGATCAAATGGGAAGGCACCCAAGATTAAAACCAAATTTGATAAAAGGCCATCACCGGATTGTAAAATTAGATTCCAAGTCTCATAATGAATGTGTTCAAATGTGTAAAGGGATTCACATTTGAAACATGTTATGGAATCACCTTGTATCTTGCCTTCAATCCATATTCTTGTTTGATTGTTGGATTGATCTTATGCAAGATACTTGTATATACATGTAGGTTTGCACTTAGTATTTGATTATACTTGTCTCATCTCATTTCATATGCCATGTGATTTGTGCATCTTTAGGAAATAAATGTACTATGTGTATTACCTCATGTATAGGTTGTGTATGGTACACATTCACAGTGTTGTTTCATTCAAAGTTCCTAAACTTGTGAATCCCGTGTGGAATGAAACATGCTCTATTAACTTAAATGGATTTTTGGTGTGACCTACCACAAGTGTTGATCAAAATGATCAAATACGCTTATCCATTTATATGCCAGCTCTTTCAAAAGAATTGGAATATTGAAAGTTCCCTTGAGAGTTAGAACAACACGATTGACCCTAGAGAGAAGAGGGGGGGGGGGGGGGGGGGGGGGGAATAGGTCAATCTAATATCGTTGGTCCTTTTTAAAATTATCTTGATTGATTAATTAAGTGCAGCGGATATACCAATCAAGTGAGTGTGTGCTAGCAAATGTGATTAAACAATCAACAGAAGAAAATAAGTCTAACACCACAAACATAAGGACAAAAGATATATAGTGGTTTGGTTCGCCAACATGCATCTACTGTTAGGACTCGCTCAACCTTGAGCTATCTCCAAATTTATGTGGGGACTTACACCCCCGCAATTAGAGTAGGGATTCCACCTCACTCAATCGGCTGGGAATTCCACCTGCCATTGTGCCAGAGATGACGTTCTAGAGTTTTTTATAGTGGTTCCAGAGAAAATCACCCTTAATCCACTTTTAGGTAAAAGATTTTAAAATAAAATAAAACCAAGAAACACTTGCCTTGAAATTCCTTCTCACTGATGTGTGCTTCTTGAAGGTTCCACCCACTGAGTGCCGATGCTCCTCCTTGTAGCCGTCATATAGCAATCACTAACTTAGGGTGACAAAGAAACTTGGCTGAACTAAAGCTTTCTAGATTAGTTATTTTCTTCCTCTTTTCCTCACTGACAAACTCAATCAATAGATTGGTTGATAAAGGTTTTTCTTTCTTCATCTCTTTCTCACTTTCAAACACAATCAATAGATTAGTTGTTTATGATTATTCTCACAAGAGTGTTGATCGTTCCTTAGAGTTTATAACTCTTTTTAGTTGAGGGAAGATAGTAAAACAATCACCCAACACTCATATTTATAGAGGAGTATTAACGATCTTTTTTACTGTTCAGAACCGACAGGTCGGTGGCACCGATGAGTCTGTGTTCATCTTTATTACCGTTTAACCACTAGACCATTGCAAATTAAATGCACTCCCAATAACATAATTACTTCCCGCTTGACATATTGGAGTCATCGATGGGTCGACAGTTATGGCACCGGTAGGTTGGTTCATACGAGAGGCTCGGTCTGGAGCAAAGACATGTTGATAGTAGTTTCTATTATAGAAACCTGTTACCCAGAACGACCCTTCGCCCTTCGCCGAGGGATCGGTCCTATTACTCTCGATCGATCTTGAAATACCGAGATGTCTGTTTTATTGAGAGCGCATTTGAGTTCACAGTCCAGAATTCACAAGTTTTTTACCGACGAGTCATCGACCACGAGGGGTCGTTTAAGTTCATCACCGAGGGGTCAGTGCATAAGAGACTCTCGGTCAGAGACTTACCCAGAATGACAATTCTTTGATCTAGAACCTATATTAATCTGGTCGACCAATCTTTGACCACGATGGGTCCATCCTGTCTCCACCGAGGGGTCGGTGAGAACGACTGGTCGAGCTGACAGTGAACATAATTCATATTTCCAAGTTCACTGTCCAGCATCCTTTCTTAAGCTTCTTTATGGATTTACCATTTGTTAAACTAAGCCTAGAAATAGTCATCTCTAAAGTGTGGGTACCACCTAAGGTCATCTATAGCCAATTACCTATTTTTGTGATTGCCATATCGATGAGCCTGAACTTAGTGGAGCATGATCTTCACTCTTGGTCATCTTGAGTCTTCAAACTTCTTAGCAAATGCTTCTTCCCGAGTCATAAAATTTACAAACAGGGACTCGGCTAAGCCGGGGCACTAACAATCTCCCCCTTTGTCCATTTCATGACAAAACCTAGAAGCTAACCCAATTACAAGCCCACACTTATTACAACACATTTGAATATAAAATATTACATTGCGTGTACATATTCAAATGGACAACACGACTATGATATTCACATATTCTTGTTCTACTTGCTTCAAATGATGATTCCCTGTTCAAGCACACAAGTAAGCAACACTAGAGAAATCATTAGAAGAGTTAGTCCAAAACATAGATCAAAGGACTAAACGAGATTTTTTAGCCAATAACACTACCTAGTGTTAAAAAGATTTTCTCCCCCAATCTTCTTGAGTTTGAACTCCAAACACCAAGCAAGCATAGACATTCTCCCCATGTCCATTGGCTTCATCATATTCCTCCCCTTTATGGCTCTCTCTTTCTAGAGACCAAGCACTTCGGCTTTACCATGCACTCCCCCATGCTTACAGCTTCTACTAATTTTATCCCCCATTTTGTCATCAATTGACAAAGATTTTGCAGATAGACATCGAGTTCAAACACTCCTTCATGCTTCTTGCATTTAGTGCTTAACAAGTTGTGCTCCAACTCATGGTTCTCCCCCACGGTTCAGTGCACACATTTCGTGCATCAAGGTTTATTTGCTCCTGCTCAAGCTGAGTTCCAACTGATTTCTTCATGGGTTAAGCTAATGTACCTAGCTTCCTTTGAGTTTTCTCCCCCATTCTCTAAGCTATCTTCTTAGCTTTTTCTCGCCAGCTCCCATACACTTAGCTGCCCCTAAGTCCAAGCTTCCTTTTTAGTTTGCATCCTCCTTCCTACATTGTCATGACTAGTGACAGTAGCTAATCAGCACAAATTTTGTGCTCCCCCATACTCCAAGGATGTGTGTCACCTTATCCCAATCTCTATCTTCCTAACATGTCAATACAAAACTAACTCATTTAATCCTGCATGTTAGACTATTTCAACAAAGACCATGTTAACCATAGATAAGAGATATAAGGCATTCAAATACAACAATACACACATCATACTAAACCAAACCATATCATATCACACAAACAAAATGTGCATTCAGTACATATGGTTTTTGATAAGGGGGCATTATGGATGCTTAGTCAAAATATCAAAAGTATAGTTTTTCCAAAACAGAGAGCATGAAAAACTACATTAAGTAGAGCCATCTTGAGGAGGTGCTGGAGGAGGAGGAGACGGGGTGTTTGGAACTCTGGTCGAGAGGGAGACAATAGAGACCAAATCCCGGACAGTCAACCGGATACTTTCCAGACTATTTTCAAGATAGTCCATTATTCTTTCTAGTCTTAAGGCCTTTCTTTCACAAATTGACATTTTCTTCAGAAGGAAATTCGTGTTCTTTTCTTCTTCATCTAAGGCTCTCCAAAAATCCTCAAAACTAAAGCTTTGCTCTTCACTGCTGTCTTCAGAGATATCAACATGGTCTTCATTACCAGTTCGAAGACCATTCCCTTCTTCAGCGGCTTCTCTCATTTCTTCATGTCGTTCTTCTACGAAGATGACACCTTTGTCAACAATGGGTTCTTCTTCCTTCTCTTGCTGTGTTTCCTGTTGATCCTAAACATACACAGGATTTCTAGAGCTCGGCCCAAGGCACAACCGAGAGGCGAACCTTTTGGTTTGTTTGGCCCATCAACCAGCACGACTAGTTTCTCCTCGTTCTACAGTGGTCTCGGAATGTGTTTGAGCTGACATATTTCTAGGAATGGTTTTTCTTAGAGGGGATCCTCAGCCAGTAGATCAAAAGAGTATGAGATGAAGACTAAGCCTAACCTGATCTAGGAAAATCATAGAAACAATTATTTTCTGGCTTCTGAGGACTTGAGGAACGAAAGCCCTATGGTTTCCAGCATAGAAATCGCTTCGAGAGGTCCTTTCGGCTGGTCTAGAGCACGGGAGGAGAAGGAGGAACCACAAGACCTTTGTGGGAGAGGGGACGACAGTTTTGAATGAATTTTACTTTCACAGAAAGGGTCCCTTTTTAATTCAAACTTTCTATTTTACCGACATGTTGGTTCCATCGACAGGTCGACTTTTTCGACATGTTTCTCCCTTTTTAACAGTGTTTGATTTAGCATAGTATCGACATGTCTGTCATATCGACAGGTCTATTTACTGACATGTCTTTTATACCGAGAGGTTCCAGATTGCAGTGCAATCATCCTTGATATGTGCAGCTTGATGAAGTCTTATTCTAAGCACAGTATACATAGATTTATTCCAATGCATAGACATATCAAACATGACTTATCAAATCATCTAATATGCACACAATCAATATTCACGTTCCAAGTCACATACAATTCAAAAAATACTTTGAATGGAATGTATGGCTTTCCAAGTAAAATATGTACTATATCCAGGAAAAGTACATTCTAGACTTGTATTTAGCCAATTTCTCTCTGCATGTCACAACAATTTTCTGCTATGTGAACTCAAATGGTCTTTTGTGAGTCCATTTGTAGTGGTCTAAGATATGGAAGTGAATCTTAAACCACAACAAAACATGATTAGTGGTCTATCTCCTAGGTACGAAGATTGTGGCATTTGGTGTTGCATACACACTCCTACGACCGTGCCTTTGATGACCAGCCTTGGGATTCATCAACTCTCTTAAGAAATGATTCATCTGTTTTAACAAAAAGTTTTGCCTTGTATCCACCTTCCTTAGATTTTTTTTTAAGGTTAGGTGTTGGTGGATGTCTTTTAAGCAAATGATTTATTTGATTTTGCCTTTGGGATTTCCTTTCCAAGTATCTCTTCAGATGATAGCAATTTCTTTTAAAATGCCATTCCTTGTGACAAAAATAACACTTACCCTTCGAAGGGTGAGAGATACTTGTTTTTCTGAACACCACATGGTTCATAGGTACTTTGGTCGATGAGGCACCAAGTCCAGACCTATCACCATACTGTCTACCAGAACCTAGGAGTCTTTTAAGCCTTTCATCTCCTTGGGTAAACTTATCATGGATTTTTTCTTTATGAAATGTTAATTCTCTAACTTCCAAAGACAGATTTTTAACATCCTCTTCAAGAAGTTTATTTTGATACCACAAATTCTTGACATCCTTGCTATGTATACTCATTTCTTCTTGAAGACATTTGTTACTGTCTTTTAATTTAGAATTTTCTTTTTCAGAGAGTTTCAGCTTAGAGGTTAGAAGAGAATTTTCATCTTTCAATTCTTCTACTTGATTGGAGAGGTTAAGGCTTTCATTTGTAACCTTGTTGATTTTTTTAGCTAACCTCTCACTCTCAAGGAACAAGGCACTGTAGAAGGCTTGAAGATTTTCATCTTCTTCACTCTCATCCTTTGTTTCAATTATGGGATTTTCTTGATTACATATGATCGAGGCTATGAGACCTTTAGGTACATCAACATTTCGTTGGGTCTCATCATCTGAATCACTTTCTGATTCAGAAGTTTCCACATGGGTTACACCTACGTTCATAGCCTTCTTTATTTTATCTGAGAGACATTCATTCATGAAGCGTCCTCTCCCCCTACAATTGAAACAAGTCTGTTCTTCTAAATCCTCTCTTTCTCTCTCTCTCTCTCTCTCTCTCTCTCTCTCTCTCTCTCTCTTATTTTTCCCTCTAATCTCCTCTTGCCTTCTTGGGTAATTTTTACTTGTTTCACCCTTACCCATTCTTCTCAAGTTATTTCTTTTCACAAAGTTTTTATAAAACTTTTTGGCAGACATTGCCATTTCATCACTTGAGTGTTTATCTTCCAAAAGTTTTTCTTTTTCTTTAGTCCTCATTTGTTTTAAGGAAGATTTCAGGGCAATTGATTTATCTATTAGTTGTTCAAAATGAAGTTCATAGGTTTGTAATGAACCAACCAAATCGGCTATATTCATTAAGGACACATCTTTGTTGCCCTCCATAGCCACAACTTTGGGCTTGAATCTTTCAATAAGATTCCAGACAATTTTGGTACATACCTTGTCCTCGGGTGTCCCTTCTCCTAAAGCTTACATTTGATTTACAATGTCGCTTATCTTGGAATAGAAATCCAAGAAGACTTCATCCTCATTCATCTTAAGAGTATCAAACTGATTTTGGAGGATCTAAAATTTAGACCTCTTAACTATTGAGGTACCTTCATTAGTTCTTTCCAAGAACTTTCCATGCTTCCTTTGGAGTTTTACATGTCATAATTCACCTGGATTCACTGTCAGACACTGCACAGTTGAGTGCATTCATGACTTTACCAACATCTGTCTGATTAGCTTTCCCAATAGGGGTTCAAAAGGGAAAAGGTTTATGTGTTTTTAACACAGTTGGGGTGGATGTTGCTGTTTTCTCTTCCATGGGTTCCTGCCATCTAGTCTTTACAATATCCCATACTGACGAGTCCATGGAGATAAAGAAAGTTCTCATTTTAGCCTTATATGAGGCATGGTTTGATCCATCGAAGTACGGAGGTTTGGATATTGCATGACTATCTCCCATGGTGTTTTAACTTGGATCTACTCGGATGGTTAAATCCTTGTAACGAGCACTAGGCTCTCATACCAATTGAAAGTTCTCTTGGGAGCTAGAACAACACGATTGACCCGAGAGGGGGGAGGGGGGGGGGGGGAGGGGGGGGGGGGGTGGGTTGAATAGGTCAATCTAATATTGTTGGTCTTTTTTAAAATTATCTTGATTGATTAATTAAGTGCAGCGGATATACCAATCAAGTGAGTGTGTGTTAACAAATGCGATTAAACAATCAACACAAGAAAATAACTTTAACACCACAAACACAAGGACAAAAGATATATAGTGGTTCGATTCGCCAACCTACATCCACTGTTAGGACTTGCTCAACCTTGAGCTATCTTCAAATTCACTGTGGGGACTTACACTCTCACAATTAGAGTAGTAATTTCACCTCACTCAATCGGCTAGGAATTCCACCCACCACTGTACTAGAGACGACGCTCTAGAGTTTTTTATAGTGGTTTTGGAAAAAATCCCTCTTAATCCACTTTCGGGTAAAAGATTTTAAAATAAAATAAAACCAAGAAACACTTGCCTCGAAGCTTTTTCTTGCTGATGTGTGCTTCTTGAAGGTTCCACCCAATGAGTACCGACGCTCCTCCTTCTAGTCGTCATATAGCAATCACTAACTTAGGGTGACAAGGAAACTTGGCTGAACCAAAGCTTTCCTAGATTAGTTCTTTTCTTCCTCTTTTCCTCATTGACAAACTCAATCAATAGATTGGTTGATAAAGGCTTTTCTTTCCTCCTCTCTTCCTTACTTTCAAACGCAATCAATAGATTGGTTGTTTATAGTTATTCTTAAAAGAGTGTTGATCGTTCCTTATTGTGTATAACTCTTTTTAGTTGAAGGAAGATAGTAAAACGATCACCCAACACTCATATTTATAGAAGGATGAATTAAATCTTCAAATGTCACAAAAACGGTGTGAATGTATGTATCATCACTGGCATTCAAAGGTGTATAAGCAAAGCTCGATGAACTATGAACATCGCACACACACACACACACACACACAAAATACCCAGTCATCCTTCATGCTAAAATCAATGTCGAAGGATAGACTAGTCGGAGGAATAGATAGGTCGGTACTGTTGGAGATCATAACTCCGTCTGAAAAGGGGGGAAAATCGAAAAGGAGACAGGTTGATATTTGTCTACATATCGACACAGACTAGTTGTTGGTCAAGACTCGTCGGTGAATCAGAAAGAGTAAGTTAAAAATGTCTCTTTCTGCGAAAATGACTGATTATTTCAAAATCGTTGTTTCTTCTCCTGCAGAGCTTTGGCGATTTCCTCCTCTCCTTCCGTGACCTAGATTAGTCGATAGGACCTCCGAGAGCGTTTCCTTGCCTGAAAAACAGAGGGCTTCTGGTTCTCCCATCATCAGTATCTTGAGAATCACGGATTTTGTGATTCTCATTGGTTAGGTTATCTGTGTGCATTTTTCTCTCTCCCAAGTAGTAAATGGCAAAGAACAAGTCTCCAGCAATCAACGTATCATCTGATTTTGAGAATGATCATGCCAAATTGCCTAAGAAATCCAAATCTCAGTGGTATTGAGGAGAATCTTCGTCTCTTCTGAATACTATAGGTCGTCGGGTCAAGACCCTCTCGAGGAAATCCCACAAGAAGAAATCACCTCCATCCATATCCAGAAGGCCACGAGGAGTGACCATTAAGGATCCTACACTCCCAGCTGGAGCCAGTGTAAAAGAAGTAAATGGAAAAGGGCTTGGTCAAAAGGGTTTCACTCCTCCAGTAAAATCTAGCAGTGATGAGGATACACCTATGAGGAGACCTGCTATTGAGAAGAGGAGAAAAGAAAAGAGCAGATGATACTAAAGTAGAATTTAATAGAGCTCTTATAAGATGACTCTATTTCTTCCTTGAAAAAATTAGGAGTTGGAAAGAAAGATTGGAGCTTTTGCAACCTCCACGAATGAATCAATTCAAAACCTCTCCACATTCATGGAAGGACTAAAAAAGAGTACCTGATGAAAATCTCCTCCTCCAGCATCATCTTCTCTGGATGGCTCTGCTTAGGATAATTTTTCATGCTTTATGCTTTATTTTGGAAAAACTATAGTTCTAGTGTTAAAATTAAGCATCCATGTTATCCTCTTCTTTAAACAATATGTACTGATTTATCAATGAAATGATATGGTTTGATTTATTGTATGTGCGAGAATTTGATGAAATTTCTTTTATCTCATATCTATTTTAACATAGATTTTAGACTAGCATGCAGGTTGTTAGGGAGATAGGAATCGGACTAAAATGTTGCACATACCCTTAGATTTTGGGGGAGCACAAAATATATGCTAATTAGCTATTGTCACTGGTCATGACTGTAACGCCCGCCCCTTTTCACCGAAATCAGAGTCTATATATTTTTTTTTGTTGAAGAAGAGTGACAGAGGGCGCAAACGTCATGACGCGAGTTAAGTCCGAGCTTCTAAAGCCAGGCCCTTAACTGGCCAACCCTACATGTGCGTGGAACGAAGTCCACGGAGAACGGTTCACACGTAGAAGTAAGCATCGGGGAACATTTAAACCAAGTGCGGAAAATTATAATAGAGTCTAACCTACAAATTCTTAAATAGCAGGGAAGTTACATTCATTCAATCACCAAACATCCTCAAAATCATAATGTCCAAGGTAATTTCCAAAACATAGCAAGTAATCTAACTTATTACATTCCGACAAGCTAAATTATTCAAAATACATTTCCAAAATAAAACTTAAATAAACTGAGTAGCTCGTTTCCCCAAGCTCCTAAGCTTGGCTCCCGTCTTGTCCTTCGTCTCCGCCATCTCCTGTGTCATCAACTAGGGTAGAAGTAGGGCGTAAGACAAGGCGCCCAGTAGGACTCCGAGTAGGGCTAACACATGGATTAGTGATAACAAAGCATATAGATAATATTATAATAAAACCATGCACTTTGGGCAATGTCATGCAATGGGTGTTCTATGTCATGAATCCCACCCATCAATCTCATCATCATTGTACAATGTCCCTTTTTCAACCATACATAGTGTTCCAAATAAAATCCATACCATCATCGTGCCATGACCCTCTTGATGGAAAAGCTCATCAAGATGCGATCCACACTAGGCATCCCCCTTGATGGAAGAACCATCATCAAGGTATCATAATTACAAAGGTCCCCCTTGATGGCAAAGCCTCATCAAGGTATAATAATACATATATGAAATATCCCCATGCTTATTTATCGGTCGTCCCGACGGAGCATGGACTCCGGTTTCATTTCATCCTTCCCCTGTCATATCCCTCCCATGCCATGCATGAGATGTAGATGCCATATGCCATGTCATATATGTAACTCATAGTCATAAAACCCATCTTAAAAACAATGCCATGATTATCAAAATAAATCAAAGGAAACCCATCACATAATACCAAAATCCAAAACCCATTTTAAAAACAACCACATGATTACCAAAATAAATTAGAGGAAAACATCACATGATACTAAATCCAAAACCCATCTTAAAACAAACCATATAATTTCCAAACTAATTTAAAGAGACCATCACTCAATCCATGGCTTACAAAAAGGTAGGAATCCTACCTAATACCGATTTCTTTCTTTCGTTTCCGCCCTATAGACCCGGTCGCCGATCCGCGTACCACTTGCGATGTCCGGTACCTTATTACATATTAACAATTAGTCCATGTTTTAACCATTTCTAATCCCATACATCATGTCTTAGTGGGTTTTCCTCATTTTGGCCAATATTTACGGTTTTGCCATTACCCTTCCATGGATAATTCATTCCCTCTTCCATATACATTATGGTCTATAATGGATCCATAACTTAGACCCATTAATGATCCATAACTTAGGTCCGTTAATGACCCAGCAACCATACCATGTGATCATAAAATTAGTCCTTTTATTAACCTAACCCTTATTCCTTTAAACCCACACAAAACCCCATACTTAACCCTTTAAATGGTTAATGGATCATGGGTTCAAAATACCCAATTCATCAAATCTTTCCATGGGGTTTACATCATGCATTTAACCCACAATGAGTCCATTATCCACTCATTCCCTTTATTCATAATTGATCCATACACTTACCAATCATGAGATACAACCATATCTTAACCTAATCCCCATTAGCTAAAGCATATCCATAGACTTTAATCTTAGCCTATCCATTGGTTCATAAAAATGGGTCCATTGATGTCTCATTAACCATGACATAAAAACATTAGCAATTAACCATTTAATTAACCTAACCTCCATTTATTTAAAACATAAATATATAACCCCATACTTAGACCATTAAGTGGCTCATAACAATGGGTCATGGGATCATTAAAAATCAGCCCTTTCAACTTAACCAAATTCCCATTTTTTCCTTGGTCCTTGGTTACAGTTTAGATTCATCACAAATCCCTCCATTGAGAGAACCTAAACCATACATTTAATTCATCATTCTTTAATCACATTTAAGTCCATTAACTTAGCCACATTCCCATTATAGCTATCAACATTAGGTTTACATTGGTCCACCAACACCACCAACATTCCCCAATTTTTTTTTTTTTCATTCTTTTACATCCATCATCATTCCACATCTTCCATCCTTCCAAACCCATTTAAATTCACAACACAATAACCTAGGGTTCGGCCATACGCCATGGCTGAACCCATGGTTCATGCTTCATTCCCATCTATGCCTTTCAAGGCCATAAAACCCCTTTGCATTTTCATGAATTTTCCTTATTTAAAATCCTTTCAAAAATTACTACATTCAATCATTTAAAATCTTAAAACCCTAACTCATCCTCCATGGCTTCCATTCTTATAAACCCTAAGAATTAAATCAATCACCTACCATGCTTAAGTACATTTTTAATACATAAAATCCTTAATGCATCCTTAAAAAATCCACATATACCCATGTTTAATTAATTTAATTACATAATTTCCTTAATCCATTTATTTTCCTTAGCCTAATTTTTCTTTCCATTTTGTCCATTTATTCATCCTTCCATGAAATGGATTTGAGAGCCAAGGCCATGATGTTTTGGCTACCTCTAAATCCAAAACAAAAAAGGATTTCATATCCTCTTAAAACCTAAGAAAAATTTAATCTCTTGTTTAGAAAAATACTTACGATCCGACGCCTCCTCCGACTTTTGTTACTCCCGTCGGCTTCCTTAACCTTCTTTCTTCTCCTTCTCCTTTGTTGGTTGGCTAAAATGCTTGATCAATGGTGAAAACCCCCAAGCTTGGGTTTGGCCATGGTAGGGTCTGATTTGAGAGAGAAGAGAGAAGAGGATAAAGAGATGTCTAGCTTCCTTGGCCTTGAGGTGGAGGGCCCAAGCTTAGCCCTTTCTTCTCTTCTTCTCTTCTTCTTTTCTCCTTGGTTTTCTTCTTCTCTTTTCCTTGGATGTAGGACGGCAATGGTAGAGTGAAAAATGGGGAGAGTAAAATGAGGAGAGGATAAGAGATGGGGAAAAGAAATGAGGCTTATCTTAAGCTACACTTTACCATTTATTTCCCACCAACCACACAAGATCTTTATCATGCTTTATGCTTTATGACCCAACCACCATCAAGTCCCAATGTTTTTGGTGTTTGAAGATAGGATTGTTTTGGTCTCCCCTCTTTTGACCCCTTTGACCATGATTAGATTAGTTTAGTTAATTTAATTAATTTGGTCATTAGGTTAAGTTAATTAATTCTCACCTAATTTAATTCCATTAAATTCCCCCTATGAAATCCACCCATGGTTGACCAAGTCAACCATGGTGGCCGGCCCCACCAATTCTTGGTCCACACGCCACCTCACTTGGTGAGGTGGAGGTGGGTCCCATTGTACCTGTCACCTTGGTCAATTTATCACTAACTTAGGTGATTTAAATTTCATTAAGCCCATTCCCACTAGTTGTATCACCATTGGGCCCATGGCCCAATTACATTTATCCTTACCCATTTATCTTAGAGTTTACATTATCTTGACCCATTGGGTCTCAAATGGGTATTGGACCCAATTTGACCATCCTTGGCCCAATTGACCATTATTGACACCTTAAATGAATTTAAATCCAATCCATAGTCTATTGGGCCCTACTTGGGCCCTTGTCCAAATTTTGGTCCATTTACCATTTATTCCATCAATTTTCCCAATTTCCATCATTAAAATAAATAATACCCATCTTTATATTAATTTACAAATTCCGGGCCGTTACAATGACAGTCTGTGGAGGAAGGTGAATGCAAGCTTGAAAGGAACCTTAAATGAAAATAAATTTAGAAGCAGTGAGTTTATGGGGGAGATGAGTCAAAGAAGCTTCAAAAGATACATTGGAGAATGGGGGAGAAGATTTTAAGGAGGCTAGGACATTAGTCTGACTCATGGAAGATATCAGATAATGCTGAAAAATTAGTTTGTGAAGAGGCAAACTAACCTTGATGCACGAGAAGTGTGCGTTGAACCATTACTAAATGCAAGAAGCATGGGGGAGTGCTTGAAAGTCGATGTCTGTCTACTATTCTTTGTCAATTGTATGATAAAATGGGGGAGAAATTAGTAGAAGCTAAAAGACATCAAAATCAATTATGAGAAAAAATTGGTTAAGCCAAAGTGCTTGGAAGAATAGGGAAGAAGAAGAAACTCAAGAAGATTGGGGAAAAAATCTTCTTAACAGTGATAACTTGGATAAGCTAAGGGTAGTGTTGGTCATTAGGAAATCAGGTAGTATGGGGGTGCTTAAATACAAATCTTGTTTAGTCCATGAATGTATATTTATGTTTTAGGACTAACCCCTCTAATGATTTTCTAGTGTTACTTGCTTATATACTTGAACATGAAAAATGAAATGAAGCAAGCTGAACAAGAATATGCAAAGATCATAGTCTTGTTTTCCATTTGAATATGTACATGTAATTTATGTAACATTTTGTATTCAAATGAGATGTAATAAGGGTGAGATTATAACTGGGTAGCTTTTAGGTTTTTGTCATGAAATTGATAAAGGGGGAGATTGTTAGTGTCTCTATTTGGCCAAGTCCCTAAGTTTGTCAATTCCATGACTTGGAAAGAAGTACTTGCTAGAAGATTGAAGACCCAAGGTGATCAAAAGTAAAGATCATGCTCCACTAGATTGAAGCTCATTGTTATGGCAATCACAAACATGTATTATGACCATAGATGACTTTAGGTGGTGCCCACACCTTAGAGAGGACTATCCCTACGCTTAGTGGAAAAATGGTTAAATATAAAAAAGTCAAGAGAGGAAGCTTGACAGTGAATTGGAACCCAACTTGGAAATATATATTTGGTTTCACTATCAGCTCAACCAATCGATCTCACCGACCCCTTGGTAGAGACAGGATCGACCCATCGTAGTTAAAGACTGGTCGACCAGATTGACGTAGGTTCTGGATCAAAGAACTGTCATTCTGGATAAGCCTTTGATCGAGAGTCTCGTATGCACCAACCCCTCGGTGATAAACTAAACGATCGCTCGTGGTCAAACGACTCGTCGATAAAGATGTTTGAGTTCTGGACTTAAAACTCAGGTGGGCTATCGAGAAAATAGACATATCGTTAAGTTCAAGACTGATCGAGAGTAGCCAGGACTGACCCCTCTGTAAAGGGCGATAGGTCGTTCTGGGTATGACTGGTTTCTAGACTTGAAGCTATGTCAGCATTTCTAGTCACCGACCCCTCAGTGCGCCCGACCTGTCGGTACATTACTGTTGTTACAATTGGTTGCCTTCTCTATATAAACCAATCTTTATGCAACCAGTTGACATCCTTCGCCAAGATCAGTTGAACCCTCATCATTATCAGTGACCTTAAACAAGGGCCAACAGAAAGATCACTCTCTCTCGTGTTTATACTTGGAGAAACATATACAACCAATCTTATGGATTGAATTTGTGAGAGAGAGATAGAGGAAAGTAAAATCATAAACAACCAATCTGTTGATTGAGTTTGTAAGTGAGAAAAAACGAGAAGGTAAGAAAAGCCATAAACAAACAATCTATTGATTGAGTTTGCAAGGGTGTAAAAGAGAAAGAGAAGAACATAAACTAGGAAACCTTTGGTAAAACTAGTTTCCTTGTCACCCTGGATTGTGATTGCTATATGGCAGCTATGAGATGGAACGTCGGCACACATTGGGTGGGATCTTCATGAGGCACACATCAAGAGAAAGAGTTTCAAAGGCAAGTGTTTCTTGGTTCTAATTTTATTTTAAAATCTTTGTTCCGAAAGTGGATTAAGGAAGCTTGGTTCCGGAACCACTATAAAAAATTTGGAGTATCGTCTTCGACACATGTGGTGGGTGGAATTCCCAGCCAAATGGATATGTGGGATTCCTATTCTACAGTGGTGGGTGAAATTCCTAGCCGATTGAGTGAGGTAGAATTCCTACTCTAAAAGTGAGGGTGTAAGTCCCTAGTTAGTGGATTTAGGGGATAACTTCAGGTTGAGCGAGTCCTAACAGTGGATGTAGGTTGGCTAACGAAACCACTATAAATTGGTCTTATGATGATTGATCTTTGTGTGTTTGTATTGAGTATTTAAGTACTTTTCTCAACACACATCACTTTGCATATTGATTATCTTATATCACACATTGTGCACAAGCATCGATAATCAAACAATATGTAAAGGGTCAAAATCTTAGTGTGATCAGTTAAAGAAATTATCACACTAAACAAATCTCTTGATGAAAGTTTCCGTTGTACTTAAAAAAATCAAGAAATTTGTAAACACCATGGAAAATGGAAATGACCTATTCAACCACCCCCCCCCCCCCAAACATTCTCTAGGGTTAATCATGTTGTTCTAGCATCGTGGACAATGGGACCTTCAAGATTTGTTGGGGCGTCCCTCCTATGTGAGGTGGGACCCACAACTTAACTTATAAAGAAATAAAAAAGAAAAGAAAGTGAGAAAAGATAGGAGAAGAACCGTGTATTACAAAACACGGTAGATAGAAGAAAGGAAAAAGAAAACGCACGACAAAAAAAGAGGAAAGTAGTGCACGGCAAAAAAAGAGGGAGGAAGAGAGAAAGGAAAAGATGAAGAAGAGGGAAGGAGAAAAATTTGAGATCTAACCATCGTCTTTGCTCTGTTTCTGCTCAAATTTTGAGGGTTTTTTCCTGACATTGTGGAGAACACATCTACCGGTTCAAATCGTTGTTCAGCATGTCCGCAGACTATCTCTCATATCCTTATCTTTTGTGAGATCTCTCCATATCTTATTTTTCATTCTTGTTGGAATCCACCTTTGGATGAAGAAATACTGTTATTTGTGAGCCTCTAATTTGATTAGAGAGAAACCACTGTAAACCCATTATTTTATATTGGAAGATTTATTCGGAGCTTGACCCGTGGACGTAGGCACATTGCTAGCCATGTAAATTTGGTGTCTTGTGTGATTGATTTATTTTTCAGTTGATTACTTCTATTATTGGTATTATTATTATTATTGTGGCTAGATTTGTTGTATAGGAAAAATTGTGTTTTTTCCAACACGAACAAGAGGGAAGACGAAGGATTGCTGTTTGTGAGGGAGGGAAGGAAGAGGGAGAAAATAGGAGGGTATAATTGGGATTTTCGTTAAAATGGGTACAAGGTGAGGAAAACTAGTGGTGCAAAAATCATTTCCCTAAATCAATGAAGCATGAGAAAAACAAAAAATCCGATCAATGGTCAAATTCGATGGGATCAGGGGCATAAATATCGGATTTTAAAAGGCCGGTATATATCGGCTGATACGATATATATCAGCCGTACATATATAATATCGGCAATATTGACCGATATATCGGTCACGATATCACCGATATTATAATATGAGTGAAAAAATATAAAAAATAGATGGAAAATTGACATTTATTTTTTGACAATTATTTTTTTTCTCATTCTTTGCTTAATCAAAACCAATAAAAATTTATGGTTACATTTCGGTTTTAATGAAAAATAATGGACTTTTCCTTTTTTTAAGAAAATTTAATGGTGATTTTCGTTTTTTGATAAAAATTAATGGTAACTTTTTAAAAAACCAAGGAGAATTAATGGTGCCTAATCAAAACCGATAAAAAATTATGGTTATTTTTCGTTTTTATTAAAATTTAATGTTTACTTTTCGTTTTTTGATGAAAATTAATAATAGCTTAATCAAAACCAATGTAAATTTATGATGACTTTTCCTTTTTTTTAATAAAAATTAATGGTGACTATTTAGAAACTGATGGAATAATTAATGATGGCTTAATCAAAATCGATGAAAAATTATGTTGAGTTCTCTTTTTTGATAGAAATTTAATTGTCATTTTTCTTTTTTTGATGAATTTAATTGTCTTTTTGTTTTTTATGAAAATTAGTGGTGACTTTTCAAAAAACAATGAAAAATAAATAATGGCTAAATAAAAATCGATGAACGTTTATTGTCATTTTTCGTTTTTTGATGAATTTAATTGTGTCTTTTCATTTTTTATGAAAATTAATGGTGACTTTTCAAAAAACAATGAAAAATTAATAATGGCTAAATAAAAACGATGAACATTTATTGTTAGTTTTCGTTTTTTGATGAATGTAATTGTGTCTTTCCGTTTTTTGATGCAAATTTAATTGTCTTCGCTTTTTATGGAAATTAATGATAATTTTTTTTAAAAAAAATGAAAAATTAATGGTGGCATAATCAAATTCGATTAAAATCTATGGTTGTGACTTTCATTTTTTTATGAAAATTTAATGCTGATTTTCGTTTTTTAGTAGATATTAATGGTCATTTTTTTTTAAATGATGAAAATAATATTTGAATATGTAAACGGCCAATATTTTATGAAAAAATTACATATTCAATAAGCCCATAATTATCTATATTTACTGTATTTTTTTTGGATTTTTTTTAAAAAAAAAAGAAAACGGGCTGGGGAGAGATAATGTGCGGCCGAGATCTAAGCCCGGCCGATTTTTCTACCCCTAGGTGGGATAGACGATTTGATTCGGGGGTCCAGTATCAGAAGGTTGCTACATGAACATTAGCATGCAAGTGTACTGTTCAAGTGCTGCAAAACAGAGGCTTATTAGCTTATATCGTCAGTGTTAGAATAAGATTATATTATTTGTATAGGGTTAACTTAGTCTTTTCTTTATGTTTCACTTAGGGTTTTCTTTTTATATATTATTGTCTTAATGGAATGCTAAACCAAGGATTATTGGTTTTTATCATGGTATTAAGAGCCAACAGTTTTTGCATCTGATC
The DNA here is from genome assembly GCA_013350335.1 of Chimonanthus salicifolius. Lineage (NCBI taxonomy): Eukaryota > Viridiplantae > Streptophyta > Magnoliopsida > Laurales > Calycanthaceae > Chimonanthus > Chimonanthus salicifolius. The sequence goes on along the minus strand of CM023533.1, from coordinate 75,260,968 downwards.
TGTGGGTTCTGTTTTGAATTTTTCGATTGGGTTCCCGATCTCGGTTTGATCTGGATTTCATCAGCAACAGAGTTTTTTGTTTGGATCTGGTTTGGTTTTTCATCCCGATTTGGTTAGAAGTTGCTGCCTCCGACCATTGCAGTCTTCCCGTTTGTGATCCTTCAGATCTGTTGCAGAGAAAGCCCTCTTTTAGACTCTCAAATCTGATCTTTGTGCCCCTCTCGCCAATTAGTGTTGTGCTAGTACTCTCGAGATCTCCTTGCTTCCGCCGTCTCACTGCAACAGCCATCTCCCTGTGAGTCCTGCGAGTTCTGCAAGACCGTCTCCCTGCAGCCCTCTCCTTGCTTCCGCCGTCTCCCTGCAACCCGAGTCCTGTACGACTCCTGTTTTGCCTCTGTTTCCTGGTTCTTGCTCGCCGTCTCCCTGGAACCTGGCCTCCATTTGCTGCCAGATCTGAGTGTCTGGGTGGATTTGTTTCACATAGAGGGCTCTGTCAGTCGAGATTTGCCGTCTCTCATCGCCTTGTAAATCTGCGTCTATTCCGTTCAAGACACCTCTCTCTACTTGTCGGCCAGACAGTGTTTTCCAGTAGCCTTGTAACCAGAAACTGGATCGTCTGCAGCTAGTTCTTGAAGCCTCCGCCATCAGCCGGCCTTCAGCCCCTATCCGCCTACCTTCAGCCCCTATCCCGCTGTTCATCGCCTGATTATCACACTGTTCACAGTGCCTCCCCTGCACCTGATCTAATAGGCGGAGATCCACATCCATTGTGAGTTTACACTTGTGATTCTGCAGCAGCACTGCCTTCTTCAGCCTAAACAAACGATCATTTGGTTCGCGTCTTGGTACAGTTAATACAGCAATCATCTGAGTCAGTTGGATTTTAGGGCTCATTGTTTTGGGATTGACTAGTCCATCTGCATCGACCCTACGCAATTTGTTTGGGTTTCCTTGTTTGGCTTTGTCAATCTTTCCCTTTCGTATTGGACTTCTACAGTTCTTTTGTTCTATTAGTTGGTTGTTTGAAGCGATTCTCTGGGTGGCATTTGAAGGACCGATTAAATTTCCTCGTATTCATTGGCTTACTCGTTTGGTGTTTTGTGGAAACGTTTTCTTTGCCAGCCCCTCTCAGTTTGGTGTTTTTGAGGAAACGTTGGATTTTTTGGGCTTCTTGTTTTGGTGGTGAGGGATTTACAATGGCCGGTGAACGTGATGATTCCCTCCAGGCAATTAGTGTCAAGCTCACTGACAACACATATACTTATTGGGCATATGTTATGAAAAACTTTTTGACTGGAAAGAACATGTGGGGTTATGTCTCTAGGAATATTGTTCTTCCTACGGACACCAAGGCTGCTAACTATGCTGCTTCACTGGTTTCTTAGACCACCCATAATTCTAAAATCATCACTTGGATCAATAATTTAGTTGAGCTCTCCATAGGGATGCAACTTGCAAAGTTTTCTACAGCGAAAGAGATTTGGGATCATTTAGAGAGATTGTATAAGCAGTCCAACTTCGCTAAGCGATATCAACTTGAGAATGATGTTCGCTCAGTTCAACAGGGGGATATGGGCATTTAACAATTTTATTCAGTCATGACTGGCTTTTGGGATCAACTTGCATTAACTGAGCCCGCAGACCTCAGTTCCATTGCACTTTATTGTACTTATAGAGAAGAAGGGCGACTCGTTCAATTTTTTACTGCCCTTCGAGATGACTTTGAAGCACTTCGGGGCTCTATTCTTCATCGTAATCCCCTTCCCTCTGTTGATGCAGTGGTTCACGAACTCCTAGCTGAAGAAGTTTGTTTGAAGTCACATGGCGACAATCGTTTTCTTCTCTGCCTAGTTAGACTATTTTAGTTGTGCTATTCCGGTCTCCATCTAGCGTACAGAGTCGACAGCGCCAAGGTGGGAGAGTTGCAACTACTGATTGTCGTTACTCGAAATAGAAAGGTCACTGGAAGGCCCAATGTATTTTGTTATTGAGAAACCAACAACAACAGCAACAACACGTACCGCTACCTAAGCCACATCGCATTGCTACTGTTGTTTCGTCTGGGGATGCGGCATCACCTTTGCTTTCTTTTGTTTCCACACCAGCGAATGCGGTATCACCTTCAACTCCTTCCATCTCCACCCTTGCAGACCAGTCGCAGCACTTCCTCTCTTCTCACCAGCCTAACGCATTGTTTTCTCTAGGTTTGACTCATTCAGCCGCTTCAGGTATTTCTCCTTCTACCTGGGTCTTTGACTCCGGAGCTACTCATCACATGACTCATGATGTTTCTTTATTCACGTCTTTATCTCCTTCTTCATCACATGTTTCTGTCTTAACTGCCAATGGTGCTTCCTTGCCCTTGGTAGGGGTTGGTTTCATTATGTCATCTTCTTTGCGTCTTTCTGATGTTTATTGCATCCCTCATCTTACTTGTAATACTCCAGATTTTTCAATATATCAATTTACTTGAATTTATCCATATTTACGAAAATGCCATTGGATTTATAAATTGAAGGGTTATGATCATAGATGAGAAAAATGGTGGGACCCGTTGCTCAATGTACTTGTATAAGGATTAAATTAAGTTAAAAAGGGTAATATACATTTATTTGGGTCAAAGAGGTTAAATGGGTCAAATGACCCAAATGGGACCCAATGGGTCGTGGTTGACATGTTTGACCATTAGGTGAACTCAAAGCTTAATTGGGTTAAAATGAATTAAATGTTTGAGTTTAGATTGAGTTGAAATAAATGATGGAGTTTAGTTGAGTTGAATTTATGAGTTGAGTTACATTAAAGTAAATGAATGAGTTGAGTTGGGTGAGTTAAATAAATGAGTGAGATGGAATAATTATTTTAAGTGAGTGAAGTGTGTGTAAGATAGTGGTATGAGCTGGTTGCAAGTTTTAACACAATGAAAACGTTGGCTGCATGGATACTTCATGCATGTAACTTCTAAGATAAAAAATAAGTGATAATGGCGTTACATGGAGTTACAACGGTGAGAGGAGTATTTCAAATACAAGTTTATATGCACGTTGGAAATGGTATAGAGTTTATTGTTTGGGTCTTCAAAGAGACAGCCAATGGGGAGACGGTGAAGCACATGGAGTTTCATTTTAAAATGAAGCCCCCATATAAGATGTGAATGAAGGATGGCGGTTATATTGGACTAACAAAGAATAGCCGTTGGTGTGGGAGTTTCATTTCCGTATGAAACTCTCACATCCAATGGTAATGGAGACATTGGAACATGAAAAGGTTTCATTTCATGAGGAAACTCCTATTTGGTTTGTTAATGAGAAAAGGAGTTAAGAGGGGGGTTACACAAATTCAATCAGCAAGGGACGTTGGGAACATGAAAAGGTTTCATTTCATGATGAAACCCCCAAGTAACATAAGGATTTTGGGTTAAGGCAATGGGAGTTACATAAGGTTAACTTTGGGCTGAATTTGAGTAGCCAAAGAAGTTTCATTTCTTATTCTCTCTGTCTCTCTCCCTCTCTTAGACGTTGATCATCATTTCAAAACCAAGAACAGCAGTTGGTTGCTTATTTTCAATTAGTCCTTGGTTGATTTCTTTCATCAAGACAAGTTCAGCCAAAGGGCTTTGGCATCAAAGCTTAGCACATTCATCCAAGGCCAAAGTTCTCTTTCTTTCTCTCTCATTTTCTCTCTCAAATTCATATCACCTGGCTGAAGTATTCCAAGGAGGTTGCAGCAAGGTTAATCTCAGTTAAGAGAACAAGAAGGAAGAGGGAAGGTTAGGGAAGTAAAGGGCCAAGGAAGGAGTCAAAGAACCGAAGGAGACGCGGTATTGGTAAGTGCACTATGAACTTTGTCAAATAAGTTGATTAAGAGAATGTGATCCGGCCATTGTATGGCCAGATCCATCAATGGTTTAGATCAGGTATTATGCTGTCTTTAAATAACAAAATATGGACCATAGGGTTCGGCCCCTTTGGATGGCCGAATCCCATGGGAAAACTTGGTGATTTTTATGGTGTTTGAGAGACAAAATCCATATTATGAAATGGAGGTTTTAAAGGATTTAAAAGGTAGATAAGCTTACTATTTTGGAGTAGCTATGACATGGCTGAACCATGTCAATGTTATGGCTAATTTGCTTATCAACATCATAGATAAATATTGGAGGGTTTTCATTAAGAGAACCATAGGGTTTGGCCATGTGTATGGCCGAACCCCATGGACTGTTTTGATGGATAGTTGGATTAAGTTTATGATGGAACTATGTGGTAATTATATGTTTGTCTATGGACTTAGATTAGGTAAATAATCAGCCATCATGAATGATGGAAAGTGGGGACAAAAATCAGATTGGTGAGGTTCAGCCATGTAGTATGGCCGAACCCCACTAATGGTGATTGATGGACTTAGGGGTTAATTTATATGGATGTATGAAGGGTTTAAAAAGGACCAAAATTAAGTGGTGAGGTTCGGCCATTTGTATGGCTGAGCCCCACTAAGATGGTTTTATTTTAGGCGATGGAAGTTAGCAAAAATAAGCATTGGTTAGACCAATGGCAAAACTGTAAATACAAGATAAATTGTATATGTGAATGGATTGATCAAAAGACTTGAAAAGAGGGGTCCAAAATCAAGTGGTAAGGTTCGGCCATGTTGTATGGCCGAACCCTACCAAAGTATGTGTGAGGTTTGAGGTGGATTAGTTATGATTATTGGTGTTTAAGGAAAATTAAACAAAAGATTAGTCTAAATGGCATAATGGTAATTATGGATGAAATAATCAAAGATGAAATGATCATAGGATTGGTTGTATGGGCCAAAACCAAAGTGGTAAGGTTCAACCATAATGTATGGCCGAACCCTACCAAGGATCATTTGGAGGATTTGGTTATTTGGATGCTTATGGGTTAAATAAAAGAGACCAAAGTTTTAAATGGGTGAGGTTCGGCCATGGGTATGGCCGAACCCCACATAATGGATTTTTGGGACCTAGACTAGGTTGAAATCTTATGGTTAAAAGCTTGACTTGCTGTTATATATATAGGGCCACGGGATTTGGTTGAACAACGTACAAGTTGTAAACAAGAGACGGTTCAAAAGAAGAGCCAAACTAAGTGATTATTGTGTAGGTTTCCTACCTTTATTGTAACCACATTTCTATTTGTTGTTTTATGTTGATTTCGATAAGTTATATGAATGTAAAGTTATGTTTCTAAATGGCATGTTTGCATGGATATCTCATGAATGGCATGGGATGATATTGTTGCAACCGGAGGCCACACTCCGTCGGGGCGTCCGAAAGACCACTGTGGGGTACCTTGATGATGAGAATCCCATCAAGAGGAATCCGGAGGCCACACTCCGTCGGGGCGTCCGAAAGACCACTGTGGGCTACCTTGACGATGAGAATCCCGTCAAGAGGAGGCTATGTAGAATGGTGATGGGTGGGACTCATTACATGTTCATTTCATACATACATGTTTTTATGGAATTTCGTCACAAATGTATGATTATATTATTTGCATGTTTTTATACTAACCTTGTGGTAGCCCTATTCGGAAACACTACTGGGCGCGTTGATCTAACGCCCTATCTCTACCCTTAGTGGATGACGCAGGAAAGACAAGGAATGAGGATCGAGAAGGGGACCAAGCAAAGGAGCTTGGGCGGTTTGAATGATTTTGAATGGACTTTGAATGGACTATTTATGGACTGGTTATTTGAGTTATTTGGACAATGTAATTTGGTAATTAGATGTGTTGGCATGTAATAAGTAGTTAAGTAGATGCTATGGTTTGATTTATTTTAGATGGATTGATTGAACGATTAGTTAAGATTGTTTAGTAATTTTTGGAGATTATGATTATGTACTTTGCTATCTTAAGTTAAAAAATAGATTAGTCTTAGGATCTATTATAACCTCAATTAGATTAAGACTCAGTATATTCCGTAAGTTTATTGTACCATGTGTGGATCGATTCTTATGGACTTAATCCATATGCACATGGGCTTGGCCAGTTAAGGGTCGGACTTTAGAAGTCCGAACTTAACTCGCGTCGTGACACTCCGCCTCGATCACTTGGTTGATTATTATATTTTAAAAAAAAAATAAACTCTGATTATTAGAGTGAAAAGGGCGGGGTGTTACAGTTGGTATCAGAGCGAAACGGGAAGTTGAATCTTCCGAATTAATATTAAGACGGTTTCATGTCTCACTGATGGATAAGAATCCCAACTGACCGACTCTTCGGAGTCCGCTGACTGGGGGCCGGATTAATTTACTTCATGGACTCAGACTGAACAATCAATCTGAGAACAACAAAGTCGCAAAAGTACAATCATTATAATGGATTTACAAAACATAGCAAAATAGGAAATACTTCCCCAATACTTTCCCCCAATTGAGAAAAACAAACATAGGGAATTTAGAGATTCTCCCCTCAAAAACAAATAGAAAACCAAGTTTACTTATTTGGAAATCTCCCCAAAATAGTGAAAAGCACAAACTTTATGAAGAAACTAAGTCATTAATGTTTTTATGATTTAGGGAATGGCACCAAAAAGAAAGATTCCCCAAAGCAAGAAAGGAAAGGAAAAAGTAATACCACTTATCCAATATGAAGAAAGGAGGGAAAGAACTCCACCAGGAAAGGAACAATCTCAGAAGGAACAGTCTCAGAAGGAGCTGTGCCAAGATGAACAAGGGGGTGGCCGATCACATCATGAGGAAGAGTCACACCACTCAGAAGAATCACATCATTCCAGGCAAGAAAGGAGGGAGCGTGAGCAACAATCTCAACAAGAGGAAGGGGGGAACAACAGCGGTATGCATATACCACATGTGCCGCCTGAACTTCAGGGCTTAGTTGAAGCAGTGGTAACCTCTGTACTCCAGCAACATATGAATGGAAGTGAAAGTTCCAAGGATGCCAGTGACCGGAGTATGGCTCGAGAATTCCAGCAACAGCATTCTCCCTACTTCAAAGGGAAGGATGGTGCTGTCGGAGCCGAGCACTGGCTGAAGAAGATCACGCAGATCTTAAATTTACTTAAGATCTCGAGTCATGCTGACAGGATTCTATTGGCTACTTCACAACTGATAGAAGATGCCGGTAAATGGTGGGAGGTGGTGGAGAAGCAGAGAGAACTCATACCAGTTAAAGAGAGGACGGCCATGACATGGGATGAGTTTTCAGCGCCCTATCTCTACCCTTAGTGGATGCCGCAGGAAAGACAAGGAATGAGGATCGAGAAGGGGACCAAGCAAAGGAGCTTGGGCGGTTTGAATGATTTTGAATGGACTTTGAATAGACTATTTATGGACTGGTTATTTGAGTTATTTGGACAATGTAATTTGGTAATGAGATGTGTTGGGATGTAATAAGTAGTTAAGTAGATGCTATGGTTTGATTTATTTTGGATGGTTTTATTGAACGATTAGTTAAGATTGTTTAGTAATTTTTGGAGATTATGATTATGTACTTTGCTATCTTAAGTTAAAAAATGGATTAGTCTTAGGATCTATTATAACCTCAGTTAGATTAAGACTAAGTATATTCCGTAAGTTTATTGTACCATGTGTGGATCGATTCTTATGGACTTAATCCATACGCACATGGGCTTGGCCAGTTAAGGGTCGGACTTTAGAAGTCCGAACTTAACTCGCGTCGTGACGCTCCGCCCCGATCACTTGGTTGATTATTATATTTTAAAAAAAAAAATTCTGATTATTAGAGTGAAAAGGGCGGGGTGTTACATTACTCCTCTGAATTTGTTTTCTATTAGTCAACTATGTGATTCTGGCTATATTGTTAATTTTTCTCCCACTTCGTGTTCTGTGCAGGATCCTCATTCCAAGAGGCTGATTGGGACCTACCGTAGAGAAGGAGGATTATATGTTTTAGAGTGGCTCCGTGTTCCTGCTGTCACTTGCCTCTTCAGTTTATTTATCATCTTTTCGTTTGAGTCCCACTTCATCTAGTTTTTATTTGTGGCATTCTCGCCTTGATCATGTTTCTAGTTCCCGTTTAAAGCATTTAACTTCTACAGGAGCTTTAGGAAATTTACATTATAGTGATATTTCTGATTGCAGTGGATGTAAACTTGCAAAGATTTTTGCATTGCCTTTTAATAAAAGTTCATCTATTTCTCTTGCTTCTTTTGATTTAATTCATTCTGATGTGTGGTGACCAACCCCTCTTCTCACAAAAGGGGGGTCTCGATATTATGTCTCCTTTATTGATGACTATTCCCGTTTTTGTTGGATTTATTTGATGAAACGTCAATCAAAATTTCTTACTATCTTTCAAACGTTTCGTGCACTCATTCGCACACAATTCTCTGCCACTATTACATGCTTTAGAGGTGATCTGTGTGGCGAGTATACCTCTGGTGCTTTCTCTGATTTGCTTGCCTTAGATGGGACTATTCATCGGTCCTCTTGTACTGACACTCCCAAGTAGAATGGGGTTGTAGAGAGAAAACATCGGCACATCATTGAAACTGCTCGATCTTTGTCACTCTCTGCTAGTGTTCCTAGCCTCTTTTGGGGAGAAGCGGTTCTCACCGCAACTCATGTGATTAAAAGAATCCCTTTTGCTATCACTTCTGACAAATCACCATTTGAACGTTTATCTGGCAAAATTCCAGACGATTTCTCCTTGAAAGTTTTTGGTTGTGCATGTTTTGTCCTTCGTCCGCACAATGAGTGCACAAAATTATCTGCCCAGTCTACACTGTGTATTTTTCTTGGTTATGGTGAGGGTCAAAAGGGATATCGCTGTTATGATCCCACTGCACAGAAATTGTATGTCTCACGTCATGTTGCTTTTATTGAACATATTTCTTTCTATTATGTTCCTTCACATTCTAGCACTTTTGGTATGTCTGAGCTTCTATATATTGACCCCTTCTCTCATATTGATGATTTGTCTGTGTCTGATCCTTCCCTTGCTTTACCTAACTCTGTTCCTTCTATTTCTTCTACTCCTGTTGCAGTTTTACCTTCTACAGATATTTCTCATCCCTCTCCTACAGCTGTCTCTCCTTCGACTTCTGCTGATGAGGATCTTGTTACTTCTCGTTACCCTCCACGAATTTGTAAGCCTCCTACTCGATTTGGTTATTCGTTTGATGACTTTGCTTATTATTGTTATTCATCTTCATTTTCTTCGTTTCTCACATCCATTCATGCCCTCTCTGAACCAACCTCCTATAAGGAGGCTATTTGTGATCCTTTATAGCAACATACAATGGATGAGGAACTTTCTGCATTACACAAAACTGGTACGTGGGAGTTGGTAGCTCTTCCTCCAACCAAACGTGCAATTGGTTGCAAATGGGTGTATAAGATTAAGACCAGGTCTGATGGTTCTGTGGAGCGATATAAGGCTCGATTAGTTGCTAAGGGTTTTAGTCAGGAATATGGTATTGATTACGAGGAGACTTTTGCCCCTGTTGCAAAAATGACCTTTGTTCGCACTTTACTTGCAGCTTCTTTAGTTCGTCAATGGCCTTTGTCGCAGATGGATGTTAAAAATGTCTTTCTAAATGGTGATCACTCTGAAGAAGTTTATATGCTTCCTCCTCCAGGTGTTGTTCATCGTCCTGGGGACGTTTGCAGACTTCGAAAGGCCTTATATGGTCTCAAATAAGCACCGCGTGCATGGTTTGACAAGTTCTCCACAGTGATTGAGTCTCTTGGCTTTCACTCTAGTGCTCATGACTTTGCTCTATTTGTTCGTTCCACCTCTGTTGGTCGTATCCTTCTACTTTTGTATGTTGATGAAATGATCTTGACAAGTGATGATCTTGATGGTATTGTCCTGTTAAAGTTACAGTTGCACAACAAGTTTGACATTAAAGACTTGGGGCCCTTGTGATATTTTCTTGGGATAGAAGTTGCCTCTTCCCCGAAGGGTTATCTTCTCTCTCAATCTAAGTATGCTGCCGATGTTCTTCGCAGAGCTCATATTTCTGACACCAGATTAGTTGCAACGCCTTTAGAGCGCAATGTTCATTACACTTCCTCTGATGGTGTGCCTTTGTCAGATCCCATACTATATCGCACTACAGTCGGTAATTTAGTTTATTTCACCATTACGCGGCCTGACATTGCCTATGCTGTTCATATTGTGAGTCAGTTTATCTTTTCACCAACCACTGTTCATTGGGCAGCCGTTCTTCGTATTTTACGATATCTTCGAGGCACTTTATATCAGAATTTGTTATTTCCTTCGTCATCTACTTTGAAGCTCCGTGCATTCTCTGATGCTGGCTGGGCAGGTGATCTTTCTGATCGCAAATCTACTACTGGCTTCTGTGTTTTCTTGGGTGACTCTCTCATTTCATGGAAAAGCAAGAAGCAGTATGTTGTTGCTCGTTCATCTGCTGAAGCTGAGTATAGGGCTATGGCTTCTACCACAACTGAGATTGTTTGGCTTTGTTTGTTACTTGCAGACATTGGTGTTTCTTTCTCTGCATCCACGCCTATGTATTGTGGTAATAAGAGTGCTATTCAAATAGTACATAACTCCATTTTTCATGAGCGCACCAAGCACATTGAGTTGGACTGTCATTTTGTGCGTCATCATCTTCAGCTTGGCACTATTACTCTTCCATTTGTCCCTTCTGTATTACAACTGGCTGACTTCTTCACGAAGTCTCATACCATCTCACGCTTTGTTTTTTCTTCTTAGCAAACTCTCGGTGCTTACCACTGTAATATCATGAGTTTGACGGCGGGTGTTAGAATAGGATTTTAGAATAGTATTATATTATTTGTATAGGGGTAACTTAGTCTTTTCTTTATGTTTCACTTAGGGTTTTCTTTGTATATATTATTGTCTTAATGGAATGCTAAACCAAGGATTATTGGTTTCTATCAGTCAGTACCACCTTTGGGGAAGTTTTCTGCAGTAAGAATGCTATTTTCTACCAATCTAGCTAGATTCGGCTACATTAGCAGAAAATCCACCTCCCAAAAGATGTTTCTGGCGAAGGACTCAATTGGGTGGCCTACAAACTGTATCCAACGGCTCAAAAACGCATTGCATGAAAGTACTCCATCACCCTTTCGTCTTCTTTCTTTCTTTGTTTTTCTCTTTCGTAAAAAAGAAAAAAGAAATTGTCTTGCAGACATGGAACCCCATCAACAATAAGAAGTTTGAGACACTCCCTTATGTGCCGCCTCTTTCCGAAGATTCGATCGAAAAGGAGATCGATTACATTATCTCCAAGGGTTGGATCCCTTGTTTGGAATTTGATGAGGTAGTTGTTACCCTTCTTGTTAGAAACTGATCGCTGCTTTTGATGTTCATTATATGTTTAAACATGTATGATGCTTTCATATTAAGAAATATTGGATCACTTTTTTCTTTCTACAAATGTAAAAATATTAGCGATGACTTACTGCTCATTAAGGGATTTGATTGTAAATCATTATATTCCAATTGTATAGCTTTCCTTTGTTTGTAGTTTGATTTGTGCATTCATTTGTTGTATTTTCATTTATAAATAAACATTCACCGTTCTTCCATCGATTGAGGAAGACACAAATTTGTGTGTCATTTTCAGATTTCACATGGTATCAACGTCAGGTTCGAAATGTTTTTTCCTCCCTCATTTTTCTAGTTTCTGCATCCAGGAACGAATTTTTTTTTTCTTCCGCTCTGTCTGCCTCTGCAAGCAGCCAACACTTGGATTTTTAGATCTGCTCATTCCCTTGAGCGGCCTCTCCGACGCGTCTTCTTTGTCGCTCTCAGATATGAAGAGCTTCATCTCGATCTTGCCATTTCTTTGGTGATTCCATTGCCGCATTGGACCCGCATCATATCGATCCTCTTCTGTACAGAATCATGGTTTATGTTGTCTGCACACATCATCCGTCGGCCTGCTTTCTCTTGTGTTCCTTGCTGCCGTTCGCTCAGATCTGAGCCTCTCGTCATTCCACTGCGATTTTTCTACAGATCGTTGTTTGAAGATCACAACAGACCTGCTGATTCTCTCTGTTTGCAGGCCACTGTTTGCTGCTCGGGTTCGACACACGACCATCTCTTTTTCCTCGATTGAGATCCAGATCGCAACCCCGATCTCTACTGTGTTCGCCCTTATTGTTGTTTTTTGCACAGCCAACAACAGATCGTCCCTGCTGCTCGCCTGTAGTCTTTTTCTCTACTGCCGACCTCTCCTCTAGACCTCATTTCAGATTCCTGCCTCCTCGCTGGATCTGCCATACATCTTCCTGCTGCTCACCAAACACAGAAAGATCTTCAGCGATGGACTCTGCACGCCGGCATCTCACCGCATACCAAATCTGGATTACAGTCCAGACCCTGTGATTGTAGCCATCGCCGCTCTCTGTTGCTATCCAAAGACGGCATTGTATTCGTCCGCACTGCACGTTGCACTGCCCAAGCTTTCAGATCTGATTTTGGCCAGATCTAGGCTTACAAACACACAATCCCTTCGAGTCCTTTTTCTTCTCCTCCAATTGTGGACCTCCATCACCAGATTGGCTACATCTGGCCACGCTGCTGCTGTTTTATTCCTGGATTGCTGCTTCAACGGGTCTCTTCTTAAGGCACAACCAGCTCTGCCTCAACCTTTTCATCGTCCCTGCTCTGGATGGTGATCTGATTAGTGCAGTATCAGCCGGCACCTCTTCCAGTTCTGATTGCTTTGTCTTTTTTTCTTTTCATTTTTTTTTACACAAAAAAAAAAAACACCATAAGAGGAAAAACAACACAGAAAAAACGATTGCAGCCAAGCCTTCATCACCTTGGACTTTTTGCACACCTGATCCTACACTCAGAAAGGCAGAATATAAAGACACTGCAGCCCATTCTAATTCCTGCACATAGGATTCTACTGCAGCCCCTTTCTCCCTCGATTGCTTTGCGTTTCTTTGCCCTCACTCATCTCCTATGGCTTTTCTCAGTCTAAGTCTAATTATTCTTTATTTACACATCACACGCCAGTTCTTCGACCTTTGTTTTGGTCTATGTGGATGATATTATCATCACTGGTACCGATGATTTGGCTATTCAACGCCTCAAACACTTCCTTGAAGAGAAGTTTTATATTAAAGATTTGAGGCGTCTCAAATATTTTCTTGGCATTGAAGTTGCATGTCCTAAGCAGGGCATTTTCCTTTCTCAACGAAAATACATTCTTGATATTCTCAAGGATACCAGATTTATTGGTGGATGTGTCTCAGATTTTCCTATGGAACAAAAGCTGTGCTTATCACTTGATGATGGGACTGTACTTCTTGATCCCACCATATATCGTCGTCTCGTGGGTCGTCTTATCTACCTCAATGTCACCAGGCCAAATCTTAATTATGCAGTACATATCCTCAGCCAGTTTATGCACTCTCCTCGTAGTGCACATTTGGACGCCGCACACCTTATCATTCGCTATTTGAAGGGTTCTGTCAGTAAAGGAATTCTTCTCTCTTCTTCTAGCGGTCTTCATCTGTAGGGCTATTGTGATTCGGATTGGGCTGGTTGTCCCACGACTCGGAGATCCACTACTGGTTATTGCACTTTTCTCGGTTCAAACATCATTTCTTGGAAGACGAAGAAGCAGGTCACATTTCCCGCTCCTCCGCTGAGGCTGAATATCGAGCCAAGGCTACCTTGCCCTGTGAACTTCAATGGTTGAAGTACTTGCTCAATGATCTTGGTATCCTCATTCTTCTCCTATCACATTATTTTGTGACAATCAAGTGGCTTTACACATTGCCAATAATCCCGTTTTTCATGAACGGACGAAACACATTGAGCTTGATTGTTATTTCGTTCGGGAGAAACTTCAGTTTGGGCTCCTTATTCCTCATTACATTCCTTATTTTCATCAACTTGTAGATGTCTTCACCAAGCCTTTGGTGAAAGATTCATTTCATGATCTGATTCGCAAGCTGGGTGTTATTCACATACACGCTCCACCTTGAGGGGGAGCATTAGCGATGACTTACCGCTCATTAAGGGATTTGATTGTAAATCACTAGATTCCAATTGTATAGCTTTCCTTTGTTTGTAGCTTGATTTGTGTATTCATTTATTGTATTTTCATTTATAAATAAACATTCTCCGCTCTTCCATCGATTGAGGAAGACACAAATTTGTGTGACATTTTCAAATTTCACAAAAAAGGAATCAAAAGAAAATTCACAAACAAAGAGGACGAAGAAGGGTAAGAAATCTGAGATCATCAGATATTAAAACTCACTATACCGACTTGACTCGGTGGGTGAACTGTTGCATGTCTCGACTCAGGTCTAAGGTGGGTCCAATTTAGGAAGGAAAAAGAAAAAGAAAAGAAAAGAAAAAAAACTCTTCTAAGAAATTATTCACGGTGTCACGACCAAAAAATCTTGAATAGCCTTGTGTTGTCAGAAATAGATTAATTAAAATGATAATTTTTTTTACTTGAGAGTCACATGAGGGCTTTTGTTAACTTTAAACAAGCTAAGAAGCAAGTTTGGTTTTCTCTCACAATTTGTATGGGTTAGAGAGAGGTAACACACTTGTAATAATAAAGCTTAAGTCTCTCAATTTAGTAACATACAATCATAAAGAGAATGCATGAAAATATACGTATTTATTCAATAGTGGATTCTACACATGTCTTTAAATAAGAAAGCAAACAAACAACTAACTCCCCATCACTATAACATGTTTTAAGTCTTAAGGACCCATTACCACAGCATGACTTAATTCTAAGGATCCATTACCACAACATGGGACAACACTTATAGCCATGATCTAGCAACTGAGATTCATCTAATGACATCTAATCCCTTATTGATAGGAAAACACTATCCCACATTCATAACCACTATCTCCCATTGATAAGAATGACCATCCATATCCTAGATGATGGGGGTGTAGGATGACTCAAAAAAAACAAGTCAAACATGAACTAATACACTTTAACATGAAAATAAATCATTGGAAGTGATTTTTGCACCCCATTTTTTTACCCAACGTGCACCTCCTCATAGGTGAAATTCCTAGTTTACTCAAAATTAACTTTTGACTTTTTTTTTTCCCACTTTCTCGGTCCTTATTTTTTTCCCTGCCTTGACGTCGGCATTTTATTTCATTTCCTCCCGCTATCCAAAGCACTCATCTCTCGCTGCTTCTTTCTTGTCCCGGTCTCTTTCACTCTCTCCTTCATGGGTCAAAGCTATTTGTAATTATTCCAGTGAGAACTGAAGCTCGAGATGAATTTTTTTTTTTTTTTGCAGGAATGAACAGAAAAGAGAGAGGAATTTAAATCCCAGAATTCACATTTCCTTCATTTTCTTCTCTCTCAAATGTTTGTTTATTTTGAAAACCACTATTCTATACCAGTCCTCAATATGGCCACAAGCTGGACAAAGCGACTTATGTGAGAAAGTTCAAAGTTATGCTCTTCTCTTTGGAAAGGGACTCATATAAGAGATTTTTCCCCTTTAATCGGTTTCTGGTTGTTGACAGCGTAGTGGAGAAGGTTGATCATGTCCGACTCTGGCTTTGGAGGGCTGTTTCATCCTCCCAACACCTGCCATCTCTAACTCTCCTCTCACTCTCTCTCTAAGACTACGGTTGGAATTCAAGAGTCGTGTTTCAGACAGTCTCCTCCGGTGAATATGAATGCAGAAGATGATCTCTGGCAAGGAAAGATGACAAACACATGAAAGACTTGCTGATGGATGGTGGGATCATGAATGTTGATATTTTAAAGAGAACTCCAACGAGACTTCTCCAAATGGCTCGCTTCATGGAGCTGCTCTTTGTTGTCAAGTTTATCTTCCAGACTTTTAACAAATTTCGATATTTTATTTTTGAACATATAAAAATTAAAAATATAAAATATGACAAATTGAGTAGACGAGAAAGAAGCAACGAGAGATGAAGGATGCTTACTAAAGGGAAGGGAATAGTGGAAGGGGCTTTGGATAGCCGGGGAGATGAAATAAAATGTGGACGTCAAGGCGGGGAATAAAATACCGACCGAGAAAGCAGGAGAAAAAAATGTCGAAAGTTACGTTTGGATAAAACTGGAATTTCACGTGAGAGGGGTGCACATTGGGTAAAAGTGGGGTTGCAGAAGTCACTTCCCCAAATCAATATACTAATATGGATTTTATGCATTAGTTTCTAACATCTTTGAGCATTTAGAAATCCGATTCGCTAAATCTTATTCTGTACTGTTTAAAGAATCAAGATGTTATTAAAACATTATACTGAAAACTCAATAAAATTCAATTAATACAAGTCCAAAGCGATCAACCAGTAGCATCGGAGCATCGTTCTCATTTCAGTGGAACTGCTGCACTTTGTCGCTAATATAACTATTTCAATGGCAAAATATAAAAATAAAACCCATTTGGAAATTCTTAGAAAACAACTCCCAACTGATTTTTTTTCCTTTCTTTATTAGAAAAGAAAAGAATATGATAGTTGAGATGACAATACATCAATGATCTGATCTCTCAGCTCTCACCTTCACAAATGGACAATCAATTTGTCAACGGTAGGACTCCACCAAGTTTGATTGTGAAATGAATTGCTATTTCATCATCTAAATGGAAGTAAAGTGCGGTAGGCTTCTCGTGTGAAAGATGTGAGTTTGGCCTTGAGCCGTGGGATAGGGAAGTGAGATGAGAAGGAAGAGCGATGGAAGTTGGGTAGATGTTTTCGTGGGCCTTTTCGAGGGTGTCCGACCTCCTAATTATTTCTTTCGAATGGATAATAATTCATTGATAATATGCATGAAAACCGAGAATACATATAGATTCTCGTCCTTGATTCAAGGAGAGATTACAATTTGAATTCAAAGCTAATCAAAGCTAATCCTAATAAGACCTACCACAAAAAGAAACTAAGGAGGGAGAGCCACATGGGACATCTCCCTTGATTATTGCCTAAATCCTAGCCAATACACCTTATCTCATGCTCATCGCATGGCTGGCCGACGAAAGATAGATAATCTGGGTACACGTGCCATGGGTAATTATGCACGTAACATCCCTCGTGGCTTGAATTCGACATCGTCCTCGAGGAGGAAGGTAAGAAATTTGGCCCACAATTTGTGATACTCGTCCTACGTGGCATCGGTACGCTCAAGGCCTCGCCATTGGACTAAGACCTTAGTAATGGCTCGCCGTCCATATTTGGCCACTTTTCGATCCAATATCGCTTCAGGCTCTGGAATGACGTCACCTTCAAGGTCTACGTCAGGAAGGGCTGACTGCCATAGGGCACTGTTCCCAACTCTCCGTTTGAGGCAAGAGACGTGGAACACATGATGAATCCGACACGAGTCTGGAAGATCCAATTTGTAAGCCACACTCTCAATTTTCTGAATAACTTGAAAGGGCTGTAAAACTTGGGTGCAGCTTAAAGTTTTGCCGTAAACTTAGAGACTGTTGGTGGTAGGGCTCTAGACGCAGGAACACCCAATCCCCTACTTTAAACATTCGTTTAGTACGCAGCTTATCAGCAAAGAATTTCATACGTTGTTGAGTGTGGGAAAAATTATCTTTTAACAATTGCAAGATCATTTCTCTACTTTTAAGCTCTTTTTCAATTGCATCCACCTTGGTTGTGCCTTTAAGATAGGAGATCAACTTGGGCGGAGGGCGTCCATACATGGCCTCAAATGGGGTCATTTTTGTGGGAGTATGGGTACTGGTATTATACCAGTACTCAGCCAAACTTAACCATCTGCTCCACTCTTTGGGATGAAGCCCACAAAAACACCTCAAATAGTGCTCAACACACTTATTGACCACATCCATCTGTCTATCAGACTGGGGATGGTAGGCTTAGCTCATGTTGAGGGAAGCACCTTGCAACTTGAAAAACTCCTTCCAAAACAAGCTGAGAAATATAGGGTCCCGATCGCTAACAATGGAGGTGGTCATACCATGTAATTTAAAAATGTGGTCAAGGAATAGCCAGGCCACACTCAAAGCCGTATACGGGTGAGATAATGCCACAAATTGACCATATTTTGAATGACGGTCCACCACCACCATGACCGTGCTCTTACCCATAGAAAGCGGCAATCCTTTTATGAAATCCATTGAAATGGACGACCAAATGTCTGATGGAATATTCGGCGGTTACAAAAGACTAGCAGGGCGCACATTCTCACATTTGTTTCGCTGACAAGAGTAACATTGCTTGATGTACTCACGGGCATCCCTCCGTATCTCGTGCCAAAAGAATTCACGCTTCAGACGATGCTATGTTTTGTGGTAGCCCGAATGGCCCCCTACTGGGATGTCATGCATGTGAACTAAGATGTCCTTTTTCATAGGGGACCGTGGGGAAAGATAAAGTGGTCTTTTATAGAAGAGAATGCCGTTCTGCTCCGTGTAGCGTGTGGGGTCCAATGAGCCTTCTTTAAGTTGGGTGAACAAGTGTTGGACGTGTGGATTAGTGGAATGCTCACTTCTCAACCTTTCCACCCATGAAAGGATCGGAAATGAGATATGAAATAGCTCACCCTCTTTTCTTGATAGCACGTAACCACGGTATTAGACTGACCACTTCGATACTCAAATGCTAAAATCATAGCCAAAGAGTTTGGAGACTCATTGTTGTTGCATTGGAGTGCGTATCTTTTGTTCCAAAAGGAACTTGAGAATCCTTTGGTCTGTCTTCACCACAAACCGGCGACCCAATAAATATGGCCGCCATTTCAGTACGGCCAAGACTAGAGCAAACAACTCTTTTTCATATATGGATAGGAAGAGAGAATTTCTGTGTAATTATTTACTGAAGAAGGCCAATGGTCGATCATGTTGAGTGAGGACAGCCCCCACCCCTACCCCTTAGGCATCGTACTTTACGTGGAACTCATGTTGGAAGTCTGGTAGGGCTAAGACAGGTGGTGCGCTAATAGCTCTTTTTAGTGCTGCGAATGCAGCATTAGTCTCGACTGACCTATCAAATGAATTCTTTTTGAGTAGGTCAGTTAAGGGCTTAGCTATCTTTCCATAATGTCGGATGAAACTGCGGTAGTAACTTGTGAGGCCCAAGAATCCCCTTAGCCCCCGAACCGTCTTTGGGATTGGCCAATCAATCATGCAACGTATTTTTTGGGTCAGCTCCCACGCCATCATTAGATATGATATGGCCCAAATAATCTAGAGAGAAACACCCAAACCTACACTTACTTCTCTTGGCAAATAATTGGTGATGACAGAGGACTCCCAATACACACTTCAAGTGTTCCAGATGCCTGGCTAGAGAGGCACTGTAGACTAGTATATCGTCGAAAAATACTAAGACAAACTGCCGTAGATAGGGCATGAAAATCTCATTCATTAGGTTTTGAAAGATGGATGAGGCATTTGTGAGCCCAAAAGGCATGACAAGGAACTTATAATGTCCCTCGTGAGTGCGAAACGCAGTCTTGGATATGTCATCCCGTATGGACCCGGATTTGATGGTATCCAGACCGTAAATCCAGCCTGGAGAATACCTGAGCACCTATAATTCATCTAATAGCTTTTTAATGACCGATATTGGAAACTTATCCTTTAGCGGTCTGTTGATTGAGGGCACGGTAGTCAATGCATAACCTATTCGAGCCATCATTTTTACGAGCCAACAACATTGGGGATGAAAAAGGCCTCTAGCTTGGATGAATCACGCCACTTTGTAACAGTTCACCTAATAACTTCTCTATCTCAGTCTTTAGATAATAAGGATCTCTGCAAGGCCTGATACTGATTGGCTTAGCATCCGGTAAGAGGGGAATGTTATGGTCATGAGCTTGAACTGGAGGTAGGCCTCGAGGGGTCTCAAAGACATCCGCATAGCTATTAAAAGGTGGCTCAACCTCTACTGGGTTTGTTGGGGCATGTTCTATCACACCCCGACCCGAAAAGTGGGCTAGGAACGTTACTGATTTTTTTTTTGAAATCTGAAACTAAACTCAAGAAATCTAACTGGGCTGGATCAACGGTTAGGCCCAAAGGTCACACATGATCTCAACATGCTGACTAAAACACATAAAATAAGTCTACCCAAAAGAAACACAAACGTAAACACATAATTCCATCAACAAATTATTATTACAACATAATCAAAGTAACTACGGAACACATGGTAGTTCAATACATTAAGTCAATACAAACTAAGTACCACACACGGTACTTTACATAAACAAATGGTTCAAGGAACCAAAAGACAAAGATAGCGGAATTCCCCTCAGTGGGAATCCTAAGGCAACGCAGCCGCTCATCCATCCTAAGCTTCATACTGAGGGTTCTCCTCCTCGGGCATATCTCCTAAAATGTGAGTGGTGTGAACTAACTAACCTAGTGAAGGAAATATATCAATGCTGTCTGATAAGACATCAGGTTAGTTAAATAATCAACATTTGCAATATGATATCTCATGTTTGACAATATAATCTCAACATCAAGTATAATCTCAACATCATTCCATTACTGCTGTCATCCATCGTAACACCAACATACTACGCTGAGACCATCGTATGAAGTCCCTACACTGTCAAAATACATCCTTACAAGTATATCTTCGGCCTTCCCATGGCCGATACTGACACTCCTCAAGTCAGCAACTGTCAACACCCCTGGTCCAATAGATGTAAACCATCTCACACACATGGCCGATATTGTTTCAATAGTCAAGGGCACGTGGAAGCAGTATTACACATCTCATATGGTCAACATCATAAACATTCACAATTATCATAAGCACTTCTTACAACAGTGCATCATGTCCGGGCACATGGCTGGGTTCATCAAACTTGAAACCACTCATTGCTCAAGATTCATCTCATTAAACCTAATTACACCTACTGCAAAGTTAAGTCCTCGCACCGAAATTGTGTGGTATCACGATCTCTGTTTAACATGCAAATAAGTGTGCAATCAATAGTTGGTCAATATAGCATTCACATAAATACATACAAGTAGCATTTCAAAACCATACTGTTTTCCCAAAAATCTCCAAGGTACATGGAACTGAGTCTCCTATTTGGTTTCTAACCATTTTAAGTTACAATAATCCACAATATAATAATAAGGTGCTCAGACCAAATCTCACATTATCTTCTGGTCATGACCAGATTGACGTATTGAGCTAAGTCTAGATACTCAGGTCACTTCTCGTATTGTCTTGTGGATAGGACCAGATTGACATGTTGAGTAAGGCCTCGAGGTCACTCAGTGCCCGACAGATATAGCGTCGGCCTGAAAGTGAAGTCACTCAGTGCCCGACAAATAGAGTCGGCCTGGAAGTGAATACAAATAGTATATATACTATAGTAATAAGAGAAGAAGAGTTAGTACACTTTTAATTTATCAAGTGGGTATAAACATCTCAATTAAAACTTAGCATCTAAACATGCATAATTAATCAATCAAGATTTTACATTAAAAAACTAGGTTCCTCGGAACATGCCTCGGAACCAAGTACTGTGGCTTCAGATCATCCGAACAACTGTCTAAAACTAGTCACAGACTTCGGAACTTGGGTCTGTTTTCGGATCTTCCGAAGGTCAGGTCTCGGATCGTTCGAAGGTCCTTTTGAACCGAAAAACAGAGAAAAACAGGCATCGGTGGGTCCGCGTGTGTCTCGGATCATGCCGAGAGACGCTCAGATCGTCCGAGAGGGGTTCGGTCCTTCCAAACAGGACTCGGAACGTCCCGAACAGAGACAGGCAATGGTTAGCCTCTGGCCACTTCGGTACTTCGAGCCGAAGCTCGGAACGTCCGAAGGGTCACATTCTGACTTTCTGAAGAGGGTTACTCTCGGATCGTCCGAAGCACAACTCTCGGACCGTCCGAGAGTCGTCTTCCTCCTCTGTCTGCAACAACAGATAGTAATGGGCAGCACACTATGAAATACAAATAAAAAAACAGTGGGTTTTCTGGATTCGGTTTTTACATCCAACCGGTTAGATGGACTCCTTAGTGAATCCTCTTTCCATAGGGAGTAGTTTGAAACTTTAACACTTAATAAGCATTCGGATTTTAACACCAAAACCACACTGGCATAAGAAAAACCATATTTTTCCTTAGACTTGAAATCCATTTTACTCACTCAAAACTTAGCCAAATTTACTCTTTCTTGACTCTAAATGGACTGAAATTTAAAGACGAACACAAAGGTTACCTTCGCTTCGGTTCGTAGGTTGAAAATCCGGGCTTTCGAAAAAAAACTTCCTCTTTAAGCTACGATTAAGGAAAACTTTGAAAAACAGAGAGACTGGGGGAGAAAGATTGGCTGGTTTCTCAGCTGAGACTGAGAGATGGATATGTGGGGGATTAACAGCTGAGCTGAGAGGGTAATTTTATAGAACTAGTTGAGCAATGGGTGATGGCCAGCAGCCGCTACATGCATCGGCTGGTCGACGTCCCAACAGTAACGGCAGGATTCTTATTGTTGGTTGCAAATAAGTCCCTCTAAACTTCTAGTTTTACAAATAGGCCCTTTTTTTTTTATAAATAATTCAGTTTTTGACTTAAAACATGGTTTAAAAGGCTCAAAAATTTTAATCCAACTTGACAGATAAGTTGTGTTTTAAAAACTCTAATCACGATAAAAATTTGGAGATTTAAAATTCACCAGAAACCATAGATTTAAATAAAATCCATAATTTAACACTATTTACTTAATTTAACTTGTGTTAAATAAAACGATTTAAAATTCTCATTTTTGGGTTTGAAGAAATAAACTAGAACATACCAAAATGGTCTAACATAATATGCTTGCCTCAAAAAATTTCTCATTTCCAAAACCATTTAAAAATATTCGTTTCTCCCTTTCGGGGTTTTGACGGGCAGTTTTAAATATCATTTTCTGAAAATAAAATTATTTTGAAATCAGAAATAGGAATCCTTGATTAAGGAAAATAATATCATCCAATAATTATCACATAATGACACAAATAATAAAATAATATCAATAAGTGGTAAATTACCATTTTGCCCCTCTAGCTGGACGAGTTGGATCACTGAGTTTTCAAACTCAGATTGGGGCACACCTGAGTTTTTCACAAAGCCCTAACCGTAATCTTCGAGATTAACAGGTCTAAGAAGGATTTATTAAACTAATCACGTTTAATTTGGGTCAGGGCATTACATCCTACCCCCCTTAAAGAAATTTCGTCCTTAAATTTAAAACAACCTTGTACATTTTTGGCCAGTGAACAGGCCAGGGTACAGCTTCCGCATCGTCGATTTAGGTTCCCATGTCTCGTGTTGTACGTCGCGATGTTGCCACAACACTCCCACTAGAGGAATAGACTTCCTCCTCAGTTTTTGAGTCCGATGTCCTTCTATCTTTACTGGCACTTCTTCGAAAGTTAGGTCGTCTGAGACTTCAATATCGTCAAAACTTATCACATGCGACGGATCAGGCTCGTACTTCTTTAACATAGACACGTGAAAAGTACTGTGCACTCTTTCCATAGTTTGAGGAAGGTCCAACTGATAGGCCACTTCCCCTATCCTCTTCAAGATTTCAAGGGGTCCAACATATCGAGGTGATAGTTTTCCCTTGCGTCCAAACCTTTGCACTCCATGATGTGGTGTCACACGTAAAAGAACTCGGTTGCCAATTGCAAACTCCAAAGGTCTTCACCTTTTGTTAGCATAACTCTTTTGTCTGCTCTGGGCTGTCTTGAGACGCCGTCTTATTACTTCAACTTGCTCGGACGTTTCACGCATTAGGTCCGGTCCTAGAAGCACTTTGTCTCCTATCTCTGTCCAACAAAGAGGTGATTTGTACGGTCTACCATACAGGGCTTCGTATGGTGCCATCTGTACACTGGAGTGATAACTGTTGTTGTAGACAAACTCGATCAAAGCTAAGTGATCCTCCCAACTTCCCTGCATATCCATAACACAAGCTCTTAGCATATCCTCCAAGGTTTGAATGGCTCTCTCTGTTTGACCATCCGTCTGAGAATGAAAAACAGTGTTGAAGCATAGATTAGTCTCCAACTCCTCTTGCAATCCCTGCCAAAATCTTGATACAAACCTAGGATCTCTATCAGATACAATAGATACAGGCACTTCATGCAATCTAACTACCTCCTTTAAATAAAATCTATTTAGAGTAGTCAAAGAATCCGTCTTCTTGATCGACAGAAAGTGGGCTGATTTCGTCAATCGGTCGACTATTACCCAAATAACGTCGTTCTTCTTGGAAGACTTCGGGAATCCAGTTACAAAGTCCATCGTGATGTGCTCCCATTTCCATTCGGCCACTTCAAGTGGTTGCATCTTTCCACTAGGTCATTAATGTTCCGTTTTAACTTGTTGACAAGTCAGACACTTTGATACAAAATCCGTTACCTCTCGCTTCATACCTTTCCACCAGAACAGTCGCCGCATCCCAAAATTGGAGATGTAGTCAACTTCTCCTTTAGCTCCTGGAATGCTCTTTCACAAGCCTCACTCCACTCGAACTTAATGTTCTTTCTTGTTAGCCAAGTCATCGGCACCAAGATCTGGGAGAAGTGTGGGATAAACTTTCGGTAATATCCTGCTAATCATAGAAAGCTTCTGATCTCGAAATCGTTCTTGGGATTTTCCTAAGTCTTCACTATTTCTACCTTTGCTGGATCTACCGAGATTCCTCCTGGAGACATCACATGTCCAAGAAACTGCACTTGAGTCAACCAAGACTCACACTTGCTCAGCTTAGCGTACAGCTGATGATCTCGAAGAGTCTGAAGGACAATGAGTAGATGACGCTCATGCTCATCCTCGGATGACGAAAAGATCAGGATATCGTCTATGAAGACTATCAAAAACTCTCTCAGGTACGGTCGGAAAACGCGATTCATCAAGTCCATAAACATGACTGGCTCGTTAGTTAAACCGAAAGGCATCACCACAAACTCGTACAAACCATGCTGCGTTCGGAAAGCAGTCTTAGGAATGTCTTCCTCTCGAATCCACAACTGATGGAAACTCGACCTTAGATCGATTTTCAAAAAACATCTCGATCCTCTCAAAAGATCAAAAAGGTCGTGTATTCTAGGCAAATGGTACTTATTTTTAATAGTTACCTGGTTGAGTCGCCGGTAATCTATACATATCCTCATCGATCCATCCTTCTTTTTCACAAAGAGAGCAGGTGCGGCCCACGGCGAGTTGCTCTGAAGGATAAAACCAAGTCTAAGAAGCTCATACGCTCTGTTCAGCCGGCGCCATCCGATAAGGTGCCATGGAAATTGGAGATGTTCCTGGCTGTAGGTCTATAACAAACTCTATCTCTCGGCGTGGAGGTAGCCTAGCTAACTGGTTAGGAAACACATCCATATACTCACACACCACCCGAGGAGCAACAAACTCTACACCACCTACATCTTCCCAACCCATGCTCGCTACCACACTGCTAGGATATGCCCTAAGGCTAGAGAAAGTGATTCTCATATTCTTATAGGGTAGCAACTTCTCCATAAACCTTTCCTTGGTTGAGGAGACCCCAAAAATTCTCCTCTGAGAACAGTCGATCAAAACCTCAAAAGCTGACAACCAGTCCATGCCAAGGATGATGTCAAAGTCCGTCATTTCCAAAACCAGAAAATCATAGGACAATATACCACTAATTCTCAAAATACACGATCTACACCTTTGGTTTACCAAATCTCTCTTTCCCAATGGTGATACTACCATTAGCGGGTTAGCTATTTCTACCAGTTTCAAATCCAATCCATCATAACAAGTTCTAGAAATAAAGGAATGCGAAGCATCGGTATAAAAAACACTCGTGCCAAAAGACTGAAAAGAGTAAGGGTACCTTCCATCACCGTATTTTCCATCGGCTCCTCTTTCTGAGTCTCAATCGTGTAGACTCTTCCCTGAGTGGTCTGAGGACGTCCCTGTCCTATCCCCTGACTATTCCGAGGTGGTCCATTCCTAGGTGCCACCGAGCTTCTAGAGGTTTGCTGAGAAACTCGTCCAACGGATGGTTGGGCCATCGAAAAAGATGCTCATGTGCCTTGCGAAAATGCGACTCTACCGAGATAGGGGCAGTCCCTAAACTGGTGACCTGTCTGCTTGCAATGGTAGCACGCCTTCTCTCCTCCTGATGGGCAGAACTTAGAAGCATGCCCAGGCTGGTTACAAGTGTAGCACACGAATTGTCGAGTGTTAGGCCGACTCGACTGTCCCACACTAGGTTGGCTCTTTTTAAAGAATGGCCTCTTCTGGTTGAATTTGGCCTTCTTGTTGGAGGAAGGTTTCTAGAAGTTATCGGTGCTCTTGTTGGTGGAATCCACCGCTTCTACCTTTGAAGCCTGATCGATGATCTCCTCCAAGGTGTCGAAAGTTAAGCCGGCCACTTGCCGCTACAGAAAAGGTCGGAGTCCATTCTTGAAGTGCTGGATCTTTTCCTCCTCGTTCGCCGCAATCTAGGGCACGAACTGCATCAGATTGATGAATCTCATGGCATACTGCACCATTGAGTCGGAACCCTGCTGGATATTGAGGAATTCTCTTCCTCACTTCCTGGACAGTCTTTGGGAAGTAATGGGCTAGGAAAGTGGCAGAAAACTCTTCCCATGTCATCAGCTCGTGGTTACGAACCAAATTCTTAGCTTCTCACCATTCGTAAGCATTCCCCTCCAATTGATACGTCGCCAAAGTTACCCTCAGATCGTCGGCAATGCCTAAAATGTTCAGGATTCGCCTAATTTGGGTTAGCCAGTTCTTTGCTGCACTTGGATCCTCGTCAGCTTTAGTCGCTTAAACTCTTTTAGAGCCGAGGTGGCTCTTTCTTCTTGCGTTCGGACGGGAGGGCGTCGTATATTCTCAGCTATCTGCTGGAATGCTTCCATCGCTGCGCGAATGACTTCATTGGGTAAATCGTGGGGTGGAAGACCTGTCCTCCTCTCGTGGCAGTTGTTTCCGTTTCCGTTAGGTCCTGACATCTGTTATTTACAATTGTAAATATCACTTAATTATTTAAGAAGCTTGTTAAGACAAATACTAAAAGTTACACAATTCAGCAGAAATCATTCAAACTTGCATTGTAATTACAAGGGTTGGT
This sequence comes from Chimonanthus salicifolius, assembly GCA_013350335.1. Classification (NCBI taxonomy): domain Eukaryota; kingdom Viridiplantae; phylum Streptophyta; class Magnoliopsida; order Laurales; family Calycanthaceae; genus Chimonanthus; species Chimonanthus salicifolius. Next base: position 75,233,936 of record CM023533.1, on the reverse strand, counting down.
AGGGTTAAAAAACCCTTCAAAACAACAAAACATGACTCACAACTCGTACAAAATCTCCCATTTCCTCTACACTCTCTTAACATCTCGAGCCTAATCTTCCGTAGAAGACCCTGCATCATCACCAAAACAATAGAAGTTGTCAGGGCATGTCGCTGACATGTGCCCCAACACTCCACAAGTCAGGCAAGGTATTATCCCTAGTCCCCCAACATAAGAACAGTTAGTCCTTTCGTTCCCATGCACGCGAAGTCTGCAAACAGGGCAAATGACATCAATAGGGTAGGGGCAATAAGTATATTGTGCCCTTCCTGATTGCACAATTCTCACATATAATCCGCTAGCTCAACCGAGATCAGAGTAGCCGGAGTATACTCAGGCGAGCCTATCTCCCCTATGGATTCTTCTAAGTTTGGGACATCACCCACATCCTCTTCAGGTACAAAGGCTGGAACCACTTCTACATCTTCCGGTGGTCCTAGTGGAATGTCCACATTGACTCCCTCATTGCGGTTTGGCATGTCGGAGTCGTTGGAAGAAGACACCAGATCTATAGGACAGTTAGGGGTCTCTCTGTCACACAACTTGGTATACTCTACATTCCTTGACATATTTGTATCACAAAAACAGAAGAATGTCAACGAAAATTACAGTTCTAATCTAAAAATAAGTCCAACTATGTTGTAACCCATCACAGTCCTAGAGTTTGAGCCGAAGCTCTGATACCAATGACCTGAAAAGTGGGCCCGGACATCACTGATTTTTTTTTTTTTTTTTTTTTTTGAAATTTGAAACTAAACTCAAGAAGTCTAACTGGGCCATATCAACGGTTAGGCCCAAAGGTCACACATGATCTCAACATATGGACTCAAACACATACCATAACTCTGCCCAGAAGAAACACAAACGTAAACACATAATTCCATCAACGAATTATTATTACAACATAATCAGATTAACTACGGAACACATGGTAGTTCAATACATCAAGTCAATACAAACTAAGTACCACACGCGGTACTTCACATAAACAAATGGTTCAAGGAACCAAAAGACAAAGATAGCGGAATTCCCCTCAGTGGGAATCCCAAGGTAACGCAGCCGCTCATCCATCCTAAGCTTCATACTGAGGGTTCTCCTCCTCGGGCATATCTCCTGAAATGTGAATGGTGTGAACTAACTAACCTAGTGAAGGAAATATAACAATGCTGTCTGATAAGACATCAGGTTAGTTAAATAATCAACATTTGCAATATGATATCTCATGTTTGACAATATAATCTCAACATCATTCCATTACTGCTGTCATCCATTGTAACACCTACATACTACGCTGAGACCATCGTATTAAGTCCCTACACTGTCAAAATACATCCTTACAAGTATATCTTCGGCCCTCACATGGCCGATACTGACACTCCTCAAGTCAGCAACTATCAACACCCCTGGTTCAGTAGACGTAAGCCATCTCACACACATGGCCAATATTGTTTCAATAGTCAAGGGCACGTGGAAGTAGTATTACACATCTCATATGGTCAACATCATAAACATTCACAATTATCATAAGCACTTCTTACAACAGTGCATCATGTCCGGGCACATGGGTGGGTTCATCAAACTTTAAACCATTCATTGCTCAAGATTCATCTCATTAAAGTTGATTACACCTACTACAAATTTAAGTCCCCTCACCGAAATTGTGTAGTATCGTAGTCTCTGTTCAGCATGCAAACAAGTGCGCAATCAATAGTTGGTTGATACAGCATTCACATAAATACATACAAGTAGTATTTCAAAACCATACTGTTTTCCCAAAAATCTCCAAGGTACATAGAACTGAGTCTCCTATTTGGTTTCTAACAATTTTAAGTTAAAATAATCCACAATATAATAATAATAAGGTGCTCAGACCAAATCTCACATTGTCTTCTAGACATGACCAGATTGACGTATTGAGTTAGGTCTTGATACTCAGGTCACTTCTCGTATTGTCTTCTGGATAGGACCAGATTGACATGTTGAGTAAGGCCTCGAGGTCACTCAGTGCCCGACAGATATAGCGTCGGCCTGGAAGTGAAGTCACTCAGTGCCCGACAAATAGAGTCGGCCTGGAAGTTAATAGAAATAGTATATACACTATAATAATAAAAGAAGAAGGGTTAGTACACTTTTAATTTATCAAGTGGGTATAAACATCTCAATTAAAACCTAGCATCTAAACATGCATAATTAATCAATCAAGATTTTATATTAAAAAACTGGGTTCCTCGGAACCAGGTATTGTGGCTTCGGATCATCTGAACCACTATCTAAAACTAGTCACAGACTTCGGAACTTGGGTCTGTCTTCGGATCGTCTGAAGGTCAGGTCTCGGATCGTTTGAAGATCCTTTAGAACTAAAAAACAGAGAAAAACAGGCTTCGGTGGGTCTGTGTGTGTCTCGGATCATGCCGAGAGAAGCGCGGATCGTCCAAGAGGGATTCGGTCCTTTCGAACAGGACTCGGAACATCCGGAGCAGAGGTGGGCAATGGTTAGCCTCTAGCCACTTCGGTACTTCAAGCGAAGCTCAGAATGTCTGAAGGGTCACATTCAGACCGTCCGAAGGGGGTTACCGTTGGATCGTCCTAAGCACAATTCTCAGATCGTCCAAGAGTCGTCTTCCTCCTCTGTTTGCAACAGCAGACAGTAACGGCAGCACACTATGAAATATGAATCCAGAAACAGTGGGTTTTCTGGATTCAGTTTTCACATCCAACCGGTTAGACGGACTCCTCAGTGAGTCCTCTTTCCATAGGAAGTAGTTTGAAGCTTTAACACTTAATAGGCATTAGGATTTTAATACCAAAACCACACTGACATAAGAAAAACCATATTTTTCCTTAGACTTGAAATCCATTTTACTCACTTAAAACTTAGCTAAATTTACTCTTTCTTTATTCTAAACCGACTGAAATTTAAAGAGGAATACAAAGGTTAGCTTCGCTTCGGTTCCTGGGTTGAAAATCCGGGCTTTCGAAAACAAACTTCCTCTTTAAGCTACGATCAAGGAAAACTTTGAAAAACAGAGAGACTGAGGGAGAAAGATTGGTTGGTTTCTCAGCTGAAACTGAGAGATGGATATGTGGGGGATTAACAGTTGAGCTGAGAGGGTAATTTTATAGAACCAGTTGAGCAATGGATGATGGCCAGCCGGCGCTGCATGCATTGGCTGGTCGACTCGTCCCAACAATAACGGCAGGATTCTTACTGTTGGTTGCAAATAAGTCCCTCTAAACTTCTAGTTTTGCAAATAGGCCCCTTTTTTTTTTATAAATAATTCAGTTTTTAACTTAAAACATGGTTTAAAAGGCTCAAAAATTTTAATCCAACTGACAAATAAGTTGGGTTTTAAAAACTCTAATCACCATAAAAATTTGGAGATTTAAAATTCATCAAAAACCATAGAGTTAAATAAAATCCATAATTTAACATTATTTACTTAATTTAACTTGTGTTAAATAAAACGATTTAAAACTCTCATTTTTGGGTTTGAAGAAATAAACTAGAACATACCAAAATGGTCTAACATAATATGCTTGCCTCAAAAATTTTCTCATTTCCAAAACCATTTAAAAATATTTATTTCTCCCTTTCGGGTTTTGACGAGCGGTTTTAAATATCATTTTTCTAAAAATAAAATTATTTTGAAATAAAAAATAGGAATCCTTGATTAAGGAAAATAATATCATTCAATAATAATCACATAATGACACAAATAATAAAATAATATCAATAAGTGGTAAATTACCATTTTGCCCCTCCAGCTGGACGAGCTGGATTGCTGAGTTTTCAAACTCAGATTGGGCAACACCTGGGCTTTTCACAAAGCCCTAACCGTAATCTTCGAGATTAACCTGTCTAAGAAGGATTTATTAAACTAATCTCGCTTAATTTGGGTCAGGGTATTACATGTTCATCAGGTTGATTCGAAACCGTAGAAAAGATTTGTAGCAAATAACTAGGGTTTTTGTTAGGGGACTCAAGTGCTTGGCCCACACTTCTTTGAACAGCATTAGATTTCGCCCTTACTATCCATACCATACATGTGTTCGACAACTTAGCAAGAACTACGTGGTCAATTTTGAGAAATCCCACGTAACTAGACCTAAAGTCCTTAACTATTGTGCCCCAAGCACCACATCATAGCCACCCAGTGGCAACAAATAAAAATCGGTCTCAACCAGACCATCTTGTACCTTGATTTACACCCATTGGCATTCACCCTCACACATGACCTTATCACCGTTAGCCACTACCACGCCAAACTGCGCATCCCAGGAAATGCGAATCCCAGCATTGACTGGCATTCTAGGACTGAGGAAGTTACAAGTACTCCCTGAGTCCACTAAAATCATATCAGCTAGATGATGTAAAAGGCCATTCACCCGCATGGTCTGAGGTGCCGGCTACTCGTGACAACATGTAGCGATATCTCGGAATGCTCAACGTCATTGGAGTCTTCACCCTTAGATTCAGCTTCCCCGACGTCCTCTAGCTAACTTCCTTCCATTAAAAATAATTTCTCAAATCGGCACTTGTGCCCCGGAGCGAATTTCTCACCACAGTTATAACACAACCCTTTTGAACGTCCTTCTTTCATCTCCATTGTTGTCAGTCGTTTGATACTCGGTGTAGGGCGCTTCAACGGTTCATTATTGACAGGTAGGCCGAGTCGGTTTGCGTCAAATCGCGACCTTCTTCTCTTCCAGTTGATCTTTTCTTCTTGTAGTCTCGCCAACCCCACAACATCTGACAAGCTGCTCGGTTGTAGCATCCGAACACTCAGTCGGATATCCTTCTGTAGCCCTCCTAGAAAGCAGCTTATCATAAAGGACTCATTTAGTCCGGACGTCCTATTGGTGAGTTCTTCAAACTTTGAATGGTAGTCTTCCACCATTGATGACTGCCTTAGTTTGGTTAGGGAGGCAGGGGCATTGTCATATGGTGAAGGACTGAACCGTGTTAAGAGCCCAGTAATGAAGTCCTCCCAGCTTGCTATTGCATTGGATCTCTCCATCCAGCGAAACCATTGGAGGGCCTTACCTTCCAAGTGGAAGGAGGCCATCAATAATCGTGGAGTTATTGGCGTCTGCTGGTGAAAGAAAAATTGCTCAGCTCTATAAATCCACCCTGATGGGTCGCTTCCATCGAAACGGGGAAATTCCAAGTGTGCCATCCGGGTCACAAGAGTCTAATCGTTGTCACCTCCTGAGAAGCTGCCTGAATGGGACTCACGAAGAAAGGAGTGCGAGCCCGAAGCATCTCCTTCATCCAGAGTGCATAGCTGCTAAATGGTGTCAAGGCATGTGTTAACTGCAGCTAGTCGGGACACCAGATCATCCATTTTACACCATTGTGTGGTGACCAAGTCATCCATCCTGCTCCGTGGGTTTCCATGGACCCTCGCAGCAGATGCATCATTTATTCAATCTTGGCGTTGCATGTAGCTTTTGCCATTACAGTGTAACCTGGCTCTGATACCTTGCGGTGGGCTTCTCGTGTGAAAGATGTTAGTTCGACCTTGAGCCGTGGGATAGGGAAGAGAGATGAGAAGGAAGAGCGATGGAAGTGGGGTAGATGTTTTCGTGGACCTCTTCGAGGGAGTTTGATCTCCTAAGTCTTTCTTTTGAATGGATAATAATTCATTGATAATCATGCATGAAAACCGAGAATACATATTGATTCTCTTCCTTGATTCAACGAGAGATTACAATTTAAATTCAAAGCTAATCAAAGCTAATCCTAATAAGTCCTACTACAAAAGGAAACTAAGGAAAGAGAGCCGCATGGGACATCTCCCTTTATTATTGCCTAAATCCTACCCAATACACCTTATCTCATGCTCATTTCATGGCTGGCCGACGATAGATAGATAGTCTGGATACCACGGGGAATGGTAATTATGCACGTAACATAAAGGTTCAAAAATGCTGGTGCATGATCAACTCTGTCGAAGTAGACAAACGTATGCATTGGCCGATTTTAACACGTCCTACTCAGATGCAGCAGAATCTAGACTGGACTCTCCATTCATCATCATCTAATTCATTTATTTTCATCAAATTAGCGTTGAGAATTGACAAGGATCTAACAGTCAGTCATACCAACTAGGAGACGACACATGTGATGGATTGAAGATGGTGGTCCAAATTTATTTTGCAAAGTTTAGAGTTGATTTCATTTCATTTGATTGATAATTTTGAATTGGTGTGGTGAAGGTGGGTCAAATACACAGGAGCAATTGCAGAATACCAGGTTACTACGATGGGAGATATTGGACGCTGTGGAAGCTGCCTATGTTCGGATGGGTCGATTCGTCCCAAGTACTGAATGAGATCAACGAAAAGAAAGAGGAAGTGTCTCTTGCTGTGTGAGACTGAGGGACAGAAGAGGGAGTAGAGAGACATGAAATGAATGAAAAGGAAGGACAGAAAATAGGAACAGCTGGGCTGTAATTGGAATTTTTGTTAAAATGGGTTCACGGTGAGAGAATTGGGTGGTGCAAAAATCAATTCCTTTCATTTATATTTGATTAAAAAAGTCTTCAATTGAAACACTATTATATTATATTAAATATTTTTGCCTATTTTTTCTCATATTTTCAAGAAATATTATCTAAAGATCAAATCATTTAGTTGTAGATACCTCCTCTATTTTATGTATTGATTTGTTTTTATTGCATATCACGATAATAACATGATATATAACTCTATGATCAGGTTTTTTTTGTTTTTTTCCTTTACTCGTATCTTTATAAACTCTTTTACAGGACTCAAAATTCAATATTTTTCAATTTTAATAATAGTTATTTAATTTTAAATATCATTTTCATTTTCATATTATTCACTATATTTCTAATTATTTTAAACATTATATTTTTTGCAATAATTTTCAAAACTGTTCATTTTCGTATACTGGACCTCACTTACATTAGCCCGAATTGCGGCTCATATACAAGGTCGGCTAAGGGAAGCTCACTTAGTAGTTGATAACTGGGAGAAAAAAAATGAGCGAATCATTTAATGAAAGTTTACTAAAAACCTTAGTTGTCAATTTCGTTGTGTTCTATTCAAAACAGTTGGAATGTTTTGAATCAAATAGAATGGGTCGAGTTACGTTCTCATACCAAATTTCGTTATGGGCAGTTCTAGTATGTTTTAGCCAGAATGGGCCTGATTCAGGCAAAATGGGTCGGAATGGGCCATTTCGGCCCTACCCCTTCTACTTTATAGATTTCATATTTAAAAAAATATATATATAATATATATATATATATATATATATATATATATATATAATCCAATGATACAACTGAAAAATAGACTTTATTAGCTATATGTAGAAAAAAAAATTGAGCTTAAAATTCAATTTAAAATCACTTGATCTTAGTGGTCAAAATTATCACGCGTCCTTAATTTAATGACCTGTGATAAGATTGATCAATATGATCAAGTGACTAGAAATTTATAATCACTTGACTCGTGATCACACATTTCAAGAAGTTTACGGACTCGAAACCTTGATTTAGAAATTGTTAATTGCATAGATATTTTTGCGAGCATTTTAACAAGCCTAAGTTTGGCCAAATCTGAGCTCGGAAGTTTGAGCTATGGGCTTTTGAAGTTGAAGTACTATGTAATCGGACGACCTGATCAAAATTCAGGATTTTTATTTTTTTGAAAAACGTGTGAATAGTGTGCAAAAGCTTTGATTTTCATTCTAATCATAGATTTGAACAATAAGACTCTAAAACTTGCATACACTCTTTCGCCCCAATTAGTAGAACAAGGGAAAATTAGAAACCCGATTAGAGTTGCCTTGGTTTTCTCTAAAAATCGCGTTTTATGAGATGCAACTAAAAAACTCCTATTTTAATTATCCCTTGGATTCCTTTTTCAACAAAATTTGATTTAACAAACTGTTTTCAAATGATAGAAACTACTGGAACCTTTAAACCACCCAAAGGTGTTGATGCAGACCTAGGGTTGAATTGGCGGAATTCGCCTCTAGGCTCGGTGATTTCAGAGTATGGTCTCTGAAAGACCCGCGCAGCCGATTACGTATTTGTAAAAGGGTTCTACCTTGCTAAAGAATTGCTCAAACAATATTCAAATCGATGCACAAGTTTCTCAAAAATTTAATGTAGTCTATAGAATTTCTACATTAAGTTCTCTTTTAATTAAATTAATTGAACGATGCGAAAGAGGAATCAAAAGGAAATAATAGAATTGGAATATGACATATCTTAATCTAAAAACTATGACTAATTGAATTAAATAAAAATTGGTACTTACTTGGCTTGAGAAGACTTGCAAAACACAACTCCAAAGAATCCAAAGAGTTTCTACTCTTCGACAAAATAACTCAAAATTTTATTCCAATGTAATCTCCAAACATTACATACGAATGTCTCATATAGATCACGAAAAGGCCATGGTCGGCCAACCTTTCTAACGTTGAAAATAAAAACAATAACTTCTTAAAATCTAGATAGCTATGCTCGTATGGAGCAATACCCAGTTCTAGTTGCAATTGAATTCTAATTGCATCACAATTTTAATCTACTAAACAAAGAACTACTAAGAAAGCAATGACTAAAGTCACCACCGACTGGCAATTACTTAAGACTCTCATCCTTGCTTTATCTGATTATCAACTTAGGCAACTAATGGAATTAGAAGGCTTTTGACGAGAATGGAATGGGAATTTTAGGTGTGGGGTCGGTGAGGCTTGGATTGAGTAATTCCATCTCTTTCACACGCCACTTGTATTTTGAAGAATGTTTTATGGTATTGACACTTGGCATTGCAAGAGAGGTTGGTTTTTCCTTGGCCTTTTTTGGATTGAGTTTAGTTGGGCCATGATTTGCAAAATTAATAAGCTTTTTAGATGGAGTTCATTTATGGATGCCTTAATCAAAATGGGACATGTAAGTCAATATAATTTCATCTCCACGATCCAATTCCACCGACGAAGAACTCAACTGTGAACGAATAGGGTGGATGCCCTCATTAGGTGTTGCCTAGATGTGACTTTTAAACGTCATTTTTTAAAATAACAGAAGACCTTAAAACATGTTTGACCCGTTACTAATCAAAATGGTGTAAAGGTCAAAATTTGTTTAAAAATCAAGTGGCTTGGAGAGTCCTTTTCCAACAAAATTTGACAGGTGACGCAATTTCATTACCTAGAGTTCATCTGAAAGTGTCAAATATAATAATAAGAAAAAAGAAAAAAATGAGAAAGAGAAATTGTGAAAAGGAATTACTTCTCTTTATTGTATATTGAATGTATAATCGAATGAGAATACATGTATAAATAGATTATAAGGAGCCTATTACGATGTCTGAAAAGAAAATAATAAAAGAATAATCGATGACAATAAATTAAATAGTTAGCAATATCTGCTTTCCAAACTGAGATTATTTTGGTCAACTATGTCTAGAAGTGGGTTGCACATCGTCAACTATGTCATGTAGTGGGTCCTACAACACTCTCCCTCAAGTTGGTGCGAAGATGTCGTGTAAGCCCAACTTTCATATAACATGATCGAGTTGGGTCTGAGAAATAACCTTGGTAAGCATATCTGCAAGTTAGTCCTTAGACTTTAGATAAGGCATAAGGATCCATCATTCGGAAATGTGTTTTCGAAGAAAGTGACAATCGACTTCAATATGCTTAGTCCGTTCATGAAAGAAATTGTTAGAGGCTATGTTGATGGAAGCCTGATTGTTATTGAACATGATTAACCAGTCAGCTGGGGCAAGGCCTAACTCCGACAAGAATTGTCGAAACCAAAGTAACTCAAATGTAGTATTGGTCATGACACGATATTCAGCTTCCGCACTAGACTGAGCAACAACATTTTGTTTCTTACTCCAATAGAAAGCTAAGTGGGATTCTAAGAAGACACAATATTTGTTACGCCCTGACCCAGTGTGGGCCCAAAAAGCGAATAATTTTTTAATTTTTTATAACTGAAACCTTCTTAACAAAGGTCTATGGGCCTCTGGATGAGCTCAACCAAAGTCCATAGGAAGTATCACTTTTGCCCGTCTTTTGGGATCTCAAACATGTACCATAAGTCCCCTCCCTTCAAACCCATCTAAACAAAAGTGTAAAAAAAAGAAAAACCTCATTGAAATGTGCATGAGATGAGGAGAATGATGGATATATATGTTAGGGCCTCAGCTTGACCGAGTCTATGTATTGTCAATTCTGTAACCGAGAGTGACCATGTGTGTTGGACCTTGCCTTAGAAGAATGTGAAGATGTCAGAAGATCTACTATGCCTAGAAGAGACTACACTGGACATGTGATTGGCACACAGGTAAGTGAACCTTAGTGGACCTTAGGTTAAGCCTAAAATACTTTAGAAGTCAATGGTTAAAAAATTGGAAAAGTGAAAAATGTTTGACTTTCAGCCTCGAGGCTTCAAGCATTCTGTCGAGGCCTCGAAGACTGTCTATATCTGAATGAAATTACGACAGCTGGACTTCAACGTGTGATCTCAGGGCCATCTGTCCTTTGACCAATTATCTTCAAAAATATGGTAAGGAAAATCTGAAAAAGGGAGAAAGGCTCCTCATGATTTCGAAATATCTTATGCCTTTATCGTGATTGTCAATCATGGTTATAATTGGAAACCTTGAGAAGGCTCCTCAATCTAATAAGGGATAAAAGTCTCATAGTGGTTTGCAATCACATGCAAATTTGGAAATTCCAGAAGTCTACTCAAGTGATTGACAATCTTACAAATCTGGAAAATTTCAAGAGGCTCCTCTTGATTTTAAAAAAAGATCGTTGAAACCTTTTTGCCATCACATGATTGGTTAATTGAATAATCTAATTGGTAATAATGGACAGGTGGCAGATGAGTGAGCTGGTCTCTGCCTAAATATCAATCAGATTAAAGTTTGAAATTTAAAATTTAAGGGTGTTGTATTTCCACATACAGGCTTGAGGTCTCAAAGAAATCCTAGAGGCCTCAAGACTGAACCGCTGGGCAAAAACTCTATAAATACCTGCTTAAGCCCTAGTTTAAAGCACAGCTGATAAATTGGAAAAATATAGACATTCTCCAGAGACTTATCCTTCCCTAATCTCTTCACCTTCATTATCCTTTAATGGAAGAGTTTAAGCATTCAATGCTTGTTTAGTTGTGAAGATGAGGACATTCTTGTAGGACCCAAAAACAGTAAAACCTTTGTCCTATAATCCATATTCTGTTGTGCCAATACTTATCGAAAGATGGACCAGAACTAAAAGAAGAGTTGCGGTGACATCTACAAGAAGAACACACATTTGAAGATTGTTAAGGTCCAAGGCAATGTTCTTTCATCTTTTTTTTTCATAAAGTTGAAAGGTGGATTAGAACATTATGTTCAAACCACCAAAAAAAATAGATGTCGAGGATTAGATCATGGGAGTCGAACCTCTATAAAAATTAAGTTGTACTATCTGGCTGTGAAGCCCATTCATAGTATATTGGGATGACTCGAGAGTTGGAAAGTATGATAGTGGATGTAGTTCAGGTGAATCAAACTAGTATAAATGATTATGCAATGTGGTTTGCTTTGATGGTTTGATTCATTTGTTTATCACTTGCACATACGTTTATTCCGCTGCACATATTGTTAAATTGATTTATCTTAAAACGGGAAATAAAATTGGATCAAACCTATTCACCCCCTCTAGGTCTTGCATCATTCTAGTAATGAAATTTCAATTGGTATCAGATTTCAGCTATTTTGAGTTGAACTTAATCGTCAGAGTTGATCCTGTACTAGAATAATGTATGGAGGTGATAGTCGCCATGTTTCCAAACCTCCCTACTTTGACGACTCTAACTATGCTTCCTAGAAGGCCAAAATGAAAAGATTTTTTATATCACGTGATGGAGCCGTCTGGGAATCAGTAGTAAGAGGCTGGGAACATCCTATTGAGGAAATCACTGAAAAATCCGCCAAAAGTGAAGCAAGAAAATTTGTACAACAAGTCATTGGTACTAAATCTAATGATTACTTTACCTATACTGACATAAAAAATACTCTATATACTACAAATGGAAAGGCTTTAAATGCCATTAATTGTGTTGTCTCACCATATGAGTTTAAACGTATAACGACATGTGTGACAGCCAAAGATGTTTGGGACATCTTAGAAAGGACACACGAGGGAACCTCAGTATTAAGAGGTCTAAACTCCAAATCCTCCAGTCACAATTTGATAATATACGCATGGAGGAAATGAAATGTTTATGGATTTCTATTCGAAACTAAATGACACTGTAAATTCCATGTGGGCCTTAGGTGAAATAATCCTTTAATCTAAGATTTGTACCAAAATACTAAGAAATCTGCCCAAAAGATTTAAGCCCAAAGTAGCCGCCGTTGAAGGATGAAAAGATGTGGCTCAAATAGGGTTGATAACTTAGTAGGATCTCTTCAAACCTATGAGCTCCATTTTGAAGATAAAATGCCCAAAAAGAAATCAATTACTCTAAGATCTTCTCTAAAAACTGAAAATAAAATAGATGAAAAATCTGATAACTCTGAAAGTGATTCAGATGAAGATATTGCCATACTTGCTAAGAATTTCTTAAAACACTTTAATAATAGGAAAAACAAAAGAAGAGTTAAAAGAGAAGACTCTAAAGAAATTTGTAAACATAAACCACACTTTTCAAAAGAAAATCAAGAGATAAATTCATAGAAAAATATAAGGACAAGCCCAAAGAAACTCAATGTTTTAACTGTGATGGATATGGGCACTTTTCTTATGAATGTCCATCTAAGAGGAGATCTAAAAAGAAAGCCATAACCACTATGGTGAAAGAAGACACATCACAATCTGAAAGTGAATCCGATGTGTCAACCCATGAAGATGTTGTCAAGACGAATTGTTTCATTGCTTCCGTCTCTTATGATCCTAAAAATGCTCCAAATGTTGATAGTGATAGTGAATGATCAAACAGTGACGATGATGGTTTACAAGAAGCTTATGATGACTTGTTCCTAGAAAGCAATGATTTGGCTAAAAGATTTGGAAAATTTAAAAATGAAAATGTGAAATTGAAAAAACAATTAAAAACTGAAAAAGACTTAAAAATTGTTCAAGAAGAAAATCTAAGTCTTAAAAAAAAACTCAAATTGGCCCAAGATGAAATTTTAAAACTAAATAAAGAAGAGTCAAAAATTAGAAGTGAAAAACAAAAACTGAAATTTGACTTAACCAGTTAAGGAGTCACAAAATAAATTTTGTAGATAAATTTACTTAAGGGGAAGAAAAACTTGAAAAACTCTTAAATAGTTGAAAACAATTTGGAGATAAAACTGGTTTAGGTTTTGATGAGAAAATGATTAAGAAATCCAACTCCAAAACTCTTTTTGTGAAAGGTGAGCATTCATCCTCTAAATCTTCAAGTGTGACATGTTATTATTATGGGAAAAAGGGTCACATGAGGTTTGAATGCAACCTGAGAAAGAAGCACCTCAAAGATAAAATCTCTCAAATAAAGGTAAATCTTCGGGCCAATAATAAAAGTACAGTGTATAGAGGAAACCAACATGATCCCTTGGTCCAAAACCTAAAAGAATTGGTGAACGAGCTCACCATGAATGTGACAAAAGGAGAGCAGGGTTCAAAGATCTTAGAGGTGACAACAAGGCTTCACCCTTCAATGAAAAATGGGTTCAAAAGGTAAGATGATCGGTTAAGGCCCCTTGATGTGCTCAGTTCCTCCTTGTGACTAATAGGAAATTGTGTTTTTGAGGATCTGACAAATTGGTCGAGTGGTGGATCTTTCTTAGTTTCAAATATTGTAATAAATGTTTATTTAAAATTGATGTTTGGTTGAATCTGTTTCTCCATGATATTATTGTGTAGTACCTTTTGTAAATTTATGACCAAAAGGAAGAGAAAAATGGTATTAATGTTGAGGGGGAGAAATTTCAAAATCCCACCTAGTTGCCTATGTCTTTTGCAGGAATTTTTTTTCAGGCATCATTTCAGGGGGAGAAAAAGAAAAGGAGGGACAAAAGATTTAGTGCAAGAACTTCAACTCTTGATATGGTCTTTGTATGTGTTGTAATCCTTTTTGTGTAAATGACTTGTAATTCATTGTAAAGAGGTTTAATGATATGTATTGGTTAGAGTCTAGATTTTGTCACAAAATTGACAAAGGGGGAGATTATTAGGGCCTCGGTTTGACAGAGTCTATGTATTGTCAATTCCGTGACCGAGCGTAACAGTGTGTCGCCTGAGTGCACAACGTCTTCCATGTTTCAACGCTTCGGAAGTATCATCAGGATCCATTGCATGTGATTAACTGGGAAGACGTGGAGCTAAATGAAGACGTTACCTATGAAGAAGGACCAGTGCGGATTGAGAATTCTAGAGAGCAGATGCTTCGTGGCTAGACTACCCGTTTGGTTGTAGTGGTTTGGCAGTGCAATGGCAGAAATACTTCTATTTTGGGAGAATTAGGAAACGTTACAAAAGCAATTTCCAGCCTTGTTTGAGACTAGAGGTATGAGTTCAATTTGAAATTCGAGGATGAATTTCTTTAAAGGGGGTAATGTTGTAACAACCTGTTTCGAGTTTTCCCGATTTTTGGAGAGATTTTTGGACCTCCGAGTTGTTTTCGGAACCGTAGTAGCAGTGAGGAGAGTGTGGGCTCCGTGGTGGACCCCAGTTATCTGATTTCGAGTTTGAAAACTCGAATTAATATTTTGGTAATTCAGTAATTTTGAACTACTATGCGTACTGTCATGAATTTTTTTAAAAAAAAATCACACATTTTCTCGCTCGACGTTCGACACTCGAGATTTTTTCGGAATTTCAATTCCAATGTGTTTTTATTTCTTTTAAAAAAGAAATCCTTTAAGATCCTTGAAAAAAAAAAAGATTCAAAACACTTAAAACCTTACCCCTCCCTAAACCCCTAGACAACCCAACCCTCTTAAATCCCCCTTTCACAGCACTGTAGAGATTTACTACAGTGTCGCCGCAACCCATCTTCTTCTCCCCTCCATCTCTCTCTATTTGGTCTCTCTCTCTCGGTGCTTTTTCTTTTCCTTCTTATCTTTCCATCTCCTTCTTCTCTCCTACTCCATCGGTGTGGGCATCCATCTCTCTCTCTCTCTCCCTCTCTCTCTGATCGATTGGAGCCCAACACCCCTCATTCTCGCCGTGGCAATCAATTCCAGGTATGCCATCTCTCTATTTTCCTCCCCCTCTTCAGTTTTGTCCTCCCTTTTTCTTCTCCGCCCTTAACCCTCTCGGGATTTCCCCGACTTCTCCTTGCCTTTCATTGATTTTTAGTGGTTTTCCTTGATTTCAACGGTTTTCATTAATTTTCTCTCAGTTTTCCTTGATTTTTACTAGGTTTTCCCTCGTTTTCTCTGGTTTTCTTGGATTTATCAGATTTCCCTAATTTCCCTACTTTCCCCTTCTCCCTTTCCTTTCCCTTCACTCAGTCTTGTAACTGGGTTAACTAGGTCGCATCGCTGAGTTAGTTCAGTGGTGTGCCCGAGCTGACTCGGTTCACCTTTTGGTCTGGAATCCAGGCCCAAGTTCAGTCTGGCACAACTAGGTCAGACCTGGTCCAGCCCAGCTACCTGACCCAGTCCAGGCCCAGACCCATACCCAGTCTCGAGTTTTGTTGGGTCCAGCCCAACCTTGGGCCCATTCCATGGACCCGGTCCAGTTCCGACGAGCCTAGTTCTTCGGTTCGGCCCATTTTAAGCCCATTTTCTGACTCGGTCCAGTTTGGCCTGTTTTCTGGCCTAACCCAGTTTTAGTTCCGATTCAGTTCGATATCGTTTTATTCATTTTTACGTTATTTACTTATTCATTCTTCCTTGTTTCAGCAGACTGAGATCCCTTCAACCCTTCAAGTCACTTGCTTGCTTAGATTTTTGACAGAAAATACTCGGTGAGGGGACTTATCACTGCCCTAGCATGCATTCACATCTATTTAACCGTTAACCCTGGACATGGAGTGACTTGAACGGGGCCTTTTGTTTATTAAGCCACTCGGTAAGGGAACTGTTGAATGAATCTGTGGCAGGGGACCCACTCGGGTGTACTCATGTCAACTATATGCGATTAATGAGAAATTTTGATCGGACGGATGGATACTGAACATGATGTTGAAACTTTGGCACCATAGTGTGTATTTAAGTATAACATGTGAATGAATTTGTGAAGAGAACATGATATGTGTTGGACATCAAATATATGGCTTGGAACTTAATGATAACATGTCGTGTGTTTATTTATATCATGTGACAAACTTATGTTGAGTGCAAGATACGTATTGGCTAGTGAATATGATACTTGCGAGGTGTTGATGGTACTTTGCGTGCTTACGCATAAGATGCAAAAGTAATCACATGTTAGACATGGAGATGTGTGTTTTAAGTAACTCGTTATATGCTATTGATTTATATGATAGAGTATGATACTGATTGTGATCAACTAAATTGGAATGTGTCTATATGTTATTTACGATCAGAATAACATGTGCACGTAGAGGTGCTTGTGGCTTTATTAAGGCCTTGTTTAGGTCAGACTGGTAGGGTTGACCGTTGACACTCAAGTGGTACTGGTGTATGGTCCAATTTCAATGTATGAGTGAGTTGGGAGCTCAGTGCCTAGAACATGACACCTGAGTGTTTCTTAGCTCTTGACCGGCGTATTGAATGTTTCTAGTGTTCCCCAATGTTTTTGCTTTGAGTTTCAGTGGTTATGGACCAGATCTATGGATCGTGCGTTTTGACCTTTGGAGTTAGCATTGGAGGTCGGTTTACGAGTTTTGGAAATATCAGAGTTCGACGTCATCTAGGGACGAATTGGTTTTTCTACCATCAGTTTACCTTTGATTGTTACCGCAAGCGAGTGACGAGTCAGTTCCACGTGGGGATGCTTTCGTCAAGAAGTTTACAGCTCATAGTCTGGGCATGGAGGAGTTGTACAGTTTTGTGACTAGCTTAGGTTGGAGGAGAGTTCGGGGTTAACAGATGTTGAGATGCCCCACTTGGTCTGAGGATTCCCGGATGTCCTTCTGGAGAAGTTCATTGTACTGTCGTCACGTCGTGAGGTGAGTTTTATTATGGATCTACTCTCTCAGGGCGGGGCTTATTTCGATTACTTATTATGGGGTGATGCCAGTAGGAGTATTGGAGCTGAAGAGTTAGTGCGGGAGTTGGAGTCAATTGACTACAATTGACCCAGCACCCTTCTTGGAGCGCATTGGCCTGGTTGACCAAGAAAGAGATGGCTCATGAGACTGTGCATCGACTATCAATAGTTGAACATGGTTGTAGTAAAGAACAAGTATTATTTGCCAAAGATTAATGATCTGTTTGACTTGTTGAGAGGATCTGAGTGCTTCACCAAAATAGACATTCGTTCGAGTTACCATCATGTGAGGGTGCAGAATGTGATATTAAGAAGATTGTCTTCCACACTCGTTTTGGACTCTGGAGTTTGAGGAATGCCGTTTGGGGTGACTAATGCCCGGCGACATTCATGGACCTAATTAGTAGGACACTCAGACTATACCTAGACCGGTTGTAGTGGTGTTCATCGACGATATCTTGATATATTCAGCTTTAGAGGAGGATTATGAGCAACATCTAAGAACCATACTTCATGTCTTGAGGGATCACAAGCTTTGTACAAAGTACAACAAATGTAAATTTTGGTTGTCCAAGTTCAGTTTCTTGGGCACGTGATGTTATCTGGTGGTGTGGCCGTGGATTTGGCTAAGGTTGAAGCTATTTTGAGTCGGGAGCGACCACGATGTGTGCTTGAATTTCGCAGATTTTTGGGTATTGCGGGTTACTATCGGCGGTTTATGTAGGATTTTTCCAAGATCGCCATACCCATGACAAGTTTGGCCTGCAAGAATGTGTTATTTGTTTGGGACAAAGCTTGTGAGACAGTCTTCCAAAGGCTGAAGAGGAGTCTGACTTCCGTTTCATTGTGGATTATACCAGGAAGAGGCCACGACTATACGGTTTCCTACGATGGGTTAAGTAATGGTTGAGTAGTTTACTGATGTAGGATGGAGAGAAATAATATATGGTTCGAGACATTTTAAGACCTAAGAGCCAAAATATCCTAAATATGACTTGGAGTTAGTGACTTTGGTATTACACTCAAAAAGGAGCTGAATATGAGGTAGAGACGGTGGATGGGGTACCTTGGTGACTATGACTTTATGTTGTCTTACTACTCTGGTAAGACGAACGTAGTTGCAGACGCATTGAATCGCATGGCGAGAGGAGCTTTGTCGAGTCTGACCGGAGGTTAGAGCATCCAGATTTTTGCAGCACGGTTGTCCAGCCAAAGTTTTATGATAGAGTTTTGAGATCTCAGTAGACAGATGAGAGGTGCATTGCATTGAGGAGTGTTGTGGTCAGCGGCAGTTGGCCCTTTGGATGGATTGTGAGATAAGAAGTGGTTTGATCTTTCAGGGTAGGCTTTTCGTACCCATGGAAGGGCAATGCCATGAGGAGGTATTACGGCACTTCCATCACTCTAGATTTGTTGTGTGTCTAGGACATGCAAGGATGTGTCTTGATTTGCTTCAACAATACTAGTGGAGAGACATGAAAAGGTCAATGGCTGAGTCTGTGACCCATTATTTTGACTTGCCATCAGGTCAAAATAGAGAACTTGGGAAGTAGTGATACATTGCAGTCTCTTCAATCCCCGAGTGGAAGTGGGATCATATTATTATGGATTTCGTGACTGGGTTGTCGAAGTCACCTCGAAGACATGATGCAGTATGGGTCATAGTAGATCAATTGACTAAGTCGGCCCGGTTTATTGGCATGAAAATGGTAGATTCTCTTGAGACTTTGAGTCGGCTATATTTGGCAGGGATCGTCAAACTGTATGGTCTACTTATGTCAATTATTTTAGACCGGGACTCGAAAATTGTTTCTCAGTTCAGACAGAGCTTGCAGAAAGAGTTGGTCACACAACTGTGTTTGAGCATAGCGTTCCATCCATAGACAGATAGCCAGTGGGAGTGGACCGTTTAGATCTTAAAGGTTATACTCCGAGTTGAGTTTTTTATCGTGGCAGTAGTTTGGAGAGTTAGTTATACTTGGCTGAGTTCGTCTACAATAACAGATACCATGTTAGTATCTAGATGGCTCCATATGGGCCTTGTAGGTCAGACAGTGCAAATCACCCTTTTGTGCTCCAAGATCAGTGATACAATGATGTCAAGACCAAACATGGTCAGGGAGATTACTGAGCAGATGAGATTGATCAGATAGGGATTGTTGGCTGCCTAAAGCCTGCAGAAGTGTTATGTTGACCATCAGATGAGGGCACTTGAGTTTGTTGTTGGAGACCGTGTTTTCCTTTGGGTCTCGCCCCGTCATGGGATTCAGAGGTTTGGGCGTCGAGGGAAGTTCTCGCCTCGATATATTGGTCTATTTGAGGTACTAGAGAGAATCTGGGAAGTGGCTTATAAACTTAAACTCCTTCCGCGTCTCGCCCGAGTACTTGTCATCCATGTTTCAATGCTTCGGAAGTAACATCAGGATCCATTGCATGTGATTAAATGGGAAAACGTGGAGCTCAACGAGGACGTTACCTATGAAGAAGGACCAATGCGGATCGAGAATTCTAAAGAGCAGATGCTTCGTGGCTAGACTATCCGTTTGGTTTTAGTGGTTTGGTAGTGCAATGGCGGAGAGACTTCTATTTAGGAGAATGAGGCAACGTTGCGGAAGCAGTTTCCAGCATTGATTGAGACTAGAGGTATGTGTTCAGTTTGAAATTCGATGACGAATTTCTTTAAAGGGGGTAACGTTGTAACAACCTGTTATGAGTTTTCTCAATTTTTGGAGAGATTTTCAGACGTCCGAGTTGTTTCCGGAACCGTAGAAGCAGTGAGGAGAGTGTGGGCTCCGTCGTGGGCCCCAGTTATTTGATTTCAAGTTTAAAAACTCAGAGTGGCATTTTGGTAATTCATTAATTTTGAACTACTATGCGTACTGACATGAATTCTTTTTTTTTTTTTTAAATCACACATTTTTCTCGTTCAACGATCGACACTAGAGATTTTTTCGGGCTTTCGATTCCAATGTGTTTTTATAAATTTTGAAAAAAAATCCTTTAAGATCCTTGAAAAAAAAAAAGATTCAAAATCCTTAAACCCTTACCCCTCCCTAAAACCGTAGACCACACAACCCTCTTAAATCCCCCATTCACAGCACTGTAGTGATTTGCTACAGTGTCGCCGTAACCCATCTTCTTCTCCGTAACCTCTCTTTAATTGGTCCCTCTCCCTTGTTTCCGTCTCTCTTTCCCAGTGCTTCTTCTTCTTCTTATCTTTCCAACTCCTTCTTTCCTCCTCCATCGGTGCGGGCAGCCATCTCTATCTCTCTCTCTCCCTCTCTTTGATCGAATGGAGCCCAACACCTGTAATAACCCGAATTTTTGATAAATATATATATATTGGCATTTATTCATTTTAAATTGAAGTTTGATGTAATAAAATGCCAAATGGACCAAATTTTGGGGCAATGGCCCAAGGATGGCCCAATTGGGCCATGGGTTGGATGAAATCCATTAAATGGGTCAATGAGGACTAATCGGGTCAACGATGGTCAAAGTGGGCCCGATAGCCATGTGGGGCCCAATGGATCAAAATCGGTTCAAATCCTAAGGTAAGTGGAAAATGAGGGAATCTAATTGGGCCATGGGCCCAATGGTTACCCAATAAACCTTGAATTGAAATTGATACATGTAATTGGTCAGTTTGGGTCAAAGAGCCATGTGGGACCCAATGGGCCAAGGTAACTAAGCCCTAAGATAAATGGGTAAGACAAGAATCAAATTGGGCCATGGGCCCAATGATGATCCAATAAAAGGGATATAATTAATAAAATTTAAATCACCTAAATTAGGTGATAAATGGACCAAGGCAACATGGCCATTGGGGCCCACCTCCACCTCACCCATTGAGGTGGCGTGTGGACCCAAGAGTAGTGGGGCCGACCACCATGGTTGACTTGGTCAACCATGGGTGGATCATAGAGGGAAATTAATGGGATTAAATTATATAGAAGGTGATTAATCAAATTAATCAAGGGATCAAGGTGATCTAAATTAACCAACCTAAGATTAAAATGGTCAAATGGTTAAATGGTCAAATGGTTAAATGGTCAAAACCACTCCAACAAACACAAACCACCTCAAGAAAACACAAATTAAAACCATGTGCTTGAATGGTGGTTGGGTCTCAACCACCACCACCAAAGTCAAGCCAACCCATGCTTGGTTGGTGAGAAAGTTAATGCTTGAGTGAAGACCACTCCAACCACCTCCATCTCATGTCAAACTAAGCATTTCACCCTAGCTCTCCACACACACACATGAAATTCGTCCGTCACTTTGCAAGAGAGGAGAAAAGAAAACTTAGAAGAAAAACTTAGAAAGAAAGAGGAAGAAAAGAGAAGAAAAAGATAAGTCTTGGGCCACCCCAAGATCAAGAGCCTTGAAGATCTCTCCCTCATCTCCATACTCTCTTTCTCTCTTAACCTAACCTCATTTACCTTAGCCAATCCAAGCATGTCCCACCATTGATCAAGCTCATCTAGCCAATCAAACAAGGAAAGGAAGGAGAAAAGAGGCCAAGGAAGTTGACGGGAGCGACAAAGACCGGAGGAGTCGTCGGATAGTAAGTATGTTCTAAACAAGAAATTTATTATTTAGGGTTTTTAAATTTTGAAATCCATCCTTGCCATATGATGGTGGCCAAATTATTTTAGGCTATGGAATGGATCTAAAATCCATCAAATGGAAGGCAAAGAAATGGAAGAGATGGTCTAAGGAAAAAATGAAATGAATGGATTAAGTATGGAAAAGATGGAAGTTTTAATGGATTGAATGGACCTTAGGGTTCGGCCATGTAGCATGGCCGAACCCCATGGTCAATGTGGGATGATTTTTAATTAAGGTTTGAAGGTTTGAAATGGTGGAGAATGATGTATGATAATTAGTTTTCAAGTGATTTTAATAGTGATTTTAAAGAGGATTTAAAGGCATAGAATGGAATGGATGAATGATCATAGGGTTCGGCCATGTAGCATGGCCGAACCCCATGATGAATAATGAGAGATTTATTAAGATTATTAGGTTTGAAGATAATGAAGAAATTAGGTTAAGTTAATGATGAAATTTAAATGGATTTACAAAGTGAATGATATATATTTTAGAGGGCCAAAATGAATGAGGATTATTGATTTTAAAAAGGGATTTCTTTTGGACAAAAACATTGGTCTAAGGATGGCATCAATGGATGATGAGCCATGAACCATGGGTTCGGCCATGGTGTACGGCCGAACCCTTGGTGGTATTTAATAATTCTCTTTATGATGGAAAAGTATAGAAAATGGTTAAGAAAAATGGATGGATTGTATGGGTGGTTCAAGTATGATATGTGATGTTGGTGATTTAAATGGATGATTTAATTAGAGGTATGTTTAAAAGGGTAAATGAAACCAAGAAAAATGGGAAAAGAAACATCATGGGTTCGACCATGGTGTATGGTCGAACCCATGACCCAAATTTTGATCAATTTTAGGCTAAGATTAAATGCATGTATCAATGCTTAGGAGTTTGATTTAAAGGGCCAAAATGATTAAAGTTTTGTGATTTTAAATTGGATTATTTTGGGACAAAACTTAGTCTTTGAAAATGGTATCCATAAAGGTGAACCTTAGGGTAGTGATTAGTGGATTTTATAAATGGAAAATAATGTAGAAGAATGCTAGATTTTAATGGATTTATAAAAATGATATGTGAGGGTTTAAATGGAATGAAAATGGGGACTTGAATGGATAATTTAAAATTCATTGGAGATTGGATTGAAGGGAGTAATATGGACCCAAGGGAATGGAAAATAAGCATCATGGGTTCGGCCATGGTGTATGGCCGAACCCATGACCCATTTGGAGGTCATGATTGTGGGCCACGTTTAGGGCCAAATGTGAAAGGTTATATGCGGTTAAATGTTTTTCAAAAATTAAGTAATGGGTGGCTGAATTTGGATATGATATGGAATCATAAATAGGTCTAAGTTAGGGATGAAATCTAGACTTAAAATATACATGAAGGGGTGAAATATTAAACATGGAAGAGAAAGTGGCAAAACGGTAAATAAGTGCCACATTGAAGAACCCTATAGGGATTAGACATAAAAATTGGATATTTTGTGAATGGTTAAGTAAAGCGATTAGTTGCTGCGTTGTAGGCCGCTAAATTGGAATATCTAAATTGGCCAAAAATCGGGTTTTAAACCACGAAAAATGAGTCTAAGTTAAAGGGCTGATTTTCGATAAATTTGTAACCTAAATTAATGGCCATTATTGAGTCTAAGTAGATGGATCAATTATGAACTTAATCGTGGATAACATAGGGACTAATTCGGTAAATGTAATAAGGTATCGGACATCGCAAACGGTACGCGATCGGCGACCGGATTATCGAACGGGAAGCGTAACGGAACGCGACACGGTATTCGGTAGGATTCCTACCTTTTTGTAAGCGATGGATATGTGATGGTGTTTTAAATTATTTTGACTTGGCTTATTATGGATTTATGATTTTAGTTTATGATTTATGGCACTTGCACTATGATGGGTTTTAAACTTATGAATTACATGATAGTATCATGGATTATATTTTAATATTATGCATCATATGACTATGTATGGTATATTGAATATGGTCTATCTATATACTACATAGCATAATGCACCTACATCTCATGCATGGCATGGGCAGAAAAAAATAAACAAACCAGAGTCCATGCTCCGTCGGGGCGACCGAGAATCAGACATGGGGATAGCCTGAGGGCTATAACCGAAGTCCATGCTCCGTCAGGGGCGACCGAGAATCAGACATGGGGAAAGCCTGAGGGCTATAACCGGAGTCCATGCTCCGTCGGGGCGACCGAGAAACAAACATGGGGAACAGGATATTGTATGATCATACGGATAATGGGTGGGACACATGACATAAGCACCCATGACATAGCATTCATCACATACTTATTTTGTTGTATTTTATGTTATCGATATGTGTGTATCACTAATCCATGTGCTAGCCCTACTCGGAGTCCTACTGGGCGCGTTGACTAACGCTCTACTTCTACCCTAGCTGATGACGCAGGAGAGGCAGGAAGCGGTGGACATACCGGAGGCCAAGCTTAGGAGCTTGGAAAGTGCAGTCCTAGTTTATATTATGTTTACATTTTGGAGATGTAATTTTAAAGTAACTTAGCTTGTCGGGTTGTATAAATTTACGTTTCTTGCGATGGTTTTGGACGTTACTTATGGACGATACATTTTGTGATATAATCATGAACATAGGGGCATTTTGGTAAATTCAATGTTGTATCTTCCCTTCTATCTAAAAACCGGTAGGATAGACTCCATTATCATGTTCCGCAATAATCATAATCCACGAGCTTACTTCCTACGTGTGAACCATTCTCGTGGACTTAGTTCCGCGCACGCGTGGAGTGGCCAGTTAAGGGTCGGGCTTTAGAAGCTCGGACTTAACTCGCGTCGTGGCGTCCGCGCCCTCTCTCACTCTTCTATTTAAAAAAAAAAAAAAAATAGACTCTGATTTTCGAGAAAACGGGTGAAAAAGGGCGGGGCGTTACAACACCCCTCCTTCGCCGGTCGAGGTGTCGTTTCAGCTCCTTCTACCCGTGGCAGCCAACTCTAGGTATGCCTTGTCTCTAGTTTCCTCCCCCTCTTCATTTTGTCCTCCCTTTTTCTTCTCTGCCCTTAACCCTCTCAGGATTTCAACGATTTCTCCGTGCCTTTCCTTGATTTTCACTAGCTTTTCTTGATTTCAACGGTTTTCATTAATTTTCTCTCAGTTTTCCTTGATTTTTACTGGGTTTTCCCTCGCTTTCTCCAGTTTTCTCAGATTTATCAGATTTCCTTGATTTCCCTACTTTCCCCTTCTCGCTTTTCTTTCCCTTCACTCGATCTTGGAACTAGGTTGACTCGGTCGCATCGCTGAGTCAGTTCAGTGGTGTGCCCGAGCTAACTCAGTTCACCTTTTGGTCTGGAATCCAGGCCCAAGTTCAGTCTGGCCCAGCCAGGACAGACTTTGTCTGGCCCAGCCACCTGACCCAGTCCAGATCCAGACCCAGTCTCTAGTTCTGTTGGGCCCAACCCAACCTTGGGCCCAGTCCTTGGACCCGACCCAGCTAGACATGACCCGGCCCAGATCCAGTTAGCCTAGTTCTTAGGCCTCGCTCGTCCTCAAGCCCACCCCATTTTTATGCACGTTTTTTTACCCTGCCTACTTTGGCTCATTTTCTGGCCCAACCCAATTTTAGGCCCATTTTCAGTCCGTTGTCCTTTTAGCCCTTTTTGCGTTATTTACTTATTCATTCTTCATTGTTTCAGTAGGCTGAGCTCCCTTCAAGCCTTCAAGTGGCTTGCTCGCTTTAGATTTTCGACTCCACACACTCGGTGAGGGGACTTATCACCGCTTTAGCATGCATTCACATCTATTTAATCCTTAACCCTGGACATTGAGTGGCTTGAACGGGGGCCTTTGTTTATTAAGCCACTCAGTAAGGGAATTGTTGAATGAATCTGTGCAAGGAACCCATTCGGATGTACTCGTGTCAACGATATGCGATTAATGAGAAATTTTGATCGGACGGATGGATATTGAACATGATGTAGAAACGTTGGCAACATAGTATGTATTTAAGTATAACATGTGAATGAATATGTGAGCAGAACATGATATGCATTGGACATCAAATATATTGCTTGGAACTTAATGATAACATGTTGTATGTTTATTTATAATATGTGACAAACTTATGCTGAGAACAAGATACGTATTGGCTAGTGAATATGATACTTGGGAGGTGTTGATGGTACTTTGCGTGCTTAGGCATAAGATGCAAATGTAATCACATGTTAGACATGGAGACGTGTGTTTTAAGTAACTCGTTATATGCTATTGATTTATATGATAGAGTATGATATTGATTTTGGTCAAATAAATTGGAATGTGTCTATATGTTATGTACGATCATAATAACATGTGTAGGTTGTCACGCCCCGACACGAAATGTGGGCCTGGAACGTCACTGATTTTTTTTTTTTTTTTTAAACTAATCTCAAGATTCTAACCGGGCCGGATCAACGGTTAGGCCCAAAGGTCACACATGATCTTAACATGTGGACTCAAACACATACCATAGTCTACCCAAAAGAAACACAAACACAAACACATAATTCTATGAACGAATTATTATTATATCACAATCATAATAGCTACGGAACACATGACAGTTCAATACATCACGTTAATACAAACTAAGTACCACACACGGTACTTTACATAAACAAATGGTTCAGGGAATCAAAAGACAAAGATAGCGGAATTCCCTCAGTGGGAATCCCAAGGCAACGCAGTAGCTTATATATCCTAAGCTTCATACGAAGGGTTCTCCTCCTCGGGCACATCTCCTGAAATGTGAGTGGTGTGAGCTAACTAGCCCCGTGAAGGAAATATAACAATACAATCTAATGAAACATCAGGATAGTTAAATAATCAACATTTGCAATATGATATCTAATGCTTGTCAATATAATGTCAAAATCAGTCCATTACTGCTATCAACCACCGTAACACCTACATACTATGCTGAGACCATTGTATTAAGTCCCGACACGGTCAAAATACATCCTTGCAAGTACATCTCCGGTCCTCACATGGCCGACAATTATCGACACCCCTCAAGTCAGCAACAGTCGACACCCCTGGTCCAGTAGATGTAAACCATCTCACACACATGGCCGATATTGGTTCAATAGTTAAGGACACGTGGAAGCAGTATTACGTATCTCATATGATCAACATCATAAACATTTATAATCATCATAAGCACTTCTTACAACAGTGCATCATGTCCGGGCACATGGGTGGGTTCAACAAAACTTGAAACCACTCATTGCTCAATATTCATCTCATTAAACCTGATTACACCTACTGCAAAGTTAAGTCCGCTCACCGAAATTGTGTTGTATCGCGGTCTCTATGAACATGCAAACAAGTGTGCAATCAATAATCGGTCAACACACATATTATTCAAATAAATACATACAAATAGTATTTCAAAGCCATACTGTTTTCCCAAAAATCTCCAAGGTACGTGGAACTGAGTCTCCTACTTGGTTTCTAACCATTTTAAGTTACCATAATCCACAATATAATAATAATAAGATGCTTAGACCAAATCTCATATTATCTTCTGGGCATGACCAGATTGATGTATTGAGTTAGGTCTAGATGCTCAGATCACTTCTCGTGTTATCTTCTGGATAGGACCAGATTGACATATTGAGTAAGGCCTCGAGGTCACTCAGTGCTCGACATATATAGCGTCGGCCTTGAAGTGAAGTCACTCAGTGCCTGACAAATAGAGTCGGCCTAGACGTGAATACAGTAGTAATACACTATAGTAATAAGACAAGAAGTGGTAGTACAAATTCTAAATTATCAATGGGGTATAAACATCACATGAAAACCTAGGCTCTAACGCAAGCATCAACAATCAATCAAGGTTTAACATTAAAAAATGGGTTCCTCGGAACATGAATCGGAACCAGGTACTGTGGCTACGGACCTTCCGAGCCACTGTTTAAACTAGTCCACAAAACCTCGGAACATGGTTTTGCTCTTCGGATCATCCGAAGATGCTTCCCAACCGAAAAATAGAAAACCGATCTTCGGTGGGTCTGTGTGTCTCGGATCATGCCGAGGGAAGCTTGGATGGTCCGAGAGGGGTTCGTCTTTCTGAACAGGCTCGGAACGTCTCGACAGCAGAGGTGGGAAATGGTTAGCCTCTGGCCACTTCAGAACTTCGAACCAAAACTCAGAACGTCCGAAGGGTCACTTTCGGACCATCTGAAAGGGGTTACCCTCGGATCGTCCGAAGCACAACTCTCGGACCATCCGAGAGTCGTCTTCCTCCTCTGTCTGCAACAGCAGACAGTAACGGGTAGAAACACCATGAAATACAAATTCAGAAACTGTGGGTTTTCCGGATTCGATTTTCACATCCAACCGGTCAGATGGTCTCCTCAATGAGTCCTCTTACCTAAGGGAGTAGTTTGAAGCTTTAATAGTGATTAAAACAACCGGTTTTAACTTCAAAACCAGAGTGATCCAAAATTTCCAAGTTTTTTCTTAAACTTCAAATCCATTTTACTCACTCAAAACTTAGTAAAAAATGTTCTTTCTTGATTCTAAACCGACTGAAAATTAAAAAGGAACACAATGGTTACCTTCGCTTGAGTTCCTAGATTGAAAATTCAAGCTTTAAAAAATCTTCCTCTATGCTTATGGTCAACCAAAGTTTGAAAAACAGAGAAGCTGAGGGAGAGAGATCGGTATGGTTATTCTCAAGTGGATTGAGATGAATCTTGGTGGTGAAAATAACTGAGATGAGAGGGTAAATTTATAGAGGAAATGGGACAATCGGTGAAGGCCACGATAGGCGCTGCATGCAGCGGTGCCGACGTCCGACACAGTAACGGGTAGAAGTTACTGTTTGGTTGCAAATAAGTCCCTCTCTGAAATTTCAGATTTTTGCAAAAAGGTCCAATTTTGATAAAAATCGGTTTGTAACTAAAAACAATACTTTTAAGGCTTAATAAATTTAATCCAACTTAACAAAAATGTTGGGTTTTAAAAAATCTAATCACCATAAAAATTTGGAGATTTAAAATTCAACCAAAACCATAGATTTAAATAAAAATCATAATTTAACACTATTTACTTAATTTAACTTGTGTTAAATTAAATGATTTGAAGTCCTCATTTTTAAGTTTTGAAAGAATAAACTAAACCGTACTAAAATGGTATAACATAAAATGCTTGTCTCAAAATTTTTGTCATTTCCAAAACCATTTTAAAAATATTTATTTATCCCTTTCGGGTTCTTTTCAGGCAGTTTTAAATAACATTTTCTGAAAATAAAATAATTCTGAAATCAGAAATAGAAATCCTTGATTAAGGAAAATAATATCATTCAATAATAATCACATGATGACATAAATAATAAAATCATAACAATAAGTGGCAAATTACCATTTTGCCCCTTCCAATTGGACGAGCTGGATCATTGAGCTTTCGAGCTCAGATTGGGCCACACTTGGGCTTTTCGTAAAGCCCTAACCAAAATCCTCGAGATTAACCGGTCTAAGAAGGATTTATTAAACTAATTACGCTTAATTTGGGTCAAGGTATTACATCCTACCCCCCCTTAAAGAAATTTCGTCCCGAAATTTAAAACAAACTCGTACCTTTTTGGCCAGTGAACAGGTTAGGGTACAGTTTCTGCATCGTCGATTCCGGTTCCCATGTCTCGTGTTGCACATCGCGATGTTTCCACATCACTCGTACTAGAGGAATAGACATTCTCCTGAGCTCTTGAGTCCGATGTCCTTGTATATTTACTGGCACTTCTTCGAAAGTTAGGTCCTCTGAGACTTCAATGTCTTCAAAGCTTATCACATGCGATGGATCAGGCTCGTATTTCTTCAACATAGACACGTGAAATGTACTATGCACTCTTTTCATAGTCTGAGGAAGGTCCAACTAATAGGCCACTTCCCCTATCTTTTTCAAGATTTCAAAGGGTCCAACATATCGAGGTGATAGTTTTCCCTTATGCCCAAACCTTTGCACTCCATGACGTGGTGCCACACGTAAGAAAATTCGGTCACCAACTGCAAACTCCAAAGCTTTTCGCCTTTTGTCAACATAACTCTTTTGTCTGCTCTGGGCTGTCTTGAGACGATGTTTTATCACTTCAACTTGTTCAGACGTCTCACGCACTAAATCCGGTCCCAAAATTGCTTTGTGTACTACTTTTGTCCAACAAAGAGATGACCTGCAAGGTTTACCATACAGGGCTTTGTAGGGTGCCATCTGTACACTAGAGTGATAACTGTTGTTGT
Source organism: Chimonanthus salicifolius (assembly GCA_013350335.1). Lineage (NCBI taxonomy): Eukaryota > Viridiplantae > Streptophyta > Magnoliopsida > Laurales > Calycanthaceae > Chimonanthus > Chimonanthus salicifolius. Next base: position 75,203,852 of record CM023533.1, on the reverse strand, counting down.
AGACAAATTCGATCAAAACCAAGTGATCTTCCCAACTTCCCTACATATCCATAACACAAGCTCTTAGCATATCCTCTAAGGTTTGAATAGTTATCTCTGATTGACCATCCGTCTGAGGGTGAAAAGCAGTGCTGAAGCATAGTTTAGTCCCCAACTCCTCTTGCAATCCCTGCCAAAAACCTTGATACAAACGTAGGATCTCTATCAGATACAATAGATACAGGTATTCCATACAATCTGACTACCTTGTTTAAATAAAATTTACTTAAAGTAGTCAAAGAATCAGTCTTCTTAATCAGCAGAAAGTGAGCTGATTTCGTCAATCGGTCGACTATTACCCAAATAACGTCGTTCTTCTTGGAAGACTTAGGGAATCCAGTTACAAAGTCCATCATGATGTGCTCCCATTTCCATTCGGCCACTTCTAAAGGTTGCATCTATCCACCAGGTCATTGATGTTCTGCTTTAACTTGTTGACAAATTAGACACTTTGATACAAAATCTGCTACCTCTCGCTTCATACCTTTCCACCAGAACAGTCGTCGCAAGTCGTGATACATCATTGTACCACCAGGATGCACCACAAAACGAGAATGATGAAAGTAGTCGAGTACCTTTCTCCTACACTCGTCCGACTTTGGTACGAAAAGTTTGTCTTTGAACGTCAGGCCTCCGTCCGCCTTGATCTTCCACTCTTCCAGGGTCGCTCCTCCTGAAAGTTGAGTTGCCAACTCCTTTGTTTCTGGATCGTTACTGTTGTCCTTCCATCACCAATCTAATTACCTCGGGTTGCAGAACCAAGTTGTGGATTCTCGCTGACCTGTTCCCTTTGATCAGCTCCAGATCATACTCTGACAAAACTTTTAACATCTTCCACTGTAAGGATGCCATCCTTGCCACGTTGCTATGTGACTTCCTACTTAAGGCATCGGCCATTACGTTGGCCTTTCCTGGGTAATAGGAGAGACTGAAGTCGTAGTCTCCCAGATGCTCCATCCATCTCCGCTGCCTCATATTCAGGTCTTTCTGAGTGAAGATATACTTGAGACTGTGGTGATCAGAAAGCACATTGAATTTCTCACCACACAAGTAATGCCTCCACAACTTCAACGAGAAGACGACGGCTGCCAACTCCAAATCATGAGTCCGATAGTTCTACTCATGTCCCTTCAGCTGTCTGGAAACATAAGCTACCACCTTCCCTTCTTGCATCAACACACATCCCAAACCAAACTTAGATGCATCGCAATACACATCATAACCTCGTCCTTCTTTGGGTATTATCAAAACTGGAGATGTATTCAACTTCTCCTTCAGCTCCTGGAATGCTCTTTTACAAGCCTCACTCCACTCGAACTTAACATTCTTTCTTGTCAGCCGAGTCATCGACACCACGATCTGGGAGAAGTGTGGGATAAACTTTTGGTAATATCCTGCTAATCCTAGAAAGCTTCGGATCTCGAACACGTTCTTGGGCTTTCCCAAGTCTTCACTGTTTCCACCTTTGCTGGATCTACCGAGATCCCTCATGGAGACACCATGTGTCCAAGGAACTGTACTTGAGTCAACCAAAACTCGCACTTACTTAGCTTAGCGTACAGTTGATGATCTCGAAGAGTCTGAAGAACAATGCGTAGATGCCGCTTGTGCTCCTCCTCAGACAACGAAAAGATCAAGATATCGTCTGTGAAGACTCACAAACTCTCTCATGTACGGTCGAAAAACGTGATTCATCAAGTCCATAAACATGGCTGGCGCATTGGTCAAACCGAAAGGCATCACCACAAACTCGTACAAGCCATACTGCGTCCGGAAAGTAGTTTTAGGAATGTCTTCCTCTCGAATCCGCAACTGATGGTAACCCGACCTTAGATCGATTTTTGAAAAACATTTCGATCATCTCAAAAGATCAAAATGGTCGTCTATTCTAGGCAAAGGATACTTATTCTTAATAGTTACATGGTTAAGTCGCCGGTAATCTATACACATTCTCATCGATCCATCCTTCTTTTTCACAAAGAGAGCAGGTACGCCCCACGGCGAATTGCTCTGACGGATAAAACCAAGTCTAAGAAGCTCATCTACCTACGTAGCTAGCTCTCTCTGTTCAGCCGGCGCCATCCGATAAGGTGTCATGGAAATTGGAGATGTTCCTGGTTATAGGTCTATAACAAACTCTATCTCTCGGCGTGGAGGTAGCCCAACCAACTGGTCAGGAAACACATCCATAAACTCACACACCACCCGAGGACCAACATACCCTACACCATCCACATCTTCCCAACCTATGCTTTCCACCACACTACCGGAATACGCCTTAAGGCCAGAGAAAGTGACTCTCATCTTCTCATAGGGTACCAACTTCTCCATAAACTATTCATTGGTTGAGGAGACCCCAAAAATTCTCATCTGAGAACAGTCGATTAAAACCTCAAAAATTGACAACCAGTCCATGCCAATGATGATGTCAAAGTCCGTCATTTCCAAAACCAAAAAATCATAGGACAACTCTACACCGCTAATTCTCAAAATGCATGATCTACACATTTGGTTTACCAAAGCTCTCTTTCCCAAGGGTGATACTACCATTAGCGGGTTAGTTACTTCTACTGGTTTCAAATCCAATCTATCACAACAAGCTCTAGAAATAAATGAATGCGAAGCACCGGTATCAAAAAATACTCGTGCCAAAAGACTGAAAAGAGTAAGGGTACCTTCCATCACCGTATTCTCCACCGGCTCCTCCTTCTGACTCCCAATCGTGTAGACTCTCCCCTGAGTGGTCTGAGGACGTCCCTTTCCCCTCCCTTAACTGTTCCGAGGTGGTCCATTCCTAGGTGCCACCGAGCCTCTTGAGGTTTGCTGAGAACCTCGTCCAACGGATGGTTGTGCCACCGAAAAAGATGCTCCTGCGCCTTGTGAAGGTGCGGCTCTGCCGAGATAGGGGCAGTCCCTAAACAGGTGCCCAGTCTACTTGCAATGGTAGCAAGCCTTTTCTCATCTTTTTGGGCAGAACTTAGAAGTATGCCCAGGCTGGTTGCAAGTGTAGCACACAAATTGTCAAGTGTCAGGCCGACTTGACTGTCCCGCACTAGGTTGGCTCTTTTTGAAGAATGGCCTCTTCTGGTTGAATTTTACCTTCTTGTTGGAGGAAGGTTTCTGGAAGCTGTCGGAGCTCCTGTTGATGGAATCCACCGCTTCCACCTTTGAAGCCCGATCGGTGATCTCCTCCAAGGTGTTGAAAGTTAGACCAGCCACTTGCCGCTGCAGAAAATGTCGGAGTCCATTATCGAAGTGTTGTATCTTTTCCTCCTCGTTCACTGCAATCCAGGGCACAAACTGTATCAGATCGATGAACCTCATGGCATACCGCACCACTAAGTCGGAACCCTGCTGGACATTAAGGAATTCTCTCTTCCTCTCTTCCTGGACAGTCTTTGGGAAGTAACGGGCCAGGAAGGCGGCTGAAAATTCTTCCCACGTCATAGGCTTGTAGTTACGAACCAAATTCTTAGCTTCCCACCATTCATAAGCATTCCCCTCCAACTGATACGTCACCAAAGTTACCCTCAGATCGTCGGCAATGGGTAAAGTGTTAAGGATCAGGCTAATCTGGGTAAGCCAGTTCCTTGCTGCACTAGGATCCTCTGTCCCAAAAAAGCTCGTCGGATTCTGTCGCTTGAACTCCTTCAAACCCGAGGTGGCTGTAACGCCCCGCCCTTTCCGAGAATTTCAGAGCCTAATTTTTTTTTTTAAAGTAATAATAAAACATCGAAAGAGAGTGGGCGGCGTCACGACGCTAGTTAAGTTCAGACTACTCAAGTCTGAACCTTAACTGGCCACCCATGTGTACATGGACTAGACCATGATAATGAATCACACATGGAACTACCATCAACATGCGGAATAATCTAGATTAATTGCGGAATAGAAAGGCTAGATAACAAGTAAGTCTCAGACATTAATTAAGATAAATCAACGATCCAAAGGTTATTAACCTAATTAAACCATAGCAAGTAATGAATTATTACATGTCCAACAAAATATAGTTCAAATGACAGTAATATAAAGAAGTCCAGTCCATCATTCAAGCACTTAGGCTTGGCTCCCCTCCCGGTCAACGACCTTTCCTTTCCCTTTACTTGTACCTGCATTCTCCTCTGAGGATAGAATTAGGGCGTTAAATCAATGCGCCCAGTAGGTTCCCGAATCAGGGCTACCACATGTTAGCATATAAAACATGCATATATATCATATTACATGATCATTAAAAACAAGTAAAACCATGCTATGAAGTATGCACATGCAATGAGCATCCCCCATCATATACCTTCATAGCCATCACTTGACGTGCCTTGCACCGTCAAGGTAAATCACAATACAACTTCCATCTCTTCATCATTGACTGATTCATATCACGTATTAGTCCTCCTGGCGGGACTCTCATCGCCTAAGGAGACCAATGTGACTATGATCATCATGTTACTCTTCCTAGCGTGACTTGCGCCGCCAAAGGAAGACGTAACCCATAAATTACAACACTGTAGAACCTCATTCATCATCCCATGTTTATGAATGAGATGCCAATGCTTGTATGCCATTTGTTAATGCATAATATAACATTTGAAACACATAAAATAAAACAAGAGTCTCATAAGAAAATTGGGTAAAACTGTGGTTACAAGTAGGTAGGAAACCTACTTAAATTTTGCTTAAGTGTCCGATCCTCTTTGAGCTTCACCTGGTCACGACTTGCACGTCGTTCAACTCTCGTCACCTTGTGATACAATAATCAGTAAATCATATTGTCACTTAAGTGTCCATTCACATATAAGACCCAAAACATCTTGTAAGTCCTTTGATCAATCCCTTCATTTGACTTGTATTCACAGATTTGCCATTGGTCTAACCAATGTCTAATCTTGCTCATAAACAAAAATCATAAAAGTAATCTACCTTAGTGGGGTTTGGCCATACTACTTGGCCGAACCCAACCAATCCAATTTGTATTTCTTAATCCCTTCACAACCATTCAAATCACTTGGTTCCAATCCTCATTTTTTATCTGCCAACACTACTCCATGTAAATCAAATAAAAACCCTAAAGCAATCCATGGGGTTCACTTGATCTGATTGATCCCTCAACTTCCCATGATTATTCATGATTTAATCATGTTAACCCAACCATGAATTACACATGGTTCAGCCACATAACCAACCACCAAAATAGTCATTTAAACTTCACCAAAACCCATTACTTACTTACATGGGGTTCGGCCATCCAAGGTGGCCGAACCCTATGTCCATGTTTTGATCTTTTACACATGCTTTAGGCGTTATTTAAACATGCAATATCAGTATCATATTGCTGCCTTTAAACCACTTAGAAACCATCTAATTAAATTCATCCAAACAGTCCATAAAAGACCATGGTTTCCATGTTTCACAACATGAAAACCAACAATATTTTACATGGGGTTCGGCCCTCCATGGTGGTCGAACCCAATGATTATTTTCACTATTTTTAAACCTCCAATCATCATGTAATAAACAACATATTATTACCGAGTTCAACCCTTTAAAAATTCATCTAAAAACCAACCCAATTTCATAGGGTTCGGCCATGCTCATTGGCCGAACACTATGACCTTTGGTTTTGAAACAATCAATCATTTATCTTAGATCTGAATCAATCATCCATATTCATGTTTTAACCTTCTTAAAACATGATTTTAAAACTAACACTAACATCTAATAACAGTCCCAATTTTATATGGTTTTAATTTCCAAAAACCATCAACATCGACCACTTGTTTCCATGGGGTTCGGCCATCCAAAGTGGCCGAACCCAATGGTCCATTTCCATCTTTTAATCCACTGATTTAGACCATAAAAACTTCAGCCTTTTCTGACATTCAGATACAGGTTTATAATCCTTTCAATAACATGTATTTGATTCTTAAATCAAACCCAAAAATCAGTCCATAAAACCCATGGTTTTCATGTTTCCAAAACATGAAAACCAAGCAATCTTTCACATGGGGTTCAGCCCTTCATGGTGGCCGAACCCAATGGTCATCTTTACCATTTCTAAACCTCCATTAATCAAGGTTAAAACCTTGGTATATTCAGCCATAACCATGGCTCAATACACACCCATTTTATTAATCCAAAAGTCCATGAAACACTTTCCAAATTCCAAGCTCTTCCTATTGCCTTTGCTCCTTGCCTTCTTCCTTTTATTTCTTCATTTCTTCCTTAATTCCTTGCTGGTTTAAGCTTGAATAACTGGTGTCAAAAACCTCTGCTGCTCCAGCCAAGAACACGAATTGGAGAGGGAGAAAGAGATGGGAAAAACTTGGGTTTGCAATGATAAAAATCGGCTAACCTTGGGGTTCATTGCTTTTGTATTTCAGCCACCATGACCTCTCAATTCCCTCATAACTTCTTAACAAAATCGATGGGCATTGGGTGCCATCCAAGGCACCCTTGGCACCTACCCATGCAGCCATTCAGATTTCCATGTAACTCATCTCAAACCCATCATTTGCATTTATCATTCAACATGGAACTCACCAAAACAAGTCCCCAACGTGTGGGAATTGTTTTGGTTGGTTTGAGACCAGCCAACCTCTTCAAATTCCCACTCAACTCACTGATTTACAGCCCCTTTAATTTCCATTTTGACTCACTTGAACTCAAGGTCATTTAGATTTCCATCTCAACTCACCCAACTCACATACTTAATGCATTTCATTTAATGCACATGAGTTGACTCACCACTAGATTTAATTCCAACTCACTTCAGTCCCACTCAACTGATTTAACTCGTGTTTTAGCTCCCTTGAGGGTCCACATGGTCAACCATAGTCAACTCGACCCGTTGGGTCCACTTTTAGCTCCTTGACCCGTTTGACTCCATGACCCAATTATGGGTATTTTGGTCATTTGTAACTGGTTTTTACATATGGGTCAGGCCTACCCATTTTTCCTCCACTTGATTTCCAATCAAATCAGCCTAACCCCATTTAATTTAAGTTCACATAACGGTCAAATAATTCAGTAAGAACAGATGTGTCCCATTTGGGCCCTTTGACCCATTTAGTCATTTTTGACCCAATTAATGTAAATTACCCAACCAATCAAACTTAACATTCATAATGTGCTCATATGATTTTAATTTGAGCAATGGGCCCCACTATTTCCTTACTTAACATCACAAAATAATTAATTTAACAATTCAGGGGCATTTTCGTAATTTTCCACTTCATTGAGAAATTGGGGTGTTACAATATAACCCTCTTTTTAAAAATTTCGTCCCGAAAATCGAGTGAAGTAGGGTTCTCAAATTAAATTGCACAAAAATTAGGGGTGAGCTGTTCTCATCTCCGATTCAAGTTCCCACGTGGCCTCTTCATCACCATGACGGTCCCATACCACTTTTACGAACTGAATCGCTCTGTTTCGCGACACCCTTTGTTCGGTCTCCACTATCCTGATCGGCTTCTCGACGTACGTCACGTCGGTTTGTACTTCAATATCTTGAACATTCAAAACATAGGACGGATCCAGATTGTATTTCCTTAGCATCGACACGTGAAACACATCGTGTAGAGCTGCTAATTGTGATGGGCATGCTATCTGATAAGCCACCTCCCCCACTCTTCTCATGATGGAAAATGGTCCCACAAATCTTGGTGAAAATTTTCCTTTCTTTCCGAACCTCATATGTCCCTTCCGTGGGAGACCTTTAGGAATACCAAGTCTCCCACTTCAAATTCCAGAAACCGTCTTCTTTTGTCAACATAGCTCTTCTGCCGACTCTGTATAGTCAATAAGTGTTAACGTATCAACTTAATTTATGCGGTAGTCTCTGCGACTAGTTCCAGTCCAATCAATGCAGGCTCACCAGCCTCTGTCTAGCACACTGGTGATCTACAAGGCCTACCATATAAAGCCTCGTATGGAGCCATCTGAAGGCTTGCCTGATAGCTGTTATTATAGGAGAATTCTACCAGTGGCAAGTGGTCCTCCCATCCACCCTTGAAATCTAACATGCATGCTCTCAGCATGTCTTCCAAGGTTTGTATCGTCCTTTCTGACTGTCCATCAGTCTGTGGATGGAAAGCGGTGCTAGTCAATAAATCTGTCCCCATGGCTGACTGCATGCTTTGCCATGCTTTGCCATACTCTTTAATATACTGCCAACCCAACTCTCAGAGGAATCTGTCATCTTAAGAGGAATGAAATGTGTGGACTTGGTCAGCCGGTCGACTACGACCCATATGGCGTCACTGCCCTTTGAAGACCTCGGCAACCCCGTTACAAAGTCCATGGAAATGTGTTCCCATTTCCATTCTGGCACTGTTAAGGGTTTGAGTAACCCTGGTGGCTTTTGGTGCTCAGTCTTAACTTGCTGACAAGTGAGACAATGTGTCACGAATTCCGCCACATCCCTTTTTGTAACACCCGCCCCTTTTCACCATAATCAGAGTCTAATTTTTTTTTTTAACGTAAAAGTGACAAAGGGCACGGACGTCACGATGCGAGTTAAGTTCCGAACTTCTAAAGCCCGGCCCTTAACTGGCCAACCCTACGCGTGCGTGGAACATAAATCCACGAGTACAGTTCACGCGTAGAAAGTAAGCTCGCAACACATAAAAATCAATGCGGATGACAATAGACACTATCCTACCAATTTTCAGATAACAGGGAAGAGATATCCATTAAATTACTAAAATGCCCTCATACCGTACTTTCCAAAATAATTTATAAAACATAGCAATACATCTAAGTTATTACATTTCCGACAAGCTAAAATTATACAAATACACATTTTCCCAAAATAAACTTAAACAAAATAATTAGTCCGCCTTCCCAAGCTCCTAAGCTTGACTCCCATCTTGTCCTTCCGTTCCGCCACCTCCTGCATCGTCAGCTAGGGTAGAAGTAGGGCGTTAGACCACTCGCCCAGTAGGACTCCGAGTAGGGCTAACACATGGATTAGTGATAACAAAGCATATAGATAATACATAACGAAGACCATAAAATGAATGCTATGCCATGGGTGTCTGTGTTATGAATCCCACCCATCATCCATACCATCATGCTGTCATATCCCCCTTGACGGCCAAACCTCGTCAAGATACAAACAATCACAAATCATCCCCCTGGACGGCAAAACCTCGTCCAGATATAAAACAATCACAAATCATTCCCCTGGACAGCAAAACCTCGTCCAGATATAAAACAATCACAAATCATTCCCCTGGACGGCAAAACCTCGTCCAGATATAAAACAATCACAAATCCTCCCCCTTGATGGAAGAACCATCATCAAGGTATCATAATTACATACAACATCCCTGATACATCAAACACATCAAAATATCTCCATGTCTGTTTATCGGTCGCCCCGACGGAGCATGGACTCCGGTTTCATTTCATCCTTCCCCTGTCATATCCCTCCCATGCCATGCATGAGATGTAGATGCCATATGCCATGTAATGAATATAATAACAAACCATAACATTTAAAGAAAATCCCATCAATAAAACATATAACTTGATTACCCAAAATAGATCAAGCAAAGCCTCCATAATCACATCATAGCATTAAAACCCATTTTAAAAAAATCATATGCTTACCGTAATGAATCAAGTAAAAACCCCTACATAATACATAATTCAAAACCAATCTTAAAACATACCATATAATTTCCGAAATAATTCAAGGAAACCATCACTCAATCCATGGCTTACAAAAAGGTTAGAATCCTACCGAATACCGACTCGCGTCTTCGTTTCGTTTTCATCCGATAGTCTAGCTACCGTCACGCGTACTGCCCGCGATATCCAATACCTTATTAAATTTCCAAATCAGTTCAAGTTTTAACCATTTCTAAGCCCATATGAAAAACCGATCACTATTTAGGTGTTGTGGGTCCCCATGCCATCCATTAAACTTTTTAATCCCATAAGTCTTAAAGTTCGGCCACCCTAGGCTTTATTAATCACTTATAAGGTTATTACATTAGATCCCCTAAGTCCATGATCAATTTCCATGGAATTCTTGAATTTGGCCACTAATTACGGTTTTGCCACTACCTCATTTTTCATGCTTAATCACTCATTTATCCATGCATGATTAAGTCCATAATTGATCATAAACTTAGATCCCCAACTTAGATCCATTAATGACCCATTGAACCATGTCACATAGCCATTAAAATTAACCATTTAATTAATCCAACCCCCCATTAACTAATCACATACCTACATCCTTCATTAGCCCATAAAAATTGACCTTCCATTAAATCATTACTCTTAGTCATACCTTGAGTCCATAATTGATTCCTCTACCACATTACAAGATCACTTACCTCAACCATCTTATTGACCCAATTCCATTAATTTAAACTTATACATACACATTTAACTTTAGACCCATTAATGATCTAAAATTTGGGTCATGGGTTCGGCCATACACCATGGCCGAACCCATGATGTTTCTTTCTCCATTTTTCTTGGATCCATTCATAACATTTTAGATCCACCAATAATCCTTTCTTGAGGGGTTTAAATCATGCATCTAAACCATATTCTCTTATTCATTTCGTTGCTCCCAAATACCTACATTCACCAAAATATTAAACCCATCTTTTCTATCCTTTAAACCCATCATTTGATCACCATTTCATCACCATAGGGTTCGGCCCTATGCCATGGCCGAACCCATGGTTCAAATTTCCTTCCATTCATGCATTTTAAAATCATACCATTCCATTGCATTTTCATCATACAATCATTTTAAAACATTACTCCCATGCATTCATTAAAACCCTAATTCATTAATCAAGAACCCACATTGCTTTCCATTCTTAAAACCCTAAGCAATTTAAACCAACCACCAAATCACCCACCATGGGGTTCGGCCATACTACATGGCCGAACCCTATGGCCCATGATTCTTATTTCCAAGTACCCAATTCCATGCTCAATTTAATCAATCACACAATGCACACAACATATTTCTCCAATTTCTTACCCTAACCCTAATTCACCCATTTAGGGTTTTCTCCATCTTCCACCCTTCCATTTAATGTATCTAAATTCCATTGTATAAAATCACCTATCCACCATTAGTTTCACAAAAATAAATTCCATTTCTTAAACCCTAAAATCCAAAATTCTTTTATTTAAGAAATACTCACTATCCGACGTCTCCTACGATTTTCGCCGCTCCCGTCGGTCTCCTTAGCCTCCTCTCTCCTTCCTATTGATCTTTGATAGGTCAAGATCTTTGATCAAGGGTGGCAATCCCCAACACTAGAATCAGCCAAGGTAAGTTTTGTGTGAGAGAGGGAGAGGGGAAAATTATGAGAGGGAAGATGATAACCCTTTACCTTAGAGTGATTTCTCTCAAAATACCACTTCTTTCTTCTCTCCTTCTCTTCTCTTTTCCTTAACTCTCTTTCTCTCCTTCACTTGGATGTAGGGGATGACCATGGGAGAGTGAAAATGGAGAGAGTTGAATGAAAAAAGAATGGGGAAAGACATCAAGGCTTATCCCCATTTTTTTACTTTACATTAATTACCTTCACCAACCTTAAGATATTTTGAGATATTAAAGTTGCTTTATGGCTTAAACTCCACCCCTCAAAGTCCCAACGTGTTCTATTTTTTTTTTTGAGTTTGGGATGAGGTGAGTTTTCACCTCATGGGCCCCCTTTGACCACTCTTAACTACCATTTTAAATAATTTAATTATTTAATTACTTAGTTACTTTAATTCCCATTTACTTATTTAAATCACCTTAGGTTAATTCATTATACTTAACCTAATTCCATTATTCCACCCATGGTTGACCAAATCAACCATGGTCGTCGGCCCCACCAAACCTTGGGTCCACACTTGGCCACATCACCATTGTTTAATTCCAAATAACTTAGGTGATTTAAAATCATTGAATTCACTCTAAGTGGATTACCATTGGGCCTATGGCCCAATTACATTTCCATCTAGCCCATTTACCTTAGAGCATACCCATCTTGACCCATTGGGTCCCAAATGGGTATTTAACTCAATTTGTCTACCCATGGCCCAATTGGCCATCATTGACCACTTAAATGACTTTAAAATGCAATCCATGGTCTATTGGGCCATATTTGGGCCTTTGTCCAAATTTTGGCCCATTTACCATTTATCCCACCAATTTCCAATTTTCATCATTAAAATAAATAATATTCACATATTTATTGATTTAAAAATTTCGGGCCATTACACTTTTTAGTCCATGCCACCAATAATGTCTCTTTAGATCATGGTACATTTTGGTGCTGCCCGGATGGATAGAAAGCTTAGATTGATGTGCCTCAATCAGTAGCTCTTTCCTGCAACTTTTTGGCACATATGTTCTTCCCCGGAATAAAAGACCTTGACCCGGTCTTAATTCCCATTCCGATATGTCTACGCCAGTGGACATCTTGGCCCATATGTCCTCCACTTCCGGGTCTGCTCTTTGTTCTTGTTCAATCCTAGTGACCATGTTAGATTGTATGACTAGATTGTATATGGTCCGACAATTGTTGTAGTAGAGTTTAAACTCTCGGATGGTATTCAACATCTCCCATTCCGATCTGATCAAACATGCCACGGATGCATGTGGTATATGGCTGAAGGCATCCGCCACCTTGTTTACCTTGCCTGGATGATATCTAAGCGCAAACTCATAATCCGCCAGATACTCTATCCATCTTCGTTACCTGAGGTTGAGCTCTTTCTGATCAAAAAGATATTTTAAGTTCTTATGATCAGAAAATACCTCAAATTTCTCGCCGTAGAGGTAGTGTCTCCAGTTCTTGAGGGCGAAAACCACTGCAGCTAATTCCAAATCGTGGGTGGGATAAAGACGTTCATGTATTTTCAACTGCCTTGAACCATACGCCACCACACAATTACTCTGACTGAGTGTACAACCCAGTCCCTCTCCCGAGGCATCGCAATATACCTCGTAACACTTGCCACTTACCGGCAAAATTAAAATAGGGGCAGTGGTAAGTCTTGTCTTCAGCTCTTCAAACATTTAATTACATAGATCTATCCACTCGTACTTGACTCCCTTCTGAGTGAGTTGAGTCAATGGAGATGCAATTTTGGAAAAATCCATGATAAATCTTCTATAATAACCAGCCAATCCCAAGAAGCTACGAATTTCAGTTACATTCTTGGGTGCTTTCCAATCTTTCACTGCTGCCAACTTAGCCGGATCCACGGCTATACCTCCCTCAGATATCACATGTCCCAAGAAATTGACCTCGAATAGCCAGAATTCACATTTACTGGCCTTGGCATACAGCTTATGCTGCCTCAAGGTATTCAAAACTATCCGTAAGTGCTCTGCGTGTTCTTCCTGCCTCTTGGAATATATCAGAATATCATCAATAAATACGATTACAAATTGATCCAAATAGGGACGGAAGATTCTGTTCATTAAATCCATGAACACAGCCGGCGCCTTTGTGAGTCCAAATGGCATGACTACAAATTCGTATAGTCCATACCGCGTCCGGAAGGTCGTCTTCTCTATATCCACCTCCCTAACCCGTATTTGATGATAACCAGACATCAAGTCGATCTTTGAAAAATGGCTGGATCCCTTCAATTGATCGAATAAATCATCGATCCTGGGTAGAGGGTACTTGTTCCGGACTGTTAGCTGATTCAGCTTCCGGTAGTCCATGCACATCCGTAGTGAACCGTCCTTCTTCTTCACAAACAGTACTGGTGCTCCCCATGCTGAGGTACTGTTCCGGATACAACCCAGCCTAAGCAGTTCATCAATCTGCTTCTTTAGCTCCGACATTTCTACTGGTGCCATCCGATAGTGTGGTAACGATACTGGTGCTGTGCCAGGGTACAACTTGATCTCGAAGTTAATCTCCCTCATAGGTGGTAAACCAGGGAGTTCCTTTGGAAATACATCAGCAAATTCTTGTACAATTGCCGGAAGTTCAATAACTGGAGCTTTATTTATGGTGATATTATTCAATACCACGTGGTTTAACCCTTCCTGCAATCCACTTTGTTTATTTGCATGTACTACGTATTGCTTGCCCTCGGGTGACTTAAAAGGCACTCTCCGACGATAACAGTTGCTCTTGGCATGAAACTTAGCCAACCAATCCATACCGAATATAATATCATATTCAGGCATGTCCAGCACTAGGTAGTTGAACTCAAATCTGAGTCCAACTAATTCAGTGCTAATCGCTGTACATATAAGTCCCAATGCCGAATCTCCGACAAGGGATACAATAGTAAGTGTTGTGGCTAATCTTTGAACTAATGTACCAGTAGCAGTAATAAATGATGCAGCTATGAAGGAGTGTGATGCTCCAGAATCAAATAGTGCATATGCATACGAACTACTCACTACTGCCATACCATGTATTACGGCATGCTCCTCTTCCTCTAGAGAAGTTAGAGTAAATAATCGTCCTGAAACAGTAGGGTCAGACCTCCGACCTCCTCGACTTTGCATCCTGCCTCCTCTGGAGTTCCCCGGTCTAGCTGGCGGATGGAATGATCCTCTGGAATGTGACAGCCTGTTGAGTTTTGGGCAGTCCTTTTTGTAGTGACCTGGTTGATCACAGTGAAAACATGTGTTCACTCCTCGAGAAGCTTGAGTGTCTGCTACAGATTGAGTGGGCTGGTTGGGGTGAAAGCCCCCACTAGATCCAACAGACGGCGAAGGTCTGCCGAAGTTCGATCTGAACCTCTTGCTGGGTTGGTACGCACCCCTCCCACTCGGAGCTCGATGGTTGTCCACTTTGCAAATTCCGCCATTTCTTGTTCCACAATGGTTGCCCTGCTGACCACTTCCGCCAGTGTGGCTGCTTTGAACACAGTTACCCTGTCCCTTATGTTTGGCCGTAACCCACGCTCGAACTTGTGAGCCTTTCGATATTCCGTGTCCACAACATAGAATGCATAGATTGATAGGCTGAGGAATTCTTGGTGATAGTCAGCCACCGTCATTGAGCCTTGCACCAAAGTCATAAAGGCCTGAATTTGTCGTTCCCTCTCTTCCTCCAGGAAATAGCGCTCTAAGAATGTCGCTGAGAATTGCTCCCAGGTCATAGCAATTCTTTCTTTTCTTGGCACAAGTGCCTGCTGTCTCTCCACCACCTTCCACCATTTGGTAACGTCATCTACCAGCTATGACGTGGCCAATAGTATTTTATGAGCATGACTCTTGATGTTCAAAAGAGTCAATATGTGAGAAATCTTCTCCAACCAATTCTCGGCTCCGACAGGCCCTTCTCTACCCTTGAAGTAGGGTGGGCGCTATTGTTGAAAATCTCTGACCATGTTACGGTCATTATTTTCACTCGTGCTTCCCCCTCCGTTCATGTGTTGTTGGAGGACAGATGTAACCACAGCTTGCACCAAGCTGTGCAGCTCAGGAGGCACATAGGGTACAGTCAGGTTGTTGTTCTCTTCCTCCTCTTGTCGATATGACGAGTCATATTCCTCCTCGTCCCGTTGATATGTAGGGTCACTATCCCCCTCCTCTCGCCGGGAATGTTGTGACTCTTCCTCATTGAGCAAACGTTCATGAACTGATCTCTCTTCGTCATGAACGGACTGCTCATCATCATGTACCGATGGCACCTTCTCATGTACCACCTTCCGGCATTGAGGTACCACCTTCCCTTGTGGTGTGATTATGGGCACCTCATCTTTCTTCTTATCATCCTGACGGGTCCTTCTCTTCGATGCCCCCTCACCTGATCCGATTTGTAAAACTTTTCCTTTTCTTTTCGGATCCTTTACCACCCTTTTCTGTGGCGCCATTTATTCCTAATTCATGGAAACATCATAGACTTAGTTTCCATTAACAATATGCATTAAATGCCATAAATCCTCATAAAGTCATAAATCACATATTTTATATAAATTCAAACTTCATCTTTGTACAAAGGTGGGTAGGGTGAAACAAAACCCTATGTATAACAAAATATGCACCCTTACAAAATAACCCTCTTTTTAATACCCTTCATATTACTTCCTATCCTAGTCTTCCGTAGAAGACTCCACATCAAAAGCGAACTTGAAACGGTTATCAGGATACGTCATCGCCGTGTGCCCCAATACTTCACAAGTCGTGCAGGGTATTAATCCAGGTCCTCCGATATATGGACAATTAGTCCTCGCCTCACCTTGTCCATGTAGTCCACAGGACGGGCAGACAACACCTAGCGGGTGAGGACAATACCGGCAGTGGTGCCCATCTTGATTGCACAGCTCACATGTGTCATAGGGATCTATCTCCCCAAGCGACTCCAATATAATAGGTACATCAGCAATGGGATCCTCCAGAAGATGTGCTAGATCATCTTCTCTTTCCTCAGGAGGTTCCACCATCCCAGGAATGTCATCCACCAAATCCTCTGGAACAGGTGCTAAGTCCATATCATCCTCCTCAGGAGGTCCCTCCTGAAGGTCCACATTAATTCCATGCTGATACTGTCGGAAGTCGATACCAAATCCACTGGACAACTAGGTGTCCCTTTATCCCATAATTCTGTGTATTCCTCATTGCTCGACATATCTGTGCCACAACATTTAAAACACAAGAATATTCAACCATAATTCTAAATAAACCACTCTTGGTTTCCAGGGAATTTGATCATGCATAATATCATGTACTTTGTTTGGGAAGATTACCAAATCAACACTCTTTGTTTTCTTTTGTTTCTGGGGAAATCTTTAATTTCCTATTGTTTGTTTCTCAGTGTGGGAGTTTCAGGGGATTACATCCTATTTTACTATGTTTGATATGTCCAGTTATGATGATTGTACTTTACTTTCCTATCTTTCATTGTCGTTCTCAGATAGATTGTTCAGTCTGAGTCACTCGAAGTAAATTAATCCGGCCCCCAGTCAGCGGACTCCGAAGAGTCGGTCAGTTGGGATTCTTATCCGTCAGTGAGACATGAAACCGTCTTAATCTTACATCGATGATTCAACTTCCCGTTTCGCTCTGATACCAACTGTAACGCCCCACCTTTTCTGAGAATTTCAGAGTCTAATTTTTTTTTTAAAGTAATAATAAAACATCGAAAGAGAGACGGCGGCGTCACGACGCGAGTTAAGTTCAGACTACTCAAGTCTGAACCTTAACTGGCCACCCATGTGTACATGGACTAGACCATGATAATGAATCACATATGGAACTACCATCAACATGCGGAATAATCTAGATTAATTGCGAAATAGAAAGACTAGATAGTAAGTAAGTCTCAGACATTAATTAAGATAAATCAACGATCCAAAAGTTATTAACCTAATCAAACCATAACAAGAAATGAATTATTACATGTCCAACAAAATATAGTTCAAATGACAGTAATATAAAGAAGTCCAGTCCATCATTCAAGCGCTTAGGCTTGGCTCCCCTCCCGGTCAACGACCTTTCCTTTCCCTTTACTTGTACCTGCATTCTCCTCTGAGGATAGAATTAGGGCGTTAGATCGCCCAGTAGGTTCCCGAATCAGGGCTACCACATGTTAGCATATAAAACATGCATATATATCATATTACATGATCATTAAAAACAAGTAAAACCATGTTATGAAGTATGCACATGCAATGAGCATCCCCCATCAGGTACCTTCATAGCCATCACTTGACGTGCCTTGCACCGTCAAGGTAAATCACAATACAACTTCCATCTCTTCATCATTGACTGATTCATATCACGTATTAGTCCTCCTGGCGGGACTCTCATCGCCTAAGGAGACCAATGTGACTAGGATCATCATGTTACTCTTCCTGGCGTGACTTGCACCGCCGAAGGAAGACGTAACCCATAAATTGCAACACTGTAGAACCTCATTCATCATCCCATGTTTATGAATGAGATGCCAATGCCTGTATGCCATTTGTTAATGCATAATATAACATTTGAAACACATAAATAAAACAAGAGTCTCATAAGAAAACCGGGGTAAAACTGTGGTTACAAGTAGGTAGGAAACCTACTTAAATTTTGCTTAAGTGTCCGATCCTCTTTGAGCTTCACCTGGTCACGACTCGCAAGTCATTCAACTCTCGTCACCTTGTGATACAATAATCAGTAAATCATATTGTCACTTAAGTGTCCATTCACATATAAGACCCAAAACATCTTGTAAGTCCTTTGATCAATCCCTTCATTTGACTTGTATTCACAGATTTGCCATTGGTCTAACCAATGTCTAATCTTGCTCATAAATAAAAATCATAAAAGTAATCTACCTTAGTGGGGTTCGGCCATACTACTTGGCCGAACCCAACCAATCCAATTTGTATTTCTTAATCCCTTCACAACCATTCAAATCACTTGGTTCCAATCCTCATTTTTTATCTACCAGCACTACTCCATGTAAATCAAATAAAAACCCTAAAGCAATCCATGGGGTTCACTTGATCTGATTGATCGCTCAACTTCCCATGATTATTCATGATTTAATCATGTTAACCCAACCATGAATTACACATAGTTCAGCCACATAACCAACCACCAAAACAGTCATTTAAGCTTCACCATAACCCATTACTTACTTACATGGGGTTTGGCCATCCAAGGTGGCCGAACCCTATGTCCATGTTTTGATCTTTTACACATGCTTTAGGCGTTATTTAAACATGCAATATCAGTATCATATTGCTGCCTTTAAACCACTTAGAAACCATCTAATTAAATTCATCCAAACAGTCCATAAAAGTCCATGGTTTCCATGTTTCACAACATGAAAACCAACAATATTTTACATGGGGTTCGGCCCTCCATGGTGGTCGAACCCAATGATTATTTTCACTATTTTTAAACCTCCAATCATCATGTAATAAACGACATATTATTACCGAGTTCAACCCTTTAAAAATTCATCTAAAAACCAACCCAATTTCATAGGGTTCGGCCATGCTCATTGGCCGAGCACTATGACCTTTGGTTTTGAAACAATCAATCATTTATCTTAGATCTGAATCAATCATCCATATTCATGTTTTAACCTTCTTAAAACATGATTTTAAAACTAACACTAACATCTAATAATAGTCCCAATTTTATATGGTTTTAATTTCCAAAAACCATCAACATCGACCACTTGTTTCCATGGGGTTCGGCCATGCAAAGTGGCCGAACCCAATGGTCCATTTCCATCTTTTAATCCACTGATTTAGACCATAAAAACTTCAGCCTTTTCTGACATTCAGATGCAGGTTTATAATCCTTTCAATAACATGTATTTGATTCTTAAATCAAACCCAAAAATCAATCCATAAAACCCATGGTTTTCATGTTTCCAAAACATGAAAACCAAGCAATCTTTGACATGGGGTTCGGCCCTTCATGGTGGCCGAACCCAATGGTCATCTTTACCATTTCTAAACCTCCATTAATCAAGGTTAAAACCTTGGTATATTCAGCCATTACCATGGCCCAATACACACCCATTTTATTAATCCAAAAGTCCATGAAACACTTTCCAAATTCCAAGTTCTTCCTATTGCCTTTGCTCCTTGCCTTCTTCCTTTTATTTCTTCCTTTCTTCCTTTATTCCTTGCTGGTTTAAGCTTGAATAACTGGTGCCAAAAACCTCTGCTGCTCCAGCTAAGAACACGAATTGGAGAGAGGGAGAAAGAGATGGGAAAAACTTGGGTTTGCAATGATAAAAATCGGCTAACCTTGGGGTTCATTGCTTTTGTATTTCAGCCACCATGACCTCTCAATTCCCTCATAACTTCTTAACAAAATCGATGGGCATTGGGTGCCATCCAAGGCACCCCTTGGCACCTACCCATGCAGCCATTCAGATTTCCATGTAACTCATCTCAAACCCATCATTTGCATTTATCATTCAACATGGAACTCACCAAAACAAGTCCCCAATGTGTGGGACTTGTTTTGGTTGGTTTGAGACCAGCCAACCTCTTGAAATTCCCACTCAACTCACTAATTTACAGCCCCTTTAATTTCCATTTTGACTCACTTGAACTCAAGGTCACTTAGATTTCCATCTCAACTCACCCAACTCACATACTTAATGCATTTCATTTAATGCACATGAGTTGACTCACCACTAGATTTAATTCCAACTCACCTCAGTCCCACTCAACTGATTTAACTCGTGTTTTAGCTCCCTTGAGGGTCCACACGGTCAACCATAGTCAACTCGACCAATTGGGTCCACTTTTAGTTCCTTGACCCGTTTTTGACTCCATGACCCAATTATGGGTATTTTGGTCATTTGTAACTGGTTTTTACATATGGGTCAGGCCTACCCATTTTTCCTCCACTTGATTTCCAATCAAATCAGCCTAAACCCATTTAATTTAAGTTCACATAACGGTCAAATAATTCAGTAAGACCAGATGGGTCCCATTTGGGCCCTTTGACCCATTTAGTCATTTTTGACCCAATTGATGTAAATTACCCAACCAATCAAACTTAACATTCATAATGTGCTCATATGATTTTAATTTGAGCAATGGGCCCCACTATTTCCTTACTTAACATCACAAAATAATTAATTTAACAATTAAGGGGCATTTTCGTAATTTTCCACTTCATTGAGAAATTAGGGTGTTACAGTGGCTCTCTCTTCTTGTGTTCTGACAGGAGGACGTCGCATATTCTCAGCTATCTGCTGGAATGCTTCCATCGCTGCGTGAATGGCTTCATTGGGTAAATAGCGGGATGGAAAACCTGTCCTCCTCCTGCGGCAGTTGTTTCCGTTTCCGTTTGGTCCTGACATCTATTATTTATACTTGTAAATATCACTTAATTATTTAAGAAGCTTGTAAAGACAAATCACAAAAGTAGCACAATTCATTAGAAATCTCAAATTTGCATTACAATTAAAAGGGTTGGTAGGGTTAGAAAACCCTTCAAAACAACAAAACATAACTCAGAACCCATACAAAAATCTCCCATTTCCCCGACACTCCCTTAACATCTCTAGCCTAATCTTCCGTAGAAGACCCTTGCATCATCACTAAAATAAAAGAAGTTGTCAGGGCATGTTGCTGACTTGTGCCCCCCAACACTCCACAAATCAGACAGGGTATTATCCCTAGTCCCCCAACATAAGGACAGTTAGTCTTCTCTTTCCCGTGCCCGCGAAGTCCGCAAACAGGGCAAATGACATCAATAGGGTAGGGCAGAAAGTACAGTTGTGCCCCTCCTAATTGCACAATTCGCACATATAATCCGTCAGCTCATTCGAAATCGGGGTAGCCGGAGTATACTCGGGCGTGCCTATCTCCCCTACGGATTCTTCTAAGATTGGTTCATCTCCCATATTCTCTTCAAGTACAAAGGCTGGAGCCACTTCTACATCTTCGGGTGGTCCTACTGGAATGTCCACATCAACTCCCACATTGGCATGCTGGCATCGTTGGAAGAGGAAACCAAATCTATAGGATAGCTAGGGGTCCCACTGTCCCACAACTCGGTATACTCTACATTGCTCGATATATTTGTATCACAAAAAAACAGAAAAATGTCAATTACAACTGCAGTTCTAATCCAAAAATAAGTCCAACTATGTTGTAACCCATCACAGTCCTGGAGTTTGAGTCGAAGCTTTGATACCAAGCTGCCACGCCCCAACCCAAAAAGTGGGCCCGGAACGTCACTGATTTTTTTTTTTAAACTAATCTCAAGATTCTAACTAGGCCGGATCAACGATTAGGCCCAAAGGTCACACATGATCTTAACATGTGGACTCAAACACATACCATAAGTCTACCCAAAAGAAACACAAACACAAACACATAATTCCATGAACGAATTATTATTATATCACAATCAGAATAGCTACGGAACACATGGCAGTTCAATACATCACGTTAATACAAACTAAGTACCACATACGGTACTTTACATAAATAAATGGTTCAAATAACCAAAAGACAAAGATAGCGGAATTCCCCTCAGTGGGAATCCCAAGGCAACGCAGCAGCTTATCCATCCTAAGCTTCATACAGAGGGTTCTCCTCCTTGGGCACATTTCTTGAAATGTGATTGGTGTGAGCTAACTAGCCCTGTGAAGGAAATATAATAATGCAGTCTAATGAAACATCAGGTTAATTAAATAATCAACATTTGCAATATGATATCTCATGTTTGTCAATATAATCTCAAAATCAGTCCATTACTGTTGTCATCCATCGTAACACCTACATACTACGTTGAGACCATTGTATTAAGTCCCGACATGGTCAAAATACATCTTTGCAAGTACATCTCCTGCCCTCACATGGCCGATACTGACACTCCTCAAGTCAGCAACTGTCGACACCCTTGGTCCAGTAGACGTAAACCATCTCACACACATGGCCGATATTGGTTCAATAGTCAAGGGCACGTGGAAGCAGTATTACATATCTCATATGATCAACATCATAAACATTTATAATCATCATAAGTACTTCTTACAACAGTGCATCATGTCCGGGCACATGGGTGGGTTCAACAAAACTTGAAATCACTCATTGCTCAAGATTCACCTCATTAAACCTGATTACATCTATTGCAAAGTTAAGTCCGCTCACCGAAATTGTGTTGTATCGCGGTCTCTGTCAACATGCAAACAAGTGTGCAATCAATAATCGGTCAACACACATAGTATTCAAATAAATACATACAAGTAGTATTTCAAAACCATACTGTTTTCCCAAAAATCTCCAAGGTAAGTGAAACTGAGTCTCCTACTTGGTTTCTAACCATTTTAAGTTACCATAATCCACAATATAATAGTAATAAGGTGCTCAGACCAAATCTCATATTGTCTTCTGGGCATGACCAGATTGAGGTATTGAGTTAGGTCCAGATGCTCAGGTCACTTCTCGTGTTGTCTTTTGGATAGGACCAGATTGACATATTGAGTAAGGCCTCGAGGTCACTCAGTGCCCGACAGATATAGCGTCAGCCTGGAAGTGAAGTCAGTGCCCGACAAATAGAGTTGGCCTAGAAATGAATACAATAGTGATACACTATAGTAATAAGAGAAGAAGTGGTAGTACAAATTTTAAATTATCAATGGGGTATAAACATCACATGAAAACCTAGGATCTAACACAAGCATCAACAATCAATCAAGGTTTAACATTAAAAACTGGGTTCCTCGGAACATGCCTCGGAACAAGGTATTGTGACTTCGTACCGTCTGGGCCACTGTCTAAACTAGTCCACAGAACCTCGGAACATGGTTCTGCTCTTCGGATCGTCCGAGGGTCAAGTCTCAGATCATCTGAAGGTGTTTCCGAACCGAAAAATAGAAAACAGATCTTCGGTGGGTCTGTGTGTCTCGGATCATGCCGAGGGAAGCTCGGATGGTCCGAGAGGGGTTCGTCCTTCTGAACAGGCTCGGAATGTCTCGACAGCAGAGGTGGGAAATGGTTAGCCTCTGGCCACTTCAGAACTTCGAGCTGAAACTCAGAACGTCCGAAGGGTCACTTTCGGACCGTCTGAAGGGGGTTACCCTCGGATCGTCCGAAGCACAACTCTCGGACCGTCTGAGAGTCGTCTTACTCCTCTCTCTGCAACAGCAGACAGTAACGGGTAGCAACACCATGAAATACAAATCCAGAAACAGTAGGTTTTCTAGATTCGGTTTTCACATCCAACTGGTCAGATGGACTCCTCAGTGAGTCCTCTTACCTTAGGCTGTAGTTTGAAGCTTTAATAGTGATTAAAACATCCTGTTTTAACTTCAAAAGAGTGATCCAAAATTTCCAAGTTTTTTCTTAAACTTCAAATCCATTTTACTCACTCAAAACTTAGTAAAAAATGCCCTTTCTTGATTCTAAACCGACTGAAATTTAAAGAGGAACACAATGGTTACCTTCGCTTGAGTTCCTGGGTTGAAAATCCAAGCATTGAAAAATCTTCCTCTAAGCTTATGGTCAACCAAAGTTTGAAAAATAGAGAGACTGAGGGAGAGAGATCGGTCTTGTTATTCTCAGTAGATTGAGATGAATCTTAGGGGTGAAAATTGCTGAGCTGAGAGGGTAAATTTATAAAGGAAATGGGACAATCGGCGTAAGCAACGACGGGCGCTGCATACAGCGGTGCCGACGTCCGACACAGTAACGGGCAGAAGTTACTGTTTGGTTGCAAATAAGTCCCTCTTTGGAATTTCAAGTTTTTGCAAAAAGGTCCAATTTTGATAAAAATCAGTTTTTAACTAAAAACAATACTTTTAAAGCTTAATAAATTTAATCCAACTTAACAAAAATGTTGGGTTTTAAAAACTCTAATCATCATAAAAATTTGGAGATTTAAAATTTACAAAAAACCATAGATTTAAATAAAAATCATAATTTAACACTATTTACTTAATTTAACTTGTGTTAAATTAAATGATTTAAAAT
Organism: Chimonanthus salicifolius; assembly: GCA_013350335.1. NCBI lineage: Eukaryota > Viridiplantae > Streptophyta > Magnoliopsida > Laurales > Calycanthaceae > Chimonanthus > Chimonanthus salicifolius. The sequence continues at coordinate 75,179,423 of CM023533.1, read as the reverse complement.
CCTCATTTTCAAGGTTTGAAGAATAAACTAAACCGTACTAAAATGGTATAACATAAAATTCTTGTCTTAAAATTTTCTCATTTCTAAAACCATTTAAAAATATTTATTTCTCCCTTTCGGGTCTTTTCGGGAGGTTTTAAATACCATTTTCTAATTAAGGAAAATAATATCATTCAATAATGATCACATAATGACATAAATAATAAAATCATAACAATAAGTGGTAAATTATCATTTTGCCCCTTCCAACTGGACGAGCTGGATCACTGAGCTTTTGAGCTCAGATTGGGCCACACCTGGGCTTTTTGTAAAGCCCTAACTGTAATCCTCATGATTAATCGGTCTAAGAAAGATTTATTAAAATAATTACGCTAATTTGGGTCAGGGTATTACACAGGTAAGAGGGGTAAACTGTAACGGACAATGTGCCGTTGGGTTTTGTAATGGAGGAACCATTTATATGTGTATATGGTGATGATGATGTGATGATGTTAATTATTGGGAGGACTTCCCCGTTACGTTTCGGCAGTTTTGACCCCCTTAGGAGATGCGGGTCTCCCCGTTACGTTCCGGTGGTTGAGGTGCATGCCCTTGAGATTTGCTTCCCCGTTATGCTCCGGCGGTTGAGACACCTATAAGAGATGTGGTTTTACCCGTTGCATTCCAGCGGTTGAGGCAGTTGTATATTGTATGGTCTCCCATTTGTATTGGTAAGGGAGACCGGAGTTGTTGGAGGACCATTGTGAGTTATGGAGGTGATGTCCCGGACTGGACAGTGGCACCATTGGCCAGTAGTATATTGGAGTACTCATGTACATAGATGATGAACACCGTAAAACTACTGTTTTATCCTTTAAATATTAGATTAATTAGTCTTTATTTGTAAATATTAGATATGTTTAATATGTTTTTGAGTTTTGCAGAATATTTTGGAAAATATAAGAAATTGGAATAAAAATTGGAGAAAATGGGCCACAATGTCAAATTTGGAGAGTTTGTAATTTTACCACCTAATTCTGGGATTCATTGTAAATTATTTTAATTCAAATCCATTATGAGAATTTGAATTAAAATAATACTTTTTATTTTTTACAAAGGTGATTAATTTTACAAAATCTTCAATGGGTCCACTATTCCATCCAAGTCCAATGTATGTCAAGTCAAAGGATGGTATTCCATGAGATTGGCTGGTGGCAGTAATTGTGATAAGAAAATATATGTGACAATGCATCTTTAGCCACCAAACAAATCAACATGTAGTCATATGATCGATTTTGTTTGAATTCAATGGAGGTCCTTTCAATTGCTGCTCTAGAGTTAAATTGATTCACAATCTTAGTGCTGATATAAAAAGACATGATGTTAGTGGGCCTCACAAGTTGTAAAGACCATTCAGCAAAAGGGAAGATTGCATGGATGCGTTGTACCCAAGTAGTTGCTGAAGCAAATAAATGGAAAGAGGATGATCAAAGCAACAAGAAGTAGCACATGGGTACACAAATTAAATCTCTGTATATCAACAACTCACCACTATTTTTTGTCAATTTCAGCCAAGGACGGTAGCAAGTTCATGTAGCAGCTAGCATGAGTTTCCAAAGAACCCATCCAACAAGTGACAATCATTATTCGTGCATCACAATCCTATAGTCCAGCTATGCAGAGAAATTTAGATGGAAAGGAAAAGAAGGCTGGAATGAAAAAAATATAAGCAAGACTGGCAATCAGACAGTTGGTAGAGGCAGCGCCAGAAACAACAAATCCAGTATAGGGCAAAGGAAAAAAAACTAGACAGTGGTTGCTGCTTTCGTGCACAGCAGAGAAAATCTACAAGCAGAGAGGGTTTTGGCTGAATCCTTGTGATTCAGCAAAGCAGGATATGGATGAGACGGTGGTTACTGATCTAGCAAAAACAGAGCAAGCTAGAGAAATCCATCAAGAGAAAATAAATGAAAAGAAGATCTGCTGCCAGCTTGAACCGTAAATGAATGAAACAAAAGTGGAAGGTGGATCAATGCCTGGCAGCAAGATCAACTTTGCCTAGTTGTGCAATCGATGGAAGAATAGAAAGGAATAAAAAAAAAAGGATCTTGAACCGAGTAAAGAGATAAGAAAGAGATTGAGAAGGGATAAAGAAAATGGAAAGTCAGTATACACATTTTTGCCTCTTGCCCATACAAGTTGGTAACCAAGAATAGAATAAGAATAAGAGATGGAGGGTTGAGTTTAGAATCGAGAAAACCAGTATGTGCTCACCGATTCATCTTTGCTGTCAAACAAAAAATAGGGAAGCTACCGTGTAATAGAGAGAAAAGACAGGAAGAGTCAACCAGCAAATACATTGATTCTGCTGACATTTTGTGGGTCCCTCCGTGCCTTATTTCACCTCTTCTCATCTCTATAAATTGAGCCTTCTGTGCACAATGAAAAATTGAATTCAGGCAAAGCATTGAAGTCGCTAAAGGTTGGAGAAACAGAGAGAGAGAATTTTTCACTCATGTAAGTCTTGTATTTTTTTCTTTTTTTTGATAAATTCCAAAGCAATGTAATTTCATATTCCAATTTTTGAATGAAATTCATGGTAGATTCTTTAGATTTATGGTGTTCCCAATATTAAATATTCTATGGTGATGTCTTTTAATTTTATTTTAATTCTTCTTATTAATTTCATGAAAAAAGTTATTTTAATAATTTTTCAAGGAAAAGTAGAACCAGTGTTAGGATCGGTGCCACTCGACTTTTCCAGTCTAAGGTTTTCTTTAAGAACAGTTTATTTTAGATTTGGAAACGCAAGTGTAAATCTCGCTTAAGCCTAAGACTTGAATTAAAAAATTCTAATTTAATGGACGTCATAATTTTTCTAATTAGAATTTTAATAAATGCTAAACTTGAATTTATATTTAATAATTTTAGAGGATTTCATAGTCTAGGCCATGATTTTATTTTTAAATGGGATAACATGCCGCCTTAGGTACATGTCTCAATTCCATTATAAACTATGTAAATAATTCATTATTATTGTTTTTATTTTATTCTTTTATTTATTCATTAAAATCCTTGAAATGATGGAACTAGGTTAGAAATATTTTATTTGTTTCTTAACTTTGCATTTTAAATTAGATTGAGGTTATTTAAATCCACTCCACCATTTTAATCAAATTTATAAATCAATGGTTTGTATGATAAAAGTAGATCTTATATTTTGTTAACTTCCAAAGTTAGATAATTAATTAAATATTGGTTATCTAAATCTAGAATTTTGCTAAATTAAGATTATAACTCCATGTTTTAGAAAATCTATGAAGCTTAGGTTAAATTCGTAAATGTTATTTTCTTAGAGCACGTTATTTTAATGGTACCATTTTTATTGTTATACATATATTTTGTTGATTTCCCTTGGTTACGACCTCACACTCATTCACTACACTATTAACTAGTTCGTGCTCTTGTGAGTTAAATTTAAGGCACAACAAGTTTTTGGAGCCGTTGCTGGGGAAATCTCGAAATAAATTGTGTGCCATTAGATTTATGTGCTTTTGGAAGATTGCTATTTTTAGAAGTTTCTAAATTAGGCAACTCTTTAAAATTAGAAATTTCTATGTTTAGAAGTTCTAATTTTAGAAAGTTTTCTTAAATTTGAAGTTTTTAAAAATATTAATGATTCTAGAATTAATTTAAAATTTGAAAATTTGCTAAATCTAGACACTGTGTAATTAGGATTTTCTATTTCTTAGAAATTTTCTAATTTTCCCTTTTTAGCAACTTCTCTAATACTGAAGATATGTCTTAATTTAGAAATAATTTATTTTTAGAAAATGAACTTTTTTTGGAAAGTTCTATTCTTAGAAAAATCTATTTTTGGAAAATTATCTAATTTTGGAGAAGTTTAATTTTAGATAATTTCCAAACTTAAAAAATTTCTAAATTTAGAATTTCATTTAACTTTGGAAAGTTTCAAAATATGATTTAAAAAAAAAATCTTGTGGAACGACGTTTTGATTTAATAGGGTGGAGTCCAATTTTCATAGCCTTAACTTGATTTAAAATTTTTAATTAGGTTACAAATATTGTATTTCTTCCACTAGTTGTAATTTTAGGACAATTGCACTTAGATTAGGATTATGCATTTTTTTTGAATTAGAATCTTCACCATGGCTTGTATTGTCTATTTTACAGGAGTCTTAATTGGGCGCTTAAAAATCGCTAGAAATACGCATAATAGGCTAAGGAGTTTTAATTGCGCGCTTAAAAATCACTGGAAATAAGCATAATAGGCTAAGGTGAGTGCCTAATATAGATTTATTTACGGTGTCTTTTATTTATTTATTTTACTTATTGCTTGCATTTAATATGTCCATGCATCTAGGTTGTTAATGCTCATGCATTAGTTTAGATTGTTTTATTATTGTTTACATATTTGCTTGAATGCCGTGTGGTAATTTAGGACTACATTTTCTCAATATCTAGAAAAATAAGATTAGTAAAATTGGTTCATGCATCTCCTTAATAAAATCAATTAAGGAACCATTAGGTTAGGTTTTAGGGTTTCATGCTCATTAGGAACCTTTTCGATCTAAATTAATTTTTGTAACCGGTGAATAATTTATCTTCAAGAATGGTGTCTAACGCTATTTCTGTCACCAAGACATGAGGTTGAACATGATCTAAGGATAAGCTGGGAAGACATGCCGTGTGCTCGCCCACTTACCTGGGAACTTACCTGGCCATCATGTGGTTAAACTCTCATCGGAGACTTGCATTATTTGGAGAGAAAAAGTAGGAGCAAATCTAAAGACAATCCTTAGGATCCTATTAGCTAAATAAAAATTTGATTGCATTAGTGCAATTCAAATTTAGATTTAGGCATTTTCTTGTGTGAATTTGGCTGAGCGCGAATGATCGTATCTGTGTATGAATTATTGGTGTCGTAACCCTGACAATCGTTTGGATTGAGTTACATTTTCTGTCGATTTATCGATCGTTGCGTCCGGAGCTCAGTCTAGCTCAGTCATAGACAGTCCACCTTCGAATGCAAATGTATGCTTATGGATTATATAATTGGATGGAGGGTTTATTTTAAGAATGATGGAGATTAAATTAGTAAGTCTCTAATTATGAACCAATTAAGGGATCATATGGGTTTTATGGATCGGTTTTGGAATTAAACCTAAGGATGGCAAAGTTGTAAATACTTGCTAAAATGGAAGGTTAGCCATGGATGGCATTTTGGTAATTAAGTGAAAATAAGGGACCATGGGTTCGGCCATGGTGTATGGCCGAACCCCATGGGGAAGGTTTATTGGACTTAGATGTTTATAGATTTATGTTTTGAATCTAAACATGGATGAATAAATGAACGTGACTAACCATGGAAGGAATAATGGCATTATTGTAATTAATTGAATTAATGGACCATGGGTTCGGCCATGGTGTATGGCCGAACCCCATGGGAATTATTTGGTGGACCTAGGGTCTATGAATGGTGGATTAAAATGAATGAAATATTAAGTAAAGATTATATCAATGGCAATTTGGTAAATAAGTGTGAAAATGGTAGGCCATGGGTTCGGCCATGGTGTATGGCCGAACTCCATGAGGATTGTGTTTATGGACTTAAACATTATTGTAAATCAAGTCAGACTTGATTTTGATTGATTGTTATATTATAAGGTAACAAGACCTCACAAGGCGTTTACGATCGTGAGCGGTTACCGGACGAAAGACGCAAGGACACGTTAGCGGTCTTTGGTAGGATTCCACCTCTTTGAAACCATGGGTTTATGTACATTGTTTTTTATCATGATTTGATGAATTTATATGCAAAGGATATGTTTCAAAGTGTAAGTTTTAAATGCTATGTTTATATGATAAAATAGCATGTGGTGTATATGTTTCAAATATGAGCTTGTAAATGCTATGATTTGTATAATTGCATAGAGCATGTGGACATTTGCATCTCATGCGTGGCATGGGAGGGATGAACAGTATTCGGAGACCCACACTCCGTCAGGGCGTCCGTAAAACACTCGTGGGGGGATACCTTGATGAGGAGCATTCCATCAAGATGATACTATGTTTGAAATGTAACTGGAGATCCACACTCCGTCGGGGTGTCCGTAATAGAATCGTGGGGGATACCTTGATGAAGAGCTTTCCATCAAGAGGTTACTATGTGTTTGTGATGGGTGGGACTCATTGCAGATGATAGCATGGCATGGCATTGAATCGGCATGATTATGACCTTTATTATCATGCAAGGTTTCTGGTTTTTATCGGTATGATTGGATCTCTATTGTTATACACTGTTTTGGATACGATGCTTTATAAGTATGGTATGATTTATTATAACTGGTTTTGATATATATTATATCTGGATTTTTTGTACTAACCCATGTGTTAGCCTTACTTGGAATATCTACTGGGCGAGTTGTTCTAACGGCTTACTTCTACCCTAGTGGATGATACAGGAAACGAGGAACGAGAAACGGGCCAGGGTTATGAGCTTGGATGCTTTTAATTTATATTTTGTGTAAGATACTCATGGGCTTGTATTTTGATTATCTAGAATTCAGATTGTAACAACTTAGATGAATTTGCTATGGTTGGATGTTTTATTGGATAATTGCGTTATGATAATGATGATTAAGGACTTGACGTACTTTGCTATCTGAATGGAATAGAACTGTGTTCTATTATGTTTCTGCATGTTATGATTTTTATTTGGCATGTTTATATTGCTATGTGTGAACCGTTTTCATGGACTGAGTCCATGCACACATAGGGTTGGCCAGTTAAAGGTCGGATTTTGGAAGTTCAGACTTAGCTCGCGTCGTGACGTCCCGCTCTCTTTCACTCTACTCTGTTATATAAAAAAAAAAAAATTAGACTCTGATTTACGGGAAGAAGCGAGTGAAAAAGGGCGGGGCGTTACAAAAATCATATGGGGTGATGTACAAAGTGGCTACTCCCTACCAACCGCAAGCATATGGCCAAGTGGAAATTTCAAATAGAGAGATTAAGCATACGCTCGAGAAGATAGTCAATTCAACCCAGAAAGATTGGTCTTCCAGATTTATTGATGCACTATGGGCGTGCCGTACAACTTTCAAGACGCCTATCGAATTGTCACCCTACCGTCTGGTTTATGGGAAAGCATGTCATCTTCCGTTGAGCTAGAGCACAAAGCTTATTGGGCCATCAAAATTTTCAATTTTGCTCTAGACTCTGCAGGACAACATCGGAAACTTCAGCAGGTTGAACTAGAGGAATTACGAAATGAAGCCTATGACATGACCAAAAGGTACAAAGACCGGATGAAAGTTTTTCATGACAAGCACATCTTGAGAAAATCTTTTACAGTTGATTAGAAGGTCTTGTTGTACTATTCAAGGTTGCATCTTTTTCTTGGGAAGTTAAGGTCCAAATGGACAGGTCCATTCATTATTTCATCAGTATTTCCACATGGGGTAGTACAGATCAAGCATCTTATGAATGGTCGTGAGTTCAAAGTTAATGGGCAATGATTAATGCCATTTTTAGAGTTCCCTATTCCTGAAGAAGAGAACGAGGTCACGATAGCCGATCCTGTGTACCAAGACTGATTTTGAGGACCCATACCCATTCACTCACCTACCCATCTTCATCCGTTCCATTACCCGACCCACGTATCCATCTGGTTTTGTCTGAGTCGGTCTGGGTCTTCAGTGTCTAGTTTAGGTTTTCATTGAGTCAGTCTAGGATTTCTTTCTTTGGTCTATTTCGCACTTCATGCATTCCAAGGTATGTCCGAACCTCGATTGTTTGTTTTCTAAAATATTTTTTCTTTCACACCTGGCCAGTGTCGATTAGGGAACATTGAGGACAATGTTCAATTTAAGTTTGGGGGCACTGAGGTCATTTATCATCCATCTAAAAAAAAAAAACATCTATCATCTGTTTTGTCTTTGTGATCAGCATACGTTAAAGAAGTGGATAGGAGTCATGCACGTAGATGGTCGACTTTTTGTCTTCATATTGTGTCTGTCTAAAACACAAGTTCCCCCAGACTTGTGTAGGAAATCATTTCCTTAGCTATGAGGGTGAGGAAGCTGAAAATCCAAGAGGAGCAACCCAGACCTCTTTGTGGTCGAAGCACTCTGGCTGCAAAAAGGAAATAAAAAAGGCTAGGAATCTGTCACAAATGTGGACATGGGAATTGTAATGGAATAATATTTGATCAAGGAGTTCGTTGTGTGACAGCAGCACAGCATAGGACTATAAGTTGAAATAGACAGATTTATTTGGATTTAGTCAAAGGTAGAGTAAGTCCAGAAAGACTAAGACTCCTTGGTGTCGAAAGAACTATTGATTTTTGCTTCGGGCACTATAAACGTTTTGACAATCTGACATTAAACGAGTCATAGTTTTCTTAGGCAGACTTAATCTTTTAAGGGTAGAGTAAGCAAAAGCTGAGACTCCTTGGTACTTAATAATACTGTCAATTTAGGTCTAAGAAAATCTTGCGTCTTGACGATCTGACGTAAAAAAGGTCACATTTTTAGCATTAAGACGTAAATAAAAATCTTTATATCATACTTTTTCGAAATTATTTTTATAGGGATTTATGCTCAGAAATACATGTACACAACCATATTAATGTTAATCTGAAAAAGAAAAATATTCATAAGTCGAGTGATCAGCAGAGGAATACTAGTGGAGACTTAAATCCAGTGAGCTTTAGAGCCATTCTATCCTTCTGAGGGTTATAAGTAAACTCCTGTTTCTTTGATAAGCGCATTAAGTCGTTGAGTGATCTCATTATCCTTTGATTTGGTCATAGTACTAAGAACGTCATCAAATTGAGTTAATATGCTTGAAATTTTTCTGAATTTATTCGAAGCAAAGAAATCATCTTATGAAGCTTAGGATAGGATATAGGCCATTTTTGGACCGTTTGAGCCTTCAAGCCCACCTATTTTGGTCATTTCATCTTGATAGTTCCCCACTTGAGCCTAATATAACCTCTTTTATTTACTAGCCATGTCTACCATACCCAACTCCGGACATAGAGTTTGAGCCAAAGTTTTATATCCATGACCTATATTCATATGAGAAAAGGTTAGGGAAGAATTTGGGATAGGATTCACTGAAAAAAAATAGAAATAAAAAAAAGAAAAAGAAAAAGAAAATGGGAACATCCATACGTCAAAAAGGGATGTTGAAAGAGAAAAGAAAAGAAGTTTTGAAAAATAAAAAGTAAGCACTTTGAAAAAAAAAAGTGAAAAATATTAGAGGAAAAATGTCCCGCTCATAATATGAAGACCTCTAACCTTTTCTTATCAAAGTATTAATTTTTAGAGTCTTTTTATTCCTTCTTTGATATCACTCTGTCCTAAACTATGTTTCGTCCTATTAGAAAGTCATATTGATCCTAAGTCTAAGTATGGTATTTCATGTAGAGAATAAAGGAGGAAAAATAATGGTGTTTAACTCAACGTTCTTAGGAAAATGGCATCTATTCATAAGACAAATTATTTTCTTCATTTGTACCGTCTTTGTTTAATACATATGTGAGAATTTTGATTTGAATAAGTAAACTCCGCTCACATATATCTTGAGTGAAAATAAATCCAAAACTTTGAGCTTTAGTCTTTCTGAGAGATATATGTGGTGAGTTTTGAAGTCAAAGGGCATTTTCCAAAGGTGGTTACAAAACTTGTGTCTATTTGGAAATAGAAGATTGTCTTAATATCGGCTATCACACACAACACTCCGGGTATAAGCCTTGTAAAATGAATATTGGAGTTGTATGATGTTTAAATTTTTGTCTATGTGTTTTTGCTGAAAAATTCGACGTTTGTGGGTATCATCACTGAAAACCCTCACGAGACTACAACTCGTCCACTAGTGGTGAGCTAGGGGTTTAAAGGCTTGTTGCATATGCTAAATACAATCGAGAGTACCAGCGACAATGGTGTCATTTAGGATTTTAATTTTTAGTTAGTAGTTGTTTTATTTTTATTTTTTGCTCGAGGACTAGCAAAACTAAGTTTGGGGGTATTTGATGAACACTGAGGAATTACTTTTTTAGCCTTTAATATTAGATTAATTAGTCTTTATTTTGTAAATATTAGATATGTTTAATATGTTTTTGAGTTTTGAAAAATATTATGGAAAATACAAGAAATTGGAATAAAAATTGGAGAAAATGGGCCACAATGTCAAATTTGGAAAGTTTGCAATTTTACCACCTAATTTTGGAATTCATTGTAAATTATTTTAATTCAAATCCATTATGAGAATTTGAATTAAAATAATAGCTTTTCTAATTTTTTTTTCAAAGGTGGTTAATTTTATAAAATCTTCAATGGGCCCATTATTCCTTCTTGAAAGTCAATACCCATTTGCAAACCCATGAAAAAGTAAAGGATTTTCGGCCAAACCATGTGACAAGGTAGAGATGCAACAAAGCAGGACATTACTAGCAGAGAAGAAAATCTAGTGGAATGTGGTTGTGTTACCATGAGTTGGCTGATCCTATTTTTCATGGATTTGCAAGAAGATTAGCCTACTGAAAAGAATGAGAATAGAGAGAAGAAAACTGATGTGATCTGGCCAATCCCTCTCTATCCACTTATTGTCTCACACCAGGAAGAATGGAAAGAAGGAGAAACGTAAGCTGAGAATGGAAAAAAGGAGAAAGAAAAGAAAGCCAAGGAGTAGCTGCCGAGAATCAATTGAAATTGTGAGGGGCCCACACGGTTTGGCTGGATTATCAATAGCTATCAACGTGGAAATACAGAGAGAAGATAGGGAGGAAAGCCCATGTACGAAAATCAATGGGAAATCAATGGGATATTAATCAAGAGCTGGCCAATCCTATTATAAATAGAGGAGCTTTCTCATAAAAAATGAACCGAGTAAGGCATTGAAGGGGCTGAATTTGGACGGCTAAAGGACAGAGAAAAATATTTGATTTCTTATAAGTCATTTATTTTATTTTTGTAACTTCCAATGAATTGTATTTTCTTATATTCTAATTTTTAAATGAAATTCATGGTAGTTTTATTAGATGTATGGTCTTCCAATTATTTGATATGCTATGATGATGGTTTTAATTTTATTTTAATTCTTCTTATTAATGTTATGAAAAATGTTATTTTAATAATTTTTCAAGGAAAAGTAGAACCAGTGTTAGGATCGGTGGGACTCGACTTTTCCAGTCTAAGGTTTTCTTTAAAAACAGTTTATTTTAGATTTGGAAACGCAAGTGTAAATCTCGCTCAAGCCTAAGACTTGAATTAAAAAATTCTAATTTAATGGACGTCATAATTTTTCTAATTAGAATTTTAATAAATGCTAAACTTGAATTTATATTTAATAATTTTAGAGATTTCATAGTCTAGGCCATGATTTTATTTTTAAATGGGATAACATGCCGCCTTAGGTACATGTCTCAATTCCATTATAAACTATGTAAATAATTCATTATTATTGTTTTTATTTTATTCTTTTATTTATTCATAAACATCCTTGAAATGATGGAACTAGGTTAGAAATATTTTATTTGTTTCTTAACATTGCATTTTAAACAAGATTGAGGTTATTTAAATTCACTCCACCATTTTAATCAAATTTATAAATCAATGGTTTGTATGATAAAAGTAGATCTTATATTTTGTTAACTTCCAAAGTTAGATAATTAATTAAATATTGGTTATCTAAATCTAGAATTTTGCTAAATTAAGATTATAACTCCATGTTTTAGAAAATCTATCATGCTTAGGTTAAATCCCTAAATGTTATTTTCTTAGATCACATTATTTCAATGGTACTATTTTTATTTCTATACATATATTTTGTTGATTTCCCTTGGGTACGACCTCACACTCATTCACTACGCTATTAACTGGTTCGTACGCTTGCTAGTTAAACTTAACACACATCAATAGACATTCTTTCTATTATGATGTTTACTCTATTTCGCACATGTGGTATCTGTTATGTTGTTGACATGTGATGTTTTATCCCTTCACTGGGCTGGTTAGCTCACCCCTTACCTTTCAGGTACCCCGATCGTCGAGGGGCTGGGCGGACCCTCTGAGTAAGCACCTGGGGAGGAGCAGCAGTAGTTAAACATTTATGTTCATGTTTATGTTTTAAATTTGAGAGACTCTAGTTGCATGGACTTATTATTACATGCTACTTTGGATGACTGTATAACTATGTTCAGTTAGTCAAAGATCGTTCATTATGTTTCTTGACTTTATGGACATGTAGTTTATGAGCGGGAGGTAGTTACCCTGTTTTTTTCTTTTTTTAAAAAAAAAAAATTAGACCTGATATTCGTCCCTTGCGACGTTTTGAGATGTTTTGGAGATAATGCACCTGTAGCAGGACGGGGCATTACCATTGGTATCAAAGCACAGTTCCACTCTCTGACTGTGCATGGGTCAAAGGTAGATGTGATGTTGACTACATAATAGGTTCATCCCCTGTGTGATAGAGTAGATGGAACCGGGTTATGTTGTAGTGCTTATGCACCCTAGGTTTGCGTGGTGTGCTTGGTACGTTACCTTCGGTTAGCATACTTTAGACGTATCTTGTAGCTGATTCTCGCTCTGCGAGACTCTCCAAGTTTTGATTTGTTGGTGAGTCAATGGTGAGATAGATCACTCGTTTGAGTGGGTGGAGCACCGTAGCGTGGTCATGGGAGCTGTGGGGCACAAATCTCTAGGTTCGGAGTGTTGTTGGTCTTACTTCTTAGAGTAATTAATGGTGTACCTCGGTGAGACACATGTTTGGGGGAGTCCTCACCTTAGAGGCACGTTGGGGGTATTTTCAAAGTGACTTGAGCGTGGTGGAGTCACGAGGTCTTCAGACTGTGATTGAGGTAGGATTGTTCGAGGGTCCAATGTTGTCAGGAGAAGACTGTAGTGTGGGTACCTCCTAGATCCGTGGAAGACTCGTGTTTAGTGTGTGAGGTCATCGCATGCGGGTTTCGCTTGTGCTTATATAGTATGGAGAAAGACTCATATGAAATTTATGAGTGTTTATTGAGTGAGTCCGGTCGGCTAACTCTGTAGATGGCTGATGGAATTCCATGAGGGGTAGATGGGCTTGGTATGTTCCAGTCATTAGTTAGGCCTTTTTTGGGCTTTAGATTGTGGGGAGTGTCCAGGGGCCGAGTTAGTGGTTGTATGTCTGGTTCTAGGACTCTCGCGAGTCCAGTGTTATAGTTAGAGGTGTTTGCAGATTTATTAAGGGTTGTTTAGGTCAGACTGGTAGGGTTGAGCGTTGAGACTCAGGTGGGACCATTGTATGGTCCAATTTCAATGTATGATTGAGTTGGGAACTTGGCGCCTTGAACATGACACGTGAGTGTTTCTTAGCTTTTGACCGGCGTATTGAATATGTCCAATGTTCCCCTCTATTTTTGCCTTGAGTTTCGCTGGTTGTGGTTCAGATCAATGGATCGTGCATTTTGACGTTTGGAGTTAGCATTGGAGATCGGTTTACGAGTTTTGGAGATGTCAAAGTTCTACTTCAACTGGAGACGGATTGGTGTTTCTCCCATCAGGTTACCTTGGATTGTTACCGTAAGCGAGTGACGAGTCAGTTCCTCGCGGGGATGCTTTCGTCATGAAGTTTACAGCTCATTGTCTGGATGTGAAGGAGTTGTACAGTTTTGTGACTAGCTTAGGTTGGAGGAGAGTTCGGGGTTAGCGGATGTTGAGATGCCCCGCGTAGTCCGAAGGTTCCAGGATGTCCTTCCAGAGAAACTCCTTTGATTGTCGTCACATCGTGAGGTGAGTTATGTTATGGATCTATTCTCTCGATGCGGCGCCTGTTTCGATTACTTATTATCGGGTGATGCCAGTAGGAGTATTGGAGTTGAAGAGTTAGTTTGGGAGTTGGAGTCTCTTGGCTACAATTGACCCAATTCCCTCCTTAGAGCGCAGTGGCCTCGTTGACCAAGAAAGAGATGGCTCCATGAGACTCTGCATCGACTATCGACAATTGAACATGGTAACAATGAAGAACAAGTATCCTTTGCCAAAGATTAATGATATGTTTGACCAGTTGAGAGGATCTGAGTGCTTCACCAAAATAGACATTCGTTCGAGTTAGCATCAGGTGAGGGTGCGAGAGTGTGATATTAAGTCCGCACTCGTTTTGGACTCTGGAGATTGAGGTAATGCCGTTTGGGGTGACTAATGGCCTGGTGACATTCATGGACCTAATTAGTATGACATTCAAACTGTGCCTGGACCGGTTGTAGTGGTGCTCATCGATGATAACTTGATATATTCAGATTCAAAGGAGGATCATAAGCAGCATTTGAGGACTATACTTCATGTCGTGAGGGATCACAAACTTTGTGCAAAGTACAACAAGTGTGAATTTTGGTTGTCAGAGGTTCAGTTTCTTGGGCAGTGATGTCAGCTGGCAATGTGGCCGTGGATCCGGCTAAGGTTGAAGCTATTCTGAGTTGGAAGCGACCACGAAGTGTGCTTGAAATTCACAGTTTTTTTGGTATTGCGGGTTACTACTGGCAGTTTATCTAGGATTTTTCCAAGATCGCCATATCCATGAGAAGTTTAACCTGCGAAAATGTGTTATTTGTTTGGGACGAAGCTTGTGAGACAGTCTTCCAGAAGCTGAAGTAGAGTCTGACTTCCGCTTCATTGTGGATTGTACCAGGAAGAGGCCACGACTATGCGGTTTCCTACGATGCTTTAGGTAATGGTTTGAGCTGTTTACTGATGTAGGATAGAGAGAAATAACTTATGATTCGAGATATTTTAAGACCTAAGACCCAAAATATCCTAATTATGACTTGGAGTTAGTGACTTTGGTATTGCACTCAAGAAGGAACTGAACATGAGGCAAAGATGGTGGATAGAGTACCGTGGTGACTATGACATTATGTTGTCTTACTGCGCCGGTAAGACAAATGTAGTTGCAGACGCCTTGAATCGCATGGTGAGAGGAGCTTTATCGAGTCTGATCGGAGGTTAGAGCATCCAGATTTTTGCATCACGGTTGTCCAGCCAGAGTTTTATGATAGAGTTTTGAGATCTCAATAGATAGATGGGAGGTGCATTGCATTGAGGAGTGTTGTGGTCAGCGGCAGTTGGCCCTTTGGATGGATTGTGAGACAAGATAGTGGTTTGACCTTTCAGGGTAGGCTTTTCGTACCCATGGAAGGGCAGTGCCACGAGGAGGTATTACGGCACTTCCATCACTCTGGATTTGTTGTGCATCCGGGACGTGCAAGGATGTGTCATGATTTTCTTCAGTAGTTCTAGTGGATAGCCATGAAGAGGTCAGTGGCTGAGTCTGTGACCCATTATTTTGACTTGCCATCAGGTCAAGATTGATCACTTGGGAACTAATGACAGATTGCAGTCTCTTCGATCCCCGAGTGGAAGTGGGATCATATTATTATGGATTTCGTGGCTGGGTTGCCGAAGTCACCTCGAGGACATGATGCAATATGGGTCATAGTAGATCAATTGACTAAGTCGTTGAGTTTATTGGCATGAAAATGGTAGATTCTCTTGAGACTTTGAGTCGGCTATATTTGGCATGGATCGTCAGACTGTATGGTGTACTTATGTCTATTATTTCAGATCGGAACTTGAAACTTGTTTCTCAGTTCCGACGGAGCTTGCAGAAAGAGTTGGACACACAACTGCGTTTGAGTACAGTGTTCCATCCATAGACAAATAGCCAGTAGGAGCGGACCGTTTAGATCTTCGAGGATATAATCCGAGTTTGTGTTTTTAATCGTGGCAGTAGTTTGGATAGTTAGTTATACTTAGTTGAGTTCGTCTACAACAATAGATACCATGCTAGTATCAAGATGGCTCCATATAGGCCTTGTAGGTCAAATCGTGCAAATCACCCTTTTGTAGGCCAAGATCAGTGATATAGTGATGTCAAGACCAGACATGGTCAGAGATGTAACGCCCCACCCTTTTTCACTCGCTTCTTCCCATAAATCAGAGTCTATTTTTTTTTATAACAGAGTAGAGTGATAGAGAGCGAGACGTCACAACGCGGGTTAAGTCCAAACTTCTAAAGTCCGACCCTTAACTGGCCAACCCAATGTGTGCATGGACTAAGTCCACGAAAACAGTTCACACATAACAATATCATCTTGCGGAATAAAAATCATAACATGCGGAATTATAATAGAACCAAGTTCTATTCCATTCAGATAGCAAAGTACGTCAAGTCCTTAGTCATCATTCAAATATCATAATTATCAAAATTAACATCCAACCATCTAAGTTATTACATGCTGGAAACTATTTGCTCAAATACATGTCCATGAGTAACTTTATTCAAAATATAAAATAAATCATCCAAGCTCCTATGCTTGGTCCTCCTTTCGTACATCGTTCCCTTGGTTTCCTGTGTCATCCACTAGGGTAGAGGTAGGGCGTTAGAACAACGCGCCCAGTAGGTATTCCAGTTACGGCTAACACATGGTCAGTACAAAACATATATAATAATATCGTAATGTCAAAAACCATATAAACCATGCCATGCAATGATGACAAATGCAATAAGTCCCACCCATCACATGTACATAGAAGTACCCACCACATAGGTCTTTCGAACACCCCGACGGAGTGTGGGCCCTCCGGTTTCTTCTTGATGGAAAAGCACATCAAGGTACCCCACATAGGTTTTTCGGACGCCCCGACGGAGTGTGGCCCCTCTGGTTACAAATCCTTCACCCCATGCCATGCATGAGATGCCAATGAAACACATGCTATTTTATCATATAAACATAGCATTAAAATCACATTTTTAAACATATCCAACACATGCTATTTTATCATATAAACATAGTATTTAAAACTCACATTTTGAAACCTATCCTTTGCAATATAAATTCATCAAAATAAGATAAAACATTGTACATTCAACCCATGGTTTCAAAGAGGTGGAATCCTACCAAAGACCGGTAACGTGTCCTTGCATCTTTCGTCCGGTAACCGCTCACGATCGTAAACACCTTGTGAGGTCCCGTTACCTTATAATAAAATAATCAATCAAAACCGACTCCCACTTGATTTACAATGTTTTAAGTCCATAAACCAATCCCCATGGGATTCGGCCATACACCATGGCCGAACCCATGGCCTACCATTTTTCACACTTATTTACCAAATTGCCATTGGTCTAATCCTTAGTTAATATTTCATTTTAATAAGCCAAACATAGTCTCTATGTCCACCAAATAATTCCCATGGGGTTCGGCCATGGTGGTCCATTAATTCAGTTAATTACAATAATGCCATTGTACATATCCATAGCCATTTACCTTCCTTATTTTCATAAAGCTTAAGTTCCAAAATAATACATACAATAATTCATGGGGTTCGGCCAATGTCCAATATTTTCACATATTTACAAGATTGTCATTGATTCCCTCATTCATTTAAATCTACCAGAACTAGACCCTATATAAATTCCTTAACCAATCAAGTCCATAAAATAAATCTCATGGGGTTCGGCCATACACCATGGCCGAACCCATGATCCTCCATTTTGGCATGTATTTACAACTTTGCCATTACCTTCATCAATAATCCATAATTAGAAGGTTTCCAACTTTATCATCCACCCTTCCATAATTAGAAGGTTTCCAAATTTATCATCAATCCTTCCATAATTAGAAGGCTTCCAACTTTATCATCCACCCTTCCATAATTATAAGGTTTCCAAATTTATCATCAATCCTTCCATAATTAGAAGGTTTCCAAATTTATCATCAATCCTTCCATAATTAAAAGGTTTTCAACTTTATCATC
This sequence comes from Chimonanthus salicifolius, assembly GCA_013350335.1. Classification (NCBI taxonomy): domain Eukaryota; kingdom Viridiplantae; phylum Streptophyta; class Magnoliopsida; order Laurales; family Calycanthaceae; genus Chimonanthus; species Chimonanthus salicifolius. The sequence goes on along the minus strand of CM023533.1, from coordinate 75,161,616 downwards.
CACCCTTCCATAATTAGAAGGTTTCCAAATTTATTATCAATCCTTCCATAATTAGAAGGTTTCCAAATTTATCATCAATCCATTCATAATTAGAAGGTTCATATTTAGAAACTTTCTAAATTCAATATACCACTTCCATAAATAAACCCTAGTGGGGTTCGGCCATACACCATGGCCGAACCTCACCCATAGAGACAAATCCATCCTTTTTCATCCACTTTCTAAATTAGTAATCAACTCCATGGGGTTCGGCCATTCACCATGGTCGAACCCTATGGTTCATGATCTTGACCATTATTTAATCATTGATCTTCCATTTAATCAATGAACATTCATCTATAATCTTCCATTATTTAAGCCCATTAAAATTCAATAATAGTACCAACACAACTCCATGGGGTTCGGCCATACACCATAGGCCGAACCCTTGGTTTTTATCATTCAAAACTCCATTAAAAATTATCAAAGCTCTTCCATATTTTTCCATCCAACGGTTCATTGAAAACAACATAATTATCCATTCCTTTTCCTCCATGGGGTTCGGCCATACACCATGGCCGAACCCTATGGTTCCATAATTCCTCTTTTAAATCAAATCAAATATATTAACATTCATCCCTTTAATCTTGTTCCATGGGGTTCAGCTTTACACAATGGCCGAACCCTATGGTTCTTTTCTTTTAATCAAAGACAAGATTAACAAATACTAACTGGTTCCACGATTCCTTGGGTTTTCCTTTGCTCCGATTGGTTCTTCCGATCTTCTTCTTCCTTGGCTTTTTCTTCTCCTTCTTTTTGATCTTCTAACACAGCCAAGAACACCTTCTTGTGCCGTACGCCCTTGCTGACTGCCCTCTCCTTGAATGAATATTGTTGTATGCACTATTTTTCCTTGATTGTGTGCCGTGCACCTCTTTCCCTTTCTTCTATAAAAACTTCCTCTTGATGCTCTTTTTAGAAGTCACCATGTGCCCCTTCTTCCTCTTTCTTTATAAACTTCCATTCGGCCTATCTTGCTTGAAATGGCAATTGGCGTTTTTAATCTAGGAAAGGACTCCCTTTTGGCGCAACTCTCCTAACAAGGAAAGGACTCTTCTTTTCTCAAAAGATACTCTATCCTATCTTCATGAATTGCGCATATCCCATGGATATGAATATGTAACACTCGGCCATGCATCCTTTTAATTTAATCTTAGATATGCAACCTAATAATTGGCCATGCACAATTATTCCATTCCTTATTTCTTTAATATTGCATTGCTAATTAAAATTCAACCCCATTTCATTTTATTGAAACCAATTTCAAAACCGTTGGGTCCTAATTGGGCCAATGACCCAATACTTTACCCATATAAAAATCCATATCTAATAATTCACAAATTGAATGGGTAAATTCATATATATTAATAAATTAAAAATCCGGGGTGTTACAAGGGAGACTACTGAGCAGATGAGATTGAGAGAGATTGTTGGCTGCCTAGATTCGGCAGAAGTGTTATGTTGACCGTCAGAGGAGGGCACTTGAGTTTGTTGTTGGAGACCGTGTTTTCCTTTAGGTCTTGTCCCGTCATGGGATTTAAAGGTTTGGGCGTCGAGGGAAGCTCTCGCCTCGATATATTGGTCCATTTGAGGTACTAGAGAGATTCGGGGAAGTGGCTTATAGACATAAACTCCCTCCGCATCTCGTCCGAGTACACAACATCTTCCATGTTTCAATGCTTTGGAAGTATGATCAGGATCCGACGCATGTGATTAACTGGGAAGACGTGGAGCTCAATGAGGACGTTACGTATGAAGAAGGACCAGTCCAGATCGAGAATTCTATAGAGCAGATGCTTCGTGGCTAGACTACCCATTTGGTTTTAGTGGTTTGGCAGTGCAATGGCAGATAGACTTCTATTTGGGAGAATGAATCAACGTTACGGAAGCAGTTTCTAGCCTTGTTTCAGACTAGAGATACGAGTTCAGTTTGAAATTCGAGGACGAATTTTCTTAAAAAGGGCAATGTTGTAACAACCCGTTCCGAGTTTTCCCGATTTTTAGAGAGATTTTCGGACCTCAGAGATGTTTTTGGGACCGTAGTAGTAGTGAGGAGAGTGTGGGCTCCGTGGTGGGCCCTAGTTATCTGATTTCAAGTTTGAAAAGTCGAAGTGGCATTTTGATAATTCAATAACTTTGAACTACTATGCGTACTATCATGAAAATAAAAATAAAAAAATCACATATTTTCTCCCTCGACGTTCGACAGTCGAGATTTTTTTGGGTTTTTGATTCCAATCTGTTTTTATTTCTTTTGAAAAGAAATCCTTCATGATTCTTGAAAAAAAAAAAAAAGATTCAAAACACTTAACCCCTTAACCCTCCAAAAACCCTAGACAACCCAACCCTTTTAAATCCCCCTTTCGCATCACTGTAGCGATTTGCTATAGTGCTGCCGCAACCCATCTTCTTCTCCCCTCCCTCTCTCTCTATTCAGTCTCTCTCTCTCGGTCTTCTTCTTCTTCTTATCTTTCCATCTCATTCTTCTCCCCTCCCTCTCTCTCTATTTGGCCTCTCTCTCTCTCGGTCTTTTTCTTTTTCTTCTTATCTTTCCATCTCATTCTTCTCTCCTCCTCCATCGGTACGGGCAACCATCTCCATCTCTCTCCCCCTTCTCTTTTCGCCACCCGAGGTGTCGTTTCCGCTCCTTCTCGCCGTGGCAGTCAACTCCAGGTATGCCTTCTCTTTCCTTTCCTGCCCCTCTTCATTTTGTCCTCCCTTTTTCTTCTTTGCCTTTAACCCTCTCGGGATTTCCCTGATTTCTCCGCGCCTTTCCTTGATTTTCAGTAGTTTTCATTGATTTCAATGATTTTCATTATTTTTCTCTCAGTTTTCCTTGATTTATACTGGGTTTTCCCTCGCTTTCCCAGGTTTTCTCAGATTTATCAGATCTCCCTACTTTCCCCTTCTCCCTTTCATTTCCCTTCACTCGGTCTTGCAACTGGGTTGACTCGGTCACATCGCTGAGCCAGTTCAGTGGTGTGCCTGAGGTAACTCGGTTCACCTTTTGGTCTGGAATATGGCTAAGTTCAGTCGGGCCCAGCCAGGTCAGACCTGGTCCAGCCCAGCAACCTGACCCAGTCCAGGCCCAGACCCATACTCAGTCTCAAGTTCTATTGGGTCCAGACCAAACTTGGGCCCAGTCCTTGGACCCGACCCAGTTCCGGCGAGCCCAGTTCTTTTACCAGGCCCATTCTCAGGCTCGGTCCATTTTTTAGGCCCGTTTTTCTTACCCGGCCCATTTTCTAGCCCAACCCAGTTTTATGCCCATTTTTAGGCCGGTATCGTTTTAGCCCTTTTTATGTTATTTACTTATTCAGCAGATGAGCTCACTTCAACCCTTCAAGTCACTTGCTCGCTTTGGATTTTCGACGCCACACCCTCGGTGAGAGGACTTATCACCGCTTTAGCATGCATTTGCATCTATTTAACCCTTAACCCTGGACATGGAATTACTTGAACGGGGCCCTCTGTTTATTAAACCACTCGGTAAGGGAACTGTCAAATGATTCTGTGGCAAGGGACCCATTCGGGTGTACTTATGTCAACTATATGTGATTAATGAGAAATTTTGATCGGACGGATGGATACTGAACATGATGTTGAAACTTTCGCAACATAGTGTGTACTTAAGTATAACATGTGAATGAATTTTTGAAGAGAACATGATATGTGTTGGACATCGAATATATTGCTTGGAACTTAATGATAACATGTCGTGTGTTTATTTATAACGTGTGACAAACTTATGCTGAGAGCAAGATACGTATTGGCTAGTGAGTATGATACTTGGGAGGTGTTGATGGTACTTTTCGTGCTTAGGCATAAGATGCAAATGTAATCACATGTTAGACATGGAGATGTGTGTTTTAAGTAACTCGTTATAAGCTATTGATTTATATGATAGAGTATGATACTGATTTTGGTTAACTAAATTGGAATGTGTCTATATGTTATGTACGATCATAATAACATGTGTAGGTAGGAGAGGTAAGCCGCAACGGACAACATGCCGTTGGGTTTTGTAATGGAGGAACCATTTATATGTGTATATGGTTATGATGATGTGATGATGTTGGTTGTTGGGAAGACTTCCCCGTTACGCTTCGGAGGTTGAGACCCCCATAGGAGATGTAGGTCTCCCCATTGCGTTCCGGCGGTTGAGGTGCCTGCCTTGTGACTGACTTCCCCGTTATGATCCGATAGTTGAGACTCCCATAGGGGATGCGGGTTTCCCCATTACATTCCGGAAGTTGAGACTGTTGTATATTGTATGGTCTCCCATTTGCATTGGTAAGGGAGACCGGAGTTGTTGGAGGGCCATCGTGAGTTATGGAGGTGATGTTTCGGACTGGTCAGTGGGACCATTGGTCAATAGTATATTGGAGTACTCATGTGCATAAACATTCTTTCTATTATGATGTCTACTCTATTTCGTACATGCGATATCTGTTATGTTGTTGACATGTGATGTTTTATCCTTTCACTGGGCTGGTTAGCTCATCCCTTACCTTTCAGGTACCCTGATCGTCAAAGGGCCAAGAGGGCCCTATGAGTAAGCACCTGGGCCAGAGCAGTAGTAGTTTAACGTTTATGTTCATGTTTATGTTTTAAATTTGAGAGACTCTAGTTTACATGGTCTTATTATTACAAGCTTTTTTGGATGAATGTATAACTACGTTTAGTTAGTCAAAGGTCATTTGTTATGTTTCTTGACTTTATGGACTTGTAGTTTGTGAGCGGGAGGTAGTTACTCCATTTTTTTATAAAAAAAAAATTAGACCCGATATCCATCTTTTGTGACTTTTTGAGATGTTTTAGAGACAATACGCCGTAGTGGGACGTGGCGTTACAAATCCTGGAGGCCTTGAGGCTGAACCGTTGGGCAGAAACTCTATAAATACCTGTGTTTATGTTTTAAATTTGTAATTCTCGTAAGCGCACGAACCATTCAAAGTATAGTATTGTGAGAGCGAGGACGAACCCAAAATTAGCAGAGAACGGGGTTTCTTGCTGTCTTCCAAAGTTATTGAGTGCATTTACTTGTTCAGTTGAACACTCAGAATATGATTCTAGGGAAGAGCACTTTTGAGCGGTGTGTCCTGGACTAAAGCACATGGCACAAAATTCAACATTTGGTCCTATTGATGGATTCATCGCCTAAGTCATTACTAATGAGTCAACTTTTTTCGTTAGGTTTACGATTGCTAACTTAACGTCAAAATCACTACTAACTTCATACAAACCCACTTTTCTTGTGGTTTGTCTAAAATATATTTCTTGGAAAAATCCCATCGCTGAGAATTTTCCGCCAATGTTTCCAAGAGTGTCCATCCATTGTTTTCAGTTAGCTTCAAAAAGTCCCCATTTTTCATAGACTCGACCAGTTGACGGGTTGATGTGGTCAAACCATCATAGAAAAATTGGACAAGTCTCCATGTTTCAAAACCATGGTGGGGGCATTTTGCTAATATTTCTTTGAATCTTTCCCATGCTTCACAGAATTGTTCACTCCGCAATTTCTTCGGCCATGGGAGATGGTAGAGGAGTAGATGAGGTTGATGATGATGATGAAGTAGGTGAATCGTGTATGTCTATGACTGAGCTGGACTGAGCTCCGGACGCAACAATCGATGTATTGACGGGAAGTGTAACTCTAACCAAGTGATTGGAGGAGTTACGTGACCAATTATGCATACACAGACACGATCATATAGCATAAAACAAATTCACACAAAAAAAAATGCCTAGATCTAAATTTAAATTGCACTAATGCAATCAATTTTTTTAATTGAATAATAGGTCCCTAAAAATTGTATCTAGACTTGTTCCTTCTTTTTTCTCCAAACAATCTAAGTCTCTAATGAGAGTTCAACCACAAGATGGCCAGGTAAGTTGCCATGTAAGTGAAGGAGCACATGGCATCTCTTCCCAGCTTATCCTTAGGTCATGCTCGACCGCAATACCTTGGTGACGGAATTAACCTTAGACACCATTCCTGAAGATGAACTAGTCATTCGTTCCAAAAATTGATTTGAATTAAAAAGGTTCCTAATGAGCATGAAACCCTAAAAATCTAGCCTAATGGTTCTTAATTGTTTTTATTAGGAGATGCATGAACCATTTTACTATCTTATTTTTCTATATATTGTGAATGCAATACTACTTTACCATACAAACATCAAGCAAATAAGCAAAAAAAAAAAAAATCTAACTAATGCATGAATCTAACATCCTAAAATGCATGAGCAATTTAAATGTGCAATCGAATTAAAGAACACACTAGAAAATTTCTATATGAATGCATGATAAAAGTGAAAATTAAAATAAAATGATTAGGCACTCACCTTAGTCGAGCTTCCATGTTTTCCAACAATTTTTAAGCAATTTTTTTTTAGCAATTTTCAAGCACTTTGCAAGCAATTTTTAAGCGATTTTCAAGCGCGCATCCTGTAAAATAACACAAGCAAACTGTGGTGTAGAATCCAAATCAAGGAATGCATGATTTCTAAACTAAAAGAATTGCTTCTAATCTATAATTAAAGAAGCAGATGTGATATAATCTATAAACAAGAATTCCAAATTATAACAAGATTATGGGAGTTAAATCAAAGTTCGCCATAATTTTTTTATTGAATGAATCCCAAGATTTGATATCTTATTTTGAAGATTTCATAACTTAGATAGAAGTTCTAGGGTATTAGAAAAGTTGTAAGTTGGGAAATAGATTAATTACAAAAAATAGATTTTTCTAAAAATAGAAACTTTCCAAAAATAAATTGATTCAAATAACTGAGATTTAAAAGAATTTCTTTTTTAAGTTAACTTTGCAAAAATAGAAAAATTTCCATTTTTAAAGAGTTGTAAAACATAGAACTTTCCAAAAATAACAATTTTTCCTAAAAATAATTTATTTTTAAAAATGAGATAATTTAATGATTTTCTCTTGGCAACGGCGCCAAAAACTTGTTGATGTGTTAAATTTATAATTCTCGCAAGCTCACGAACCATTCATAGTATAGTATTGTGAGAGCAAGGTCGAACCCAATGGAAAATCTCAAAGTATATGAATTTAAATTAATGTCCTCTAAAAATTAATTGTTTTTAAGAAATTGAATCATTATATGAGTTATGTATCTAACTTGGAAAATCAGCAAATAAGATGTGCGATTTCTTATTCTAATATGGTGAATCAACTTTTAATTTTAATCATGTTTAGGATTTCAAGTTACAAAATTATTTACACATCTTCCTAACTTTAATTGAATGGATCTTTGAGAGAGAGTGATTAAGAGTGAGAGAATCATAGAATTAAAGAATGAATTAAAGAGTTCTAGAATTAAAGATTAGATTTATAAAAGATTTTGGGTTAAAACAACTATTGAACAACCAACATAAGATTTAACATAATTAAAAGACAAAAAATTAAATTGCATGAAAAGAAATGACTGAAATTAAATGTGCACTAACAGAAAAGGTTGTTGGCTGGAATAGACCATTCATTACCCAAGATATGTAAACAAAGTAAAGGCCTAGATCTGAAATTCACGTAAAGATCTAAAATACAATTCATACATATTAATAAAACAAGATTCACAACTTTAATTTAAATAATCAAAACCTTATTAATCATGACTCAAGTCTTACAATCAAGATCCTAACGATTGCATACGCTCATGTTCAATCAAATAAATAAAAGGTGTGTTCATGAAATTAAAAATAAAGTAATCATAATAGTATTTCAGAAATTAGATGTTCTAGGGCTCTAAATGAATACATTACTTTATTAAATGGAAGAATTAAAGCACAAGGCTTTTCTAAATTAAATATGAGAAAGACAACCTAAAAGATAAAAATCTACACTCTCACTTGTAAATTTGCATGTGTGTGCTTAGCCAATATTAAGATAGACCTCTATTTCCAAATAGTCCCAAGTTTTGTTCACACCGTTGGAAAATGCACTTTGATTGCAAACCTCACTGGATATATCTCTCGGAAAAATTAACACTAAAGGTTTGGGTTCATTTTCTCTCAAGTATATGTGAGCAGAATTTATGTACTCAAAATCAAAGTATCTCACATATGTATTAACAAAGACGGCTCATATCAAAGAAGATGAATGATCTCATGAATAGGTACCACTTTCCTGAGAACGTTGAGTCAAATACCATCATTTTTCTTCCTTTATTCTCTACATGAAACACCCTATTTAGACCTAAGGTCAACATGACTTCTTTTTAGGACGAAACGTGACTTGGGATCGAGTCAAATCAAAGAAGGACATAAGGCTCTAGAAATATTTTGAATAGAAATGGTTAGGGGTCTTCAAGATTTTGAATGGGATATTTTTCCTTTAATTTTATTTTTTGGCACTTTTCAAAGTATTTTTATTTCTTTATTTTTCTTTTTCACATCCTTCTTTAGTAGCTGGATGTTTCCCTTTTGGGATGTTATTTCCTTTCTTTTTATTTTTCTTGTTCTTTTCTTTCTTGTGCCCTTATTTTTAGAGTACCATCCCTTAATTTTCCATCTCTAACCTTTTCTAAGAATACGTCATGGATATTTTTTATTGGCTCTTACTCCTGGACTGGAGTTGGGTATGGTAAACATGGCTAGTCAAGAAAGTAAGCTTATATAAGGCTCAACTGGGGAACTATCAAGAGAAGATGGCCAAGTATAGGTAGGCTTTTAGGCTCAAACGATCCAACAATGGCCTAGATCATATCCGAAGTTTTAACAGGTGGTTTCTTTGTTTTAAATAAATTCCAAAAAAAATTAGATATAATAACTCAATTTTGATGGCGTTCTCAGTAATATGACCAAGATAAAGAATAATGAGATCAACAACGACTTATTTGCGCTAACAAAGAAAATAGAATTGATTTATAATTCTCAGAAGAAAAAAAATGGCTCTAAAGCTCACTTGGTTAAGTCTCCACTGGTATTCCTCTAGTGATTACTCTACTCGTGAATATTTTCTTTTTCAGACAAACTTAATATGGCTGTGTACAGTGGTTTCCAAATATAAATCCTATTAAAAACTTTCCTGAAAAGTATGATATAAAGATCGTATCTAAGTATTAATGTTAAAAACGTGACTCTTTTTACGTCAGATTGTCAAAATGCACGCTTTTCTTAGACCTAAATTGACAGTCTTTTTAAGTACCAAGGAGTCTCAACTTTTGCTCACTCTACCCTCGAAAAGATTAAGCCTGCATGTCTCTGCCTAAGAAAACTATGACTCATTTAACGTCAAATTGTCAAGACGTTTATAGTCCCCTAAGAGAAAATCAATAGTTCTTTGGACATCAAGGAGTCTCAGTCTTTACGGACTTACTCTACCTTTGACTAAATTCAAATAAATCTGTCTATTTCCACTTATTCGTTTATACTTTGCTGCTGTCACACAACGAACTCCTTGATCAGATATTATTCCATTACAATTCCCACGTCCACATTTGTGACAGATTCCTAGCCTCTTAGCTTTTCTCTTTGCAGCTAGAGTGCTTCGACCACAGAGAGGTCTGGGTTACTTCTTTTGGATTTCCAGCTTCCTCACCCTCATAGCTAAGAAAATGATTTTCGTACACAAGTCTGGGGGAACTTGTGTTCTAGACAGACACAATGCAAAAAATGAAAAGTCAACCGTCTACGTGCATGACTTCTATCTAATTCTTTAACGTATGCTGGTCACAAAGACAAAGATGGATGATGGATGCTGAATTTTTTTTAAGGGGTCTTAGTTGTGAACTTACTCTCCCCTAAGAATTTTATTAAAATGAATGAATGACCTTAGTACCCCCAAACTCGAATTAAACATTATCCTCAGTGTTCCCTAATCTACACTGGTCAGGTGTAAACGAAGAAATATCTCAGAAAACGAACAAGCTAAATATGGGTTGTATCCTGGGATGAAATGACTGACTTCTAGGCTAGATTGACTCAAAGAAAAACTAGACTCAAGGAAAATAACAACTAGATGCTGACAACTCTGATGAACTTTAGACCAACTCAGACATAGACAACTGGACTGGTGGGTCTGGGTAAAGATGATTGGGTAAGGGTAAGTAGGAGTGGGTAAAGGTAAATGGGATTGGGTAAAGATGAGTGGGTAAGGGTAAATGGTATTGGGTAAAGATGTACAAAATCAGTTTTGGTAAACTGGATCAATGAACAGGATTTCCTCTATTCTTTCTGAAGTGTAGGGCTCTATAAATGGTTTCAAACGTTGACCATTGACTTTGAAAGGATGACCATTTTAGGATGCTTGATCTGGATGGCACCATATGGAAATACAGCTGTGACGATGAATGGATCGGACCATTTGGATTTCAATTTTCCAGGAAAAGGATGCAACCTATAATTTTACAATAGGACCTTTTGACCAACAGTAAACACTTTCCGAAGAATGTGTTTGTCATGAAAGATTTTCATTCGGTCTTTGTACTTTCTAGCCATATCATAAGCTTCATTTCTAATTTCTTCCAACTCAGCTAATTGAAGCTTTCTGAATTGTCCAGCTGAATCTAGAGCAAAATTGGAACATTTGATGACCAAATAGGCTTTGTGTTCTATTTCGACTAGAAGATGACAGGCCTTTCCATACACTAAGCGATAAGGTCACATTCCTATGGGTGTCTTGAACGCAGTTCGATAAGCCCATAGTGCATCATCGAGTCTGGAAGAAGAGTCCTTCCGAGATGGATTGATTGTCTTCTCAAGGATATGTTTGATTTCTCTATTTGATATTTCCACTTGTCCACTTATTTGAGGATGATAGGGGGTAGCTACTTTGTGAATCACCCCATATGATTTCATTAATTTTTTGAATGGGCAATTACAAAAATGCTACCACCATCACTGATGATAGTTTGTGGAATACCAAAACGAGAGAAGATATTTTCTTTCAAGAAACGAGTGACAACCTTGTGCTTCTACCCACTTTGATACATAGCCAACTCCTACGAGGATATATAGATTGCCAAAAGAGTTAGGAAAAGGTCCCATGAAATCAATGCCCCAAACATCAAAAAGTTCGACAATTAAGATTGGGTTTAAAGGCATCATGTTCCACGGGATATACTTCCTAATTTTTGACATCTATCGCATGAAACACAGAAGGTATGGGTATCATGAGACATGGAGGGCCAGTAAAATCCACACTGCAAGATTTTTGCAGTTGTCTTTTTAGCACTGAAATGGCCTCCACAGGCTTGATCATGACAGAAACATATGGCACTTTGTTGTTCTTCTTCAGGAACACAACGATGAATAATTTGGTCCACACAATGCTTAAACAGATATAGATCATCCCAAATGAAATTTTTGACTTGTGCCAGAAATTTAATTCTATATTGTTTAGTCCAATGAGGAGGTATTTGACTAGTCACATGATAATTAACAATGTCTGCGAACCATGGTACTTGGGAAAGAGACATGAGTTGCTTGTCAGGGAATGACTTAGTGATAGAACGGTTATCTTCAGTGATCTCAATTACTAATCTACACAAATGATTTTCTACCACATTTTCGGAACCTTTCTTGTCCCGAATTTCAATATCAAATTCTTGGAGAAAAAGTATCCATCGGATCAGGTGGGACTTAGCATCTTTCTTAGAAAGAACATACTTGAGTGCAGCGTGATCTGAATAGATAACGACCTTTGAACCCACTAAGTAAGATCGAAATTTGTCTAGTGCAAATATGACTGCTAATAGTTCTTTTTCCGTGGTGGAATAATGAAGTTGAGCATCATTCAATGTTTTGCTAGCATAGTAGATAACAGGAGGTAATCTATTCATTCTTTGTCTTAACACGTCTCCTACTACATAGTCAGAGGAATCGCACATAATTTCAAAAGGTACAAACCAATCAGGTGGCTATATGATTGGAGCAGAAGTCAAGGCAGTTTTCAAATTTTCAAAGGCTATGACACATTTTTCATCAAAATTGAAAACGGCATCGTTGGTCAGGATTCTACATAGAGGTCTTGATGTACCACTGAATCATTTGATATACCTTCTGTAAAATCTAGCATGACCTAAGAATGACATAATCTCTTTAACAATTGTGGTGTTGGTAAATTAGAGATTAGGTTAACTTTGGGTTTATCCACTTCAACTCCTTTTTCCGAGATGATGTGCCCAAGTATTATTCTTGATTTCACCATAAAGTGACATTTTTCCCAATTGAGTACTTAGTTATTTTCTTTGCACTAGACTAACACAAGGGTCAAATGGTGCAGGCACTAGTGAAAAGTTGATCTAAAGACTGAGAAATAGTCCATAAAAACTTTCAGGAAACGTTCTACCATGTCAAAGAAAATACTAATCATGCACCTCTAAAAGGTGGCAGGTGCATTACACAGTCCGAAAGGCATACGACGATAGGCGAACGTACAGAATGGACAGGTGAATGTTGTTTTCTCCTGATCCTCAGTAGCAACATAGATCTGGTTATAGCCGGAATAACCATCAAGGAAACAATAGAACGCATGGCCAGCTAAACGTTCAAGCATGTGACCAATGAAAGGAAGAGGGAAATGATCTTTTCAGGTGGCAGTGTTCAGCTTCCGATAATCAATACAAACTCTCTAACCCATTTGAACGCGTGTTGGAACTAACTCATTTTCCTTATTTTTTATTACCGTAACACAAGACTTTTTTGGGAAAACTTGGATTGGACTTACCCATGCACTATCTGAAATTGGGTAAATGATTCTAGCTTCGAGAAGTTTCATAATTTCAGCTCTCACTACTTCCTGTATTGCTGGATTTAACCGTCTCTGTGGTTCCCTAGATGTTTTGGAATTTTTTTCTAGATAAATTTTGTGCATGACCACAGAAGGGTTAAATCCTTTGAGATCGGCAATGGACCATCCTATAGCTTCAAGATGATCTCTTAAATTAGTCAGAAGCTTAGAATCCTGCTCAGAAGTTAAGTCTGAAGCTATGAATATTTGACAGTTTCAGGAAGAGGTTTGAGTTCTAATTTTGGTGGCTTCACGATAGACAGGACTGACACTGATAGATTGACAGAAAGAGGTTCAAATTTGGTGATAACATCCACTTCATTGAAATTTAAATCCTTGTTTAAGATAGACAATGATTTTTCGAATTGATCATTGCAAATGGAGTGAAGGAAAAATTCATCAACTAAACTCTGAATTAAGTTAACCTCACATGAATCATCCATGCAAAGAGGTTGTCGACAAAGGCCAAAAACACTGAGTTCAGTTGTCAAATTTCCAAATGATAATCTAAACATACCATTTTGGCAATTGATTACTACTTTTGCAGTGTCTAGAAATGGTCGTCCAAGAATGACTGGGATATGTCCATTATCGTCATGAGTTGATTGTGTATCCAATACCACAAAATCTACAGGGAAGTAGAAATTGTCGACCTTAACTGGAACGTCTTCTATCGCACCTCTGGGAATTTTTTATTGAGCGATCAACTAACTATAGTGTGATAGAAGTAGGTTTAAATTCTCCTAAACCTAACTGCTCATAGAGAGAATATGGCAGTAGGCTGACACTAGCTCCAAGATCTAATAAAGCATTGTCAATTGTGTATGTACCAATTGTACAAGCAATGGTTGGACATCAAGGATCCTTATGTTTGACTGGAAATGTTTGTTGGAGGAGTGCACTCGCATTCTCTACTAGGAAAGCCTGTAACACCCCGGATTTTTCAATGCATAAAAATATTGGATTTTGGCTATTTAAATTGTTAAATTGGTTGAATTTAAGATTTATGGATGAAATGGACTTTAGATGGGTAAGAATTGGGTCAATGGCCCAATTATGATCCAATGGATCATGGATAGAGTTTGATTGCAAGTAATTGGGTAAATGTAATTAATTGGGTCAATTCTCCAATTAGGACCAAATGGGTCAAGATGAATTGATTTTGAAGGTAAATGGTAGGATTAAATTAATTGGGTCAACTACCCAATTAAGATCCAAATCCACCTCATCAAGTGAGGTGGCAAATGGTTAATGTAACATGCATGGTCCGCTAAGCCATGGTTGACTTGGTCAACCATGGGTGAGTTCAAAAGGGTTAAAGTGAAGTAAGTTGAGTTAAGGAATTATTTAATTAAGAAATAAAATCAAGTCTTGAGTTTAAGAGTTGCATGGATGAGTTCAATAATGCTTGAGTTGGGGGATGAGTCAAGATGGAAGTTGGGGAGACTTCCATCTCAAGTGAGTCAAGTGGGTGATGGAGGGTTTCCATCTCATGGGATGGAAACCCATGCACACGTTGGGAACAAAGGGGTTTTTGGTTTCAGCCAAGGGTCACCTTGGCTCTGCTAAGGGACTCCTTGGTTAGACAAACATTAATGAGGGAAATGGAGAGGGTTGTGTGCTGATTTACAAAAGGGCACACTCCAAGGGCCGATTCCTTCTCTTGGAAACAAAGAGATTTTCAACTCTCCCTGTCTCTCTCTCCCTCCCTCTCTCAACTACACTTGTGGCCGATCCTCTCTCCATTCAGAGCAAGAGATTTGCGTCTCCTCTTCTCATCTCTCTCTCTCCAATTTTCGGCTCTAGACATGAAGAAATCATCGAAGAACAAGGAAGGAAGGGGAAGGAGTGAGGAGCAAGTTCAAATTAAAGAGTACGAAGGAGATGGGAATTGAAGTAACTATGTTTAGAGTTTAATAATGTAAGAAAGGGACTAAGAAAACCATGGCTTTGGCCATGGAATGGCCGAAACCATGAGTTTCATAATTGAAAGGAAGGGATGACCAAACGATTATAGGGTCATGGTGTTGGATGTCCATTCAGAGAGTGGATACGTATTAAATACAAACAATTTAAGGAATGGATCCGAAACCATGTTGTAATGGTTCAAATGTCGGAATAATCCTAGCTTTGCCTAGTAAGAAAAGTAAAATCCAACTAAGAGTTATATGATGAGGATATATATGTTTATACATGATTAAAGGATGAATTCTATGAAGAAGGGCCGAGCCAAAACATCAAACAAATAAAGATTGAACACGGGTTACACTATTTGGTGGACAAGTATCACCGTCTGCAGACGGGTTTCTATCATCTGCAGGACGGGTTTTGACCGTCCGCGGACTGGTAACAGACATGAATATGGTGTTGTCTGCGGAGGGGTTGCATTGTCTGTGGGACGGATTTTATCGTCCGCGGTATTGTCCGCTGGACGGGTTTCTACCGTCGACGGGAAGGGTGTGGATTGTTCGCAGGATGGGTCACGGGTACCGGGCCACGGGTAGCGGGTGACGGGTACTGGGTCACAGGTTCCGGGTCACGGGTAGCGGGTGACAGTTACCGGGTCATGGGTACCTGGTGACTGGTACCGGGTCATGGGTAAAGGGCCACGGGTATCGGGTCACGGGTAACGAGTCACGGGTAACAGAGGAGGACAAGGTGTTGTGGGCGCGGACGGACTGTGCCGTCAGCGGAAGGGTTTCTATCGTCCTCGGGAAGGATTTCGATTGTCCGGGATGAGTAATAGAATGGACAAGGTGTTCTCTGCGAACGGGTGTGGACTGTCCGCAAGACGGATTTCGACCGTCTGGGATGAGTAATAGATTGGACAAGGTGTTGTCTGTGGATGAGTGTGGACTGTCCGCGGGACTGGTTTCGATAGTCCGCGGATGGGTTTCTATCGTCCTCAGGACGGGTAGAGGACGGTGATCTTCCGAGTTTAGTTGACTGAATTCGTGATTCAGTCAGCTGAATTTTAAAGTGAAATTTTTTATATAATATTTTCCAGATTGTTTAAGTTTATTTGGATAAGTAAAGGATGATGGGAATTGAATGGATAATTAAATTAACATATGTGTATGTTGAATTCGTTAAGGTAACGGGATTTCACGAAAGGGTGTACGATTGGTTTTGACGTGATCGGTGATCGATACCTTCACGAAAACAGCAAGGATATCATCTTGGACATTGGTAGGATTCCTACCTTGTTGACACACAATGGATTATATACATGTACTGTTTTTATTTCCATATTTGATGATGTACTTTGGGTATCAAATGATTATGTTTTTAAGAACTGAGTTTCAATGCTATTATGTACTTTGATATAAATGGCATCACTGCACTCATTATCTCATGCATGGCATGGGAGGGAACATAAGGAAGGAGTCCACGTTGCATTCGGTGTTTTCCGATAAACAAACGTGGGGAGGAATCCACACTGATTCTGATTGACATACGTGAAGAGATATGTGATGTTTGAAATGTAAGAGGAGTCCACGCTCCATTCGATGGGTCCGATTAACATGTGGGGAGGCATAACAATGAATACTTTGATGCAGTTTGTTCATCAAGAAGATTAGCAATGTGATTTGTGATATGCTGTTGGGTGGGAGATCATTAGCATATGACACCCATGGCATGGCATCAAATTATCATGATTTTATTATGAGTATCAAGCGCTGATTTTAGTACTGCAAGTTGTTTACAGTTTTTGATATGTTGTACTTATCGTGATTTTATACTAATCCTATGTGTATAACCCTACTTGGAATTCCTACTGGGCGCGTTAACTAACACCTTACTTCTACCTTTAGATGATGGTACAGGAAATGGAACGGGCGATGGACGTGAAAGAAGCCCAGCTTAGGAGCTTGGTCGGCTTATAGCTTACTTTATTTAATATTGAATTTGGGACAATGTATTTAAGATAATTGTATTTCGGAATTGTAATAACTTAGTTTATTTTGCTATGATGGTTTGATGATGTTTGGATAATTAAGTTTAGTTTATTATATGGTTGGATTGACTTCCTTGCAAATTAATGGATATGGATAGCAATTCCATTCGTATGTTATTTCCGCAATTATTTGTAAACGTGTGAAATGTTTAGTGGACTTGTCCACGCACACATATTGGTGGCCAGTTAAGGGCCGGGCTTTGGAAGCTCGGACTTAGTTCGCATCGTGGCGTACCTCTCTCTCTCTCACTCTTTATTTAAAAAAAAATAATAATATACTCTGATTTTCGACGAGTAAAAAAGGGAGGGGCGTTACAGTTGGTATCAAAGCAAAACCGGAAGTGTGAACCTTTCAAAGTAAGATTAATACGGTATCATGTCTCACTGACAAGATAAGAATCCCAACTGACATTCTCTTCGGAGTCTACTGCACGAGGGCCATATTAATTTGCTTTGTTGAGAATCAAATTGAAGCATTCAATCTGAGAGCAACATTTGATGAAAAAGGAATAACAGCAAGGGAAGGACAATCACTATAAACATGGATTTATCAAACATAGCAAAGTAGGACATATTTCCCCAAAACAAGAAAGAACAGGATTTTCCCAAATTGAGAAACAATACTTGATACATAGGAAAGTTCCCCAAAACAAGAAATATAAGATGCTGATTTTGCAATTCCTCAAACTATGTAAATACAAAACTTTATGAGAAAGCTAAGTCAAATGATGTTTCAACGATTTAGGAAAATGCCTCCGAGAGGAAGAAGAACTCGACAAAACCTGCATCTGGATGAAGAGGAGCAGAATAGCATGAATATTCCTAAAGTACCTCCTGAGTTGCAAAACCTAGTGCAGGCTATGGTCACTTCCGTTCTACAGCAACATATGAACAACAATGGAAGTACGACCACCAATAAGGCACAGGATCGAAGCATGGTTAGAGACTTCCAACAGCAGTGTCCCCCTCATTTCAAAGGGAAAGAAAGACCTGCAGGAGAGGAGAATTGGCTAAGGAATATCACCAAGATCTTGACATTACTGAAGATCACTAGTAATGAAGATAGAATATTGCTGGCTACTTCACAATTGATCGATGATGCTGGCAAGTGGTGGGAAGTAATTGAACAACAACGGGCATAGATTCCAGTGGAGGAAAAGACTAAAATGACATGGGACCAATTCTCTGGAATCTTCCTGGATCACTATTTTCCAGAAGAAGAGAAGGAGTGCCAAACACAAGCGTTCATATCTTTGGCTCAGGGCACCATGACTGTGGCGGAGTATCATCAGGAGTTTCTTCATCTATCATGTTATGCTTTATACATGGTGGACACAAAAGACAAGAAGGCTCGTAAGTTTGAGAGAGGCCTTCGACCAAACATCAGGGTCAATGTGACTATTTTCAAGTCACCTACATTGCAGGAAGTGGTCAGTCGAGCTACCATAGCTGAGCAAGAGCTGACAGAGACAATTCGGTTTGTGGACAACCACCGAGGTCAAAGCCGGGGAAATGCTTTCTGCCGAATAAGAGATTCAGACCCAACTTTGGGAGACCATCACCTTCTACTAGGTCAACTGGAGGTTTTCGTCCCAATCAGCCCTCCACATCAGGATCCTTCTATCAGGTCCCTCGAGGTGTTAGCACCTGTTTTCAGTGTGGCCAGTAGGGCCATTTCAAGAGGGAGTGTCCGCAGAACAATAGACCTTCTCACTCTAGGGGTTCATTTCGTCCTCTAGCTTGACCAGCTCATTCACAAGCATCCAGAGCATATAACCAGACAGGACGGGCACCTATTCCGACAGGATCTGGACGACTGTATACTTTGGCTCCTCCTCAAGAGACGATGGATCACTCAGTGATTCAAGGTATGGCAGTAGTTGGTAGTTCTTATGCTTTTGCATTATTTGATTCAGGAGCATCCCACTCCTTTGTATGTGCTGCTTTCATATCTGCTACTTGTACCCTGGTACAACAACTGTCCACTGCACTTACAATTGTATCCCCTATTGGAGACACATCACCGAGACTGATCTGCACATCATTAATGTAACGCCCCGCCCTTTCCGAGAATTTCAGAGTCTAGTTTTTTTTTTTTAAAGTAATAATAAAACATCGGAATAGAGCGGGCGGCGTCATGACGCGAGTTAAGTTCAGACTACCCAAGTCTGAACCTTAACTGGCTACCCATGTGTACATGGAATAGACCATGATTATGAAACACACATGGAACTAACATCAACTTGCGGAATAGTATAAGTTAACTGCGGAATAATATGAAAAGATAGCCAGTACCAATCTCAAATAATAATTACATAATCAACCATACGTTGTCAATATCCTAAGCAAACCATAGCAAGTAACTACTTTATTACATGTCCATAATAAAGTATCAAATAAACAACAATTATAAATTAATCCAATCCATCATTCAAGCGCTTAGGCTTGGCTCCCCTCCGGTCATCGACCTTCTTTTTCCCTTTACTTGTACCTGTAATCTCCTCTGAGGATAGAATTAGGGCGTTAGATCAACGCGCCCAGTAGGTTCCCGAATCAAGGCTACCACATGTTAGCATATAAAACATGCATATACATATCATAATACATGATCATCAAAACAAGTAAAACCATGCTATGAAGTATGCACATGCAATGAGCATCCCCCATCATGTACCTTCATAGCCATCACTTGACGTGCCTTGCACCGTCAAGGTAAATTACAATACAACTTCCATCTCTTCATCATTGACTGATTCATATCACGTATTAGTCCTCCTGGCGGGACTCTCATCGCCTAAGGAGACCAATGTGACTATGATCATCATGTTACTCCTCCTGGCGTGACTTGCACCACCGAGGCAGGACGTAACCTATAAATTGAAACACTGTAGAACCTCATTCATAATCCCATGTCTATGCATGAGATGCCAATGCCTGTATGCCATTTGTTAATGCATAATATATCATTTGAAACACATATATTAAAACAAGAGTACCATAAGAAAAATTGGGTAAAAACTGTGGTTACAAGTAGGTAGGAAACCTACTGAAATTTTGATTAAGTGTCCGTTCCTCTTTGAGCTTCACTTGGTCACGACTCGCACGTCGTTCAACTCTCGTCACCTTGTGATACAATAATCAGTAAATCATATTGTCACTTAAGTGTCCATTCACATATAAGTCCCAAAACATCTTGTACGTCCTTTGATCAATCCCTTCATTTGACTTGTATTCACAGATTTGCCATTGATTTAACGAATGTCTAATCTTGCTCATAAACAAAAATCATAAAAGTAATCTAGCTTAGTGGGGTTTGGCCATACAACATGGCCGAACCTCACCACTTTATTCTTGATCCTTTACACCTTTCCTACATCAATCTTCAATTTGATTTTTAACCAATCAAGTTACAAGTTAGCCACTAGGTCTATTAAATGACCACTAGTGGGGTTCGGCCATACTACACGGCCGAACCTCACCATACTGATTTTGTCTCTTCTTTCATCATATATAGTGGCTGGTTACTTACTTATCACTAAGTCCAAAGATAAATCATGTGTTTACTTAATCCAACTCATACAAACAAATCATAATTTCCAACAAAACAATCTATGGGGTTCGGCCATTCATATGGCCGAACCCTATGATTCTCCTACTCAATAATCCATCATTTGTTCACAAGTTAAGTTCTACTTTTTGACCATGTTAACTACATGGTTCAGCCATCCCATGGCCAACCAAAATCAGTAACCTTATCACATAAAAATCTCCACCATTTGGTATGGTTTTATCTCTCCAAAACCATACCAACTTATCAGACATTTTTATGGGGTTCGGCCATCCAATGTGGCCGAACCCTATGCCCATGTTTCGGACCCTTTGTAACTTACATCACATGTCCATTAAATCATGTAAGAATCAGCATAATATTATCGGGTTTTACCTTTCAAAAACTATCCAAAAACAGTCCATAAAAGTCTATGGTTTCCATGTTTTTCAACATGAAAACCAACACTCTTTTACATGGGGTTCGGCCCTCCATGGTGGCCGAACCCAATGGTTATGTTTACTATTTTTAAACCTCCAATAATCATGTAATAAACAGTATATTATTATCAGGTTTTACCCTTCAAAGAAACTATCTAAAAACCAACACAATTTCATGGGATTCGGCCATCCAAGATGGCCGATCCCCATGGTCCATTTTTTTCCAATTTTATTCCACTGATTTAGACCACATAAACTTCAGCCTTTTCTGACATCCGAATCCATGTTTTAAACCTTTCTAAGACATGCATTTGAATCTTAAATCAACCCAAAAACAGTTCATAAAACCCATGGTTTTCATGTTTCCAAAACATGAAAACCAAACAATCTTTTACATGGGGTTCGACCCTTCATGGTGGCCGTACCCAATGGTCATCTTTACCATTTCTAAACCTCCATTAATCAAGGTTAAACATTGGTGTATTCGGCCATGACCATGGCCCAATACACACCCCATTTGTTCCATGTTTTTGAACAACACTCAATGGAAATACTTACCAATTTTCCAAGCCTTTCTTCTTGACTTTTGATCCTTGCTTCCTATCTTTTATTTCTTCCTTTCTTCCTTAATTCCTTATTGGTTTAAGCATGAATAATTGGTACCGAAGACCTCTGCTGTTCCAGCCAAGAACACGAATTGGAGAGAGGGAGAAAGAGACGGGAAAAACTTGGGTTTGCAATGACAAAAATCGGCTAAACATGTGGTTCATTGCTTTTGTATTTCAGCCACCATGACCTCTCAATTCCCTCATAACTTCTTAACAAAATTGATGGGCATTGGGTGCCATCCAAGGCACCCCTTGGCACCTACCCATGCAGCCATTCAGTTTACCATTCATCTCATCTCAATCCCATGTATTCTCATTTAAAATACATTATGGAAATCACCAAAACAAGTCCCCAATGTGTGGGACTTGCTTTGGTTGGTTTGAGACCAGCCAACCTCTTCAAATTTCCACTCAACTCACTAATTTTACAGCCCCTTCAATTTCCCTTTTGACTCACTTGAACTCAAGGCTATTTAGATTTCCATCTCAACTCACCCAACTCACATACTTAATGCATTTCATTTAATGCACATGAATTGACTCACCACTTGATTTAATTCCAACTCACTTCAGTCTCACTCAAACTGATTTAACTCATAATTTATCTCCCGAGAGGGTCCACACGGTCAACCATAGTCAACTCGACCCGTTGGGTCCACTTTTAGCTCCTTGACCCGTTTTTGACTCCATGACCCAATTATGATATTGTGGTCATTTGTAATTGATTTTTACATATGGATCAGGCCTACCCATTTTTCCTCCACTTGATTTTCAATCAAATCAGCCTAACCCCATTTAATTTAAATTCACAAAACGGTCAAATAATCCAGTAAGACCCAATGGGTCCCATTTGGGCCCTTTGACCCATTTAGCCATTTTTGACCCAATTGATGTAAATTTCCCATCCAATCAAACTTGACATTCATAATGTGCTCATATGATCTTAATTTGAGCAATGGGCCCCACCATTTCCTTACTTAACATCACAAAATAATTAATTTAATACATCAGGGGCATTTTCGTAATTATGCACTTCATTGAGAAATTACCCATCCAATCAAACTTGACAATCATAATGTGCTCATATGATCTTAATTTGAGCAATGGGCCCCACCATTTCCTTATTTACAATCATATTTATTAAATTCACCAAATCCAGGGGCATTTTCGTAATTATCCATTTCATTGAGAAATTGGGGTGTTACCAGATAACCCTCTTTTTAAAATTTTCGTCCCGAAAATCGAGCGAAGTAGGGTCCTAAACGATTACATAAATATCTCAGAGTGAGCTAGTCTCATTTCCGATTTCAAGTTTCCAAGTGGCTTATTCATTACCATGTCGGTCCACTCCATTTTGACAAAATGAATCCTTTGGTTCCGTAACACCTTTTGTTCTGTCTCATGTTATATCTTTTTCTTGTGAGCCATTTGTGATCTTACGTAGATTAATCTATTTTGTTTCACTTCACCTGTTCTCATGATATTTTCCATACGTACCTGCTCAATACGTTCTTTCATCTACTCTCTGTGTGAGGTAGCCTGCCAATGAGAGCCTATGCTCAAAGCTTTTTCTAATTTCATTTCAACTACGTTTCTAGTTACACCATCCTGGAATTCCATCGGCTAACTACAGAGCCAGGTGATCAGTCTAACTCGGCAATCGTCCATAGTTTCCCATTCAAGTTTCACCAGACACTTATCTTTTCCGTTGAGTACATCTCCAAATTTAAACACATCTTTCTTTGCACATAAGTCTCTATGTGACTAACAACTTTTGTTCTAACTTCCACGATACCAATTCCCAGCATCAATCCAAACCACCATGGGAATAATCACCCATGGTTAAATACATCCATCCCTGGTGTTTCGCTTTCAGTAAATATCATCTATCCCTGTTTTATAATCATCCATGAATATAACCCACCTATAGGTATAATCCATTCATGGAAACAATCCACCCTTGGTATCACTTTGTTCATGAATATCAGCTATCCATTATTAATATCCGTCCATGAATATAACCCACCTTCTGGGTATAATCCATTCATGGAAACCATCCATCCTTGGTATCACTCTGACCATGAGTATTATCTATCATGAGTAATAACCATCCATGAATATAACCCCCCTAGGGTATAATCCATTCATGGAAAACAATCATTGAGCAACTCATCTACCCGTGAGTACTATCTATCCATAGTTAATAATCATCCATCCAAAGATCCATCGCATTTACCATGAGGCCACTATATCAATTGTTGAATCTACATATCCTCCAATAGTCGTCATCGTTTATCAATAAGAAATACTATAATAAGTGTAGTGGCATTTGTTGTACTACGATGCTAGTAACAGATGCGAAGGCAGTGTATCAAAATAGCGCATAAATATACAAACTACATTTTACTGCCATACCTTGAATTACCGCATGTTCCACTGTCTCTGGAGGAGAAGTCAGAGTATTTAGTCGATCAGATCCTTGTGACTGAGCTTGTTGAGCCAGACTAAGGGGAGAACTCCTGAAGTGAGGAGATCCATCATTCAGTGGACAAACTCTTTTGAAATGGCCCTGCCGACCACAACGGAAACAGGTGCTAGGAGTTCTACCCTTCTGTGGACACTCTCTTTTATAATGGCCCCGCTGATCACATTGGAAGTAGGTACTAGGAGATCTAACATTCTGTGGACG
Source organism: Chimonanthus salicifolius (assembly GCA_013350335.1). Classification (NCBI taxonomy): domain Eukaryota; kingdom Viridiplantae; phylum Streptophyta; class Magnoliopsida; order Laurales; family Calycanthaceae; genus Chimonanthus; species Chimonanthus salicifolius. Next base: position 75,137,584 of record CM023533.1, on the reverse strand, counting down.
CTCTCTTTTGAAATGGCCTGGTCGACCACACTGGAAACAGGAACTTCCAGTGAAACCAGTAAAGGCTGAAGATCTCCATACGTAGGGTCTGAGTCTTTTGCGAGAGCAAAAAATATTTCTCCCACCCTGACTTTTTTGATCCTGTGTTTTATTCGGGTTTGTGTCTCCATTTCCGCTCACGAGTTGTTGTAGAACGGAAGTGACCACAGCCTGTACTAGGTTCCGTAATTCCGGAGGTACTTCAGGAATGTTTGAACCATTCCAACCCTCTCCGTTATGTTTTTCTTCCTTTGGAGACATTTTTCCTAAGTCATGGAAACATCAGTTGACTTAGTTTCTAAGTAAAGTTTTGTGCTCTTCATAATTTGGGAAAATTACCAAATTAGCACTCTTTGTATTTCTTTTGTTTCTGGGGAAAATTCCTAAATATCATGTATCATTTCTCAATTTGGGGAAATCTTGATGTTCTGCTGTTCTCGGGGAAAACCCCCCTAAGTATTATGTGTCACTTCTCAGCTTGGGGATATTGCCAAATCATCACACTTTGTTTTCTTTTGTTTCTGGGGGAAATCTCTAAATTTCTGTTGTTTGTTTCTCAATGGGGAATATCAGGGGAGTACATCCTACTTTGCTATGTTTGATATGTCTAGTTATGATGACTGTACTTTACTTTGCTATCTTTCATTGTCATTCTCAGATTGATTGTTCAGTCTGAGTCACTCGAAGTAAATTAATCCGGCACCCAGTCAGCGGACTCCGAACAGTCGGTCAGTTGGGATTCTTATCCGTCAGTGAGACATGAAACCGTCTTAATCTTACTTCGATGATTCAACTTCCCGTTTCGCTCTGATACCAACTGTAACGCCCCGCCCTTTCCGAGAATTTTAGAGTCTAATTTTTTTTTTAAAGTAATAATAAAACATCGGAATAGAGCGGGCGGCGTCATGACGCGAGTTAAGTTCAGACTACCCAAGTCTGAACCTTAACTAGCTACCCATGTGTACATGGAATAGGCCATGATTATGAAACACACATGGAACTAACATCAACTTGCGGAATAGTATAAGTTAACTGCGGAATAATATGAAAAGATAGCCAGTACCAATCTCAAATAATAATTACATAATCAACCATACGTTGTCAATATCCTACGCAAACCATAGCAAGTAACTACTTTATTACATGTCCATAATAAAGTATCAAATAAACAACAATTATAAATTAATCCAATCCATCATTCAAGCGCTTAGGCTTGGCTCCCCTCCGGTCATCGACCTTCTTTTTCCCTTTACTTGTACCTGCAATCTCCTCTGAGGATAGAATTAGGGCGTTAGATCAACGCGCCCAGTAGGTTCCCGAATCAAGGCTACCACATGTTAGCATATAAAACATGCATATACATATCATAATACATGATCATCAAAACAAGTAAAACCATGCTATGAAGTATGCACATGCAATGAGCATCCCCCATCATGTACCTTCATAGCCATCACTTGACGTGCCTTGCACCATCAAGGTAAATTACAATACAACTTCCATCTCTTCATCATTGACTGATTCATATCACATATTAGTCCTCCTGGCGGGACTCTCATCGCCTAAGGAGACCAATGTGACTATGATCATCATGTTACTCCTCCTGGCGTGACTTGCACCACCGAGGCAGGACGTAACCTATAAATTGAAACACTGTAGAACCTCATTCATAATCCCATGTCTATGCATGAGATGCCAATGCCTGTATGCCATTTGTTAATGCATAATATATCATTTGAAACACATATATTAAAACAAGAGTACCATAAGAAAAATTGGGTAAAAACTGTGGTTACAAGTAGGTAGGAAACCTACTGAAATTTTGGTTAAGTGTCCGTTCCTCTTTGAGCTTCACTTGGTCACGACTCGCACGTCGTTCAACTCTCGTCACCTTGTGATACAATAATCAGTAAATCATATTGTCACTTAAGTGTCCATTCACATATAAGTCCCAAAACATCTTGTACGTCCTTTGATCAATCCCTTCATTTGACTTGTATTCACAGATTTGCCATTGATCTAACGAATGTCTAATCTTGCTCATAAACAAAAATCATAAAAGTAATCTAGCTTAGTGGGGTTTGGCCATACAACATGGCCGAACCTCACCACTTTATTCTTGATCCTTTACACCTTTCCTACATCAATCTTCAATTTGATTTTTAACCAATCAAGTTACAAGTTAGCCACTAGGTCTATTAAATGACCACTAGTGGGGTTCGGCCATACTACATGGCCGAACCTCACCATACTGATTTTGTCTCTTCTTTCATCATATATAGTGGCTGGTTACTTACTTATCACTAAGTCCAAAGATAAATCATGTGTTTACTTAATCCAACTCATACAAACAAATCATAATTTCCAACAAAACAATCTATGGGGTTCGGCCATTCATATGGCCGAACCCTATGATTCTCCTACTCAATCATCCATCATTTGTTCACAAGTTAAGTTCTACTTTTTGACCATGTTAACTACATGGTTCAGCCATCCCATGGCCAACCAAAATCAGTAACCTTATCACATAAAAATCTCCACCATTTGGTATGGTTTTATCTCTCCAAAACCATACCAACTTATCAGACATTTTTATGGGGTTCGGCCATCCAATGTGGCCGAACCCTATGCCCATGTTTCGGACCCTTTGTAACTTACATCACATGTCCATTAAATCATGTAAGAATCAGCATAATATTATCGGGTTTTACCTTTCAAAAACTATCCAAAAACAGTCCATAAAAGTCTATGGTTTCCATGATTTTCAACATGAAAACCAACACTCTTTTACATGGGGTTCGGCCCTCCATGGTGGCCGAACCCAATGGTTATGTTTACTATTTTTAAACCTCCAATAATCATGTAATAAACAGTATATTATTATCAGGTTTTACCTTTCAAAGAAACTATCTAAAAACCAACACAATTTCATGGGATTCGGCCATCCAAGATGGCCGATCCCCATGGTCCATTTTTTTCCAATTTTATTCCACTGATTTAGACCACATAAACTTCAGCCTTTTCTGACATCCGAATCCATGTTTTAAACCTTTCTAAGACATGCATTTGAATCTTAAATCAACCCAAAAACAGTTCATAAAACCCATGGTTTTCATGTTTCCAAAACATGAAAACCAAACAATCTTTTACATGGGGTTCGGCCCTTCATGGTGGCCGAACCCAATGGTCATCTTTACCATTTCTAAACCTCCATTAATCAAGGTTAAACATTGGTGTATTCGGCCATGACCATGGCCCAATACACACCCCATTTGTTCCATGTTTTTGAACAACACTCAATGGAAATACTTACCAATTTTCCAAGCCTTTCTTCTTGACTTTTGATCCTTGCTTCCTATCTTTTATTTCTTCCTTTCTTCCTTAATTCCTTATTGGTTTAAGCATGAATAATTGGTGCCAAAAACCTCTGCTGTTCCAGCCAAGAACACGAATTGGAGAGAGGGAGAAAGAGACGGGAAAAACTTGGGTTTGCAATGACAAAAATCGGCTAAACATGTGGTTCATTGCTTTTGTATTTCAGCCACCATGACCTCTCAATTCCCTCATAACTTCTTAACAAAATTGATGGGCATTGGGTGCCATCCAAGGCACCCCTTGGCACCTACCCATGCAGCCATTCAGTTTACCATTCATCTCATCTCAATCCCATGTATTCTCATTTAAAATACATTATGGAAATCACCAAAACAAGTCCCCAATGTGTGGGACTTGCTTTGGTTGGTTTGAGACCAGCCAACCTCTTCAAATTTCCACTCAACTCACTGATTTTACAGCCCCTTCAATTTCCCTTTTGACTCACTTGAACTCAAGGCTATTTAGATTTCCATCTCAACTCACCCAACTCACATACTTAATGCATTTCATTTAATGCACATGAATTGACTCACCACTTGATTTAATTCCAACTCACTTCAGTCTCACTCAAACTGATTTAACTCATAATTTATCTCCCGAGAGGGTCCACACGGTCAACCATAGTCAACTCGACCCGTTGGGTCCACTTTTAGCTCCTTGACCCGTTTTTGACTCCATGACCCAATTATGATATTGTGGTCATTTGTAATTGATTTTTACATATGGATCAGGCCTACCCATTTTTCCTCCACTTGATTTTCAATCAAATCAGCCTAACCCCATTTAATTTAAATTCACAAAACGGTCAAATAATCCAGTAAGACCCAATGGGTCCCATTTGGGCCCTTTGACCCATTTAGCCATTTTTGACCCAATTGATGTAAATTTCCCATCCAATCAAACTTGACATTCATAATGTGCTCATATGATCTTAATTTGAGCAATGGGCCCCACCATTTCCTTACTTAACATCACAAAATAATTAATTTAATACATCAGGGGCATTTTCGTAATTATGCACTTCATTGAGAAATTACCCATCCAATCAAACTTGACAATCATAATGTGCTCATATGATCTTAATTTGAGCAATGGGCCCCACCATTTCCTTATTTACAATCATATTTATTAAATTCACCAAATCCAGGGGCATTTTCGTAATTATCCATTTCATTGAGAAATTGGGGTGTTACAGGTAAACACTGAACTTGCTGGCTTTAGATTTGAGATCAACTATCTGGTACTCGAGATGACAGAGTATAACAACATATTCGGCATGGATTGGCTGGCTAACTTCCAGGCCAGTATTGATTGTCATCTCTGCAGGGTGATATTCTGGCCACCCGAGGGAAAACGATATGTGGTATATGCCGACAGACAGAGCATACCAATGACCAGAAGACTACACGAGGAAATGAACCGTCTAGTACTGAACAACATCAGACTAGACAAGGCGCCAATGGCTGAACTACCTGCGATAGTGAAAGACTACGCAGAGGTATTTCCGACAGAACTCCTTGGTTTGCCACCAAAGAGGGAGATTAAATTCGAGATCAAGCTGTATCCTGGCACTGCTCGAGTGTCATTGCGGCATTACCGGATGGCCCCAGCTGAAATGTCGTAGTTAAAGAAGCAAATTGATGAACTGCTCAGACTAGGATGCATTCGGAACAACATATCGTCTTGGGGAGCACCGGTATTATTTGTGAAGAAGAAAGATGGTACACTTTGGATGTGTGTAGATTATCGGAAGTTGAATCAGCTGACAGTCAGAAACAAGTACCCTCTACCCAGAATTGATGATCTGTTCGATCAACTCAGGGGTTCCAATCATTTCTCCAAGATTGATCTGATGTCAGGCTACCATCAAATTCGTGTTAGGGATGAAGACATAGAGAAAACGGCTTTCAGAACTCGGTATGGACTATATGAGTATGTGGTTATGCCGTTTGGACTCACCAATGCACCAGCTGTGTTCATGGATCTGACGAACAGGATCTTTCATCCTTACTTGGACAAGTTTGTAATTGTTTTCATTGACGACATCCTGATTTATTCTAAAAGTCATGAGGAGCATGCTGAACATCTAAGGATAGTCTTGGACACCCTGAAGAAAAATCAATTATATGCCAAAGCAAGCAAGTGCGAGTTCTGGCTATTTGAGGTCAATTTCTTAGGACATGTCATATCAGCGAAGGAATAACCGTGGACCTGACTAAAGTAGGAGCAGTTAGAGACTGGAAAGCTCCAAGGAATGTGACTGAAATCTGCAGTTTTCTGGGACTGGCTGGCTACTATCGGAAGTTTATTATGGACTTCTCCAAGATTGCAGCTCCACTCACCTGACTCACTCAGAAATGAGTCAAATTTGAATGGTCTGATGTATGCAATCGAAGATTCGAAGACTTGAAGGAGAGGCCTACGACTGCTCCTATTCTGATTTTGCCAGAAAGAGGTAAAGGTTATGAAGTATATTGTGATGCTTCAGGAGAAGGACTTGGGTGTTCTCTCACTGAAAGTCAACATGTAGTGGCTTATGGTTCAAGGCAATTGAAAATTCATGAACACCACTATCCCACACATGATCTGGAATTAGCCGTTGTGGTCTTCGCTCTCAAAAGCTAGAGACACTATCTTTATGGCGAGAAGTTTGAGGTATTTTCAAAACACAAAAGTTTGAAGTATTTGTTTGATCAGAAAGAACTTAATATGAGGCAGCGCAGTTGGATGGAATATCTGTAAGATTATGAGTTTGCGCTTCGATATCATCTTGGCAAGGCGAACAACGTGGCGGATGCCCTCAGTCGCATGTCACATGCAACAGTGGCCAGTCTGATTATGAAGGAATGGGAAATGTTGAATACCATTCGAGAGTTCAATTTGTATATCAAGAATCATGGGAGTATGTATAATCTGATAGTACGTTCCAACATAGTTTCCAAGATTGAGTAGGAACAACGGACAGATCCGAAAGTGGAAGAGATATGGGCTAAAATGTCTACTGGTGAGATTGTACCGGAATGGGAATTACGACCGGGACAAGGTCTTTTATTCCGAGGAGTGACGTATGTGCCTCAACGCTGCAGAAAAGAGTTGTTGATCGAAGCACACCAAACATGTAACACCCCACCTTTTTCACTCTAATAATCAGAGTTTATTTTTTATTTTTTTAAATATAATAATCAACCAAGTGATCGGGGAGGAGTGTCACGACGCGAGTTAAGTTCGGACTTCTAAAGTCCGACCCTTAACTGGCCAAGCCCATGTGCGTATGGATTAAGTCCATAAGAATCGATCCACACATGGTACAATAAACTTGCGGAATATACTTAGTCTTAATCTAACTGTGGTTATAATAGATCCTAAGACTAATTCATTTTTTTACTTAAGATAGCAAAGTACATAATCATAATCTCCAAAAATTACTAAACAATCTTAACTAATCGTTCAATCAAACCATCCAAAATAAATCAAACTATAACATCTACTTAACTACTTATTACAGGCCAACACATCTAATTACCAAATTACATTGTCCAGATAAATCAAATAACAAGTCCATAAATAGTCCATTCAAAGTCCATTTAAATGATTCAAACCGCCCAAGCTTCTTTGCTTGGTCCCCTTCTCGATCCTCATTCTTTGTCTTTCCTGCGTCATCCACTAAGGGTAGAGATAGGGCGTTAGATCAACGCGCCCAGTAGTGTTTCCGAATAGGGCTACCACAAGGTTAGTATAAAACATGCAAATAATATAATAATACATGTGTGTCAAACTTCCATAAAAACATGCTATGTATGAAATGAAAATGTAATGAGTCCCACCCATCACCATTCTACATAGCCTCCTCTTGACGGGATTCTCATCGTCAAGGTACCCCACAGTGGTCTTTCGGATGCCCAGACGGAGTGTGGCCTCCGGTTACAACACCATCATCCCATGCCATGCATGAGATGTCTATGCAAACATGCCATTTAGAAACATAACTTTACATTCATATAACTTATCGAAATCAACATAAAACAGCAAATAGAAATGTGGTTACAATAAAGGTAGGAAACCTACACAATAATCACTTAGTTTGGCTCTTCCTTTGAACTGTCTCTTGTTTACAACTTGTACGCTGTTCAAGCAAATCCCGTGGCCCTATTTATATAACAGCGAGTCAATCTTTTAACCATAAGATTTCAACCTAGTCTAAGTCCCAAAAATCCATTACGTGGGGTTCGGCCATACCCCATGGCCGAACCTCACCCATTTAAGACTTTGGTCTCTTTCATTTGACCCATAGCCTCCAAATAACCAAATCCTCCAAAATAAACCTTGGTAGGGTTCGTCCATACAATATGGCCAAACCTTACCATTTGGGTTTTTGGCTCATATTTCCATTCCTTTGGTCATTTGATCATTTCACCCATAATTACGATTGTGCCATTGAGACTAACTTTTATGTTAAACACCATTAAACATACTTAATCCACCTCACACCTCAAAGATACTTTGGTAGGATTCGGCCATACATCATGGCCGAACCTTACCACTTGATTTTGGACCCTTCTTTTTAAGTCTTTTGATCAATCCATTCACATATACAATTTATCTTGTATTTACAATTTTGCCATTGGTCTAACCAATGCTTATTTTTGCTAACTTCCATAGCCTAAAATAAAACCATCTTAGTGGGGTTTGGCCATAGCACATGGCTGAACCTCACCATCTTAATTTGGTCCTTTTAAATCCTTCACTTAACAATACAAATTAATCATTAAGGCCATCAATCACCATTAGTGGGGTTCGGCCATACTACATGGCCGAACCTCACCAAACTGATTTCTTTTGTTCATCTTTCCATCATCCATGATGGCTGATTATATACCTATACTAAGTCCATAAACAAACATATATTATTCTTAAATCATAATTCAATTATCTACCCAAAACAGTCCATGGGGTTCGGCCATACATATGGCCGAACCCTATGGTTCTCTTGGTGTAATCCTTCCAACATTTGTCCATGTTTTTAATCCACAAATTAGCCATAACAATAATATGTTTCAGCCAAGCCATAGCTACTCAAAAAAAGTAAGCTATCTTCACTTTAAATCCTTTAAAAATCTTCATTACCCAATATGAACTTTATCTCTCAAACACCATTAAAATCACCAAGTTTTCCCATGGGGTTCGGCCATCCAAAGGGGCCGAACCCTATGGTCCATATTTTACCATTTTTAAACATCATAATCCTAGATCTAAACCATTGATGGATCTGGCCATACAATGGCCAGATCTCATTCCCTTAACCAACTTTATTTATCAATGGTTCAAAGTGCACTTACCAATACCGCATCTCCTTCGGGTCTTTGACTCCTTCCTTGGTCCTTTACTTCCCTAGCCTCTCCTTCTTTCTTCTTGTTCTTTTGGCTGAGACAAACCTTGCTGCGACCTCCTTGGAATACTTCAGCTAGGTGATATGAATTTGAGAGAGAAAATGAGAGAGAAAGAAAGAGAACTTTGGCCTTGGATGAATGTGCTAAGCCTTGATGCCAAAACCCTTTGGCTGAACTTGTCTTGATGAAAGAGATCAATCCAAGGACTGATTAAGCAACCAGCTGATGTTCTTGGTTTTGAAAGATGAAAACCGTCCAAGGAAGAGAGAGAGAAAGGTATCCAAATCTTTGTACCAAATGTGGTGGTCAGCCAAGGTAATGGTTCCTGATTCAGCCCTTGTGCAACTCCCATTGCCTTAACCCAAAATCCTTTATGTTACTTGGGAGTTTCATCTATGAAATGAAACTCCCCAGCCCTCCAACGCCTCCCATGGAAGGTCTTGAGTAACCTCCTCAAATCCCATTCATTTCCCATCTAGAAGTTTCATCCAAAAATGTGAAACACCCGTGAGCCCAAACGGTGTCTCATGGTTTTGGTTTGTGTAGCAGCCACCACTCCAATGTGTAACTTAACATATTTGAATTTGAAAAGTCAAAACCCCTTTTGTAACTCCATAAAACAGCAGCTCCATTCATCTCCATTTTTGGAGTTTCATGCATAAGCCACAATCCCCATGCTCCCAACGTTGTAGCCTATAATTTTGAATTTGAAATGCCATAATCTATTATGTGTAACTCCACCAAACAGCATGCCCATTCATGCTCCATCATTTAACCATTCCATGCAACTCCAATTGTAACTCTCATTTATTTACTACTTCCCTTGATTCACCTTGTATAACCGCCACTCATTACTTATTACCCAAATGTAACCGCCATCCTTCATTCACATCTTATATGGGGGTTTCCTTTTAAAATAAAACTCCATGTGCTTCACCGTCTCCCCTTTGGCTGTCTCTTTGAAGACCCAAACAATAAACTCTATACCATTTCCAACGTGCATATAAACTTGTATTTGAAATACCACTCTCACCCAAGTAACTCCCATGTAACTCCATTTCATTCATCACTTAGATGGGAGTTACATGCATGTAAAACCTCCCATGCAGCCAACGTTTTCATAGTTTTGAATTTGAAACAATCTCACAAACCTTTTATCTCACACCTCACTCACTTAAAAATAATTATTCCATCCAACTCATTTATTTAGCTCACCCAACTCAACTCATTCATTTCATGTAACTCAACTAATAAATTCAACTCACTCATCTCCATCATTTAATTTATCTCAATCCCACTCAAACATTAAATTAAACTTAACCCAAATTAGCTTTGAGCTTACTCAATGATTAATCATGTCATCCACGACCCATTGGGTCCCATTTGGGTCCTTTGACCCATTTAACAAAATTTGACCCAATTACCAATCTTGACCCGTTTGAATACATCTCACCCATTTATTTGTCTTGTAAACATAACTACCAACCATTGGGTCTTTATTGGACCATTGGCCCAACACCTTACCCATTTAAATCCATAACAATAAATTACAATGGCAATTCCGTAAATAATAATATATTGAAAATTCTAGGGTATTACAAAACAAAACTCTCCATTCATCCGGGTAGCACCAAGATGTACCATGACCTAAAGAGGCACTACTGGTGGCATGGACTTAAAAAAGCTGTAGCAGATTTTGTTACTCATTCCCTGACTTGTCAGCAGGTCAAGATTAAACGTTAGAAGCCACCAGGATTACTCAAACCCTTACCAGTGCCAGAGTGGAAATGGGAACATATTTCCATGGATTTTGTGACAGGGTTGCCAAGGTCATCAAAGGGCAACAATGCAATCTGGGTTGTGGTAGATCGATCGACCCAGTCTGCACACTTTCTTCCAATCAAGATGACAGATTCATCTGAGACTTTGGGACGATGATAAATCAAGGATATCATCAGGCTACATGGTATACCCAAGACTATAGTGTCCGACAGAGATGGCCGATTCACCGGCAGGGTGTGGCAGAGCATGCAGTCGGCTATGGGGACCAACTTTCTAATCAGCACAACTTTCCATCCACAGACTGACGGTCAGTCAGAGAGGACAATACAAACCTTGGAAGGTATGCTGAGAGCTTGCATGTTAGACTTCAAGGGCGGTTGGGAAGATCGTCTACCACTGGTTTAGTTCTCGTACAACAACAGTTACCAGACAAGTCTCAAGATGGCTCCATTTGAAGCGTTCTATGGTAGACCCTGTAGATCACCAGTGTGTTGGAAAGAGGCCAGTGAGCTTGCACTTATTGGACCCGATCTAGTTGCAGAAACTACAGAACGGATCAAGGTGATAAGATAACATCTGCTCACTGCTCAGAGTCATCAGAAGAGTTACGCTGACAAGAGAAAAAGATTCCTTGAATTTGAAGTGGGAGACTTAGTATTTTTTAAGGTCTCGCCACGAAAGGGAAACATGCGATTCGGAAAGAAAGGGAAACTGTCACCAATATTTGTGGGACCCTTTCCAATCCAAAAGAGGGTGGGGGAAGTGGCGTATCAGTTGAAACTTCCTTCGCAGTTATCATCCCTGCACGATGTATTCCATGTATCTATGTTGAGGAAGTACAATCCTGATCCCTCGCATGTGTTGAATGTACAAGACATAGAGGTGCAATTCAGTTCGTTAATGTGGTGGAGATAGAACCAAGGGTGTTACGGAACTGAGCAATTCAGTTCGTCAATGTGGTATGGGATCGACATGGTAATGAAGAAGCCACTTGTGAACTTGAATCGGAAATGAGAACAGCTCATCCTAAGCTATTTATGTAATCTGTTTGAAAACCCTACTTCGCTCGATTTTCTAGACGAAAATTTCAACAGAGGGTAATATTGTAACACCCCAGATTTTTCAATGCATAAAAATGATGGATTTTGGTTATTTAAATTGTTAAATTGGTTGAATTTAAGACTTATGGATGAAATGGACTTTAGACGGGTAAGAGTTGGGTCAATGGCCCAATTATGATCCAATGGACCATGGATAGAGTTTGATTGCAAGTAATTGGGTAAATGTATTTAATTGGGTCAATTACCCAATTGGGGCCCAATGGGTCAAGATGAATTGATTTTGAAGGTAAATGGGTAGGATTAAATTAATTGGGTCAACTACCCAATTAAGATCCAAATCCACCTCATCAAGTGAGGTGGCAAGTGGTTAATGTAACATGCATGGTCGGCTAAGCCATGGTTGACTTGGTCAACCATGGGTGAGTTCAAAAGGGTTAAGTGAAGTGAGTTGAGTTAAGGAGTTATTTAATTAAGAAATAAATTCAAGTCTTGAGTTTAAGAGGTGCATGGATGAGTTCAGTAATGCTTGAGTTGGGAGATGAGTCGATATGAAGTTGGGGAGACTTCCATCTCAAGTGCGTCAAGTGGGAGATGGAGGGTTTCCATCTCATGGGATGGAAACCCATGCACACGTTGGGAACCAAGGGGGTTTCTTGGTTTGAGCCAAGGGTCACCTTGGTTATGCCAAGGGACTCCTTGGTTAGACAAACATTAATGAGGGAAATGGAGAGGGTTGTGGGCTGATTTACAAAAGGGCACACTCCCCTTTGGGCCGATTCCTTTCTTGGAAACAAAGAGATTTTCATCTCTCTCCCTCTCTCAACTACACTTGTGGTCGATCCTCTCTCCATTGAGAGCAAGAGATTTGCATCTCCTTTTCTCATCTCTCTCTCTCACATTTTCGGCTCTAAACTTGGAGAAATCAGTAAAGAACAAGGAAAGAAGGAGAAGGACTGAGGAGCAAGTTCAGATTAAAGAGAACGAAGGAGACGGGAATTGAAATAAGTATGTTTAGAGTTTAATAATGTAAGAAAGAGACTAAGAAAACCATGGCTTTGGCCATGGGATGGCCGAAACCATGAGTTTCATAATTGAAAGGAAGGGATGACCAAACTATTATAGGGTCATGGTGTTGGATGTCCACTCAGAGAATGGATACATATTCAATACAAACAATTTAAGGAATGGATCCGAAACCATGTTGTAATGGTTCAAATGTCGGAATAATCCTAGCTTTGCCTAGTAAGAAAAGTAAAATCCAACTAAGAGTTATATGATAAGGATATATATGTTTATACATGATTAAAGGTTGAATTTTATGAAGAAGGGCTGAGCCAAAACATCAAACAATTAAGGACTGAACGGGTTACACTGTCTGCTGGACGGGTATCACCTTCCGCGGACGATATAAACTCGTCCGCGAGACGGGTTTCGACCGTCTGCGGATGGGTAACAGACATGATTATGGTGTTGGTTGCAGACGGATTGCACTATCTGTGGGATGGGTTTTATCGTCTGCGGACGGGTGTGGACTGTTCGAGGGACGGGTTTCTACAGTCCGCGGGATGGGTGTGGATTGTTATCAGGACGGGCCACAGGTAGCAGGTGACGGGTACCGGGTGACAGGTACAGCGTCACGGGTAGCGGGTCACGGGTAACGGGTCACGAGTACCGGGTCAAAGGTACAAGGTCACGGGTCACGGGTAACGGGTGACTGGTACCAGGTCATGGGTATCGGGTCACGGGTACCGGGTCACGGGTAACGGGTCATGGGTAACAGAGAAGGACCAGGTGTTGTCGGCGTGGATGGACTGTGTTGTCTGCAGACGGGTTTCTATCGTCCGCAGGACGGGTTTCGACCGTCCGCGGACGGGTAATAGACTGAACAGGGTGTTGTCTGCGGATGCGTTGCACTGTCTGTAGGATGGGTTTTACCCTCCGCGGACGGGTGTGGACTATCCGCGGGACAGGTAACGGATGTGAACAGAGTGATGTCTGCGAACGGGTGTGGACTGTCCACAGGACTGGTTTTGACCGACCGTGGATGGGTGTCTATCTTCCGCAAGATGGGTAGCGGACGGTGATCTACCGAGTTCAGTCGACTGAATTCGTTATTCAGTCGACTGAATTTTAAAGTGAAATTTTTTATATAATTTTTCCAGATTGTTTAAGTTTATCTGGATGAGTAAATGATGATGGGAATTGAATGGATAATTAAATTAACATATGTGTATGTTGAATTTGTTTAGGTAACGGGATTTCACAAAAGCGTGTACGATCGGTTTTGACGTGATCGGTGATCGATACCTTCACGAAAACAGCAAGGATATCATCTTGGACGTTGGTAGGATTCCTACCTTGTTGACACACTATGGATTATATACATGTATTGTTGTTATTTCCATATTTGATGATTTACTTTGGGTATCAAACGATTATGTTTTTAAGAACTGAGTTTCAATGCTATTATGTACTTTGATATAAATGGTATCATTGCACTCATTACCTCATGCATGGCATGGGAGGGAACACAAGGAAGGAGTCCACGCTCCATTTGGTGTTTTCCGATAAACAAACGTGGGGAGGAATCCACACTGATTCCGATTGACATACGTGAAGAGATATGTGATGTTTGAAATGTAAGAGGAGTCCACGCTCCATTCGGTGGGATCGATTAATATACGTGGGCATGCATAACAGTGAATACTTTGATGCGGCTTGTTCATCAAGAAGATTAGCAATGTGATTTGTGATATGGTTGTTGGGTGGGAGATCATTGGCATATGACACCCATGGCATGGCATCAAATTATCATGATTTTATTATGAGTATCATACGCTGATTTTAGTACTACAAGTTGTTTACAGTTTTTGATATGTTGTATTTATCGTGATTTTATACTAATCCTATGTGTATAACCCTACTTGGAATTCCTACTGGGCGCATTGAAAATAGATGGATGGCTTGGATTAAATGAAGGTTTAAGTTGGGAAATCAATGGATTGGATTGAATCTAAATGGGAATGGATGATGGGGATTAAAACTAGATTTTTAGGGTTACACAAGGAGGGTCACACGATTTTTGTATGGCTTTCCTTGGTGGCTAGGTCAAGGTAGAGTAAAGATTGGAGATTGGGAGAAAAATTAGAAACTGGATTTTTTGGGATTGGGAAAAATCGTATGGGATACTTGGGGATTGGGTTATGAGGTGTGTTTGGATCTTAGGGATGTATCTAGATGGTTTTTAGTCTAAGTGCATGAAGAGGTTTTAGGTTGCAAAAATCATGGATGATGAGGTGTGATATGCGCATGGGGCTAGCTTGAACTACAATTTGTTCATAGCTTAGGGTTTTATAGATGATGGGCTTAGATTTAATGGGTTTTGATCTAATGGCTCTAAGGTATTTAGGTTAAAATAATTATAAAATTGGATAGATGGTTGATGAAGGGTTTAGATGCATAAGTGGATCTGAAATGGATGATGAAATGTATGACCTAAATCTAAGGAAACGTGTGTATGTGATGGATGTATGTGGAGGCTCTAGGGTTTCTAAGAAATAAATGGGTGAATGAGATTAGATGACCTAATATTCAATGGCTAAGATGATTAATGCATGAAATGAATGCAAGGATTAATAGGTGATGCATGGATGAACACTAATCTAAGGTTAAGATGATTATAATGATGATGGACGACCTAGATCTAATAATAGATGAATGGATGAGTTAGATTTGATGGTGGATCTAAGTTTGACCTAATTGCATATGTGAGATGGAAGGTTATGATCTAAGATGGAAATTGGATGGTGTGGATGTAACGCCCCGCCCTTTTTCACTCGTTTTTTCCTGTAAATTCAGTGTATATTTTTTTTTTTTTTTGTAACAGAGTAGAGTGATAGAGTGCGTGACGTCACGACGCGAGCTAAGTCCGAACTTCTAAAGTCCGACCCTTAACTGGCCAACTCTATGTGTGTATGGACTCAGTCCAATAAAATGGTTCACACATAGCAATACCGACTTGTGGAATGAAATCATACAACAGCGGAATCATAATCATCAAAATACGGAATCATAATAGAACCAAGTTCTATTCCATTCAGATAGCAAAGTACGTCATAATCATCAAACCAAACCATTCAACCATCTAACTTATTACATTCCGAAATCCAAATACTCAAATACAAGTTCATGAGTAATTTTATTCAAAACATATAAACTAGATCTTCCAAGCTCCTATGTCTGGTCCGTCTTACGCTCATCGTTCCCCTGATTACCTGTATCATCAACTAGGGTAGAAGTAGGGCGTTAGAACAACGCGCCCAATAGGTATTCCAGTTACGGCTAACACATGGTTAGTACAAACACATATTATAACATAATAGATAAACCATGTAAAATCCATGCCATGCAATGATGACAGATATGCAATGAGTCCCACCCATCACATGTACATAAAGTACCCACGACATAGGTTTTCCGGATGCCCAGGCGGAGTGTGGACCCTCCGAAATCTTCTTGATGGAAATCACATCAAGGTATTGCACATAGGTTCTTCGGACGCCCCGACGGAGTGTGACCCCTCCAGTTATAAATCCTCCACCCCATGCCATGCATGAGATGCCAATGAAACACATGCTATTTTATAACATAAACATAGCATTTAAAAATCATAATATAAAACACATGCTCTTTCCTCATATAAACAAAGCATATAAAATCAACCTTTGAAATATATCAATACATGCTATTTACAACCTGATCACAGCATTTAAAATCCATACTTTAGCATATCCTTTGAAACACATTTTCATCAAAATATAAGATAAGAACAAAGTACATAATCCATGGTTTCAAAGAGGTGGAATCCTACCTAAGACCGTTCACAAGTCCTTGCGTTTTCGTCCAAGATTCGATCACCGATCGCGCACTGCTTACGAGGTCCCATTATCTTATAATATAATGATAAATCAATACCAAGTCTCATCTAATTTCAAGGTTCTAAGTCTATAAACAAAACCCCATGGGCTTCGGCCATACACTATGGCCGAACCCATGGCTTACCATTTTTCATACATATTTACAAAAATGTCATTGTGGATAACCCTAGCCCCTTTTCTTTGCTTAGGTTCCAAGTCATCCATTCATGCTTCCAAAGCACATAATGCCATAAAATAATTCATGGGGTTCGGCCAAACACCATGGCCGAACCCAATGTCCAATATTCTCTCATATTTACAAAAATGCCATTGGTTTCCCCTTTCCTTTAAATCTTCCATAATTAGACCTTATAAATTTCCCTAACCAAATAAGTCCATCACACACAACTCATGGGGTTCGGCCATACATCATGGCCGAACCCATGGTTCTCCACTTTGGTGTTTAATTACATTTTTGCCATTCCTTTCTCCTTCAATTCATAACATACATTGTATCCTTTATTTTATTTTAAAACTACACATAACCTATCTCATGACATAGGTTCATAATCTGATTCATAAATCAGCCCTTAAACCATGAATTAAAGATGCCATTAATTCCTTAATTTGAACCATGGGGTTCAGCCATACACTATGGTCGAACCCTCTGGTGTATAATTTCCAACCATGCCATTAAATTCATACCATCCATCTCCTTTGATTCAAATTATACATGAGCCTAAACCATATATTTAATTCCATAATTAAATAGGTTTTCAAAAACTAAACCTTAGTGGGGTTGGGCCATACACTACGGCCGAACCTCACTCATGGCATCCAATCCATTTATTTAATCCATATTCCATAATCAAACCCCACTTTCCATTCTTGGATAGTTTCCATAAATAATCTTCATGGTCAATAAGTAGATATTTTCTAATTTTAATATCAACTTCCAAGAATAGAAACTTTCTTAATATTCACTCCTCCTTTCCATAATTGGAAACACCTTCCAAAAATAGATTGTTTCCAAAAATAACAACCTTCCTTCCATTTTTAGAATGCTTTCCAAATTTAGCAATCATTACCATACTTAGATGTTTTCTACTTTTAGCAATACTAACCATATTTGGAACCTTTCCATATTTAGATTGCTCTCCAAATTTGGCAACTATTGCCATCTAACATTCCAAACTTAACCCATGGGGTTCGGCCATACACCATGGCGGAACCCTATGGTTCATGATCTTGGCCATTGGTTTAGATCCAATCAAAACCGATCATCAATCCACAAAATGTTTGGTGGGGTTTGGCCATACACCATGGCTGAACCTCACCTCTTCCTTTCATTACTTTAGATCCAATAACTTAGCCATCTAGAAATAATGGTTCGGCCATACCAAGGCCGACCCACATCTCTATCCAATTCTCCCTTTAAAATTATCCAAATCTTCTATGGACTTCCATCATTCAAATTTGTAAAACTAAACCATAAATCCCCATGGTTTTTATCATGAAATCACCATGTCTTTCCATGTTCCAAAAACCCAATTCATAAATCAAGTCTCTCCATGGTTTTCAATCAACAATTAAATAAATTGCATGGCCGAACCCTATGGTTCTTTCTCTCCATTTAACCCATTAATCCAACTCTTAATCTTTCTCCATGGGGTTCGGCCAACCACCATGGCCGAACCCTATGGTTCTTTTGTTTCAAAACATAAAATTATAAATCAAGATACTAACATTTTCCCCTTTGGTTTCTTGCTCTTCCAATTTTCTTTTATTTTCCCTTTTCTTTTCTCCAAACAAGAACTCCTTCTTGTTGCTGCCCCTTCTTCTCTTACTTTTGGCGTGAAAGAGAATGATGAATTGAGAGAGGGAGAGAGAAGAATAAAACTTGATAATGGGGTTGTAAAAATCATGCACCCCCCCTTTGCCTCTCCTTTATTAGCTCTCCTTAGTCCCACATTAGAAATTTCTTAAGATGAGCAACCCTTAGCCTTGTACCCCTTGCCATAGATGGCCATTGCCGACCTACCTTGTCCTAGATGGCAATGCCGTGTGGCCTTGCTTCACTTAGCCATTGAGACCTCCCTTGCCTTATTAAGACCTTCCTTTAATTCTTATTTAGCAAGTATTATGTGCATAACCTTAATCATAATCCAAATAATCTTTTAATTTAATTCAAGACAATATACATTCCCTTTTAAAATATCCCATGCGCATAATATGTATATCCTTATCCAAAATTCGGACAAGAAAATCTTTATTTGATTTTTAACATCTCCTTGGATATTTCAAATCTAATACTCGGCCATAATATCTTTTATCCAAAATTGGATATGATTCATCACCAATTTAATTCAACTTATTTAATTTTTAATAAGACCAATTCCATCATTGGTTGGGTCCTAATTGGGTCATGGCCCAATTCCTTATCCATATCAGATTTAATTCTAAAATTCACAATTAAATTGAATAAATAATAAACTGAAAACCCGAGGTGTTACAATACAATCCTCTTTTTAAAATTTTCGTCCCGAAAATGAAGTGAAATAGGGTTTCAAACACTTACATAAATAACTCAGGATGAGCTTTCCTCATTTTCGATTCAAGTTCCCATGTCGCTTCTTCAATGCCATGTTGATCCCATGCTATCTTGACAAACTGGATCGCTCGGTTCTTTAATACCCTTTGTTCTGTGTCCATCACTCGGATAGGCTTCTCGACGTATGTCACGTCGCTCTGAACCTCTATGTCTTGTACGTTCAATACATGAGAAGGATCAGGATTATACTTTCTCAACATCGATATATGGAACACGTCGTGTAAAGATGTCAACTATGGTGGAAGTGCCAATTGATATGCCACGTCCCCCATCCGTCTTATGATAGAAAATGGTCCCACATACCTTGGTGATAATTTCCCTTTCTTTCCAAACCTCATGTGTCCCTTTCGTGGCGAGACTTTCAAGAACACCATGTCTCCCACTTCAAATTCAAGGAACCTCCTTCTCTTTTCAGCGTAACTCTTCTGACGACTCTGCGCAGTCAATAGGTGTTGCCTTATCAACTGTATCTGCGCTGTAGTTTCTACAACCAATTCAGGTCCAATCAGTGCAGGCTCACCTGCCTCTGTCCAGCACACTGGTGACCTACATGGTCTACCATATAATGCCTCGAATGGTGCCATCTGGAGGCTTGCCTGGTAACTATTGTTGTATGAGAATTCTACCAACGGCAAGTGGTCCTCCCATCCACCCTTGAAATCTAACATACATGCTCTCAGCATGTCTTCTAGTGTCTGTATTGTCCTCTCAGACTATCCATCAGTCTGCGGATGAAATACCGTACTAATCAATAGATCTGTTCCCATGGCCAACTGCATGCTCTGCCATACTCTGCCAGTGAATCGACCATCTCTGTCAGACACAATAGTCCTAGGAATACCATGCAACCTGATGATATCCTTGATATATCGTCGTCCCAAAGTCTCAGATGAACTGTCATCTTAATAGGAATGAAATGTGCAGACTTGGTCAGTCGGTCTACCACGAC
Organism: Chimonanthus salicifolius; assembly: GCA_013350335.1. Classification (NCBI taxonomy): domain Eukaryota; kingdom Viridiplantae; phylum Streptophyta; class Magnoliopsida; order Laurales; family Calycanthaceae; genus Chimonanthus; species Chimonanthus salicifolius. The sequence goes on along the minus strand of CM023533.1, from coordinate 75,117,464 downwards.
CCATATTGCATCGTTGCCCTTTGATGACCTTGGCAACCCTGTAACAAAATCCATGGAGATGTGCTCCTATTTCCATTCTGGCACTGGTAAGGGTTTGAGTAACCCTGGTGGTTTCTGATGTTCCGTCTTAACCCGCTGACATATTAACCAATGAGCCACAAATACTACCACATCACTTTTTAATCCGTGCCGCCAATAATGTCTCTTCAGGTCGTGATACATCTTTGTGCTGCCCAGATGAATAGAGAGTTTGGTCTGATGCGCCTCAACCAATAATTTTTTTCGGCAGTTCTCAGGTACATATATCCTTTCTCAGAATGCAAGACCCTGTCCCGGTCGTAATTCCCATTCCGGTATGACTTCCCCATTGGACAGCTTGGCCCAAATTTCCTCCACTTCTGGGTCTATCTGCTGTTCCTGTTCAATATTGGTAACCATGTTGGACCGTATGGTCATATTGTAAATAGTACCATGGTTATTGAGATAAAGTCTAAATTCTCGAATGGTATTAAGCATTTCCCATTCTGTCCTGATCAAACATGCCACTGATGCATAAGATAAACGACTGAGAGCATCCGCCATTTTGTTCGCCTTGCCAGGGTGATATCGAAGTGCGAACTTATAATATGCCAAATATTTCATCCATCTGCACTGCCTTAAGTTGAGTTCTTTTTTATCCAACAAATATTTCAAGCTCTTATGATCAGAACACACTTCAAATTTGTCTCCATAAAGATAATGTCTCCAACTTTTGAGAGCGAAGACCACTGCGGTTAATTGAAGATCGTGCGTAGGATAAAGACGTTCATGTATTTTCAACTGTCTTGATCCGTATGCCACCACACGACTACTTTGACTGAGTGTACACCCCAGTCCCTCTCTTGAAGCATCACAATATACCTCGTAACTTCTGCCTCTTTCCGGCAAAACTAGAATGGGAGCAGTGGTAAGTCTCTTCTTCAGCTCTTCAAACCTTTGATTGCACAAATCCGACCATACATATTTGACTCCTTTCTGAGTGAGTCGAGTCAATGGAGATGCAATTTTAGAGAAGTCCATAATAAATTTCCTGTAATAACCCTCCAATCCCAAGAAACTACGGATCTCAGTTACATCCTTTGGCGCTTTCCAGTCCTTACTGCCGCTATCTTAGCTGGGCCCACAGCTATGCCTTCTTCTGATATAACATGTCCCAAAAAATTGACCTCCGATAGCCAAAATTCACATTTACAGGCTTTAGCATATAACTGGTTCTTCCTTAAAGTGTCCAGAACTATTCCTAGGTGTTCAGCATGCTTTTTCTGAGTCTTGGAGTAAATCAAAATATCATCGATGAATACAATAACAAACTGGTCCAAATAAGGACGGAAGATCTTATTCATTAAATCCATGAACACAGCCGGTTCATTGGTGAGTCCAAACGGCATGACTACAAATTCATATAACCCATACCGCGTTCTGAAGGCTATCTTCTCTATGTCCTCCTCCCTAACCCGGATTTGGTGATATCCGGACATTAAGTCAATCTTAGAAAAGTGACTGGAACCTTTAAGTTGATCAAATAAGTCATCGATCCTGGGTAGAGGGTATTTATTTCTGACTGTCAGCTGGTTCAGTTTTCGATAGTCCACACACATACGAAGTGAACCATCCTTTTTTTTACAAATAAAACTGGAGCTCCCCAAGCCGATGTACTGTTCCGAATGCACCCTAATCTGAGCAGTTCATCAATCTGCTTCTTTAACTCGGACATCTCTGCTGGTGCCATCCGGTAATGTGGTAATGACACTGGTGCAGTGCCAGGATACAACTTGATTTCAAAATTGATCTCCCTCATGGGACGCAAACCAGGGAGTTCCTTTGGAAAGACGTCTACATAGTCCCTTACTATTTCCAGGAGTTCAACAACCGGTGTCTTGTTGATTTTGATAATGTGCAATACTACATGACTCAATCCTTCATGCAATCTACTTTGCTTGTCAGTACGCACCACATGTTGTTTTTCCTCGGGCGACCAAAATGTCACCCTGCGACGATAACAATCAATGTTGGCCTTAAAGCTAGCCAACCAATCCATGCCGAAAATAATATCATATTCTGCATATTAATCACTAAATAATTGAACTCAAATCTGAGTCGAGCAAGTTCTGTATTCACTGCTGTGCATATAAGTCCCAATGATGTGTCTCCGACGGGGGATACAATAGTGAATGATGTGGACAGTTTTTTTACCAACGTACCAGTAGTAGTTACAAATGCAGTAGATATAAATGAGTGTGATGCTCCCGAATCAAATAATGCAAAGGCGTAGGAACTACTGACTACTGCCATACCTTGTTTCACATAATGATCCTCTGCTGCTGGAAGTGCTAAAGTGAAAACCCGTCTAGATCCTGTAGGTGGCCGCCCCGCCTGATTAGCTGTCCTGCCCCCACATGAATTAGCTGGCCTAACTGGTGGACGAGATGAGCCTCTAGAGTATGAGGGTTTGTTGAGTTTGGGACACTCCCTCTTAAAGTGACCAGGCTGATCACAATGAAAGCAGTTGTTCCCACTTTTGGGAGCCTGTGCGACTGATGCAGATGGGGATGGATAGTTGGGTCGAAAGCCCCCTGTTGACCCAGTAGATGGTGCGGGTCTACTAAAGTTCGGTCGGAACCTCTTGTTGGGCTGGAATGTACCCCTCCCACTCGGAGCTCGACGATTGTCAAACCGCGTCAACTCAGCCAATTCCCGCTCTGCTATTGTGGCCCTGCTGACCACTTCCGCTAGTGTGGGTGCCTTGAATATAGTTACCTTCGCCCTTATGCTAGGCCGAAGGCCCCGCTCAAACTTCTGTGCCCTTCGATGCTCAGTATCCACCATATAGAATGCATACACAGATAGATCGAGAAACTCTTGATGGTATTCTGCCACCGTCATGGTACCCTGTACCAAAGATAGAAAAGCCTGTATCTGACGTTCCTTCTCCTCCTCAGGAAAATAATGTTCTAGGAAGGTAGCTGAGAATTGATCCCAAGTCATGGCAGTCCTTTCTCCTTCCGGAATAAGTGATCGCTGTTTCTCTATCACCTCCCACCACTTACCAGCATCCATCAATTAGCTGTGATGTGGCCAGTAAGATCTTGTGAGCATGATTCGTAATATTCAGTAAAGTCATGATTTGAGAAATCTTCTTCAGCCAGTTTTCACCTCCGACAGCCCATTCTTTTCCCTTGAAGTATGGAGGGCGCTGTTGCTGAAGGTCCCTGACCATGTTCCTGTCATTGTCGCCATTGGCGACCCCATTCTCATTTAGACGTTGTTGGAGCACTGAAGTAACCACCGCTTGAACCAGATTTTGTAATTCAAGAGGCACTGGTGGTATGTTCACATTGCTTTCTTCCTCCTCGTGATAAGAGTGGTCTTCCTCACGGTGAGAGTGTTCTTCCTCACGGTGAGAGTGTCGTTCCTCCTCATCACCCCCATTTGGGTTTTGTCGGGTATTTCTCCTTGGCCTTCCCCTTGGAGCCATTTTTCCCTAAGCCATTGAAAACATCAAGACTTAGTATCTATAAACAAAATTTTGTATTTCCTACTTATTGAGGATAATTTCCAAATAAGCACACTTGATTTTGTTTTGTTTCATGGGAAATACATCCTATGTTGCTACGTTTGATAATCCGATTATTTTGACCGTACTTTCTTTGCTATCATCCATCTGATTCTAACGAAGTAAATTAATGCACGTGACTGGATTAACTTACTCTGAGAGATTCAAGTTTCAGGTTCGCTCTGATACCAACTGTAATGCCCCACCCTTTTTCACTCACTTCTTCCCGCAAATCAGAGTCTATTTTTTTTATAACAGAGTAGAGTGATAGAACGTGAGACGTCACGACGCGAGCTAAGTCTGAACTTCTAAAGTCTGACCCTTAACTGGCCAACCCTATGTGTGCATGGATTCTGTCCACTAAAATGGTTCACACATAGCAATATCAACATGCGGAATAAAAATCATAACATGCAGAATCATAACATCCAATTTGCGGAATCATAATAGAACCAAGTTCTATTCCATTGATAGCAAAGTATTTAGTCAATAAATCACAATCATCATTATCCAAAATAAAACATCCAACCATAGCAAATCATCTCTAAGTTATTACATTCCGAATTCCAGATACTCAAAATGCAAATCCCTAAGTATCTTAAACAAAATATAAAACTAAAAGCGTTCCAAGCTTCTATGCTTATCCCTTTTCGCGTTCAGCGTTTTCCTCGTTTCCTGCATCATCCACTAAAGGGTAGAAGTAGGGCGTTAGTACAACGCGCCCAGTAGGTATTCCAATTAGGGTTAACATATGGGTTAGTACCAAAAATCCAGATATAATATAAATCAAAACCAGTTATAATAAATCATTCCATACTTTCAAAGCATTGTATCCAAAATAGTATATGATAATAGAGATCCAATCATACCGATAAAAACCAGAAACTTTGCATGATAATAAAGATCATAATCATGCCGAGTCAATGCCATGCCATGCTATCATATGCAATGAGTCCCTCCCATCGCAAAACATATGGTATACTCATGATGGAACTCTCATCATCAAGGTATCTTCCTGGTGGGATTCTCATCACCAAGGTCGCAGAACATATGGTATACTCTTGGTGAGACTCTCATCATCAAGGTATTCCTCCTGGTGGGACTCTCATCACCTAAGGAGGAATACCTTGATGATGAGAGTCCCATCAAAAGGAATACCTTGATGAGAGTCCCACCAGGAAGAATACCTTGATGATGAGAGTCCCATCAAGAGTATACCATATGTTCTGTGACCTTGGTGACGAGAATCCCACCAGGAAGATACCTTGATGATGAGAGTTCCATCATGAGTATACCATATGTTTTGCGATGGGAGGGACTCATTGCATATGATAGCAAGGCATGGCATTGAATCGGCATGATTATGATCTTTATTATCATGCAAGGTTTCTGGTTTTTATCGGTATGATTTGATCTCTATTATCATACACTGTTTTGGATACAATGCTTTGAAAGTATGGAATGATTTATTATAACTGGTTTTGATTTATATTATATCTGGATTTTTGGTACTAACCCATGTGTTAACCCTAATTGGAATACCTACGCGCGTTGTACTAACTCCCTACCTCTACCCTTTAGTGGATGATGCAGGAAACGAGGAAAACGCTGAACGCGGAAAGGGACAAGCATAGAAGCTTGGAACGCTTTTAGTTTTATATTTTGTTTAAGATACTTAGGGATTTGTATTTTGAGTATCTGGAATTCGGAATGTAATAACTTAGAGATGATTTGCTATGGTTGGATGTTTTATTTTGGATAATGATGATTGTGATTTATTGACTAGGTACTTTGCTATCAATGGAATAGAACTTGGTTCTATTATGATTCCGCAAATTGGATGTTATGATTCCGCATGTTATGATTTTTATTCTGCATGTTGATATTGCTACGTGTGAACCATTTTAGTGGACTGAGTCTATGCACACATAGGGTTGGCCAGTTAAGGGTCGGATTTTAGAAGTTCGGACTTAGCTCGCGTCGTGACGTCCCGCGCTCTATCACTCTACTCTGTTATAAAAAAAAAAAAAGACACTCTGATTTACGGGAAGAAGCGAGTGAAAAAGGGCGGGGCTTACAGTGGATGTGAAGTTGGGTTATGGGTTTTGGACATGGGTAGTTGGGTTGGACTTAGGTAAATTCAAACATGGACCATAGAGTTTATTGGACTTTGGGCTTTGGATTTGGATCAAGACCTCAACCCAGGCCCACTTGAAGTGGATTTGAGACCTTGGACCTTAGTTGGACTAAGCTGGCACACTAGCCTAGCCCAGAGTGTGGAATGTGCATGGGTTTGCATGTGGCTTGGCCCATTGAAGCTTTGTGGAGCATTGCTTGGGCCACTTGGACTGAATCTTAGCCCATTGACTTAAAATTCAGGCTTTGGCTCTTGGATTGCAGCTTTTAACCTTTAGAATTAAATAATTATTCAGTTACTTTAAGTCTAAAAATTATTAATTAATCATAGACTCTCATAACTAGATCTAGATTAATTAATTTACTTGAAATCCTAGAAAGTGACATGAAATAATTATAATAATCTTAGATCTTCTCTTTAAAGCTTTAATCTTGCAATCTTCTGTTGTTTTAAGTTGGTTTTCCTGAACTTTCCATTTTTTACTACAAAACTGAGAAATTACATTAAATGCATCATTATATACAAAATTGAGGATTAACTGACCCAAGAATCAGGGGTAAAAATGTAAGATTTCAGTGCTCAACAACCTGTTTAAGCCCTGGTTTAAAATACAGCTAATAAATAGGAAAAATATAGGCATTCTCTAGAGACTTATCCTTCCCTAATCTCCTAACCTTCAGCATCCTTTAATGGAAGAGTTTAAGCATTCAATGCTTGTTTAGTTGTGAAGATGAGGACATTCATCTAGGACCCAAAAACAGTAAAACCCTTTTCCTAGAATCCATATTCTCTTGTGCCAATACTCATCGAAAGATGGACCAGAACTAAAGGAAGAGCTGCGGTGACATCTACAAGAAGAACACACATTTGAAGATTGTTAAGGCCCAAGGCAAGTGTTCCTTCATCTTTTCTGTTAATAAAGTTGTAAGGTGGACTAGAGCATTGTGTTCGAACCACAAAAAAAAAAAAAAAAAAAAAATAAGCGTCGAGGATTAGACCATGGGGGTCGAATTTCTATAAAAGTTAGGTTGTACTATCTGGGTGTGAAGCCCATTCATAGTATATTGGGACACCCAAGAGTTGGGAAGTCTGATAGTGGATGTAGGTTGAGGTGAACCGAACCGCTATAAATGATTGTGTAATGTGGTTTGCTTTGATGGTTTGATTCATTTGTTTATCACTTGCACACATGTTTATTCTGCTGCATATATTATTAAATTGATTTATCTTAAAAAAAGAAATAAAATCGAATCAAACCTATTCATCCCCCTCTAGGTCTTGCATCATTCTAGTAATGGAATTTCAACATCAGGCCTAATGGACCTTAATCACATTGGTACAAATTGATGTGGCTTTCATGATCAAAATTGCCTAAGGTAGACAATTTTGTTAATCTAAGCTCAATTACCAATGAGGCTCAAATAACTAGATATGCTTGTAAGTCCAATTCCATACATTAAATAGGCCAGACTCATATCGAACCTTACTCCATAAATCCCAATTCCTAAAGCCTCTCCTATAGTGACACTTGGACAAATCCAACCATGCTAACTTTAAAACGAATTTGGAAGGAATGTGGAAAGTTTTGACACAGTCTTAGTATTTTGGCCATAACGTTTCACCTCGATGTCTGAATGACTTCGTTCTTTTTGGTTGGAAAGAATACTTCAAGGATACAATTTTGTATTTCATGAATGTTTCCTGATTCGGACGTTTACTAGGTAAAAAATGAGATGAAAGTGAAACCTTTCAAATCCGAGAATATAAAAGAGGTGGACGAACTTTGCAAGTGGACTCTCTCCACTTGGGCAACTCCTTGTTTTCAAGGTTTATGTTTTCCTTTTAGGATTTAATATTGTTCATCAAATAATCCATGTGACATTTTCTAGGGTTAAGATAAAATGGTTATAATTAAACTACATTCTATCTTAAGTAGTTTCCTCTCGTAATTAGGATTCATATAGAAAATATCCTTTCTTGGCTTAGTCAAATATGGCAATGGTATTTTATTATTTTCCTTATTATTCCTCCATAAATCCTTGTGTAAAAACATAACTAATATATAGTTGAAATTTTTGAAGAAGGAAAACACTTGGAGTTGGGTGTTTTTACGGCTTCAGCCCTCCGATGAAAACCAGATCCTTGTGCTGGGAGGGATTCTATCTTGCAAGTAAGTACCAGTTTATTTTAAATTCCTTTAGTTCTTTGGTTTTCATAGATTAGATTATGCAATGGTCGAATTCATCAGTGTTCTATTTTAATTATCCTTCCGCAATTCACAATTATATTCAATTAGAAGAGGTCTAATCTATAGGATTCCATAGGCTAATTCGAATTCCTGAGAATCTTGTGTAATTGATTAGGATATTGTTTGAGCAATTCCTTGCCAAGGCAAAATCTTTTTACCAACCGTAATTGACTTCTTTGGGTTTTTCAGAGACCATACTTAGAAAATAGGTAGCCTAGTAGTGAATTTACAATAATTCGACCCTTGGCCTCCATCAGTTGATCATCAGAGCTTCAGATTACTTCTACTTGCAATCAGAACATGATTCTTGGGAAAATCAATTGTGTTTGTGGATTTAATCTCATTCACACACTTTTTCCCTCCGTCGATCCGTACATAAATTCAGAGATGTCACATCCTAACACAAAAAGGCACGTGACACGGATAAATTTTTTCTTTTTCGCATAAAACTCCAAATCACTAAATAACATCATCAAACCAAAAATAATCTCAAAGACCATTAATCTATCGAAAGGGGATATAAATTCTCCAACATAAATGTCATTAATCCTTCTAGAATTTATTACATACGACTCATAAATAAATAAAACTGAAACCAACATAATCATTCTAAAATCAAATAATTAAGTAATCAAATAAATGTGTAGTGCGTGTAAAGCAACATTATAATGGCTAAGCTCGTCCTCTTAGTCCCTCAGACCCAACCGGTGTAACATTACCTGAAATTGTAAGGACGTGAGTACAAAAAATACTCAGTGAGGAAATATATGCATGCTACACACTCACGCACCCACATGGTGATTTATGAAATGGAATATAAATCATGCTATGCAATCATGTCATGCTATCATATCATGAGTGGGAACTCTAGCCCACGCCAAGACACTTCTATGGAACAGGCAATCAAATATAATCATAATATCTGATCCCTAGCGTGACTTAGGGCCACGACTTACTAAGCAGGTGACTTATGCCTAGCGTGTACTAGTTCACCTCGCCCTGCGTCCCTTCTGTCCAGTGCTATGATGATCGAATAGTTCCTTATCAGGTTGACACGTCACTGTTGATGTGAAAATCGTGCAAAGTTTTAAATTCTCGCAAGCATACAAACCAATTGACAGTATAGCATATGAGTGCGAGGTCGAACCCACAGGAAATCACAAAATATATGTTATAAATTAAATTAGCACCTTTAAAATGATGTAATCTTGAAAACATGAATTAACTTAGATTTGAAATAAAATACATTTATTTGGAAAAATCAAGTAAACATCAAACTTTATTTAACTTGTGAATCTTATCATTTTAATTCATTTTATTTTTAAAGTGGTGAATCATGAATATGTAGTATCTTCTTTAATTAAATTGCGAAGCTCAAGATTATAATAGTATATTTACAAACCTAGTTAAAGAATCGTTTGGTGAGGGATTGATTTGTTACATTAATTAAAAAATTAAAGAATTAACATACAAGAAATAAAATAAAAACATAAATTGAACATCTTGTATACAACATACATACAAAGTGACTAATGTAATTAAAGATGGGAAATAAATTGACAAATAAATAAATGCATTATTTAAAGGTGGTTATGGAATTTTTCTCTCATCGCCCAAAATGAATAAATAAATAAGAAACCTAGATCTAAAATTCAACGCATAGAATTCAAGAATTGATTTACACCATTTAATTAAAATTCATAAACTTTTACTTAAAGAAAGTTTTGGTTCTTAGGTTCAACATTCACAACCAAAGACTTTAACTAAACAAAAAATGCAAATTATAAATTAAAAGAAAGCATAAAAGACATCTTGAATAATTGGACTTTTCAGGGTTCTAAAATGGACATCTCTTATTTTTAAAATGAAAGAATTCAAGTACAAAAGTTGGAAAAGTTTACATGATAGACAATAAAATAAATTTGCAAAATAAATTCCTCACTTGCAAAATTCGTGTATGCTCCTTGTCTTTACTGTGTATTTGCAGCCTTAGATCCTTTGAGCTCCAAGTCAAATTCGAATTTTGGCTATGGGGTAATAGTGTATTTATAGGCTCAAGGAAAGGATGGATGGCTAGGATTAAATCTTTGTTTCAGTGATTTATGAAAGGCTTGGATTAGCTCTCATTGGAATTGGATGGTGGGCATTTTAAGTTGCAAAAGGTTAGGGTTGCAGAGAGGTGTGTAGGTGGCATGGAGTGGAGTGCAAGCAAGGAGAAAGAGATATTAGGATTGGATTTAGGGAGGTGAATTTCAAATTTGGCAATGTAGGATTAGGGTTTGTTTAATGCAATGCAAAATGGATGGATGAGGTTGAGAGATGAGATGAATTGATGGATGGATGATAATGAGATGATGTGGAGGGTTGACTAGGTGTGAAATTTCAAATGGGGTGGGTAAGGATTGTGAAAATCGTGTGTGACATGGAAGATTGGGGTGATGAGGTGTGTAGGGGACTTAGGAGTGTATTTAGATGGTTTTTTGTCTAAGTGTAAAGAGAGGTTTTAGGTGCTAAACTCGTGTGGAGTATGTGTTAGATGGATAAGGTAGTGACAAGGCATAGGCAAATGGAGGCTACTAAAGTTCCAAGTTGTTTAACTTAGGGTTTGGTGAATAGATGACTAAGATTTGATTAGATTAAATCTAATGGTTCTAGAGTTAATTGGCTAAAATAAATTATAAAAATGATAAGGTATCTAATGGAGGGTTTGGATTATAATGACCCAACCCCTAAATCACGTGAACCCAAGATCATGGACGGGTCAACCAAGAAAAAAAGACTTAAAAAGAGTGTGTGTAGGTCCCATTGGTGGGACACCTGTCTTAAGGATCAACTTTGATAAGCTTACATGGAAATTGTGGAAAAATGGGTGTAGAAAAGTGCAGATGCGTGAACCCCCGTGCTGCAGGATTTCTCATTTTCTTTCGACCCAAACGTTGCAGATTTGCCCCCAGCCGTACTAGCAGGCCTCCCCAGCCCTCCTCCCACTCCTTTTACCCTTGATTGGTCCGGTGCATGCGTTGTGGATGGATCCAAGAATCCTCTAGATCCTTCATCACTTGAGAATGTTGCTCCAAGCTCTCAATCCTACTGACACAGGTGACCGTCCTTCCACGGGAGACCCAAATGCGCTATTGGCACTAGGTGAGGGTCTCTTCCATAGTTGTGCATGTTAGGTGTTTGTGTTAATGCCTAAGCTAAATGGAAGATGGAAACAAGTATGTCTTATGGTCGTTTCGATTTGAAGCTTGATGTATTGGAGGTGAGGGGTCTTCACTTTCATATATTAATTATGTTATATGAGATGGAAACAATTATGTCTTATGGTCGTTTCGATTTGAAGCTTGATGTATTGGAGGTGAGGGGTCTTCACTTTCATATATTAATTATGTTATATGAAGGGTAATTATAAAGATAATTGCTTAGTGCAATTCTAAGAAGCACTGATACGGGTATGCGAATCAGATACGACACGTATTCGATACGAGGATACGATAAGTTTTGAAAAATTAGGATATGGGTGCGGCGGGATATGCCGAATTAAAAAAATTATATATTATTATTTTTTTTTAAATGTTTGAATTTATGTCATTTTATGATATATATATATATATATATATATATATATATATATATATATATATATATATATATATATATATCATAAAATGACATAAATTCAAACATTTAAAAAAAAATAATAAATTCTATTATTTTTTTAAAAAGAGTCAACAAATATAAAATGACATAGAATAATAAGATATTTTGTTCAATTCCTTATAATATATAATTATTTATACTATAATTGAATAGTATGTATTTTAGTTAGATAATTTAGAATAATATTTGTTAAATGTAATTATAAAATTTAATTTCAATTGAATGAAATTGTCATTAACTATTTAAGTGAGATGTGTACACTTTTAAATAATAATTATGTTAAAATAATTAGTTTAATATTTTAAATAATAACTGTTTAATTGACACAAATCAATAGCATTTAAAATTTTAAATAATTCTTTATAACATTTACCAAATAATTTTTTAAAATAGATAGAAAATATTAAAAATAAAAAAGATGTTTTAATTAGAAAAATGAAAAAGCGATTTTTAATAAAATTAGAAAAAGATACAAAAAAATGAAAAATAAAAGAAAAATAAACATGTGAAAAACAAGAAAAAAATATTTAATTAGAAAGAGAAATAAACTATATAAAAAAGACTGAAGAATATTACTAAAAAAGAAAATAAAAAACTTGACTAAAGCTTGCGTTTTACACGAGGAAAGACACGAGTTAAAATACCTTGCGTGTACACGCAAGCACTGTCCAACGAAAGAAAGCCGTAGAACGGCTCCAATTGTGGCGGAAACCAGAGAAAAAAGGAAGGAAAAAAAACGAAGAAAATGAAGAGCAGAAGAAGAAGAAAGAGGAAGAAATTGAAGAGCGGAAGAAGAAAAAAGAGGAAAGATAAAGAAAAAGAAGTATGGAAAATCACTTTCTCCAAAACCACACACGTCTTTCCCTCTTCCTTTTCCAAGTCTTCCCTCTTTTTTTCCTTTTCCTTTTTTTTTTTTTCCTTTTCCCTTTTTTTTTCCCTTTCTTCTGATTGCACGATTGAATGATTTTAAGAGTTTGAATCGTACGATCTCGAAAATAAGGAAAAAAAATAAAAAAATCGCGTTTCGCGTCTCCGGGCGTGTCCCACCGTGTCGTGTGCCGTATCCTCACGCACCTACGTGTATCGGTGACATATCGGTGGCGTATCCATATTTTAAAAAATATTTAATTAATTGGGTGCGTATCAGACACGTATCCGAGCCATATTCGGCCGTATCCGACACGGATACTCAAAGGGTTTACAAGTATCCGTGCTTCATAGGTGGAATTACATCTTGTATGGGTAATGGCATGTTAAAATGTTAAGAAGTTGGGAGATGGGGAGCAAAACAATCTCCGATGGTGCACGTGGTTAAGATAAGTTGTGAAGGAAGGGAACATGGAAGTAACATACATGTGTATTTATGTGGTAATATAGGCTATGATATAAGTGTGATGAGCAATATGATAATAATTGTGGAAATGGGGTACTGAAGAATGATGGGTGATATTGCACTAAGATGGAGTGGTTGTATAGGACAGGTGAGAGTTTCTTTATTCATGTGGATTGTAGGGTTTATATTATTTACAATATATGAATCCTACTTTTGGATGTGATGGGTGACAACAGTTCATATGTGTGAGTGAATTTATAGTGTGAATGAGGTGGAGAGTGGAGAGTGTAAGGGTTCTTTACATACATGTGCACATAATATGTTGTGTAACTGCCCAAATGATGTGGAATGCGATACTTTTGAAGATGTGCATGAAGTCGGATACAAATATGGCGCTATGGGTTTGGGGTACACAACGTGCTTGTTTGATGGAGGATAGGAGTAAAATAGACTTATGTATGTGATTCTTGGGACGATATTATTTGAGTTAAAATATACGTGTGTTAAAACTGCCATGGATATGTAAACACATGAGAGTGTAGTAAATGAAAACATGTCGTGTGGGCTCTATGTGAGGGAGGGACTCCGTCGTTGTGTGGTATCGGGTACCTCTTTGCAGTATTAGGCACCTCTATGTGGTATATGGTACTCCTGTGTGGTATTGGATACCTCTGTGTGGTATAGGGTACCTCTTTGTGATAAATGGTACTTTTGTGTGGGATATGGTATATCAGTGCGGTTTGGGGTGTCCACGGTTGGTATTAGAAGAAGGGGGTACTTCTAGGTGGTTATAAAAAGGAAATGTTTTGCATGGATTGACGCTTCTAAGGGTGTGAAGACAATCGTGTAGTAGATTTTTGAAGTGCTTTCTTTTTTCCTTTATAAGTACTATATGTCTTTCTATTTCGTATTCTCTAATTGATTGTTGTGTACTAACCCTTAATAGATGCAGGAAATGCGCTGGAGGCGAAGCCTTGCAGGCCCCATCACCACGAGTAAGGATAACCTTAGAAGAGCCCTTTTTCTAATTATAAATTGTCATTGTTAGTTGGACTGTATGAACTAGATGTAATGTTTGAGACTTGCTGTAATTGTTTCAAGTCTTGTGGATGTTTGTCTAGTGGAGGTGAAACCCTCTCAAAAAAAAAAAAGAAGTTATTGCCTTTAGTCATAGGCTCGGGTTAGGGTCGTGACAAAATGATATCAGAGCATAGGTTCAACCCCTCGAATTGTGTGTTGATGGAATTAGCGCGGAGACTCAAGCTTAGGTCCATTCTCTAGGTGAGTGATGAAGGTAGGACCATGAGTTCAGTTAGGGTAGAACCTTGTTTTTTTACTAAACTCTGATTGCTATGCTTATAGATGGGTATGATGAGAGTGTTTTGTTGGAGTGTTGAATCGCATGGTGTTAAATACACACGACGTGTGTTTGTGGGTGGCCTTGCTTATCAATTTTTGAGTTGTGATATATGGCCGATGAGAAAGATCTCATGTGTAGAGTTGGTTGAGGGAGTCGCAAACGATTTTGTCGTTGACTGAGGAGAAGTGCCCCTTAACAGTCTGTAAGTCGAGGAGTTTTAGAGATCTATTGGTTGGCTTTTGGAAGTAGTTATTGTAGGCAATCAGGCATGTGTGGAGATAATGTTGGGAATCAAGGACAACCCCGAGCAAGATTTGGTTCAATCCATAGGTTCTAAGAATCTTGAGCCTCGAGTTACAAGCGGAGGAGGATTGAAGAACCTTAGGGTCCCCAAAGTGTTCTTGTGGAGAGTTGGAATGTAGGGGAGGGGCGAGTCAGGCGTAGGGGACATGAGATGAATGTTCTTTCCCAGATAGACTATAAGCAGTCGGGTACGCCCGAAAGTGAGTTTCCTAGATGGAGGAGTAGTATTTTGCAAATCGATCTATTAGTTTAAAGCCTATATACACGGTGGAATGGCTATGTAGCATTGTGAGCTTATTTGACGGACGTGGAACGACAGGTCGGTCATTTGAGGGCTACTAGCACCTGATTGCTATGGTGCCATACATGGGCCGTGTCCATTTGAGGGGTTACATGAGACTTGGTGACGACGCGCTTGGTTGGTTGAGAGTACAGTTGGGGGGTGTTGAGTATCATGACATTAGCATGATAGGCATTGTTCATATGCTTTGAGATGTATTCTGTTGATGGGCCATTGAGGGCCTATTATGTGTTGTGGGCCTTTGAGGGCCATTCTGTGTATTGAGAGCCATTGAAGGCAGCTCCAAGCATTGAGAACCAGAGGGGGGTGATGAGCTGATGCATGGGTTGTGGGACATGCATCGTGACATTTGCATTATTGCATTGCCATGCATAGACTAATATATGTGCTATATGATAGAAATGTTTCTATTTATGAATGCGTGGAGTTGATTAAAAGATGTGGTGATTGAATGTATAACCTAGGTTAGGTTACCCGTGCGTGTAGGGTGAGGTAGACCTTATGATGAGTTGTAGGGTTACCAAAATTATGACTTTGAAACACTGCTGGTTTCTCATCATGTTGATCAGAAGGTAGCGTGTTTGTTGATGTTCGATATTGAGGTTGAGATCCTTGTGGGGGGACACATCGTTAGAGGTCAAATGGAAAGGCCGTAGCATGTGAGTAGTTGGATGTTATGAAGATGAGCATGTATAATACAAGGTGACATGTACCCTTGAGGATTTGAGAACATGTCGACTAAATAACCACTTAGGTATGACAAGGAGTGGAGTGCTTAATTGGCATTGGATGGAATGCCTCAGTGGAAATATCGATGTGGTAACACTGGAAATACCCATACCATCCATAAGGACGGTTAAGTTGTTGAAGTCCACTGACTGAAAGACTTGTGAGTACCTTGGACTCCTCGATGTAGGTTGTTCGGTGGCGAGCCAAAGACTATTGTTAATTCGGAAGAAGAAGATGGCAGATGTCTTATAAATATCAGTTGTGTTTTCCCTGTTGTACCTAAAGTAAATGATGGTGACTAGGGAGTAAGAACTTTTGTGCCTATGTTGAATGGACTGTGTAGAGAGATTCATGTCAAGGAGAAAATTTGGGACCACCTCGATTGCTAGTGATTGAGAGAGTGTGTAGAGGTTGCCCCACTTGATAATTTTATCCACAATGTTACGTTGGGCATGTGATGGAGTCACTATGCATGCTAGAGCCTGATCGTGTAATCGATGGATGGGTTGAGGAATGAACCGAGTATGATATTGTATGACTATGGGTGAGATTATGAGATTCCGGGTTTTGTTGAGGGGTGAGTCGAGAAAGGGTGTTTGAAACTCCTCCTGCATGTTGTTGAGACATCCAAATTGGCATGGGTGACGTAGGCCTCGTGTTGGATTGGAGAATGCATTGGCGACTTATGGATGTTAGATCTAATTGTAGGGGTCGACTGGGGTGTGTGATAAGATTGTAGACCAAGTTTTGAGTTGCTCGGCTTGGGCCAAGTGGGGATGAATGTTGGGTCGCATCGCGAGGGCCATGTATGTGTTGCGTTTGTTGTGGAAGGAAAATAATGGACAGTATGCCTGGGGTGGTTGTACTTCATCATTGACGGCGGATTGGACTTAGTTGTGTCGCTCAAATCTCAGAGGAGGCATTGTGATAGTGTGTGATCAAGGAGCAGCACCTAGAGCCGTGGGTTGATTGAATTTCGAGGACGAAATTGCTTTAAGGAGTGTATTTGATAATGATCCGACCTCTAAATCATGTGAACCCAAGATCATGGATGGGTCAACAAAGAAAAAGGGACTTAAAGAGAATGTGTGTAGTCCTATTGGTGGGACACCTGTCTTAAGGACCAACTTTGATAAGCTTAGATGGAAATTGTGGAAAAATGTGTGTAGAAAAGAGTAGATACGTGACCTTGTGTTGCAGGATTTCTCATTTTCTTCCAACCCAAACCATGTAAATCTTCCCCCAGCTGTGCTAGCAGGTGATGCGGGCATCTCAAGTGTGATCAAAACTTTAATTTTGATCCAAGGGGACTCATTAGCAAATTACTAAGTTCAGGCCCCGAGTCGACAGATGAGACTTTTATTTTTTATCCAGGTGGGTGCATGAACATTCGACAAAATGCGGGCTCCAAGTCGAACGATTTGATGTAATGGACCAATATATGAGTCAAAACTGATTGGGACCAAATGAGCCCAAAAAGAGAAAAATCCATCAAGCTGTCCAAAATCCAAAGTTGCCACACGTTGAGCAATCCATGCTACATGTGCATTTCAAAATTTAATACAAAGATCCCAAGATCCCAAAATCAAGTGGATAGGAATGACGGTGCATTGGTGGCAATCCAAAGTGGGGTAGTCCTGATTAAAGTAGGATTCCCAAAGCAAGCCCACTACTTAATCACCATTTGGACTCCAAAGTCAGCAACGTGGAGACATAAGAGTATTATGATTAATTATATTTAGTTATTTCTAATTTAGGTGATGTGTTTTATTTAGAACTTAGCTTATTTGAATTTTAATTTTAGTAGGATTAAAATTAAAGAGGGTCAGCTCCTGTTTATAGGATTGTAATCAATGGGTATTCCCTATTTAAAGGGTTGTAATCAATGAGTTAAGGAGGAAGATTTTGATGAATAAAATGTTATAATTTTCTTGCAAACCATGGACTGTTTTGCTGTGATTTAATCTACTGCATGAGTTGTAGAATTGCTGGAAAAAACAGCCCAGATTCGAAAACAACAGTGGTTGTTTTGTGAAGTTTTGTATGCTGCAAACAATTGTAGGTCTTGTTGGAAGAACTCTGCAACAAAGACTTGTTTGCCGGCAACAAAGACCAAGTTGTCATCGTTGATTTCCTATCTTCAAGACCAAGTTCACATAGGTTGGATTGTGGTCAGTCAATTGCAGACCAAGATGTAATTTTCCTAAGCAATTTGTTTGCTTGTTATGTTCTTTGCTGCTACATCTAGTAGTGATTAAATTCTGGGTTCTGAACAGTGGTGTTGATCCCTGTTTAGAGTCATCGTGTTGCATAGGATCAAGCCCAAACATGTCATGTTTGGCCAATTTGATCTTCAGAGACCAGGAGGGTGCTACAGTGCAGGCGACTTCCAACCAGAGGCACAAGACAAGTTAGAGAGTAGTGGACAGTACTTCCTTCAGGCTCTATTGAGTGGTAGCGAGATCCAATATCATTTGGATTATCGCTTATATCTCAAGTTTATCTCAGACCCATTTAATTATCTAAGCTTCCGCTACAGTTCGAGGTTGGGTATACTTATTCTACCTAGTCTACATCAGCAGGCCTCCCCAACCCTCCTTCCACACTTTTTACCCTTGATTGGTCTGGTGCATGAGTTGTGGATGGATCCAAGAATCCTCTAGATCTTTCATCACTTGAGAATCTTGCTCCAAGCTCTCAATCCTACCGACGTAGGTGACCGTCCTTCAACGGGGGACCCAAATGCGGCATTAGGTGAAGGTCTCTTCCATAGTTGTGCATGTTAGGTGTTTGTGTTAATGCCAAGTGAAATGGAAGATGGAAACACGTATGTCTTATGCTCGTTTCAAGTTGAAGCTTGATGTATTGGAGGTGAGGGGTCTTCACTTTCATATGTTAATTATGTTATATGAAGGGTAATTATAAAGATAATTGCTTAGTGGAATTACATCTTGTATGGGTAATGGCATGTTAAAATGGTAAGAAGTTCAGAGATGGGGAGCAAAACAGTCTTCGATAGTACACGTGGTTAAGATAAGTTGTGAATGAAGGGAACATGGAAGTAAACATACATGTGTATTTATGTGGTAATATAGGCTATGATATGAGTGTGATGAGCAATGTAACACTCCTCCCTCTAACCACCCTTAACAGAGTAAGATTAATGAGTATTTGAGTGGAGAGGGAGCCGAGCATTACGACGCGAGTCAAGTCCGAGTCCAGAGACCCGACCCTTGATTGGCCCAACTAGTGTGTGCTGGTCGATGTGTACATCTGGGTTTCTCTGCAACTTCTTTGTTTCGAGCTGCATGTTTCCCATTCCTTGATTTCATCTCCTAAATTTGCATCTAAGTTAAATCTAAGCATCCTAAAATACTTCTCTTAGCTCAGGAATGTTAATAAATCATTATACCTTGTCGGATTTGTGGATTTCTTGGATGAGGTAGGCTTTAGCTCGGATTTGGAGTTTCCTCTCTTTCTTCCTTGCTTCTCTTTCTCTCTACTTTGCTTTCCCTATATTTCTTTTCTCGATTTCCTCTTCTCCTTCGAGTTTTACTGGTGCAAATAAGATGAGGTGAAGGTAGAGGAAAGGGGAAGGAGTATATCAATGAGAAACAAAGAGGGGATGGAGGATCTAGAAAAGGTGCTCCACGGTTTGAGAGAGTTAAAATGAACGGATGTTTTCTCTCCTTCTCTTGCTGCCCTAGCCTCCACCGAATGGAAAATGAGGGATCAACTCTTTTCCCTCTCCTGTAGTCAAAGACAATTCCACGTGGAGGGTTCTCCTTGGCCCTCAAAGGCAGTGGTAGGTGAGTGATAGGACACAATGGGAGACAGTTATGTAGTCTCGGACTTAAGCTACTGAACACACACACGATCCACGTTTTTGGTCGATACATGTCTTGGGTGGATTTATACACCCATCGACCTCTGTCAATGTATACATCTGGGATCTCCTTTATCCTCTTTAGTCAACACACAATACACGTGGAGAGCATACATTGGTCTCCAAGGACAGTGATAGGTGGGGTAGGTGGAACATTTAATGCATGAGAGGACTTGTACATAGGATGGTTGTGCAAATCAGATTCAAAATATCTAGACCCGCTCGATATATTAGTAAATGTCGATATGTATCCAGCTGAGATTTTCACACACATCGACTATTCTGGGTGACTCTGTTACTTCCCATTGCACTTTGTCTTTTTTTGGGGACTTTGTACACATCGACGAAAGT
Organism: Chimonanthus salicifolius; assembly: GCA_013350335.1. Lineage (NCBI taxonomy): Eukaryota > Viridiplantae > Streptophyta > Magnoliopsida > Laurales > Calycanthaceae > Chimonanthus > Chimonanthus salicifolius. The sequence goes on along the minus strand of CM023533.1, from coordinate 75,097,564 downwards.
CGATACAATCATATGGAATTCTTAGCTTCAGGTAGATTTTCCAACACTTGTACAAAAATTGACACATACTAAATTCTTGGATTTCTAAACATATCGATCAGGTCGATATGTCCTCTTGGAAACTCTCAATTTTCCTCTTTAGTCAATACACAACCCACGTTGAGGCCATGCATTGGTCATCCAGGATGGTGGTAGGTGGGTGATGGGACAGCCACAATTGTTAGATCTCAACTATACTGTTGTGCATTCCTGATATATAAACTTGGTCGATATGTACACGAATAAGCATTAGAACACATCGACCAACCTTGATATGTATATTTGGAAATCTTGGCTTCGAGTAGGTTCACCAACACATATACCAAAGTTGATACATACTACCTATGAACATATCAATCAGGTCAATATGTCCTCTTGTAAATCTTCAGTTTCTTTTATCTCTTTCTTTTCATTTATTTTCTCACTTGGTTCAATACCGAATCATATTTTCAATCCATTCTTTTCAATAGGGATTACCTTAATCCACTTGTTTAAGGTTTCGGAGTATTACAATACGTACACCTTTTGGAATTTTTGTCTCGAAAATTGGACGAGGTTAAGTTCCAAGGTACCTCCATACAAATCACTTTGGATGGTATACTTCCATCTCCCATCCTTGTTCTCGAGTGAATTCTTTCACCGTCACGTCATTTCCCCACCAATCTTTCTGTTATTCATATGGATTTTCAAATCCAGATGGGAAAAAAAAATACAATCATTATATAAATGGCGTTTGTCGTCTCTCATCAATCGATGGATTTCATCTTTCTCGGTACCATTGCACCTTCCATATCATACCACATAATCAGACCACATACTCATCCTTCTGAACTGTCGGGTTCATTATCCTCACATCTTCCCATCAAGGAAAGTAGACAAGTATCATATTCTTAATCAACTCTCACATGGAATCTCATCTCTTAAGCCACACATCATAATTCATTAACCTAATTATCCCATGCCATTCATACCATCTGTCATACACGGACATATAATGCAGCCATCACAAGGCCCACGCACTACAACTCAACACTTGGAAATCATATTCCAAAATATTTGTCAATTGGCATTAAGGAAATCAGAAACGTCGTCTACAGATGGCTCTCACATTATACTATCTATGGTGGTTTACACCACTTGATTATATTCTAGTCACTCATTCTAACTGATGAGTTCCCATCACTTCTATGTATTTTACCAACGTGTCGTTCTGATTTCATATTTTTTGAGAAATTCGCTCCATCTCAATGCCGACCCATACATCGGTCGAATTATATTACCTTCATAATCGTGGAACACCTTTCATTGCTACAAGATCTTTACGTCTATCTTTGGACGAATCTTGTACGATTGTCATTATCATTGGTCCTGTTCACCGATTGATCTGGTAAAAGGTATCATCAGTGGACACTTATCATTGGAACGATTCAGTGGTGCCCATTTGCAATCTCATGTAGATCAATCACATCTGTTTCACTTTACTTGCTACCAAAACATTTTCTATACATACTCGCACGATATTTTCATTCGTCTACCCTCGGTGTGACATTAGTGATGACCTCACCCTTTGCTATCAATCTGTCAGTGAGGTAACCTGCCCGTGCGAGCCTATGCTCATTCAACACCCGCCCACGCATCACTCGTCCACATGGACTGTTGGGTCTATTGGTCTCACGCCTTCACATCGAGAAATCTTACCTCATAAATCACAGACCATTATTTTGTGAATCTGATTACACAATACCATTTCTATCAGCTGTCATTTAGGATACACACTACATCCATCATACATGGATGGTTCGGTATGGTCTATCCTGTAACGCCCGCCCCTTTTCACTAACATCAGAGTCTATATATTTTTTTTTTTTTGAAATAAAGAGTGACAAAGGCGCGGGACGTCACGACGCGAGTTAAGTCTGAGCTTCTAAAGCCCGGCCCTCAACTGGCCAACCCTACGTGTGCGTGGAACTAAGTCCATGAAGAACGGTTCACACGTAGAAGTAAACTTGCGGAATATTAAACTAAGTGCGGAAATATAATAGAGTCTATCCTACCAATTTTAGATAGCAGGGAAAAACATTCATTTAATTACTAAACTACCTCAAAATCATAATGTCCACAATAAAATAAAAAACATAGCAAGTAATTTAAATTATTACAGTCCGAACGAGCTAAGTTACTCAAATTACATTTCCAAAATAAATCGTGAATAAACTAAGTAGCTCGCTTCCCCAAGCTCCTAAGCTTGGCTCCCGTCGCGTTCTTCCTTTCCGCCATCTCCTGCGTCATCAGCTAGGGTAGAAGTAGGGCGTTAGACAACGCGCCCAGTAGGACTCTGAGTAGGGCTAACACATGGATTAGTGATAACAAGCACATAGGTAATCATATAATGAAAACTATAAAATGAATGTCATGCCATGGGTGTCTTATGTCATGTGTCCCACTCATCATCCATACCATCATGATGGAAAAACCTCATCAAGATATCCCCATGTTTGCTTCTCCGTCGCCCCGACGGAGCATGGACTCGGGTTATATCTCAACACAACAAGATATCCCCATGTTTGTTTCTCGGTCGCCCCGACGGAGCATGGACTTTGCTTTCATTATTTTCCCTCCCATGCCATGCATGAGATGTAAATGCATTATGCTATGTAATATATATAATTCATAGCCTTCATATATATTTCATAGCCTAATCATATAATTCATAGCCTTAAAATATAATTCATAGTCTTAACATATAATTCATATCCTTAAAATCCATAATAAACATATCATAGAATTACCAAAATAATTCAATAAAGCATCCATCCATACACATAGTCCATGGCTTACAACAAGGTTGGAATCCTACCAAATACCGACTAATGTCCCTTTACGTTTTCGTCCGATAATTCGGTCACCGATACACGCACCGCTTGCGATATCCGATACCTTATTACATATGAATAATCAGTCTATGTTTTTAACCATTATTAAGTCCCTAATTTATGCCTTAGTGCATGGCCGAACCCTACTAATTAGGTTTGTGGGTCCCATCTTAATCCATTGATTATCTTAACATTGTGAGTTTAAAAACCAGCACCCTAGGCTTTATTTAAACCATACTTAAGGTTACCATAATTGCACTTAAGTCCATGATTCATGGCCGAACCCATAGTTCTTCATTTTGGCCAATATTTACGGTTTTGCCACTACTCTTCCATGGTTAAATCCTCATTTCATTTTTCTATCCTTAGACCTATAACTGATCCATACAACCTGGATCCCGTAATGATCCATCTATCATGACATGAACACATTAAAAATCAGTCCTTAAGTTAACTTAATCCCCATTAATTTTAAACACATGTATAATACCAATTTTATCCCCTAAAACAATCTACAATTGTGTCATGGGTATCATTAAAATCAGCCCCTTTAATTCAACCTAATCCTCATTTTTCCTTGGGTCTTTTGTTACACTTTAGATCCATCACAAGTCCCTCCATGAGGGAATTTAAATCATACCTTTAAATCATCAACTTTGATCATCAATTTGGTACATTTTGGTCCATCAAAACTACCAATACTCCCCCATTATGTTTCCATCTTTTACCCCCATTAAAGTCACCAATATACCACCATAGGGTTCAAAAACATTCCCTCCATAAAATCTCTCCATGGTTTTATTTTTAAAACATTATTTCCACCCCTTCAAAACCTTATTTATAATACTTAAAGTCCATTTAAAATTATCAATCTTCTCCATCAATTTCCATAATTTTACACCCAAAATCATTACCATACATCACCATAGGGTTCGGCCATGGTTCATGGTCCATTCCCATCTACCATTTTTGAGGCCATTTAAAATTCATTTTCATGTCCCATGATTTTCTCATTTAAGATCCCTTTAAAAATCACTACATTTAATCATAAAAACCCTAAAAATCATAAATCATCCTTTCATGATTCTAACCCTAAAAACCCCATTAAACATTTCTTGATTACCTACCATGGGGTTCAGCCATACAACATGGCCGAACCCTATGGTCCATTAATCCTTCAAAAATCCACACTTCCATGTTTAAATAAACCTTATTACATAATGCCCTTAATACATCCATTTATTTTCTTGACCTAATTTACCCATTAGGGTTTGTCCATTTTTCATCCTTTCATTGGATGGATTTGAGATCCAAGGCCCATGACAATTTGGCCACCATTAAATCCAAGAAGAATGGACCCCAAATCTTAAACCTTAACAAAATCTAACCTCTTGTTTAGAAATACTTACATATCCGACGGCTCCTCCGACTTTCTTTGCTCCCTTTGGATTCTTTTGCCTCCTTTCTTCTTCTTCTCCTTTGTTGGTTGGCTAAGATGTGCTTAACCCAATGAAAAACTCCAATGCTTGGTTTGACCAATGATGGGGCAGATTTGAGAGAGAGAGAGAGAGAGAGAATGGGAAAAACTATCCCAAGGTCTTGGTCTTGGAGTGATGGGCCAAGGCTTGAGCTTCTTTCTTCTCTTCTTCTCTTCTTCTCTTCTTAGTTTTCTTCCTCTCTTCTCCTTGGGTGTGGAACGGTTTTGGAGAGAGCAAAAGAGGGAGAGAGTGAAAGAGTTAGATGGAAAGAGGTGGAGAAATGAGATGAAAGCCATCTCATTCCCTTGGTTGCTTAAGTTATACTCCATCATTAACTCCTCCCACCAACCAAGCATGGGCTCTCATGCTTAGTGGTGGTGGTTGGGATAAACCGCTACTAGCCAACGTTTTTGGGCTTTTGAAATGAGGTGGTTTGGTCTTCCAACTTTGACAATTTGACCACCTTTTGATTAGTTTAATTAATTAATTAATTGGATCATTAAGTTAATTAATTCCCATTTAAATCTAATTCCATCTCTTTAAATTCCCTCTATATATCCACCCATGGTTGACCAACCCAACCATGGTGACCGGCCCCACCAATCCTTGGTCCACACGCCACCTCACTTGGTGAGGTGGAGGTGGTCCCATTCGGCCATGTCACCTTGATCTAATTAAAATTAACTTAGGTGATTTTTCACATTAATTAATTCAATCCCTTCCAACTAATTGGATTTCCATTGGGCCCATGGCCCAATTAAATTTATTTCCTACTTACTTACCTTAGAGCTTAAATCATCTTGACCCATTGGGTCCCAAATGGGTATTGGGCCCAATTTGACCATCCTTGGCCCAATTAACCATCATTAACCATTTAAATGAATTTTAATCCAATCCATGGTCCATTGGGCCATACTTGGGCCTTTGTCCAAATTTTGATCCACTTAACATTTATTCCATCAAAATTCCCAATTTCCATCATTAAAATAAATAATAGCCACATATATGTTGATTTAAAAATTCCGGGCTATTACATATCCTATTTCGTATACTTGATCCACGCAACGTAGTTCAACACCTGGAACATCGTAATTTTCACCCATGCCTTAGTTTCTCACCCTATCTCCTTATCTCTTAGGTTTACTTTCAAGATTCCATTAGTTCTATTTAACTGGGTTTATAGTAACACTCTCATAGAACTCCATCGGCTATCTACAAAGTCAGCTGGCCAGTGTAACTCGGCAGTCGCCCATAGCTTCCCATTTGAGCTTACTAGATGATTATCTTTCACAGCCAGCGATTACTCTGCTCACATATACGTCGAAAAAACGACTAACAGCTTTTGTTCACAACATATAATGCAAACAAAAATACATCTCATAATATAACACATAAATGCTTTCATAATTTCACATGAATTTCAATCATTCATACACACACATTCTCACATCAAGCATTACAAAAGAGTTCCCAAATACTTTATAAGTGCATCAGGTTCGTTTTCAAAGAAAATAATTTACATCAATTAGCTAAGGTTATGGTCATACCAAAATACTTAGGGATGCATCCTAGCATTTCCATAAAGTAAGAGGGCCTACTTTGACTAAGACTATTTCCTATAACGCCAAGCCCTTTTTCACTCGCTTCTTCTCATAAATCAGAGTCTATTTTCTTTTTTTTATAATATAGTAGAGTGATAGAGCGCGGGACGTCATGACGCGAGCTAAGTCCGAACTTCCAAAGTCCGACCCTTAACTGGCCAACCCTATGTATGCATGGACTAAGTCCACAAAAATAGTTCACACATAATAATATCAACTTGCGGAATAAAAAATCATAACTGCGGAATCATAACATGTGGAATAATAATAGAACCAAGTTCTATTCCATTCAGATAGGAAAGTACGTCAAGTCCTTAACCATTATTAAAATGTCATAATTATCCAAATAAACATCCGACCATCTAAGTTATTACATTCCCGGAAACTAGTTAGTCAAATACATGTCCATAAGTAACTTTAGCCAACACATATAAAATAAATCATCCAAGCGCCTGTGCCTGGCCCTCCTTGTGTTCATCGTTCCCCTATTTTCCTGTGTCATCAACTAGGGTAAAAGTAGGGCGTTAGAACAACGTGCCCAGTAGGTATTCCAGTTACGGCTAACACATGGTTAGTACAAAACATATATTATAACACAATATCCAAAACCATGTAGAACCATGCCATGCAATGATGACAAATGCAATGAGTCCCACCCATCACATGTACATAAAAGTACCCACCACATAGGTCTTCTGGATGCCCGGCGGAGTGTGGACCCTCTGATTTCTTCCTGATGGAAAAGCACATCAAGGTATCCCACATAGGTTTTTCGGACGCCCCGACGGAGTGTGGCCCCTCCGGTTACAAATCCTCCACCCCAAGCCATGCATGAGATGCCAATGAGACACATGCTATTTTATAACATAAACATAGCATTTAAAATCATATTTAAAACACATGCTCTTTCCTCATATAGACATAGCATTTAAAATCATCATTTGAAATATATCCTTTGCAGCATAAATTCATAAAAAATAAGATAAACACAATGTACATAAACCATGGTTTCAAAGAGGTGGAATCCTACCAAAGACCGCTAACGTGTCCTTGCGTCTTTCGTCCGGTAACCTCTCAAGATCGTAAGCACCTTGTGAGGTCCCGTTACCTTATAATATAATAACCAATCAAAACCAAGTCCCACTTGATTTACAATAATTTAAGTCCATAAACCAATCCCCATGGGGTTCGGCCATACACCATGGCCGAACCCATGGCCTACCAATTTCACACTTATTTACCGAATTGCCATTGGTCTAATGTTTGAGTTTCAAAACATAGTTCCATTAATTCTACGTAATTACCAAAATGTCATCCATGGCTATCATTCCTTTATTCTCATATTTACAACATTGCCATTTATTCATTCATGGTCTCCTTATTTCCATATATTTACACTTTTGCCATTCATAACATTTCATGACCAATAATATACTCTAAGGTCACAGTTATACATACTTAAATTCATAGTTTTCTTGCTCAAACATCCAATTATTTATTCATGGTTCACATCACCAATAGCCCAATAAAAATGGTCCATGGTTTTTATGTTTTGCAACCCTTTAAAATTAATAAATCAGTCCACATGATTCAATGTCTAAGAAACTCCCAAATCTATAACTATATTTGGTGGGGTTCGGCCATACACCATGGCCGAACCTCACCCCTTCTTTTCTATTCTTTTGATCCAACAATTAAACATAACCACCTTTCCAAATTATGAACCCTCTTTAAAAAATCATTAACCTTGATCTAGCATCTTAGCCATAATGAAATTATGGTTCGGCCATGCAATGGCCGACCCATATCCTTAATTAGAAGCTTACTAAAAATAGTAACCATCTTTCATAAAAATAAGCAATATTCCTCCAAGCTTCCATTATTAGAAACTTTCTAAATTAAGAAGCATCCTTCATAAATTAGATAATTTCCAAATTTAGCATGCAACTTTCCATACTTAGATAGTTTCCAAATTTAGCATGCATCTTTCCATAAATAGAAACTTTCCCCTTTTAATCTCCTCCTTCTATTTTAGATCCTTTCTAAATTAAACTCCACCTTCCATATTTAGAAGGTTTCCAATTTTAGTACCCATCCTTCCATAATTGGAAGCATTCTAATTTAGCCAATCAAAATCCATCAACCATACTAAAACAACTCCATGGAGTTCGGCCATACACCATGGCCGAACCCTATGGTTCACAATCCTCCTTCTATTTTATTTAAGTCCATTAAAATTCAATAATAACGCCATCACAACTCCATGGGGTTCGGCCATACACCATGGCCGAACCCTATGGTTTTTATCATTTAAAACTCCATTAAAATTATCAAAGCTCCTCTATATTTTTCCATGTATCCAAAAACCATCAGCCATGCATCCAATTAAACCTTTTAAAATCATGAATCAATAATTATTTCCATCATTCCAACTCCCATTAATCAATCATGGGGTTCGGCCATACACCATGGCCGAACCCTATGGTTCTTTTATTTTCATTTTAAAAATCATCAAATCATCACCCAATCTTCTTCCATGGGGTTCGGCCATGCACCATGGCCGAACCCTATGGTTCCTTATCTTAAAAATAAATTTATCAAATATACTAAGCGGTTCCGCGACTGATTCTTGCTCTTCCAATCCTTCTCCTTTCTTCTTAATTTTTCCCAAGCCAAGAACACCTCTTGCTGGCTGCCTTCTCTTCTCCTTGTTCTTGCCGTGAATGAGAGATTGAGAGAGAGAGAGAGTTCGGCTATGGTGTAAACCGTGAGCCCCTCTATGTCTCCCCTTTGATCACTTCCTCTTGATCTTAGTTTAGAAGGTGCTTTAGATGCAATTTCCCCTTAGGCCCGTGCGTCCCTTGTATCTTTCCTTTTTATTATTCCACTCAATCCTATTAAGATAGCACTTGCCAACTTTCCTATCTCTCTTTAGTAACCTCCCAATCGGCCAATGCTAAAATAATATTAGCAATGCAGTGAGCCCTTGCCTTGTTTGCCATTGCCGTGTGCTCCTCTTATTTCCCACTTTGGAGAGTCCTAAATTAAAATATAACATGCACCTATTTGTAATTTAGCAATTACCCTAATATTATTCATAACCAAGAAAGAACTCCTTTTTAGAGATACTCCCACTTATCCTCATGGATTTCGCATATCCCATGGATATGGATATGTCACACAGGGCCAAACAATATCTCATTTCCTTATTTATGTAATATTGCATTACTAATTAAATCCAGCCCCATTTAACTTTTATTGAAACCAATTCCAAAACCGTTGGGTCCTAATTGGGCCAATGACCCAACTCATTACCCAATTTAAAGTCCATAACTAATATTCACAAATTAAATGGATTATTTTCATACAAAATAATTAATTGAAAATCCGAGGTGTTACATTTCCAGGTATATCGAAAACTATCTATACTTCGTCACTATCATTCTTATCGCCACAATAGATGTCTTTTAAAGCCACATCCACCTGTGGTATCTTGTTACTCCATGCTTAGGTGTTTAGAGGGATTCAATATCCTTCTACTCATGGCGTTCCACTTTAATATTTAAGAGTATCGACTGTCTAATCGTTTATAAGGTACTGACTTCGAGTCCAATTCAAATAATTCTATCCTCTCGGATGACTCCCATAAGTTACTTCTTTAGCATATGAATCAAAATGACTTAATATAAGCATAAGGTGATACAATGTCACATGATCACCTAATTGTACAGTATTCGACTTGGGGAAAAACACCCTAATTTATCATTTGTATCTCCTATGTGGAAAGAAATCTATATTACAGTTCCACAGTTGATCGGGGAAATTTCTATCCTTCATTGGTATTTTATTTGGGGAATTTTCAAATTTTGTCTACATTTGACTCAGGGAACTTTCTTTATTTGCTTTCCATGCTCTAATAAGAGCCAATTGTAACACCCTTCCCTCTAACCACTCTTATTAGAGTAAGATTAATGAGTATTTGAGTGGAGAGGGAGGCGAGCGTTACGACGCGAGTCAAGTCCGAGTCCGAAGATAAGTACTTTATTTTCCTTCCAAAATTCATTCATTATCATAATAATATACATTTCTCAAACCATAAGGTGTTTCTCAACTCATATATATATATCAAAGTATTAAATCATATCCTCAAACCATATTCATTTTCAAAATAGAGGACTCCCACTTAGAAATCATATCATAATATGTTACATTTCTAAACATTCATTCTCTTATTATCATCATTTTTAGAAAAATCACATACTTTAACTTCATGATACATATATCAACTGCTTATTCATAACATTCTAAACGGCTCTTATTTTCTCAATTCATATCCTATTACAATTCTCACATTTTAACTCACAATTACCTTACCATATCAATTCATCATTTAAGCAATGTGTTATACTCTTCTTCATATACATTCATTCTAGGAGACCTTATACCTTTTCATATCTCATTACAAGGTACTCAATTAATTTATAATTTCTTCCATATCGAAGATTTCATATTCCAATTACACATTAAATACTTCATCCTAATTCTCGATTCATTTCCAATTCCACCTAGGACTTTCATGTCCTAATCCCTTTATTAATATCTTCTATCATTTCAATCCCATCTCAAATTACGAACTTCCCATATCACCTTGGGTCATTTCTATGCCCATCACGTGCATTCCAACATATAAACCGGATTTACCGGAGCAGTGTGGCCCCCTATCATTCCAACATATTAACCAAATTTACCGAAGGACTGTACCCCCCTATACATCTCATTTCTCACTTTCCCAGTCCATATCTTATGCATATCTCATTTGGTTGTTCTCAAGTTACGAACCTCATTTTCCCCTCAACATGATACTAAGTTCTCATCATATTTAATTTCCACCCCTAGATATTCTAAACATCATATCATCCATAGGGATTCCCTTCGTAATACATATTCCACAATATTTTAAGGTTTCTCATAAATTTATCATCATTTCAAATGTCATATAATTCATATAATTTCTTTGCATACATTTTTCACAATACACGTTTTCAAGATATCACATAACTTCGTATTAAGCTACATCATTTTCATTGATGAAAAACAATTCCAATACATATAGGTATATATATATGTATAATATACCATATTCACATACTACTCCATTTTTAATGTAACATCCCGGATTTTCAATGCAATTATTATATTGGATATTATCGATTTTAATTGTTAAATTTAAGATTTATTGTAATAGCTCGAATTTTTAAATCAATATATATATATGGCTGTTATCTATTTTAATGATGAAAAAATTGGAATTTTGATGTTATGGATGTTAAATGGATCAAATTTTGGGGCAAAGGCCCAAGTATGGTCCAATGGACCATGGATTGGATGGAATTCATTTAAGGGGTCAATAATGGTCAAAGTGGGACCGATAACCATTTGGGACCCAATGGGTCAAAATGATTCAATCTCTAAGGTAAATGGTAAAAAATAATTTAATTGGGCCATGGGCCCAATGGTGACCCAATTGATTGAAATGGGTTGAATTGGAATTAAACCACCTAAGTTAATGATGAGATGATTAAGATGGCATAACCAAGTGGAGCCCACCTCCACCTCACCAAGTGAGGTGGCGTGTGGACCAAGGAAAAGGTGGGGTCAACTATGGATAAGTTAAGGGGACTAAGGAGGAATAAAGTAGATTAAGTTTGATTAAATTATTTTAAAACATCTAAGTTAAGATTAATGGGGTTTAAGTGACATGGCCAAATGGGGCCCACCTCCACCTCATCAAGTGAGGTGGCGAGTAGGATAGGTGTTGGTGGGGGCCGTCCACCATGGTTGACTTGGTCAACCATGGGTGGATTTCTTAGAGAGATAATTTAATGGAATTAAATTAAATGGGAATTAATTAAACTAAGTAAGGATTTAATTTAATTAATTAGGTTGGTCAAATTAGGGTCAAATGAATAAGTCAAAAGGGGCAAGTCAAAGGATGGTTTCATCCCATTGAAACCACCCAAGGAAACACAAAAGAAACCATGGACTTAGGGTGGTGGTTTCATCTCAACCACCACCACTCAAGGTATGAGGAAGACCAAACCACTCCCTCACAAAGAGGCCAAACCGTTGGCTTGGTGGTGGTTTGGTCTCAACCACCACCACCAAGGACAAGGGAGCCCATACTTGGTGGGTGAAGGCCATCATGGAAGTCTATGGTCTAAGGAACCGAGATTGGGGTAGTTTCTGTAATAGCCCGAATTTTTAAATCAACATATATATGACATTTATTTATTTTAATAATGAAAAAAAAATTGGAATTTTGATATATGGATGTTAAATGGATCAAATTTTGGGGCAAAGGCCCAAGTATAGTCCAATGGACCATGGATTGGATGGGATCCAGTTAAAGGGTCAATAATGGTCAAAATGGGCCCGATAACCATGTGGGACTCAATGGATCAAAATGATTCAAACTTTAAGGTAAATGGTAGAAAATAACTTAATCGGGCCATGGGCCCAATGGTGACCCAATTGATTGGAATGGGTTGAATTGGAATTAAACCCCCTAAGTTAATGATGAGATGATTAAGCTAGCATAACCAAGTGGGGCCCACCTCCACCTCACCAAATGAGGTGGCGTGTCGACCAAGGAAAAGGTGGGGCCGATCATCATGGTTGACTTGGTCAACCATGGATAGGTTAAGGGGACTAAGGACAATTAAAGTGGATTAAAGTAATTAAATTATTTTAAATCACCTAAATTAAGATTAATGGGGTTTAAGTGATATGGCCGAATGGGGCCCACCTCCACCTCATCAAGTGAGGCGGCGGGTAGGGTAGGTATTGGTGGGGGCTGTCCACCATGGTTGACTCCGTCAACCATGGGTGGATTTCTTAGAAAGAGAAGTTAATGGAATTAAAATTAAATAGGAATTAATTAACCTAAGTAAGGATTTGATTTAATTAATTAGGTTGGTCAAATTAGGGTCAAATGGATAAGTCAAATGGTGGTTTCATCCCATTGAAACCACCCAAAGAAACACAAAAATACCATGGACTTAGGGTGGTGGTTTCAACTCAACCACCACCACTCAAGGTATGGAGACCCATACCTCTCATCATATGGTCAAGTAGTCAAAGGGAGGAAGACCAAACCACTCATTCAAACACACACCAAACCGTTGGCTTGGTGGTGGTTTGGTCTCAACCACCACCACCAAGAACAAGTGAGCCATGCTTGGTGGGTGAAGGCCATCATGGAAGTGTGTGGGCTAAGGAATCAAGGATTGAATGGTTTCTACCTTACCACTCATCTCCATCTCTTCATTCACTCTCCCAAAACCGTCGTCTCTCTCTCTCCCAAGGAAAACACCAAGAAATAAGAAGAAACTTAGAAGAAAATAAGGAAAAAACTAGGCTTGGCCAACCACCACTTCAAGACCCAAGCTTGAGATGATTTTCCATCCCCTCCTCCCCTCTCCCTCACTCAAAATCTAACCCTACCTTGGCCGATCCTAAGTTTGGAGGGTGTCACCATTGATCAAGCATCTTGGCCGACCAAAGATCAAGAGGAAGGAGAAAGGAGGCCAAGGAGTCCGACGGGAGCAAAGAAAGGCCGGAGGAGTCGTTGGTGTGGTAAGGAATTCTTAAACAAGAATTTATATTTTTTTAAAGGTTAAGATGTGTTAATGAAATCCATTTCTTAGAATGAATGGTGGCCACAAATGTTATGGGCCTTAGATCTAAGATCCATCCAATGATAAGATGAGAAATGGATGAAATGGAAGAGATAGATTAAGAAAAATAAAATGATTAAGGAGGTTATGGAATTAAATGGATTAAGCATGGAAACATGGTTTTTGAATGGATTGATGGGCTATAGGGTTCGGCCATGTAGTATGGCCGAACCCCATGGTAAATGGTTGATGATTTTAATTAAGGTTTTAAAGTTTAAAACCATGGAGAATGATTATGATTTTTAGGGTTGTAAATGATTAAATGTTGGAAAAATTTAAAGGGGTTTAAATGAGGAAAAAATCATGGAGTATATGAATGATTTTGTGGCCTCAAGAGGCATGGGAAAATGGAGAATCATGAACCATGGGTTCGGCCATGGTGTATGGCCGAACCCTATGGTGATGGAATCATGAGTTTAAATGGTTATGAAAGTATGGAAATTAATGGAGAAGGTTAATGGTAATTAAGTGGATTTTTTTTTAGGCGTTTTAAACAAGGTTTTAAATGAGTGGAAATGAGGCTTTAAAATAAAATTATGGACCATGGGTTCGGCCATGGTACATGGCCGAACCCCATGGGGAGACTTTGAGGAAAAATATGGGGTTTTGGAACCATGGAAAATAAAATGGAATGATGGTTAAATTAAATGGATCAAAGTATAGCTCATGATGATTATGAAAGGGTGATTTAAAGGTATGATTTAAATTCATTTATGGTAGGACCAAATGAGGTAGAATGGACCCAAGAAAAATGGAAAATAGGCATCATGGGTTCGGCCATGGTGTATGGCCGAACCCATGACCCATTTGTAGGTCATGTTATGGGCTAAATATTGAATTAAGTATGGGATTAGATGCTTGCAAATTTAATTAAACTAAGTGGCTGATTTTAGGGATGTTATGTCATGGTCATTAAATCATTAATGGGACTAAGTATGTGGATGAATTATGGACAAAAATATACATAAATGGAGGGAATATTAAACCATGGAAGTCTAGTGGCAAAACCGTAATTATTAGCCACATGAAGGTTGGACATGAACTTGGGTACATTAAGATGACATGATGTGTGATTAAATGAAACTTAGAGTTACTTGCGTTTTAGACTCAATGGGCTAGAACTTGGAATTATGCATGTATTTAAATCAATGAAAATGGGGCTAAGTTAAAGGCTGAATTATGATAATCTTGTAACATGATTAGGGATCATTAATGGATCTAAGGTTGTGATCAATTAGGGACTTAATCATGGATAAAATATGGAATAATTTGGTAAATGTATAATAAGGTATCGGGACGTCGCGAACGATACGCGATCGGCGACCGGATTATCGAACGAAAACGTAACGAGACGCTAAGCGGTATTCGGTAGGATTCTTACCTTTTTGTAAGCCGTGGATTATGTGTATGTGATGGTTTCCGTATTTTATTTCGGTAATTATATGGTTTATTTTATGGATGATATTTTAAATGCTATGGATTATATTTTAATGCTATGGATGATATTTTTAAGGCTATGGATTATATTCCAATGCTATGGATTTTATATTAGTGATATGAATCATATATATACTACATAGAATAATGCACTTACATCTCATGCATGGCATGGGCGGGAAAATAAAGGAACCGGAGTCCATGCTCCGTCGGGGCGACTGAGAAGCAAACATGTGGATAGCCTGATGCGCTATAACCGGAGTCCATGCTCCATCGGGGCGACCAAGAACAAACATGGGGATAGCTTGATATGCTATAACCGGAGTCCATGCTCCGTCGGGGCGACCGAGAAGCAAACATGGGGACACCTTGACGAGGCTTTGCCTTCAAGGGGGATATGACATTTTATGATGATATAGATGATGGGTGGGACACATGACATAGGTACCCATGGCATGGCATTCATTTTTTGGGATTTATCATATTATTATTGGTATGCTTGTATCACTAATCCATGTGCTAGCCCTACTCGGAGTCCTACTGGGCGCGTTGTCTAACGCCCTACTTCTGCCCTAGCTAATGACGCAGGAGACGGCGGAAACGGTGGACACGACGGGAGCCAAGTGTAGGAGCTTGGGAAAGCGGCTACTTTGTTTTATTTTGGAAATGTTGTAATTTAAGTAGCATAGCTTGTCGGCATGTAATAATTACTGTTTCTTGCTATGTTTTGGATTATACGCTGGACGTTATCATTTTGAGACATAATTATGAACATAGGGGTATTTTAGTAATTTAAGCGCCGTACTTCCTTGCTATCTAAAACTGGTAGGATAGTCTCTATTATAATGTTCCGCATGAAATTATATTCCGCGAGCTTACTTCCTACGCGTGAACCGTTCTCGAGGACTTCGTTCCGCGCACGCGTAGGGTTGGCCAGTTAAGGGCCGGGCTTTAGAAGCTCGGACTTAACTCGCGTCGTGACGTCCGCGCCCATTGTCACTTTTATTTCAAAAAAAAATTAGACCCTGATTTCGGTGAAAATGGGACGGGCGTTACATTTATAGAGGGAATGAATGTTAGATGGATAAGAATTGGGGCAATGGCCCAACTATGATCCAACGGATGGATAGAGTTGGTTTTAATTAATTGGGTAAATGTAGTTAATTGGGTCAAATACCTAATTGGGACCCAATGGGTCAAGATGAATTGATTTAATCGGGTCATGTACCCAATTCAATCCCTCTCCCTCTCTTATCATATTTGGCTGAATTCTCAAAGTGGATCAAGGGGTTGCATTGCCTCTTCTTATCTCTCTCTCTCACACATTTTCGGTTCTAAACTTGGAGAAACCGAGGAACGAAGGAAGAGGAAGGAAGCACTAAGGAAGGGGAAAAATCAGATCTAAAGAAACGGAGGAGTCGAGGGAGAGGTATGTAATATTCAACAAGGGTTTAATGATTAAGAAGAAACTAAGGGAACCATGGTTTCGGCTATGGAATGGCCGAAACCATAGGATTCCATTTCGGATTGAAAAGATTGGCCAAATGGTTACAAGGCCATGGATTTGAAATCCATCCAAGGAATAGCAATAAGATGAACATAAAGCAAGGTATTGTTCAAATCCGAAATGTAGTTTTAGAGAGTGAAAAATGAACAAAACCCTAATCTTGTTGATGGGTAAGATAGGTTGTATAAATGAAGTTGTTAAGGACTATGTGTATACATGATTTATGGATGACCTTATGTATGTTCAATATAAGGGATAAATTTCATAAAAAGAATAATCAAGAACAAGGTTTGGCCCCTTGCAGGGCCGAACCCTAATTTTTATATATGGATCAATTGACGACTCAAGGAAAGACAAGATGAGGTTCCGCCATGTTGTATGGCCGAACCCCATCAAGTGCTAAAACATGTAGGATGTAAATAACCATCCTCATGGTGATATGAAATGGAAATAAGATGAAGAGGAGGAACCATGGGTTCGGCCATGTTGTATGGTCGAACCCCATGGAAGAATGTTTATGGATTTAAATATGTTTTAAATGACGAACCATGGACTATCAAGTTAAGAAATAAATGAAAATGAAGAACCACGGGTTCGGCCATGTTGTATGGCCGAACCCCATGGATCATTCTATGGATCTAAGAATGTGTAAAAGGTTAAGTGATTAACTATGAAAAGAAATTTTGATGGCTAAGATGGGAAGATGATGAAAATGAAGAACCATGGGTTCGGCCATATTGTATGGCCGAAGCCCATGGATGACTTTTATGGACTTAGGTGCATTTAGAAAACTAAATGATTAACCATGAAATATTAGATTAAGAAATGAAGGAATGAAGGATGTTAGACCCGCTTTGTCTAAAATAAACAAGGACTAAAAAGAGGGTCAAAAAGACAAAAAAATGAGGTTCGCCCATGTTGTATGGCCGAACCCCATTGATGGGTTTTTGTTATGGACTTGAACACTTTTCAGCCATGATGTGTGGCCGAACCCCTTTGAGGGTCTTAACCGGGTTAAGGACTATAATCGTAAATGGAAATGAACATGGAATGATGGGAATCAAATGGGTCATCGATTTGATTTATTTATGTGTTAAATGTAATAAGGTAACGGGATTTCACAAACGGGTGTACGATCGACTTTGACGCGATCGGTGATCGATTTTGACGAAGACGCAAGGATACAATATTTAGACGTTGGTAGGATTCCTACCTTGTTGAAAACCTTGGACTATGTATATGTGATGATTTTTATTTCTATGTGCGATGATTTATTTTTGGTATCAAAATGCTATGTTTTAAGGATGGGATTTCAATGCTATATGTTTAATATGAAATGGCATGATGCACTCACATCTCATGCATGACATGGGAGGAAACTTATGAGAGGAGTCCACGCTCCATTCGGGTATCCGATAAACAAACGTGGGGAGGGATCCGCACTGATTTCGATTATGATGTTTGAAATGAAAGAGGAGTCCACGCTCCGTTCGGTGGGACCGATAAGGCATACGTGGGGAGTCATGACAATGAATACCTTGATGTGACTTGTACATCAAGAGGGTTACTTATGGATTGTGATATGGTTGATGGGTGGGAATCATGGCATATGACACCCATGGCATGGCATTGACTTGCATGATTTTGACATTACATATCTGTTGTGATTTTTATACTAATCCATGTGTTTGACTCTACTCGGAATACCTACTGGGCACGTTGACTCTACTCGGAATACCTACTGGGCACGTTGACTAATGCCCTACGTCTACCTTAGATGATGACACAGGGAATGGACGGAGTGAAGGACGTTAACGGAGCCAAGCTTAGGAGCTTAGATAATTTAGATTTATTTTATTTAAGTTTTTATTTTGGACAATATAATTTGAGTTATTCGCATTTTGGTACTGTAATAACTTAGAACTATCCTGCTATGGTTTGGCTTTAATTTTGGAAATTTTTAAAGATTAATTTATGTGATGGACTTCCTTACTTAAAATGGATAGGAATGGTAACTCTATTATAATTCCTCATTACATTTATTCCGCAAGTTTAGCCTTAATGCGTGTGAACCATTTTCGTGGACTTAATCTAAGCACACGTATGGTTGGCCAGTTAAGGGCCGGGCTTTGGAAGCTCAGACTTAGCTCGCGTCGTGACGTCCTGCTCTCGCTCACTCTTTATTTTCAAAAAAAAAAAAAAATAGACTCTAATTTTCGGCAAGTGAAAAAGGGCAGGGCGTTACATTCAATCACCTTCATCATATATTCAAAAATATCTCCACACTACGTTTTTCAAATCATGTAATCCCATTCTTCATTTCAATATGAAAATAGCATATTCATAGATTCAACATTTATGGTTATAAAATAAAAAAATCATAATAGTATAAGATTGCACCCAAGTGCTTCAACAAAGTAGGAAAATCTACCTGATCTCAGTTGATCAGTGAATGAAAATAGTCCACGGACTTGTTCGTCCGATCCCGGGTTCCCTCTTGACCCTTCGTTCATTATATATGCATCCAAAACATTAAATATACATCAATAGAATTTTCTTCTCACTAATTGTTCTCAATTTCCTAGCATTTGCATTGTGTTGTCAGTATCTAATGTCTCATTAAGTCTCATAGGTCAATTTGTTGAAGGCTAATGTAGCCTAAGTGGTCCCACCAATGATTTCGGCCACTTGAAGCAATCTTGTAAAAACTGACCATTTCTCAAGTGTACACATCGACCCAGTCGATATGTACGCCATAACAAAACATACACATCGACTGCAGTCGATGTGTAACACTCCTGGATCCTTGCTCATGCATGTATCTTCTTCCCACTTGTTCTCAGACTATTCATTTAGAAGTCGTCTATGTACTTGACTGGGTTTTGTATTAAAACCCTCTCTTTCATTTCTAGGATTTGTCCATCAGAGAGACTCATTGACACAGTCAGTGCGTCTCCTAAAATTGACCTACTTGTCAATCAATCCATGCATTAAAACATAAGTTTTCAAGTCATTATAATGTAAAAACCCTTAATTTCATTCATGTAGGTCTCAATCAGAGCCAAAGGATTAATTTGTGAAGGCCATTAAAGTCTAAGTGAACCCAAATACATGATTTTCATTATTTATACTTAATTTTGTGAAACTGTTAACTTTCCTGTAGGATATATCGCCCCTAGTTGATGTCCTGTAGGACAAACTTGTACACATCAACTTCAGTCGATGTGTACCTATACTGGTTCTTCCTTTGGTCGATTTTCTTTGTTTCCTTCAATTTTATTCTTTCTCCCAGGAATACAGATCGACTTTGGTCCATGTATACTCCCGAGTTTGGTTCGATAATCACGTCTTTCATTATTTTGTTTACTTTTTTAACCCAGATATACATATCGACTTTGGTCGATTCATATATCTGGGTCGTGCTCGAAAATCATGAGCTTTCCAACATTTGAGGTTTGCACTCAGAGTACGGTCGATGTGTACATATGGGTTTCGCTGCAACTTCTTTGTTTCGAGCTGCATGTTTCCCATTCCTTGATTTCATCTCCTAAATTTACATTTAACTTAAATCTAAGCATCCTAAAATACTTCTCTTAGCTCAGGAATGCAAATAAACCATTATACCTTGCCGGATTTGTCGATTTCTTGGATGAGGTAGGCTTTAGCTCGGATTTGGAGTTTCCTCTTTTTCTTCCTTGCTTCTGTTTCGCTTTACTTTGCTTTCCTTATCTTTTTTCTCTCGATTTCCTCTTCTCGTTCGAGTTTTACTGGTGCAAATAAGATGAGGTGAAAGTAGATGAAAGGGGAATGAGTGTATCATTGAGAAACAAAGAGAGAATGGAGGATCTAGAACATGTGCTCTCCTTCCTCCTCTTCAGTCAACACAATACATGTGGAGAGCATGCATTGGTCTCCAACGACAGTGATAGGTGGGGTAGGTGTGGCATTTAATGCACGAGAGGACGTGTACAGAGGATGGTTGTACGAATCAGATTCAAAATATCTGGACCCGCTCGATATATAATAAATGTCGATATGTATCCAGCTAAGATTTTCATACACATCGACTATGTCACTATGTATCATTCTGGGCGACTCTGTTACTTCCCATTGCACTTTGTCTTTTTGTGGGGACTTGGTACACATTGATGAAAGTAGATACATTCATATGGAATTCTTAGCTTCGGGTGGGTTTTCCAACACTTATACAAAAATCGACACATACTGAATTCTTGGATTTCTAAACATATTGACAGGTCGATATGTCATCCTAGAAAATCTCAATTTTCCTCTTTAGTCAATACACAACCCACGTGGAGGCCATGCATTGGTCCTCCAAGACGGTGGTAGGTGTGGTCGGTGGGTGATGGGACATCCACAACTTTTAGATCTCAACTTAAGTTGTTAAGCATTCTCGATATATAAACTTGGTCGATGTGTACATGAATAAGCATTAGCACACATCGACCAACGTCGATATGTATATTTGGAAATCTTGGCTTCAGGTTGGTTCACCAACACATATACCAAAGTCGATACATACTACATATGGACACATCAACCAGGTCGATATTTCCTCCTATAAATCGCCAGTTTCTTCTCTCTCTTTTTCTTTTTTCATTTCTTTTCTCACTTGGTTCAATACCGAATCCTATTTCTAGACCATTTTTTTCAAGAGGGAATTACCTTAATCCACTGGTTTAAGGTTTCAGGGTGTTACAATACTAACACCTTTTGGAATTTTAGTCCCGAAAATTTGATGAGCTTTAAGTTCCAAGGTGCCTCCATACAAATCACTTTGGATGGTATACTTCCATCTCCCATCCTTGTTCTCGAGTGAATTCTTTCATCGTCGCGTCATTTCCCCACCAATCTTTTTGTTATTCATATGGATTTTCAAATCCAGATGGTAAAAAAAATACAATCATTATATAAATGGCATTTGTCGTCTCTCATCAATCGATGGATTTCATCTAACTCGGTGCCATAACACCTTCCATATGTATTCATACCACATAATCATACCACGTACTCACTCATCCTTATGAACTGTCAGGTTCATTATCCTCACATCTTCCCATCAAGGAAAGTAGACAAGTATCATATTCTTAATCAACTCCCACATGGAGTTTCATCTCTTAAGCCACACATCATAATTTATTAACCTGATTACTCCATGCCATTCACACCATCTATCATACACGGATATACAGTGAAGCCATCACAGAGCCCACGCACTACAACTCAACACTTGAAAATCATATTCCAAAATATTTGTCAACTGATATTATGGAAATCAGAAACGTCGTCTACAGGTGGCTCTCACATTATACTATCTATGGTGGTTTACACCAGTTGATTATATTCTACTCACTCATTCTAACTCATGAGTTCCCATCACTTCTATGTATTTTACCAACAGTACATATGTGTGGAAATGGGGTACTGAAGAATGATGGGTGATATTGCACTAAGATGCAGTGGTTGTATAGGATAGGTGAGAGTTTCTTTACTCATGTGGATGGTAGGGTTTATATTATTTACAATAGATGAATCCTACTTTTGGATGTGATGGGTGACAACAGTACATGTGTGAGTGAATTTGTAGTGTGAATGAGGTGGGGAGTGGAGAGTGTGAGGGTTCTTTTCATACATGTGCACATAATGTGTTGTGTAACCGCCCAAATGATGTGGAATGCGACAGTTTTGATGATGTGCATGAGGTCGGATACAAATATGGCACTATGGGTTAGGGGCACACAACGTGTTTGTTTGATGGAGGATAGGAGTAAAATAGACTTATGTATATGATTCTTGGGACGATAATATTTGAGTAAAAATATATGATTGGCTAGTGTGTGTTAAAACTGTCATGCATACTTAACACATGAGAGTATAGTAAATGAAAACATGTCGTGTGGGCTCTATGTGAGGGAGGGACTCCGTTGTTGTGTGGTACATGGTACCTCCGTGTGGTATCGGTACCTCTATGTAGTATTAGGTACCTTTGTGTGGTATATGGTACTTCTGTGTGGTATTGGATACCTCTGTGTGGTTTATTGTACTTCTGTGTGGTATATGGTACTTCTGTGTGGTATTGGGTACCTCTGTGTGGTATATGGTACTTTTGTGTGGTATAGGGTACCTGTTTGTGGTAAATGGTACTTTTGTGTGGGACATGGTATATCAGGGTGTCCACGGTTGGTATTAGAAGAAGGGGGTACTTCTAGGTGGTTATAAGAAGGAATTCTTTTGCATGGATTGGAAGACAATCGTGTAGTAGATTTTTGAAGTGCTTTCTTTTTTCACTTTAGAAGTACTATATGTCTTTCTATTTCATATTCTCTAATTGATTGTTGTGTACTAATCCATCATAGATGCAGGAAATGCACTGGAGGCGGGGCTTTGCGGGCCCATCAGCACGAGTAAGGATAACCTTAGAAGAGCCCTTTTTCTAATTGTAAATTGTCATTGTTAGTTGGACTGTATGAACTAGATGTAATATTTGAGACTTGTTGTAATTGCTTTAAGTCTTGTGGATGTTTGTATAGTGGAGGTAAAGCTCCCTCAAAAAAAAAAAAAAATTATTGCCTTTGGTAATAGGCCCGTGTCAGGATCGTGACATGGATTCAAGAGTTAACCTAGATGGATGATGAAATGCATGGCTTAAATATAACATGATGAATGTATCCCATAGATAGGTAAGGTGGCTCTAGGGTTTTTTCCTAAGTGTATGAATGAAATGGATGGTTGTGATGAAATGTCCAAAGATCTAATGGCTTAGATGATTGATAAATGATCTAATTGGATATATGAATTGGTGATGCATGGATGGATGTAATCCTAAGGTAAATCTAGATGATGGATAGGTTGGATGGTCTAGATCTAATATTATTGCATGTATAGGTTGGATTTGAAGGTGGATCTAAGATTTGACCTAACTTTAATGAATGAAATG
Organism: Chimonanthus salicifolius; assembly: GCA_013350335.1. NCBI lineage: Eukaryota > Viridiplantae > Streptophyta > Magnoliopsida > Laurales > Calycanthaceae > Chimonanthus > Chimonanthus salicifolius. The sequence continues at coordinate 75,073,935 of CM023533.1, read as the reverse complement.
GATGGTTAAGATTTAAGATGGAGATTGGATGGTGTGGATATGAAATTGGTATGGAGGAGAGAGGGAATTAGGGTTATGGATTTTGGTCATGGTTAATTGGTATGGACTTGAGTAAAATTTGAACATGATCCATGGAGCTATTGGACTTTGGACTTGGACCTCAACTCATGGACTTTATCTTAGGCACATTTGTCTTGGATTTGAACTTGGTTTGAGAACTTGGGCTTGAGTTGCACATTGGTCTGGCCCAACTGTGTGAAATGCCCATGGACTGCTATGGCCTGGCCCAATGCTGACTTGTGGACCTGAGCTTGGCCCAGTTGAAGTGGATCTTGGCCCATTTGATCTTGAATTTTAGGCTTTGGCACTTGAATTGCATGATTTTCTTCTAGAATTAAATAATTAACTTCACCACTGTGATATCTAAAATGATGATTTAATCTAGACTCTCATAGATGGATCTAGACTAACCAATTTACAAAAAATTCTAAAAGTGGAATGAAATTAATCATAAAAAATCTAGATCTTCACTTTTAAGCTTTAATCGTGTAATTATCCACTAAATTGAGACGATTATCCCAAACTTTCCATTTTTATCTACAAAACTAGAAAATTATATTAAATGCACCAATATACATAAATATGAGAGCTAACTAGTCCAATAATCAGGGTTAAAAATGTAATATTTCAGAGCTCAACAATCACCCTATAGGAGTGTAATGCCAAACCCTACCCACAAACATGGACGCCTTACCAAGTTGACCCGTCACCCAATGGGTATACGGTGTCTAACTCTGCACCCAACCAAAAGCGCCTTACCCGACTAGTACTACCCTCATAGGGTACACAAGTATCTAGCCCTACGCATAAACACGGACGCCTTACCAAGCTGGTCCATTACCCAATGAGTATATGATGCCTATGTGTCAAACAGCCGTGAGAGCACCCTCTAACGCGTAGAGTATGAGGGACTCACTCCTCAATGACAACTCTACGGAGCAAGTCCCTGTAGCTGACACCATTGTTCCAATAGAGTTCCTCCACTCTGTTCATCTCATTGTCACTCCAACCTCTTCTAAGAAGTTGGGTCAACACACTAGTGGATGTCCAAGTGGGGGAAGGTATATATATACATTTCCTTTGTGCCCTTTAAGGACCATCTCGCTACTAGTGTTATGTAAATTCAACATGTCCTTCTAACACATATTTCTCATTTGCAATCCCTAGTTTACCCATCCTCAGTGCATATTAATGAGTGATGTTTAAGGGATCATGTTCACAATTTAATCGGGCATCATATATGCCATAACTGTTGAGACTTGAAATATTACATTTTTACCCCTGATATTTAGGTTAGTCAGCCTTGATTTTTTGTATATAAGATGCATTTAATGGTTTATTTTAGTTTTGTAGTCAAATTCAGGGTTAAACATGAAATCAGCATAAAACAATGGATAATTGTCGGAAGAGATCTTAAAATGAAAGATTTAAAATTTTATAATTAAATCATGCCACTTTTAGGCTTTCAAATGTAATTTGGTTAATCTGGATCAATTTATTAGAGTCTAGATTAATTCAATATTTATATTTTTAAGTGGTTTGATTAATTATTTAATTTTAAAGAAAGTCTGCAAATTAAAGAGGCCAGGAGTTTGAAATCAAGATCCATGGGCCAGAGATCCACTGTAAATGGGCCAAGCTTTGCTCCAAAAGTCAAACACTGGGTCGGGCAAAGCACTCCATGCGCATTTTGATTAACACTGAGAAATTACTTTTTTACCCTTTAATATAAGATTAATTAGTCTTTATTTTGTAAATATAAGATATGTTTAATGTTGTTTTTTAGTTTTGCAGTCTCTTTTGAGAAAATACAAGATACAAGAGTTCAAATGATGAAATTTACAATTTTTGGGTTTAAAATATTATTTTGGAAAATGGATATTTTTTAATAAATATTTTACCACATTTTTAGGTTTATTTGTAAACTAATTAATTTAAATTCATTTATGAGAGTGTGGATTAATTTAGTACTTTTTCTAGAAATTGAATGTAAGTGGTAAATTATTTATTAAAATTCTTGTACATGATAAGCCCATTTACAACCCCTCAAGAGGTCCATGATTGAAGCCCAATAGAAACCAGTGAAAATGCTAATAAGGAAGATTGCATGGAGTTTAAGTTCTCCTATTACAAGAAGGCCAGCCAAACACAAAACTGTTAATTTCCAATCCTACATGAGTGTCTTTGGTTTTGGTATTTGGCCAAGTCTGAACATTGTAGATGGTGGATATGATGTCACTACATCAAGAGAACAAAGGAAAGGAAACACAAAGCAGGAATCAACTAGAGGAAACTTTGGGTTTCTTGGTCGGTTGGACTGCAAATAGAACAAGCAGAGGAGAGAAATGGCCTACCCTCCATAAGCCTTACCCAAGATCGGTCACAGCTGACCCATGTACCCATTCCACCTCCTTTCCATTTTACTTTCTTCCTATCTTAGACAAAATCAAGCAACCTCCAGTGTTGAAAAATACAGAGTGTTACTGGGACTGAAAATCATAGCATGTTTTGGTTGTTTTGACATGAAATTGGGAATGAAAAGAGAAAATGAAAACAGTAAAACTGCTATGTGAAAAAGAAATAAAAAAAGAAAACGATCATCGTGCAACCATTGCAAACAGCCACATGTGTTAGCATTGATAGTGGGAAACACATCCAGCAACTATTGTAAATCAGATTAAAAGGAAGAGAAAGGCCTGGCTAATCTTCATTGAGAAATGTAGTGATCTTAGCAGCACTTGTTTGTAAACATAGAGCTGCTCTTGCTCAAGATGGGATCGATGAGAGCAATGAAAAAAATAAAGGAAGAAATCTACCTGATTTTTTATAGCAGTGCACCATAAGATTGCAATTCAATCTTGAAATGAAATCCCAAGAAAGGAGGTGATGTGCTGATTTGGCTGAGAAAAAAAAGCCAGAGAAAGGTAGGAAGAAGGATATAGAAAGAAGAATACAAAAGATCTGCTTGAACCGTGTGTGCAAGAAAAGAAAGAAGATGATGTGGGTTGGTGTGACAATGGAAGAAAATCTTACAGCCAGCAATCAAATCAAAGGGCCCACATGGCATTGGCTGGCTGACAGTCTACAAAACACAGAGAAAATCAAGGTGATAGTTGGGTGGTTGACATTAGAATGGAATGAAATTTTCAAGAAGAGTATCGGCGGTGACCCATTACTATATCTATTTCTCTATTTTTTTTTCTTATAAATAGAGCATGGACTCCATTGAAAAAGTGAACCGAGCAAGGCATTGAAGGGACTAAAATTTGGATGGCTAAAGGACAAAGAAAAATAGTTGATTTCTTGTAAGTCATTTATTTTATTTTTGTAAGTTCCCAAGAGTTGTATTTTCTTATATTCTAATTTTTAAATGAAATTCATGGTAGCTTTATTAGATGTATGGCTTTCCAATTATTTGATATGCTATGATGATGATTTTAATTTTATTTTAATTCTTCTTATTAATGTTATGAAAGAAGTTATTTTAATAATTTTTCAAGGAACAGTAGAACCAATGTTAGGATCGGTGGGACTCGACTTTTTCAATCTAAGGTTCTTTTTAAGAGCAGTTTATTTTAGATTTGGAAAACGCAAGTGTAAATCCAGTTCAAGCCTAAGGCTTGAATTGAAATTTTTTTATTTAATGGACATCGTAATTTTTCTAATTAGAATTTTAATAAATGCTAAACTTGAATTTATATTTAATAATTTTGGAGGATTCATAGTATAGGCCATGATTTTATTTTTAAATGGGATAACATGCCGCCTTAGATACTTGTCTCAATTTCATTGTAAACTATGTAAATAATTCATTATTATTGTTTTTATTTTATTCTTTTATTTATTCATAAAAATCCTTGAAATGATGAAACTATGTTAGAAATATTTTACTTGTTTCCTAACTTTGCTTTTTAAATTAGATTGAGGTTATTTAAATTCACTCCACCATTTTAATCATTTTTAAAATCAATGGTTTGTATGATAAAATTAGATCTCATATTTTGTTAAATTCCAAAGTTAGATAATTAATTAAATATTGGATATCTAAATCTAGAATTTTGCTAAGTTAAGATTATAACTCCATGTTTTAGAAAATTTATCATGCTTAAATCCCAAAATTTTATTTTCTTAAATCATGTTAATTTAATGGTACCATTTTTATTTCTATATATATATTTTGTTGATTTCCCTTGGGTACGACCTCACACTCATTCATTACAATATTAACTGGTTCGTACGCTTGCGAGTTAAATTTAAAACATAACACATTTCTCAACATGGGCCAGGCCAAAGTGAATCAAAGTCCAGCAAGCCCAAGTCCATGCTCCAATCAAAGTCCAAGTTCAATCCAAGATGCAAAGCTCCAAGTTCAAATTCAAATTCACAAACTCTAAGCCCAAATCCATCCTAAGTCCAAGCCCAAAAAGCCCATATCCAAAACCCATCCTACCCATGCAATCTTAACTATTCAATTTTCAATCGCTGATCCACACCAACCATTAACCCATCATGTAATCCAAACCATTCATTTCATACATCTCATTCATACTGTTCATTTCATATCATAAAATATAGGAAAACCCAATTCTCCCATTCAATCCAACACATCCATTCATCATGATTAGATCTAGGTTATTCAATTCAACCATCATATAGATTAACCTTAGGATTATGATCATCCATGCATTACATATTCATCCATTCATTTAGATCACTCATCATACATTAAAGCCATTAGATCGAGGCCAATCAATCACAACCATTCATGCATAAACCCTAAATCTCATACACAAACCCTTCATTTTAGCACCTCATGCGCATATCACATTGCATCACACGACACACACACACTCCATGCGGATAACACACAATGGAAAATCCCTATTCTTTCTCTCCAATCCCTCCATCTCACATAGATCCTATTTTGTCTCCCAATCCAATCCAAATATAGGCATACATGATTTTAGCACTAAAAATACTCCATGAACTTAGACAAAATCCCATCGAAATACACTCCTAGGTCTCTAAATCACCTCACAATCCAAATCATCAACACCTCACACGATTTTCACAAATCCAGAACCACCCCATTCGAATTTCACATTTAGTCAACTCTCCACATCACATCTCATCATCTCATCTATCCATCCATCCTAACATTTAATCCTATCCATTCATACTGTGCATTGTACAAGCCAAAACCCTAAACCACATAGCCAAATTCGACCATAGCCAAATCCGAACCCAATTTTCTCTCCAATTCCTATCTTCTCTCCATTTTTACTTTGCACACCAATCCACCATACCCCAAATTCATGTACACCATAGTGCAACCCTAAGTTTCAATCTCTAATCCCAACCACCCGTATTCCATTAGATTTAATGCCATCATTTCATCCATTGAATTAAACTTAGATTTAATCTCCACCGTCCATCCATTTCTTGAGCCTATAAATACCCCATTCGACCATGGTAAAAATTGAATTAGACCTGGAGCTCAAGAAGACCTGAGATTGGAGAACACACCCTGAATAACAAAAGACACAGATCTTCATGCGAATTTCACAAGTGAGCTATCATTGTAAATTTGATTTTTAGTTGTCTTTTTAATTGTTTTTCCATATCTTGTATCTAATTCTTTGAGGAAATAAATAAGACATTTTAGAACCCTGAGAAGTCTGATTGTTCAGATTTCTTTCTATGCATCCTTTTTTATTTTAAATTCATATTATTTACTTGATTAAAGGATTTGCATAAATTGATTTTTGAATTCTGTGCGTTGAATTTCAGATCTAGATTTCTTATTTATTTATTTATTTTGGGCGATGAGAGAATAATTCCATAACCACCTTTAAATTATGCATTTTTATATTTTGTCATTTAATTTATTGCAAATTTATTTCCTGTCTTTAGTTATGTTAAATATTTTGTTTGTATGTTGTATTTTAATAATTTAAATTCTTTTAAATTCTTTAATTTGTTTGCCACGTGTTTTAATATTCTTGTATTTTATTTCATGTATTCAAACCACTCCTTCAAGATATGTTAACTAGTTTGATATTTAATTTAATTAAACTTTAATTTTGCTTTCTTGAACTTAGGTGTGAGATTATCCATAAATTCTACATTAATCCATTATCTTAATCATGTTCAATTAATGTTCAAACTTTTGGATTTGAATCTTAAATTAGAGATTTTATTAACTTAAAATTAAATTTATGAAAGTAGGAGTAATTTTTATGGTTTGATTTATTTTAAATCTCTATTTTCTAGAAAACATAATAATTCAAGCACTAGATTCCAAACATATATACTTTGGTACATATATTTACTTGTTCTCTGTGGGATCGACTTCGCACTCATAACGTTGTACTATAAATGTTTCGTGCGCTCCCGATATTATAAATGTAAAATTTACACATCAACATTAACCATGTGGTGTTCATGCAGCCACATCGATAGCAAGCAGAACACATTCCTTAAACTTTCATACATTTAATTACTCTATGTCATTGGGTTGTCATAGGGATGGGAATGACACACCAACCTGGGGATATACACTTTTGGGCTTATACACACATATCACATATTTCTTGCAATTATTCTAGCCCATCCGATGATGGCTTTTCATCACCGATTCCACTACTCTCTTCTCCCATGGTCCAACACCAAATCTTTCCATCATTAACTTTGTAGAATTATATAAACGTCTCCAATAATTGTCACAAATTAATTATTTCGTCATAAACAAGGTCATAAACACATAATAGGGAATTCATAACAAATTATGCATTTATATGGCATAACAATCCAATATATTATGCATTAAAGTTCACCAATAACTCAACACATTCCCTAAATTATCATATGAGCATACAAATATTCATATGATGTGTGTAGCGATCCTCACCTTAAGAGTCACGAAGTTCCGAGTTGATCTTCGGGTCGTACCGCGACATGTTCGGAATTCGAAGGCTCTAATCATACTAGAAGAGCGTAAATACCATTATTAGTTCGTGGATTAGGCCTAAACAAAGTTAAGAAGGAAAACCCCAAAATCTAGACCCAAGATTTACCCCTAATCTAGATTGATCCCTTCAATCTAAGGGAAAATCCTCAATCTTCTCTCATGAATCATCTTAAAATCAACACCATACCCTCTTTTCCAAATATATATACCTCCCAAAGTGTTCCTAATCCCTTTCTACCAATAGCCATGTCCATCCAAAGTCTTACTTTAGAAATCCTCAATTATTTTCCATGGATTCCTCTTCAAACAAGGCATATTGGCCATTAAAACTCCTTTCTCTTTAAATCCCATCAAAATCTCATTAAATAAGAAGAAAGGGAGCGAGAAGGTTCAATACTCTTACCTTTGGAGAAGAAGGAACGTGCAACAAGAGCTCCAAGCGCGGGGAGTCTGAATCCAATAGTTGTTACATGTGAAAATAGATGGACAGAGTGAAGGAGGAGGCTAGAGTTTGCTGGTAGGGGAAAGGGGTTGGCTGTTGTGAGAAGAAGAAGGTTAAAGTGACCTAAAAATAGGAAACCCGAACTTACTCAGTCGCAACCCATCGTGGTCCACGATGCCATCGTACAAGGACCAAACTGTTAAGCTTGGACTGCTCTCAGTGCGGCCCCATCGCCCATGGCGATCCTTCGTGAATGATAGCAGGGTAAAGTCTAATTTTTCCAATTTAACTTTAACACGTGTGCTTAGGTGAGACCTACATGGGACCCTCAGATACTACTCACATGTGCAACCCCTATTATGACGTCATATATTGATAATTCTAAGGGTCGGGCCATTATAGGAGATCTAATTCTTCAATCCAATCCAATTAGGTCGGTTCGTCTTCAATCGAGTTCGCGTCGGGTTTGTCGAGTTCAATGTCCGCATCAACCTTGCATGCCCATTTAGGGGCGCAACTTGAACGAGTCAGGTTGGATTGGAAGTCAATTTGGACTAGGGCCTAGATTGAAAATATAGGGCATGTGCTTAGATGAAACCAATGTGGGCCTAGATTATTGAAGTTAGACTAGGGCCCTAAAAGTAAATAACGGCACATATGGATTTTAAATTTTGGGCCTTTACTCAATTTAGAATATTACGTACAAATTGTTTATAAGACTTATCATCTAAATCAGAATTTTTTACGCATCAAACAAATCATCATTATACCTACTAATTCTATTATATCTAACATACAAATTAAGTTCTGAAGCTATTATTTTAATTCCAATCAATTCATTTGTCATGCCCCGACTCGGATTGGGGCCCGGGACGCGACCAATTTTTTTTTTGTTTTACATAACTATTCTTAAATTTCATTTTAACTTTAACTCACATTTTAACAAAAGGTTCATGACTACTAATCGGACTCAACCAAAGTATATAGACCTACAAACGAGTCAGCGAAAGCCCATAGACAAGGTCCAACACACTTCATAACAGGGAACACAAACATATACCATATGTTCCTAAATTCAACAGAGAATATGTATTGAAATAACACCACAAATAATATACCAATTTATTACACTAGAGTAGCAAGCAGAATCATAGTGGTTTGTACATGCTTAGAGTCCTCATGCCACAGGAGGCATGTTTACTTATTACATATTATGTGATACCCACCCCCCCAAACCTGATGTGGGAAAAAGTGAAAAGTCCCACATCGGTTGGGAGGATTGAGATTGAAAGGGTTTTAAGTGGCCACCCCATGAACTCAAGTGAGACGCGTTTTGGCCTGGGCCTACACGGACCGAGCCCAAAAACAAAACTGTACAGGTTTGAGCTGTGTACAAGGCCCAAAGCAGACAATATCACACTGAGTCATGCCCTAAGCCCTGTGTTCAGGTCGGGTCGTTATAAATATGGTATCAGAGCCGAGGTTCTACACTCGGACTGTGTGGGCTTTCCTCCTTCCCTGCAGTTGTCGAGCTAGACCGGGTCGAGTCGGGGACAACTCGAGGCTTTAGGGAGGGTGATTGTGATACCCACCCCCCCAACCTGATGTGGGAAAAAGTGAAAAGTCCCACATCGGTTGGGAGGATTGAGATTGAAGGGATTTTAAGTGGCCACCCCATGAACTCAAGTGAGACGCGTTTTGGGTTGGACCGTGTGGGCCCGGGCCCAAAAACAAAATCGTGCGGGTTTGAGCTGTGTGCGAGGCCTAAAGCAGACAATATCACACTGCGTCATGCCCTAAGCCCTGTGTTCGGGTCGGGTCGTTACATATTAATATCATAACATCTAAGTTTATTTCCCTTCCACGGGAAAATATATAATAAAATCCAGTTTCCCATCCCTAACATAGCACTGCGGGTTCTTTCGCTACCTGCTCAGTTACAATCCCTACATTGTAAAGGACGTGACCAACAACCAAGTGAAGAAAGCTCATCATAGATATATTCAATTCCATGTTATGCAATAAATCAAATGTAAGACATAGAATTTACCAAGCAGGGTCCATCTTAGCAATGAACCATTCATTACCAGAGAACACTGCCTACCAATCACGTGTATTTACATACTAGGGTTTATCACTAAGTTATACCCTATCAATCATACCGGGATTTAACACAAAGTCACATCCCATTACACGGACGGGAATCACTAACTCATTTTCCCATTGTCTATACGAGGATCTTCACTAAGTCATATCCCATATTTGAGTTCCTAACCTGAACCTCACCGAGGGTCCTCACTAATCCTCGGAAACATTAAATCTTGACATGGAAGTAATGCCGCAACTTGCAAGTGCATACGATCGTTATGATCACAACCCTATGGCTTATACGACCTATACCACATATGAAGGTAGTTCTTAATTCATCAAGGTAACCAAATATTCACATTAATAGGGTCAGCTCACCCCGGAGCCTATTATCACATCAACTCCAGTGCCCTTCCCACAAAGGGTCTTATCCTAGAGTGTGCCATACCATTGTACCATTCCTGCACCAAGCATTAGTACAAAAATCCACATATATAACAAATTCTGAATTGACTACTAACGCCTTGCGGCTTTGTCCAATTTATTGACCAAATAACCTTTAGAAGCTTCCATGGGTCCATACTGTGTTATAGACTATTAGGCCTAGACTCCATGACACCTTTTTATGCTTACGGTCTAATAAGTAGAACATTGTACGTCCCTTACATGTAAACGATGCCAAGTCTCGTTTTCTGGTCCCATTTAGTCTTTTCCATCTATTAATGACAATGGGTCCCATTTCGTCTTAGGGTTAATGGTTTATATGACAATTCCAAAAACAGTAATTACATTGAGTCTCCTAACCTTGATCTAGTTGGGTTTTAGCGAGAAATCTATGGAAATGGAGAGATGCGTAAATTTGTGTTTTAAGAGGAAATATACGTAAAATGTCCAAATTCCCAATGTACATTTTCCTTGGGAAAATCAGGTAATGGTTGTGAGTCCGTCTAAGCTCTTTCTACTCAGTTTTAAGGTATATCAGTGGGGTTAGCTGTCAGCCATCTAAAACACCCAATAAATAGAAGATGAGAAGTACTCAGTGCCCAGTCTCGTATTTCTCTTGTGCCTGGAGAGTATTGAGTTTGTGCCCAGTGGGTACAATTTAGGAAATGTAAATAAAGTACTCAGTGCCCCACTTCAAGACCACCAGGTGACCAAGTGCCACCTCGAATGGAATCACCGAGCGACCAAGCACTGCTACTGATGATAGTGTTCCCTAGAAAATGCAATACAAAAATATAAATAATCATTGCCCTACACCAAGGCCAACGAGTGACTAAGCGCCACCTCAGATGGCATTATCGAACGACTAAGCGGCACTACTGATGATAGTTTGGTCCAGAAGGTACATTGCAGAAAGTAACACACAATACACATAAAGTCGGCTAGGGCTAATATATTTTCCCTTCTTTTAATTTTATCAAATTCTCATTATTTTTACAACAAATTCTAAAATTACTTATGTGTCCTTCAGAACCACCTGGGTTACATTCGGAACCACTCTAGTATCTTCAAAACTTTTGAAGACTTAGCCTCGGAACCTCTCAGTTCTAGCTCAGAACCTAGTCTCAGAACTTCATAAGGGATCTCGAAACTTCCGGAAGCTCTAACATGAAGCACCCAGGTTCTGCTTCGAAACCTAAGTTTGGAACATGATTTAGTGACCTGGAACTTCTGAGAGTTCAGTCTTGGAACACCTAGGTTCTACTTCGGACCCTTGTTTGGTGATTTCGAAATCTGCTCTAAACTTTTGAGAGTTCAATCTCGGAACTTCTGAGAGTTCAGTCTCAAAACTTCCCAGGGTTTAGGCTTGAAACAAAGAAGGCATGCCTCGGAACCTGGCCTCAGAACCAACTACAGTTACCTCGGGACCTGCCAGTCAAGTTCCGAAGCTTGCCTTCTTTAGTTGGACAACAACTGCAGAAACTAAACAAAACGGCCCAACTCCTTTGAGTTGCAGGTCCCATTAGTGAGGTGTTTCCTTAGGGTTCACAAATCTATTTGGTCCAATGTGAAGTACCCAAAGTCTACTATACTTAGAAAAATAATATTTTTATTTCCTTAAAGAAATGAGGTTGATTTTAAGTGATAACTAGAAAGTGGTTTAAAGCCTTTTTTACCCTTCTGATTTTAAAACTCCACTTTTACAGTCCCAAAACTGCCCATTTTAACTCTAATCCTTGCTAAAGCCTATAGAAACAAGTAATAAACATATTTTATACCTTCTAGTAGCAGTCCCCACTAAGTATTAAGCTCCGTTTAGGAAATCCACAAAAACCCAACTATTACTTTTGTTGTAACAGACGAGAGTGGAAGAAGAGACAGGAAGGAAGAGAAGAGGAGGATAGACTCTTTTCTTCCTCTCTGCCTCTACTTTTAATGACTGCAGTGAAGGCCTGTAATGACCTTCCCGCTCTCCACATTACCCTACAGCTACTATGTAGCCTTGTTCTTTGCGTTTTAAAATAAAATTTAATTAAAACCTTATAAAAGGTATAGCCTTAGATAATATTTTAAGCCCTTTAAAAACTCAACCTCTTTGGAGAGATTCGACTCCGCAGACATGTAGAGTAAATTTGTCTCTTGAAAACATTCTATAGGTCGAAGAAGTTTTGGGGTCAAAGGCCATTCGATCCGTTCAAAGATATGTGTTTAAGTGTGCACACTAATCAACGGTCCACAACATCAGTGTTAGTTGGAGGCCTTGTAACTCTCTTTAAAACTTCCAAAAACATGGAATGATCCATTCAAACACCGATTGAGCAAGGAACGTCTTTCTGTAAATTTATGACTTCCTTAAATACTCTAAAATTTAAAGTTTTACAAATATGGATCCCCCTAATGATTAAGGTGGCCATACTTCTACAAGTCAAAATAACAAACCGAAAAATCCGTTAGACTCCAAATTTAAAGGACTTCCAACGGGAGGTTTTCTAAATAGAAATAACTTTAGGGTCACATTTGCCTAAAGTTCACATATTCCTCGTTTCGTCATTCCAACTTTAACGAGTTGGATCAATAGGCTCACGTACTTGGATCTTTCCAAACTTAGACTTTTCAGAAAGTTCACTATGTAATCTTCATAATTAACGGATTACTAATCGCAAACTAACACTGTAATTATCACGTAATTAATCTTTAATTAATTAAAATTAATCATAATTAATCCCTAATTAGGATTGGGTATTACATCCCATCCCCTTAAAAAAATTTCGTCCTGAAATTTTAAGAAAGCTTGTACCTTTAATTGGCGAAAAGACTTGGATATAGCTTCCGCATTGTTGACTCTGGCTCTCAGGTTACATGTTGCACTCCACAATGCTGCCATAGCACTTGGACTAAGGGTATAGTCTTCCTTCAATGCACTTGAGTTCTGGTTCCTTGGATCTCTATGGGTATTTCTTCAAAAGTTAGTCTTCAGAGTTTTCCATGTCTTCCATATTTAGCACATGAGATGGATCTAGTTCATATTTTCTGACCATGGATATATGAAATGTGTTATGTACCTTCTCTATACTTGAAGGTAGCGCCAATTGATAGGCTACTTCTCCGATTTTCTTCAGAACTTCAAAGGGTCCAACATATCGAGATGATAATTTCCTTTTGTGACCAAACCTTTGTATACCATGGTGCAGTGCAACATGCAAAAATACAAAATCTCCGACCTCAAATTCCAAAGGTCGTCGGCTCTGATTGCCAAAACTTTTCTATCGACTTTGTGCGGCTTTGAGATGTTTCCCTATTATTTCAACTTGTTCGGACGTTTCACGCACCATGTCTGGTCCTAGCAATGCTTTATCTCCAACTTCTGCCCAACACAAAGGCGATCTACAAGGTCTACCGTACAAAGTTTCATACTATGCCATTTGTATACTGGTGTTATAATTGTTGTTGTTTACAAATTCAACCAAGGCCAAGTGATTTTCCCACTTTCCTTGCATGTCTATGACGCAAGCTCTTAGCATATCCTCTAACGTTTGGATGGTTCTTTCTGATTGACCATCTGTCTGAGGGTGAAATGCGATACTAAAACATAATTTTGTGCCCATTTCTTTCTGTAGTCCCTCCCAGAATCCAGAAACAAACCTCATATCCCTGTCTGACATTGTTGAGCACTGAAAATGACTCTTTTACCCCTGTTATTTGGACTAGTTAGCCTTTTATTTGTGTATATTAGATATGTTTAATATGGAATCACAAGAAATTGAGCTAAATATGGAAGGAAACACAGAAAGTGAGCCATAATTGCTATTTTTGGAAAGTGTGTGTAATTTACCATTCATTTTGGAATTTATTGTAAAAATTGTTTTAATTCAAGTCCATATATGAGAGTTTGGATTAGGGTAATTAATTTTTGGAGTTGTATTGAAAAGTGGTAAATTTACAATACTACAAAAATGGGCCCACTAATCCAAGTTGAAGCCTAAAGCTTGCAATTGAAGTCTATGAGCCTAAGTCCACAAGTATTCCAGGATACATAAAAGTCCAAGTATGAGATCAAATTCCAAAATCCCAAGATAAGGAGGACACTTGTAAAATTTGTGTGAAGCCTTGTGGATGAAGAAAAGGAGAAAAAATGGGATTTGGATTGAACAGAGAGAAAATTTTGGATGATAAGTTTTGAGACAACTTTGGTATTTTGACCATAACTTTCCACTCTGATATCCAATGCGTTGGAAAGAAGACTTCAAGGGCTACAACTTTGAAGTTTATAAAGTTTTTTTATTTAAACGTTTACTTGGTCAAAATTGAGCTGCAAGATGGTACATATGTAGAAAAATGGGATTTGCACTTCACTTTCCAAACTAATCCAAAATACCTAAAATCATGGAGTCTTATCTGCAAAATTCGCCATAGGATTGGAAGAGAAAGTAAATTTTGAATTTGGATAATTAAAGGAGAGAAAATCATGGAGGAGAGAGACTTTCGGAGAGAGGAATTTGGAGAAAGTTTTGGAGAGAGAATTATGGTGGAATTCTCTCCAAGCCTTGCCTAATCTAGTCTCTTTTGAACACTATAAATAAAGGTGTCAAGGCACAATAAAAATCGAATTTGACCATGAGCTCAAGAGGGCCAAAGGCTGGAGAGAAAAGGCAAGAAGACAGAAGCCCCACGTGGATTTTACAAGGGAGAGTTGTAATTTTCCTTTTTATTTTTTGTATTTAATTTTATGTATGCCTGTACTAAATTCCTCCTTGAAATAAATACAAGACGTTCCTTTAAAACCCTTAAACATCCATTTTTCAAGTATCTTTTATGATTGTTTATATTTGATTTTAAAGTTCGTATTCTTTATTTAATTAATTGGATGCGAAATAGTTAGAACTTAAGTTGTAAGTGTTGAATTTAAGTTACTAAAGACCGATTGTTAAATTAAAGTCTATTAATTCTTAACTTTGATGATGGACATGAATTGATATTTGAACTTTTATGCGAATTTCAGACCTAGGTTTTATATTTGTTAATATTTTTTGGGTGATGAGCGGCCTATTCCAATAACCAACCTTTAAATTATACATTTATTTATTCTGTCATTTACATTATTTGTCAATTTATTTCCTGTCTTTAGTTACATTAGTTAACTTCTATGTTTGTTGTATAAAAATTGTTCAATATATGTTTTTATTGTGAATCTTGTATGTTTATTCTTTAATTCTTTAATTCATTGTATCCAAACTCACTCTCTCTCAAATTTAACTAAGGCTAGAGATATGATATTTTGGTCTTAAAACATATAATTTTAAATTAAGATGAGACTACCATTATTCTTATTTCACCAATTTAATAAAAAGAAGATGGATTTGATTCTCGACTTGTTAAATTCACAAGTTAGATAATAGTGGTGTTAACTTTGACTTTCTAAGATTTAAATTAAAATTGTAATTCCATGTATTAGATTTCTTAAGATTACATCTTTCTAAAGGTACCAATTTAATTTTAAGCATATATTTTGTGAGTTCCTTTGGGTTCGAACTCGCACTCATAACGCTATACTATAAATGGTTCGTGCACTTGCGAGATTTATAAATGTAAAATTTGTACATCAACAGACATGATAGATACATGTACTCCATGTAATCTGACTATCACATTTGAGGTATAATTTGCTTAGTGTAGTGAGGGAATCCGTTTTCTTGATGGGCAGAAAATGGGCTTAGTCAATCAATCAATATTTACCCATGTTGAGTCATTTTTCTTGGTGGACTTGGAAATCCTATTACAAAATCCATAGTTATATGCTCCACTTCTATTTAGTTATAGGAAAATGTTGCATTTTTCCACCAGGTCTTTGATGTTCGGCCTTGACTTGTTGGCAAGTCAAACACTTAGACACAAAATCTGTCACTTCCCACTTCATACCTTTCCACCAAAATTGTCGACGTAGATCATGGTACATTTTGGTGCCACCAGGATGCACTGCAAATTTAGAATAATGAAAGTGACTAAGCATTTTTCCCTGCATTTCTCAGATTCGGGTGCATACAATCTGTCCATGAAAGTCAAACCTCCGTCGGTTCTGACTTCCAATTCTACTCCATTGGCTAATTGGGCTAATGCTTATTTTATTTCTGGGTCAATTTTTTTCCTTTCCAATACTATTTCGACTATCTCAAGTTGCACTACTAGATCCTGAATTCATGTTGACCCTTCATTTTCAACCAAATCCAAGTCAGAGTCAGACAAGTTTCCAACATTTTCTATTGCTGTGACGCCACGCCTGCTATATCTCTACGAAATTTCCTGCTTAGTACGTCTGCTACCACAATGGCTTTTCCAGGATGGTAGGAGAGTTCAAAGTCATAGTCTCCTAGATACTCCATCCATTTTCGTTGTCTCATGCTCAAGTCTTTTTGAGTGAACAAATATTTGAGATTGTGGTGGTTAGAAAAGACTGTGAACCGTTCGCCATACAAGTAATACCGCCATAATTTCAATGAGAATACCACAATTGTCAATTCCAGGTCATGAGTTGGATAGTTTTGTTCATGGCCTTTTAGTTGCTAGAGCCGTAGGCAACAACTCTTCTTGCATCAAGATACATCCCAATCCAAGCTTGGAGGCATCACAATATACTTCATAACCATTGTTGTGCAATAAAAGGTTTTACATTTATTTACTCTCAAGTGCACGAACCATTAAATAATATAATGATTGAGTGCGAGGTCGAAGCCAAGAGAATTACAGAAAATATATCTTGAGCATTTACAAACCATTTATTTAAATTAAAATTCTAACTTGAAAATTGTATTGGTGAATTGAATAGAAAATCAAAGATAACTTAGATCTAACTTAGATTTAATTAAGAATTAGTTAATTTAATTCCAATTCCAATTTATTTATTCAGATCTAGAGTTTGAGAAAAATAATAAATCAAAGAATCAAAGAATTTAAAGAATTAAAGAATTAAAAATAAAGAATCAAACAAATAAAATAAAGTACATATAATACATTGGAATTGGATCTAAGAAAATATCACAATAACATTGTGTTTCCAATTTTTATTTATAAAAATGAAGCCTAGACATGGAGCTCACGTAAACTAATCATATTTGCATTCATGTTATTCACAAGGATTTCAAAAATTAAATCCATGGTGTTCATTAAAATGCATATCACAAAATAGACCTTAGACTTGAATGAAGAAGATATCACCTTCTTTCAGCACTAAATTTTCATTGCACTCTTACGGATAAGAGCCTTAGAAACTAAACAGGGGTTCACCCAAGCTAAATTTTCATTGCATCTAATCTTGTAATCAACACAGTAACTTCGACCATATAATTAATTATGAAGATAACAATAAATTCGATGTAGTATAACACAAGCATAGATTAATTGGAAATAATCTAACTATTTCACTACACTTCAGTTTTAATCATAAAACGTGGAATATGAATTACAATACATCGGATTTGAATCAAAGAAATACAAGAAAACAATGAAACTTGAAATTAGATTCAAACCTAGAGACACTAGGTCTCACTCGAATTTTCCATAGTTTTTATTCTCTTTCTCTTCTTCTCTTCCTCTTGTCCACGCCAAGCCTTGAAAATTCTAAGTCCCAATTCGAAATTTCTAGGTTACCCTAGTGCTCATATTTATTGGCTTTGGGAAATGATGGATGGCTGGGATTTAATCAAGGTTTAGATGATGAATGAAAGGCTATGATTAAATCATCTTAAATGAGAATGTCTAGGATTAAAATGAGATGGCTAGAGTTTACACAAGGGTTGGTTGGCTATGGTGGCTTGGAGAATGGGGGCTGACTTGGTGACCAAGAAGGACATTCGAATGGATTGGATTTGGTAGCGTGGTTGTCGAATTTTTCTTGGATTTTTAGGGTTTTATGTTATTTAAATTCATGAATGAATGGGTGGTTGAGATTAGAGGATTTTCTAAATGGGTGGTTGGATAAGAGGTGTGTGTCTAGGGTTTAGATTAAGGTGGCAACTTCGAATGAATCTAGGATGAGATTTGTAAAAATCGTGTGAGGTGTGTGGATAGGTGATGAGGTGTCAAAATTAAGTGGGAGATCTAGGGTAATTGGGATGCAAGTTGGATTAAATCTAGGATTTTTCGAGTGGATATGATGGAGGCTTTAAATGAATGGTTGAGATCAAAAGATGGTTTGGATGGATGGTTAGATGGATTATGGATATGTTAAGATTTTGTCTGAAGGGTTGAGATTTAAAGGTTGACCTAGATGAAAGTTTAGATGAATGGTCTAGGGTTTATATAACGTAGTCGAATGGATGTGTATGGAGTAAAATTCAAATGGAGGCTCTAAGGTTTATCTATGTTGTATGCATGAAATGAAAGGCTTGGACTGAAAGATGATGAAATGAATGGTTAGATATCATGTAGAGGGGGGCGTGTGAAGGGATTAAGGTTTAGGTAAAATTCGAATGGGGTGTTTGGATCTCAGGCCTTGAACAGTTGGGCTTCCATTTGGATTTTGTGCACATGGACTTGAATTCTCTTGCTTGTTGGGTTGTGACTTATACACTGGCCTAACCCATTTATGAAATGTGCATGGATCATTCAGCCTGGCCCAATGTATGGCGTGGAGCTTAGTGTAATGGACTTGACTTCTAGCTCATGGTCCTTTGGCCCACACACTTCAAATTTCGGACTCTTGATCTTCAATGGCCTCTTGATTTTCAGCTTTTTTTCTCCAAAATTTAAAATAATTAATTTACCACTTAAATCTAAAATTATTGAAATAATCCAGACTCTCATAATTGGTTCCATACTTATTCAATTTACAATTGAATTCTTAGAGTGGCCAGAAATTAATTAATAAAAATTCTATGTCTTCCATTTTAACAAAGAACTTTGCAATTATTCCCAGTCTTTGACTGATTTTCTGAATTTTTCATTTTTATCTACAAGACTAGCAAACACTATTAAATGTACCTAATATATACACACATGAGAGCTATATGGTCCAATAATCAGGGGTAAAATAGTCATTTTTCACTGCTCAACAACCATTTCATTTTTCAAGTCCTATCATCACTAGAGAGGTGGTCAATTTCTCTTTTAAATCTTGAAATGCTTTTGCACAAGCTTCATTCCACTCTAGTTTAACATCTTTCTGAGTCAAACGGTTCATTGGTACAGAAATTTGGGAAAAGTTCCAGATAAATTTCCAATAATATCCTGCTAATCCCAGGAAACTTTGGATTTTGAATACATTCTTAGGCCTTTTCCAATTCTTTACAGCCTCTACTTTCATTGGATCGACTGACATTCCTTCTGCTGATACCACATGCCAAAGAAATTGGACTTGAGTCAACCAAAACTTGCCCTTACTGAGTTTGGCACACAGTTGATGACCTCTCAATGTCTGCAAAACAATTTGTAAATGATTCTCGTGTTCTTCCCTCGAAGATGAATATATCAGAATATCGTCAATAAAGACGATCACAAACTCTTTAAGATATGGTCGAAATATCTTATTCATCAAATCCACGAAACTGGCTGGTGCATTTGTCAAACCAAACGGCCTGACAAGAAACTCGTAAAATTCATACTGCTCCCAAAAAGAAGTTTTAGGAACATCTTCTTCTCTTACTCTAAGTTGATGATATCCCAACCTCAAGTCATTTTTCGAGAAACACCTTGATCCTCTCAAAAAATTAAATAAATTATCTATTCTAGACAATGGATATTTATTCTTTATAGTTACCTGATTCAATGGTCTGTATCTATGCACATCCTTAGAGTCCCATCTTTCTTTTTTCACAAAGAGAGCTAGTACACCCCAAGACAAACTGCTTAGGTGTATAAAATCAAGTTTAAGAAGCTCATTTATTTGTTTAGATAAGTCCCTTTGTTCTGCCCAATGCCGTCCTGTAGTGTGCCATGGATATCGGAGATATTCCAGGCTGTAGATCAATCACAAAGTCTATCTCTTGGCGTAGTGGTAACCCACTAAAGCTGATCAGGGAATACACACCACCCTAGGTAAATTTGACTCTGCTCTTTTTACATCCTCCCCTTCCATACTAGCTACCACATTATCAGGATACACCCTCCGACTGAAAATCTTTACTCTCAAACTATCATAAGGCACCAATTTCTCCACAAGCCGTATCTTGGTTTGAGAAATTCCATAAATTTTCCTCTGAGGACAATCTATTAAGATTTGATACACAATAAACCAATCCATGCCTAGAATGATATCAAAGTTTGTCATCTCTAGTACTAGAAAGTTGTATGACAGATCCAGGTCACCGATTCTCAGAATGCATGACATGCATTGTTGATTCACCTACACTTTCCTTTATAACGGTGAAACTACCGTTAGAGGTTTATTTGTAGCTACTGTCGGTGGCTCCAATTTGTTACAACACGTCTTAAAAATGAAGGAATGTGAAGCACCGGTATCAAATATCATATAACTAAAAGGAGGTATGGTACCATCCATTACTGCTTTATCCATTGGCACTTCCCTCTGAGTTCCAATAGTGTAGACTCTCCCTTGAGTTATCTGAGGACGTTCATGTCCTCTTATTTGACCAGTCCTTTGTGGAACTCTCCCGGATGCCACTGAGCCTCTAAAGGGTTGCGGAGTAGACTGCACCTGAGACTGTGCTCGTCTTACATTCTATGAGGGTCCAGTGACGTTAATTCTATTGCTAGGATAGGGGCAGTCTTTGATGAAATGTCCCAACTGCTTACAATTATAACGCACCTTGTTGTCTGGCTGTGGGTCCCTATTTTGCTGGCATTTCCTTACCATGTAACCTGGTTGGTTACATGTATTGCATACCACTTTCCTGGAACCTGCATTGCTCGTATGTCCCACAGATGACTGAATTTTCCTGAAAAATGAACCCTTGTTAAACTTTCTCTTTTTATTAGGCTAGGATGGTTTCTAAACATCTCCTTATTGAGTTCGGTCCATATTTCTATTGGTTACGTCCACCGCTTCTACCATAGATGCTCGTTCAATCTCTTCTTCCAAAGTGGAAAATCTTATGCCCACTACTTGTCGCTGAAGGAAAGGATGGAGTACCTCCATGAAGTGCTGGATTTTCTCATCTTCATTATCCAGAATTTGTGGAGCATATTGATAGAGATTCACAAATTAGGCATATTGGGCCACGGTGTCAGAGCACTGCTTCAATTCTAGAAATTACTTCCCCTCAGCATCTTTCACTACTTTAGGATAGTAGCGAACAAGAAAAGCAGCTGAAAAATCCTCCGAAGTCATGGGCTCCCGATTTTTAGTGTTGTATTTAACTTTCCACCACTTGTATGCATTTTCTTCCTGTTGATAGGTGGCCAAGGTAACCCTTATGTTATTGGCAGTGGCCAAAGTGTCGAATATCTGACTAATCTGAGTAATCCAGTTCTCAGTTTCCATTGGGTCGGTACCACCAGAGAAAGTTGGTGGTTTCAGGCGCTTGAATTTGGTTAAAGCTACAACGGATTTTTGTTTGGGAGTTCAAACCCAAGGTCGTCGCATGTCGTCAGCTATTCTCTAGAATGCCTCCAGAGCTATACGTACGGCGTCAAAGGGTTTGTTCTGATTCCATGGGAAGGAGGAGGAGCTGCACTCTCTCCTTGACTACAAGAGTTGGCTAATGATCCAGACATCTCCTAAAATCACACAAAACATTATTACAAAACTCAAAAGTTCATCAAGTCACATGATAAACAAACACACTTAGTATATATTATATACCAGTTGGAGTATACATAGCCTCCTACACCCCTGAAATCACACACAACATTAATACAACACTCAAAAGTTCATCAAGACACATGATAAACAAAGACACTTAGTATATATTACATATCAGTTGGAGTGTACATAACCTCCTACACACCAGTTACATGTAGTTATATACATGCAAGCTCATTCAGTCTCCCACACTTCTGCTTTTCACAAACACACATTAGTTTTTTTTCACATGTATACATTTATACAATCCAAGTTTCTCTCTCTGTCTTTCCCACTCAGTTCTCCGAGGAGGACATAGCATCAGAATCAAAGTCAGTAACATAAGGACACGCCCTCCTGCAATGACTATAATCTCCACTGCAAGTACACTAGATGGGTATATTGTATATAGCATACTGGTAGCTCTTGGTTCCATGTCCAGTAATACCGCAAACAAGGCAGACTGGGGGGCACAACAGAGGACATGAACTCATGGTGTATCCAGGCTAATTACATATGGGACACAGTGTGGGCTGCATCATCCACAGGTGCATACATGGGTAAAGGTGGCTTGTAGGGTTGCATCGGGTCCTCCACAGGCTGCAACCACTAAGGGTATTGGGCAAGCTGGTACTGAGCAGGCTACGGTGGTTTAGGTTTAGGTTGTGGAACTTGAACTGGAAGCTCAGGCTCTAGAGGAGCATGTGAATAATGGGGTGAAGGTACAAGCTGCGGTGGGCTGGTACTGGATGCTGGGGCTAGCGAGTTATAAGGTGTGGGTGTGTGGGGGTCATTAGATGAGGAGATTATGATGGTCAGAACAGGTTCTACTATTTGAGAATCAGGGGTCCAAATTTGTATCCCTGAGTCACTTGTAGATAAATCAAAGGTGATGGGACTTCTCCTTGAACCATTTCCCTGGACTCTCCCTAGGATCCTATTTCCAAACATATCTGTCCAAAAGCAAAATAACAGAGTTAGTAACATAATGGAATTTTAAGTAAAAATCAAAATATATTCTACTCACAAAGGGCACTAAACATGTACTACCCATCACAGTCCGAGATCTTGAACCAATCTTTGATACCAACAGATGCCCCGACCCAGATGTGGGCCCGGAAAGCGACCAATTTTTTTTTTTTTAAATAACTATTCTCAAGTTTCACTGTAACTTGAACACACATTTTAACAAAAGGTTCATGATTACTAATCGGACTCTACTGGAGTATACAGACCTACAAATGAGTCAATGAAAGCCCATAGAGAAGGTCCAACACACTTCCTAGCAGGGAATTCAAACATATACCATATGTTCCTAAATTCAACAGAGAATATACATTGAAATGAAACCACAAATAACATAGCAGTATGTTACACTAGAGTAGCAAGCAAAATCATAGTGGTTTGTACATGCTTAGAGTCATCATGCCGCAGGAGGCATGTTTATTTATTACATATTAATATCATAACATCTAGGTTTCTTTCTCTTACACGGGAAAATATATAATAAAATCTAGCTTCCCATCCCTAACGTGGCACTAGGGGTTCCTCCGTTCCCTCCTTAGTTTTAATCCCTGCATTGTTAGAGACATGAGCAACAGTCAAGTGAAGAGAGTTCATCGTAAGATATTCAATTCCATGTTATGCAATATATCAAATGCAAGATATAGAATTTACCAAGCGGGGTCCATCTTAGCAATGAACCATTCATTACCAAAGAACACTGCCTACCATTCATGTGTATTAACATACAGGGTTTATCACTAAGTTATACCCTATCAATCATACCGGGATTTAACACTAAGGCACATCCCATTACACGGATGGGAATCACTAAGTCATTTGCCATTTTCTATACGAGGATCTGCACTAAGTCATATCCCTCGTTTGAGGTTAAACTAAACCTCACCAAGAGTCCACACTAAGCTTGGAAGCATTAAATCCCAACACGGAAGTAATGCCGTAACTTGCAAGTGCATACGATCGTTAGATCATAGCCCTATGGCTTATATGACCTAACGGTCTAATATGGCACAACGACCTATACCACACATGAAGGCAATTCTTAATTCATCAAGCTTACCAAATATTCACATTACTAGGGCCAGCTCACCCCAGAGCCTGTTATTACATCAACTGCAGTGCCATTCCTACATAGGGTCTTATCCTGGAGTGTGCCATACCATTATACCATTCATGCACCAAGCGTTAGTACAAAAATCCACATACGTAGCACATTCTGAATTGACTACTAACGTCTCGCGCCTTCGTCCAATTCATTAACCAAATAACCTTTAGACTTTTCCATGGACCCACAGTACGTTATAGACTATTAGGCCTTGACTCCCTGATACCTTTGTTATACTTATGTTCTAATAGGTAAAACGTTGTATGTCCCTTACATGTAAGCGATGTAAGATCTCGCTTTCTGATCCCATTTAGTCTTTTCCATCTATTAGTGACCATGGGTCCCATTTCGTCCTAGGGTTAATGGTTTCTATGATAATTCCAAAAACTGGAATTAAGTTGAGTCTCCTCACCTTGATCCGGTTGGGTTTTAACGAGAAATTTGTGGACGTGGAGAAAACCGTAAATTTGTGTTTTAAGAGAAAGTATACATAAAATGTCCAAGTTCCTAGTGTACATTTTCCTTGGGAAAATTTGGTAATGGCTATGAGTCCGTCTAAGCTCTTTCTACTCAGTTTTAAGGCATGTCAGTGGGGTTAGCCATCAACCATCTAAACACCTAATAAATAGAAAATGAAAAGTACTCAGTGACTAGTCTCGTATTTCTCCGGCGCCTGGAGAGTATTGAGTCTTTGTCCAGTGAGTACAGTGTAGGAAATGTAAATAAAATACTCAGTGCCCCACTTCTAGACCACTGGGTGACTAAGAGCCACCTCAAATGGTATCAACGAGTGAGTAAGTGCCGCTACTTATGATAGTGTGGCCCAGAAGGTGTAATGCAGAAATATAAATAATCAGTGCCCAACACCAAGGCCAATGAGTGACTAAGCGCCACCTTAGATGGCATCATCGAGCGACTAAACGCCGCTACTGATGATAGTTTGGCTAAGAAAATGAAATGCAAAAGCATAAATTATCAGTGCCCCACACCAAGGCCAATGGGTGACTAAGCGCCACCTCAGATGGAATCATCGAGCAATGAAACGCCGCCACTGATGATAGATTGGCCCAAAAGATACAATGTAGAAAGACACACAATACACATAAAGTCAATTGGGATTAATATCTTTTCCCCTCTTTTAGTTTTATCAAATTCCCATTATTTTAGCAACAAATTCTAAAATTACCTATGTGTCCTTTGGAACCACTTGGGGTCCCTTTGGAACCACTCTAGTATACTCGGAACTTCTGAGGACTTAGCCTTGGAACCTGGTCTCAAAACATCATCAGGGATCTCAAAACTTTTGAAAGCTCTGACTTGAAACACCCAGGTTCTGCTTCAGAACTTGGGTTCAAAACGTGATTCAATGACCTCAAAACTTCTGAGAGTTCAGTCCCGGAATACCCAAGTTCTGCTTTGGAACCTGGGTCCAGAACTTGGTTTGGTGACTTAGGAACCTGCTCGGAACTTCCGAGAGTTCAGTCTCGGAACTTCCCAGGGTTCAGGCTAGATACAGCCAAAGCCTACCTAAGAACCTACCACTTAGGTTCCGAAGCTTGCCTTCTTCAGTTGGACAACAACTGTAGAATAACTGCAAAAGTTGCACCAAAATGACATGACTCCTTTGAGTTGCGGGTCCCATTAGGGAGGGCATTTCATTAGGGTTCACAAATCTATTTGATCTGATGTGAAGTACCCAAAGTCTAATATACTTTATAAAAATAATATTTTTATTTTCTTTAAGAAATGGGGTTGATTTTAACTGATAACTAGAAAGTGGTTTAAAGCCCTTTTTACCCTTCTGTTTTTAAAACTCCATTTTTACAGTCCCAAAACTACCCATTTTAATTCTAATCCTCACTAAAGCTTATGAAAACAAGTAATAAACAGATTTTATACCTTCTAGCATAAGTGCCCACTAAGTTTTAAGCTCCATTTACGAAATCCACAAAACCCAACTAATACTTTAGCTGTAATAGAAGAGAGTGGAAGAAGAGACATGAAGGAAGAGAAGAGGAGGATAGATTTATTTCCTTCCTCTCTGCCTCTGCTTTTAACTACTACAACGTAGGCCTGCAGCGGCCTTCCCACTCTCCACGTTACCCTATGGCTACTATGTAGCCTTGTTCTTATTGCTTTAAAATAAAATTAAATTAAAACCTTATAAAAGGTATAGTCTTAGATAATATTTTAACGCCTTTAAAAAATCAACATCTTTGGAGAGATTCGACTCCGCAGACTTGTAGAGTAAATTTGTCTCATGAAAACATTCTAAAGCTCGAAGAAGTTTACGGGTCAAAGGGCACTCGATCCATTCGAAAACATGTGTTTAACTGTGCACACTAATCAACGGTCCACAACATGAGTGTTAGTTGGAAGCCTTACAACTCTCTTTAAAACTCCCGAAAACATGGAATGATCCATTTAAACACTGATCTAGCAAGGAATTTTTTTTTGCAAATTTTTTACTTCCCTAAATACTCTAAAATTTAAAGTTTTACAAATAGAAACCCCCCAATGATTAAGGTGGCTATACTACTAGAGTTCAGAATAACAAACCGAAAAATATGTTAGATTCCAAATTTAAAATTCATCAATTACGTGTAATTTGGAGGTTAAAGGAGTTCCAATGAGAGGTTTTCCAAATAGAAATAACTTTTGTGTCACATTCGGCTAAAGTTCACATATTCCTCGTTTTGTCATTCCAACATTAACGAGTTGGATCAATGGGCTAACATACTTGGATCTATCGAAACTTAGACTTTTCAGAAAACCCACTCAATAATCTTCATGATTAATGGATTACTAATCACAATTAACGGTGCAATTATCACGTAATTAATCCTTAATTAGTTACAATTAGTCATAATTAATCACTATTAATCCCTAATTAGGATTGGGGCATTACATCATCATATAAAATTTCAGAAAAAATGAAATTTAAATAACCTATAGGTTTCAAATTCTACCACTTAAAGTAATAACATAATTCCTGAAAGTTGGGTCATAAGTTTACTAAAAGAAGATGAGAAAGATACATAGTTAGAGTTGGGAAGTAGAGAGCGACGAGAGAATTCATAGAAGATTAAGTCTATGCTGAAAGTATAGGATTTAATAATGTGTAAAGATTAGTACTTTAATTAATTTATAAGATATTATTTAATATCAATTATAAAATATAAATTGGGGCCCTAAGACTACATGGTTCGGGCCCAACCCGAATTTAAATCCACCCCTATCTTTTGAACCTTAAATAAGGTCCAAGTCTTAACTAGGTTTATCACAACCGGACTGGGCCGTGGCCGAACCTCTAGTTCGACTGTAACAGTCATTTCAACAGTTCGGTTATGTAAAAAAACCTATTGAAAAAATAAACCGTAAAAAAATGGGATAAACCACAGTTCAACATGATTTTATTAAATAAACCTCAACTCGTGAACTGAGGTTTACTAAGAAAAGTGAAAAACAGAGGAGAAAGAAGAAGAAATACCCAATTTTAAGAAAATAGGGAAAGGCGAGTGTCCCTCTACCATGAACGGTGCAACCACCATCGTTTCACCTCTCTAGAACAACGTTTAGAAGAAACGAAAAGGGAGTATGCAATGTTTTTTCAAGAGTTTGAGCGGATATATATAAATAAGAGCCCTCACTAAGACTAATTTA
Source organism: Chimonanthus salicifolius (assembly GCA_013350335.1). NCBI lineage: Eukaryota > Viridiplantae > Streptophyta > Magnoliopsida > Laurales > Calycanthaceae > Chimonanthus > Chimonanthus salicifolius. The sequence goes on along the minus strand of CM023533.1, from coordinate 75,046,409 downwards.
GTGATAATACATGCACAAGAGTTGGGCTGCGATTGTGGAGTTACAATTGGGCTGAGCTAGAAATGCGTTAACAGGTGCAAAACTTAGGTTCTCATCGAGTTCTAACTCCTGTTTAACAAGATAAGTTTTTGCCAAAACTTATTATACTTTTTAAAGTTCTTTTTTGAAAAAACCATTGCTAAATAGTGCTGGCCAGACACAAATTGAGGCCTAAAGCAAAAAATCTATACGGGACCTTCTTTGTATTTAACATATTATAAGCAGTATTAAATTAAAAAATTTAATTATATATAATAAAAACAATTTACCTAAAATCTACTTTTCTTGCTTTTTGAGATGCAAAATTACTAATTAAATCTTTGTATTCAAGTTTTGTTAGAATTTCATTTTCAATTGATAATATGGTTAATTCACTCAATCTTTATTGTGACATTGTTGATCGTAGATAAGATTTTATCAATTTTAGTTTTGAAAAACTTCTTTCTGTAGAAGCAACTGTTACTGGTATTGTCAATAATATTTGGTATGCAATAAAGGTATTTACAAAAGAATAATCTAGTCTTTTACTATAATTCAGAATTTCAATTGGAGTTATTATTTCTGTTTGTAACATTTCTCTCAAGACTTTTAACTCTGAAAACAAATCTAAACCATCTATATCAGAAACCTCATTATGTTTCAAAACACATTCAAGATTATGACAATATTTTTTCGAACTATCATTATTTAATGATTTTAATTTTTTTAAATCAAATAAAAAATAAAAAATATCTTCATATTTTTTAAATTGTTCAAATCTACTTTGAATTGAAGAAATCGCATGATCTACTATATATAAAAAATAACCAACTTGAAAAGATTTTTTGCCTAATTGCATTGATTCATCATCGACATTTTCATCAAAATATTTTTTTCTACGAATTTTACGTTTTTCATTAAATTTAGGTTCTATATCCATTTTAGTTGCAATGTCTTTAGCTTCAGTAAGAGCTGATGTAAATCCATTTTCTCTATAGTTATTAAAAAAAAAATTTAATTGATCTATAGCAACATCAATATGTATGTCTATAGCTTGTAATTTTTACTAACTAAGTTAACAACAAATAATATCTCATACCAAATAGTCATACATAATAAAAATTTAAAATTTCCAATGCCATATATAGCTAAACTTTCAGCTTCACTTTTGTCTTAGGGTCTTCACTAGTTTCTGCTAATTGATGTAGAGCATCTCTAATTTCTGGAGTTTGAAATTTTATCACTTTAACACTTTCAATACGACTTTCCCAACGTGTTTGTGACAATGGCTTTATAGTTAAAATAGATACATTTTCTTTTATATTTTTCCACCGTTTTATAGAAGAAGAAAATAATGAATATATACATTGTAATACTCCAAAAAAAGGATATAGCTTTAGGACATGAGTTTGCCATATCACAAAGTAGTAAGTTTAAAATATGAGAACCATATGGTGTGTAAAAAGCTCTAGGATTTATATCTAATAGTCTTTTTGTACACATTGTTGCCTTTTTTCATATTTGTGGATCCATTATCATACCCTTGTCGTCTTACGTCATTAATATTAAGTGCTAAATTTTTTATTACATATAAAAGTTCATTAAAAAGCCCCCTTCCAGATGTATCGTCTACTCTTAAGAAATCTAAAAAATATTCTTCAATTTTTATTGGATCTATTAAAACATTCACGCAAAGCAATATTAGAGTCGTTTGTTCTTGGTGGTTCGCATCTAGAGTACAATCAAGTATAATTGAATAATATTTTGCTTCTTTAATTTTTTTAATAATTGTACTTTTAATTTCAGCTGCTAAAATATGTATTAATTCATTTTGTATATTATGTATAAGATAATGATTATGGATTTCACCATTTTTAATATGACGAACATATTCTTGCATTATTGGATCAAATTTTGAAATCATTTCAATTAAAGCTAGAAAATTTCCATCATTTTATTCATATATCTTCTCATTACTTCCACAAAAGGGTATGTTATTTTTAGAACTGTTTCCACAACAACAATAATTCTTAAGAGTCCTTTTTTCCAATGTTTTTTCTCTTTGTTAATCTGTTCTTGAATATTTTTATCGATTGTCTTATTTTTCAACAATCTTGATTCTAAATCAATCCAACTCTCCATATTCATAAAATGCTCATTTGATAGTTCATGATGTTGAAGCTTAGAATTAAAATTTCTCTAATATCTAGTTCCATTCATAACTAATACACTTTAATTCGGTTTTGAATTAAACAACTTGCAACAAAAACAAAGTACCAAATCCATCTCTTTTGAATATACTAGCCATTTTCTTTTTTTTTTGAACGGTTTATCCTAGCCATTTTCTATCATACTTTTCTCCATTTGATAATACTCAAGTATAATAGTCAGTAGAGAAATGCCTAGAATTTTCATCCATAGGAAATTTTATATTTTTCTCTCTAATTGGACCTCTTTCTACTAATAAACCCCTTATTTTTTGTATCTATAGTTTCCCATTGTCCTGGATCATAACTAATTGTAGAAATAGAATTGGATATTTAATTTTCTTTTCTTGTTTCTTTCTCGTCTAAATTTTCTTGAGTATCATTATGAATCTGTTCATTGTCATTCTTTTGTACCGTTTGCTCTTCATGATTTTATTCTGTTAAATGAATCAGTTTTTCATTTGTTAAATCTTCATTCAAATTATTTGTTAAACTCTGTTTATTGCCAGTAACAAATTTATCAAGAGCTCGTTTTTGAGATTGAACTAGTTTTTCTATTCTTCTCCTCTTTTGAAGTTTTGAAATCCATATTCACATTTTTTAGTAGACATATTTATGATTAAAAGACAATTAAAAATAAGACAAAAAACCTTTAAGATTAAAGAATAATTAAAAAGAACTAAAATCGAAAGGCTAAAGAACAATAGAACCTGACACTGTGACAATAAGAGAATTCATGAATAGCTGAAATGTCCTTTATTATTCAACCAATTCATCAAAGATCTTTAAATTAAAAGTCACAACTGGATTTGCAGAGAGGAAACATATTGTTAAGTAAAAAGTTATACGCTTGAGAATAAACTTTAATTAAAGAATGACATTTATTCCTCATTAATAGTGATTGGTAGACTGGAGTTTGCTCCACAAATCAAGTAATCAACCATCAATTTTGCAAACAGACCAATTGGGATTGCTCTAGTATAAAAGTAAGAGTTGGATAAAATGGGTCATCCCAAGTCGGGCACATTAACATTAAGAAAACAAAAATAATAATCATGACCATCATGATCGACAATCTCTCTTTCCAATTACAAGCCTATTTGGAAAACATTAAGTTGTTTTTGTGGCTTTACTAGGTCTTAAAAGGAGCAACACAGGGGTTATGGCATTTTGAGGGGTTACTCACTCTCTCTCACTCACCTCTCTCACTTTTCTACTTCTCTCCCGATTTCCTCTTTCTCGTTCCTCCTCCCTCTCTCCCCACATTTCCCTCTCTTCGAATCATCCTTGCCTTCCTTATCTCTGTCCCATCTGCCCCACCTATCCTATTCCAACCTTGCCATGTTACCATCAGATTCGTTGTCCCAAATCCACCGCTATTTTCTCAGATTTTGATTTCGATCCGCCATTCTCTGCAATCCCAGCTGTTCAATATTATTATTAAGATGAGATTTGTTAAGTATAAGGTTTATCTCATTTAGTCATTTTCAATGTACATGTATATTCCATTCATCTTCAAAGATTGTTAGCCCTCAACTACAACTATGGTAATAGTTCCTCAATCCTCATCATCCCACTAACCCAGCCAACCATTTATAGGGAAGAATAACAAACCAAAAACCATTAAAGAGCACAGGGAAAAAATCCAAAAAAATTAAAGCTTAGAAGTGGAACACCAACAAAGAACAAAATCAAAACCTATTACAAAGTAGAAAGTGTAACACCCGCCCCTTTTCACCATAATCAGAGTCTAATTTTATTTTATTTTTTAACGTAAAAGTGACAAAGGGCACGGACGTCACGACGCGAGTTAAGTTCCGAGCTTCTAAAGCCCGGCCCTTAACTGGCCAACCCTACGCGTGCGTGGAACATAAATCCACGAGTACAGTTCACACGTAGAAAGTAAGCTCGCAACACATAAAAATCAATGCGGATGATAATAGACATTATCCTACCAATTTTCAGATAATAGGGAAGAGATATCCATTAAATTACTAAAATGCCCTCATACCGTACTTTCCAAAATAATTTATAAAACATAGCAAGACATCTAAGTTATTACATTTCCGACAAGCTAAATTATATAAATACACATTTTCCCAAAATAAACTTAAACAAAATAATTAGTCCGCCTTCCCAAGCTCCTAAGCTTAACTCCCGTCCTGTCCTTCCGTTCTACCATCTCCTGCATCGTCAGCTAGGGTAGAAGTAGGGCGTTAGACCACACGCCCAGTAGGACTCCGAGTAGGGCTAACACATGGATTAGTGATAACATAGCATATAGATAATACATAACGAAAAGCCATAGAATGAATGTCATGCCATGGGTGTCTGTGTTATGAATCCCACCCATCATCCTTACTATCCCGATGCCATATCCCCCTTGACGGTAAGGCCTCGTCAAGGTGTAACCACAAATACAATATCCCCCTTGATGGAAGAACTATCATCAAGGTATAACAATAAATACAACATCCCCCTTGACGGTAAGGCCTCGTCAAGGTGTAACCACCAATACAATATCCCCCTTGATGGAAGAACCATCATCAAGGTATAACAATAAATACAACATTCCCCTTGATGGAAAAACCATCATCAAGGTATAATAATCCATACATCATCCCTGATGAGTCAAACACATCATAATGTCCCCATGCCTGTTTATCGGTCGCCCCGACGGAGCATGGACTCCGGTTTCATTTCATCCTTCACATGCCATATCCCTCCCATGTCATGCATGAGATGTAGATGCCATATGCCATGTAATGAATATAATAACCAACCATGGCATTTAAAAATTCCATCAATAAAACATATGACTTGATTATCAAAAGTAGATCAAGCAAAGCCTCAATACACACATCATAGACTTAAAACCCATTTTAAACCAATCATATGCTTACCAGAATAAATCAAGTAAAAACTTCTACATAATACATAATTCAAAACCAATCTTAAAACAAACCATATAATTTCCAAAATAATTTAAAGAAACCATCACTCAATCCATGGCTTACAAAAAGGTTAGAATCCTACCGAATACTGACTCGGGTCTTCATTTCGTTTTCATCCGATAGTCCGGCTACTGTCACGCGTACTGCCCGCGATATCCAATACCTTATTAAATTTCCAAATCAGTTCAAGTTTTAACCATTTCTAAGCCCATATGAAAAACCGGTCACTATTTAGGTTTTGTGGGTCCCCATGTCATCTATTAAACCTTTTAATCCCATAAGTCTTAAAATTAAGCCACCCTAGGCTTTATTAATCACTTATAAGGTTATTATATTAGATCCCCTAAGTCCATGATCAATTTCCATGGAATTTTTGAATTTGGCCACTAATTACGGTTTTGCCACTACCTCATTTTCCATGATTAAACACTTGTTTATCCATGCATGACTTAATCCATAATTGATCATAGACTTAGATCCCTAACTTAGGTCCATTAATGACCCATTGAACCATGTCATAACATCATTAAAATTAGTCTTTTTATTAATTTCACCATTATTCATTTAAACCCATCCATAACCACATACTTAACCCTTTAAATGGTTCACCAATGGCCATGGGTTCAAAATACCTAATTCATCAACTCTTCCCATGGGATTTACCTCATGTATTTAACTTCAATGAGTCCATTACTCATTCATTTCCTTTGGAGGCCACACACACACCATTCACCATCCAATTTAACCCACCAAAATGGATCACAATTGGGCCATGGGTTCGGCCATCCACCATGGCCGAACCCATGGTGTCCTTTCCCCATTTTTCTTGGATCTATTTACACCATTTAGATCCAAAATAAATCCTTCCTTGAGGTGGCTTAAATCACACTCTTAAACCACCACTCTTAGCCCCATTTGGATCACTACATCTGTTCATTTGAAACCCTAACTCATTAACACATTAATCCATCTTTTCCATCCTTTAAACCCATCATTTGATCACCATTACATCACCATAGGGTTCGGCCATTTACCATGGCCGAACCCATGGTTCATGATCCACCATTCATTGCTCCAAAATACCTACATTCACCAAAATATTAATTTCATCAATCTTCCCATTTTTCCATGGCTTCATACCCTAAAACCCTAATTAACTTCACACACAACAACCTAGGGTTCGGCCATACACCATGGCCGAACCCATGGTTCATATATCACTCTCTTTTATACCTTCCAATGCCATAAAATCCATTTGCATTTTCATCATAAAACCATTTTAAAACTTACCCACATGTATTCATTCACAACCCTAAATTTCATTAGCTAGAAACCCTCATTGTCTTCCATTCTTTAAATGAATTTAAATCAACTCCATAATCCATTGGGCCATACTTGGGCCTTTGCCCAAACTTTGGCCCATTTACCATCTAATCCGCAAATTTTCTAATTTCCATCACTAAAATAAATAATATCCACATTTATATTAATTTAAAAATTCCGGGCCACTACAGAAAGTACCTGAGATTGAGAAGGAGCAAGCCGGACGAGAGCAAGAGAGAGCGAAAAATAGTAGTGAGAGAGCAACAAGAGAACAGAGAAGAGTGGCAAGAGAGCATAGAAGAGCAGCGACACTGCAAGAGAAGAGCGCGAGAGACAGAGAGAAACAAGAGAAAGCTGTGAGAGAGGAGAGAAAATAGGGTTTCTATCGTTGAGGGGAGTTAAAAAAGGTGATATTTAGGTTTGGGGACAAGCTTGTGGTATTAAACACCGAAATCTGGACCTCTAAGTTTTAATGGTAACTTAAGAAATTCGGGCCTTTTAACACGTGAGCCTTAAGCGGCCGCTTATCTTGCCTTTGGCAATAGCTGGTGGAGTTGAGGTTGAGCGCCTAAGATGGAGTCTGGGCATTGAGGCTAAGAGCCTAAGAAAAAGTGTTGGGAGCCTCAGAAGAACTGAGGAAGTGTTAGCCGTTTAGGAAGGTGAGTTTTGTGGGTAAGTTTTGTTGGGAAGAGGAAGTTTTGCTGGGAAGAGATATAAACATTGGGAATGGTGACGAATGACTAATGAGGTAATGGCTTGATGTGATATTTTAAATTACTCGCAAGCGTACGAACCGATTTATAGTATAGAGTATGAGTGCGAGGTCGTACCCAAGGGAAATCTACAAAATATATGTACGAAATAAAAAAATAGCACTATTTAAAAATGATGTGATTTAAGGAAATAATTTTCTAAAACATTTAGTTATAATCTTAATTTAGAACAATGAATAGTTTTGATGATTTTTTTTGAGAAAAAGAAAAATAAATCAAGAGTAAATAATTTTTTACATAATCTACAATGGAATCAGGTCAAGCATTCGAAGTACCATGTTATCCGATTTAAAAATAAAAACATGGCCTAGACTATGAAATATTCTGGAATTATTAAACATAATTCAAGTTTCTTATTTAATAAAATTCTAATTAAAATAATAATTAAATCGGGATTTTTCAAATCAAGCCTTAGGCTTGAGCGGGTTTTAAACTTGTATTTCCCCAATTCTAAAACAACCGTTCTTGATAAGAACCTTAGACTGGAGAGACGGCAAGTCCCACTGATCCTAAAAGGGGTTCCACTTTTCATTGAAAAATCCTCAAATTAATTTGTTTCATGAAGTTCTTAAAAAGAATTAAAATTAAATTGAAAACCATCATTATTTAATATTTAACAATTGGGAATAGCATACATCTAAACAAACCGCCATGAATTTTATTTAAAAATTCAGAAATGAATTACAATTCTCTTTTGGATTTGACATAAAGATAAAAATAAAAATAAAATAACTTACAAGAAATTATTTACTTTTCTCCTGTCTTTCGTCGTCCAACTTCAGCCTTCAATGTCTTGTCCGGTTCAATCTTCAATGGACCCAAAGCCATCAATTTATAGGAGTGAGAAGAGATGAGATAAGGGACCCTTCAAATTCAACCAAGATAAGGGATCCATTCAAATTCAAAATTTCTCTCTGTAGAGATCGGTTAACTCCTTTATCTCCTTATCCCTCTCTTTCTTATCTCTCATTCGGTTCAAACTCTTTTATCTTTATCCCTGTCTTTTATTCAAATCCACTATCTTTTATCCAAATCCACTGTCTTTTTCAAGCACCGAATTTTGCAGATAATGCACCATCTTTCAAACGAAATTCACTGGTTCCACTTGGTCTTTTGGACTTGGATCCTATACTTGGACTTTTATCTGGCCCGGAATATTTGTGGACTTTGGCTTCCAATTGCAGACTTTGTCTTCAGGCTTCAGATTTGAACAGTGGGTCCATTTGTGTGTTTATAAATTTCTACCACCTTTACAATATAACACAGTCTAAAAAATATTATTATAATTCAAACTCTCATATCTGGATCTGAATTATAATAATTTACAATAATTCCAAATTAAATTAGGTGGTAAAAATTATAAACTTTCCAAAAATAGGACTATGGCCCACTTTTCTCCATTTTAATTCATTTTTCTTGTATTCTCATAAATACACTGCAAAACTTAAAAACTCTATTAAACGCATATAATATTCACAAATCAAAGGCTAACTAATCCAAAATTAAAGGGTAAAATGGTAATTTTCAGTGCTCAACAAATACTCCCAAACTTAGATTTTGCTAGTCCTCGAGCAAAACAAAAACTAGACATTCATATCCTAATCTATACCACTTTCGCTGGCACTCTCGATTGCATTTAGCGTATGCAACAAGCCTTTAAACCCCTAGGTTACCCCTAGTGGACGAGTTATAGTCTCGTGAAGGTTTTCAGTGATGACACCCACAAACATCAATTTTGTATAGTCTTAGTTTCAGATTCGACAAAAACAAGTTCATAAAGATTTAGACATCATACGATTCCAAAATTTATTTTATAAGACTTATATTCGGAGTGTAGTGTGTGCTTAGCCAATATTAAATTTAGTTTTCTTTTCCAAATAGACACAAGTTTCGTACCCAACATCGGAAAATACGCTTTGACTTCAAACCTCACTAGATATCTCTCAGAAAGATTAACGCTCAGAGGTTGGGTTATTTTCTCTCAAAGGTATATGTGAGAGGAGTTTGTGTATTCAAATTCAAAATTTCTCACATATGTATTAGAAAAACGGTACATGACAAAGAAAATAATTGTTGGATCTCATGAATAGACGCCACTTTCCTAAGAACGTTGAGTTATACATTATCATTTTTCTTCCTCTATTCTCCATATGAAACACCATATTTCAACTTAAGATCAAGTGGACTTTTTATAGGACGAAACATGGCTAGGGATCGGGTCAAATCAAAGAAGGATAATAAGACTCTAAGAATAAATATTTTGATCAAAAGGTTAGAGGTCTTTAAGATATATGACGAGATATTTCTTCCTCTATTTTTTTTTTAGCACTTTTCAAAATATTCATCTTTTTTTTTTCTTTCTTTTTCATATCCTTATTTTGATGTCAGGATGTTCCCTTTCTTTTTGTGTTGTTTTCTTCTTTTACTTTCTTGTGCCTTTTTTTTTTTTTTGATATCATCCCAATTTTTGTCATCTCTAACCTTTTTTATGAATAGGTCAAGATATATTTTTAATGAGGCTCAAACTCCAAAATCGGAGTTGGGTTTGGTAAATATGGCTGATCAAGAAAATATGCTAACTTAATAGCTCAACTGGGAACTATCATGATAAATTTTGATCAAAGAGAGGTAGGCATGAAGGCTCAAACGATCCGAAAATGGCCTAAATCATATCCTAAGTTTCATATAGTGATTTCCTTATTTTAAATAAAGTCTAAAAAATTTCAAATGTACTAACTCAATTTTAATGGTGTTCTCAGTAATATGACCAAAATTGAAGAATGATGAGATCCACAACGACTTGATGCACTTTAGAAAGAAAAATGGATTGACTTAAATCCCTCAGAAAAATTGAAAAGCTCTAAAGCTTACTGGGTTAAGTCTCCACTAGTATTCCTTTGTTTAATATTAGACTCATGAAAATTTTTCTTTTCTAACTCAATTTAAATATGGCTGTGTAAATTTATTCCGAATATAAATCCTATAAAAATCTTATCGAAAAAGTATGATATGAAAATTTTTATTTACCTATTAATGCTGAAAAATCACTTAGACTGAACAAATTTTTTTTTTTTTCACAAGGGGTAGTCTCAGTGTTCACTTACTCTTCCCTTGATTTTTTTATTTTTTTATTTTTATTTTTTTTGATTCACAAAAACTTTTAGTGGACTCAAAATTTTTTTTTTTTTTTTGGACTCAACAAGTGTATCCCATTTTGATACTCCAAACTTAAATTTGACATTGTCCTCAATGTTCATTAATTCACAGTGATCATGTGCAAATTAGAATTTTTTGGAATAGTGTTAATTAAGGTTCAATTGTATTTAAAAGGGTTCACTCATAATGGACCTAAAACAAGAATCCTAAACTAGACTAACTCTAGACTGATGGACACAACAATTGACCTAAGATGGTGATTTAGGTGACTTGGGTGGCTCTATGCAGGGAAGAAATGGTATAATGGTCAGACTCTCCTCACCATAGTTACAACGATTGGGTTCTAATGTAGGTTCTAACGTTGAAATTACCATGACCCCACATACCTTACTGTCGCAAATAATAGATTGATGACTGACTGGATGTTCACAATTTGGGGACTCAATTCTAACCAATCGCTTGGTCGAATGGCGTCTCCAAACACTCATTTTCACCAACAAGGACAAAACAAGACCAAAACAAATTCAAACAAAATAAATGACCTAAAACTAAAAATAAAAACCTAAACTAACCTAGGTCTCTAGACTAGCTCCTACTTTTCTCTTCAAATAATCTAAGTCTCCGATGAGAGTTTAACCACAATCATGGCCAGGTAAGTTCCCAGGTAAGTGGAGGAGCACACGGCATCTTCTTAAGTTTCCACTTATCCTTAGGCTCTTTACACCTTGGTGACAAAACTAATCCTAGACACCATGATTGAAGAAAAAATATTCACCGGTTACAAAAATTAATTTAAATTGAAAAGGCTCCTATTGAGCATGAAACCCTAAAATCTAGCCTAACAGTTCCTTAATTGATTTTATTATGAAAATGCACGAACCAATTTTACTAATCTTATTTTTCTAAATATTGTGAAAATGCAGTCCTAAATTACCATACAACATTCATACAAATATGCAAACATTAATAAAACAATCTAAACTAATGCATGAATACTAACAACCTAAATGCATGGACAGATTAAATGCAAACAATAATAAAGAACACCCTAAATAAATCTATATGAATGCATGAGATAAAAAGAAAAAATTTAAAACTCACCTTAGCCTTTTATGAGTATTTTCAGCAATTTTTTTTTCAAGCGCGTAATTTAAAGCTCCTTAGCGTGTTGTGCATATCTCCATTGATTTTTAAGCGCGACATAATTAAAATTCCTGAAAAATAGACAATACAAGCTTTGGTGAAGATTCTGACTCAAATAAATAAAAAATAAATAAAAAATAAATAAATAAATAAATAAATAATACTAATCTAAGTGCACTTCTCCTAAAATTACAACTAATGGAAGAAAAAAAAAAATTAAATCAAGTCAAACTTTATTTCAAAATAATAAATTTTAATTTTTTTTTTAAAAATTTTTTTTAAATTTTTTTAAAAAAATTATTTAATTAAAAAAAAATTCTAAGTTAGATGAAATTCTAAATTAAGACATACTGCAGTATTAGATTTATTTTCAAAAATCACATAATTTAATAGCACATAATTTTATTTCGAGATTTCCCCGGCAACGGCGCCAAAAACTTGATGTGATATTTTAAATTACTCGCAAGCGTACGAACCGATTTATAGTATAGAGTATGAGTGCGAGGTCGTACCCAAGGGAAATCTACAAAATATATGTACGAAATAAAAAACTAGCACTATTTAAAAATGATTTGATTTAAGGAAATAATTTTCTAAAACATTTAGTTATAATCTTAATTTAGAACAATGAATAGTTTTGATGATTTTTTTTGAGAAAAAGAAAAATAAATCAAGAGTAAATAATTTTTTACATAATCTACAATGGAATCGGGTCAAGCATTCGAAGTACCATGTTATCCGATTTAAAAATAAAAACATGGCCTAGACTATGAAATATTCTGGAATTATTAAACATAATTCAAGTTTCTTATTTAATAAAATTCTAATTAAAATAATAATTAAATCGGGATTTTTCAAATCAAGCCTTAGGCTTGAGCGGGTTTTAAACTTGTGTTTCTCAAATTCTAAAACAACCGTTCTTGATAAGAACCTTAGACTGGAGAGACGGCAAGTCCCACTGATCCTAAAAGGGGTTCCACTTTTCATTGAAAAATCCTCAAATTAATTTGTTTCATGAAGTTCTTAAAAAGAATTAAAATTAAATTGAAAACCATCATTATTTAATATTTAACAATTGGGAATAACATACATCTAAACAAACCGCCATGAATTTTATTTAAAAATTCAGAAATGAATTACAATTCTCTTTTGGATTTGACATAAAGATAAAAATAAAAATAAAATAACTTACAAGAAATTATTTACTTTTCTCCTGTCTTTCGTCGTCCAACTTCAGCCTTCAATGTCTTACCCGGTTCAATCTTCAATGGACCCAAAGCCATCAATTTATAGGAGTGAGAAGAGATGAGATAAGGGACCCATCAAATTCAACCAAGATAAGGGATCCATTCAAATTCAAAATTTCTCTCTGTGGAGATCGGTTAACTCCTTTATCTCCTTATCCCTCTCTTTCTTATCTCTCATTCGGTTCAAACTCTTTTATCTTTATCCCTGTCTTTTATTCAAATCCACTATCTTTTATCTAAATCCACTGTCTTTTTCAAGCACCGAATTTTGCAGATAATGCACCATCTTTCAAACGAAATTCACTGGTTCCACTTGGTCTTTTGGACTTGGATCCTATACTTGGACTTTTATCTGGCCCGGAATATTTGTGGACTTTGGCTTCCAATTGCAGACTTTGTCTTCAGGCTTCAGATTTGAACAGTGGGTCCATTTGTGTGTTTATAAATTTCTACCACCTTTACAATATAACACAGTCTAAAAAATATTATTATAATTCAAACTCTCATATCTGGATCTGAATTATAATAATTTACAATAATTCCAAATTAAATTAGGTGGTAAAAATTATAAACTTTCCAAAAATAGGACTATGGCCCACTTTTCTCCATTTTAATTCATTTTTCTTGTATTCTCATAAATACACTGCAAAACTTAAAAACTCTATTAAACGCATATAATATTCACAAATCAAAGGCTAACTAATCCAAAATTAAAGGGTAAAATGGTAATTTTCAGTGCTCAACAATGGAAGAGTGATAGTTGAGAGGCTCAAGAAATGGTTAAAATTTTAAGGCGGATGAGTTATTAGTTTTGAATCAAACGACTTATGTATGATTTATTTTTAAAAATATGATCATACATGCATATGACTTGTTATGTATGATATTTTTTTTTAAATATGATCATACATGCTGTAAATTCTTAGAAATTTGATATTTATAATTTTGAAATAAATATCAATCTTATTCTAAAATCATTGGATAAATTTTATATTCTTCATACTTCATTTTAATTTGATAATTTTAATTTTTCATTAAAAGTGTTTAAATGTTTGAATATTAATATTTCAATATTTAAATAAAATTTATTAAAATTCAAATAAACAACAATTAAATTAAAGTTAATTTGAACTGCCCATTTGACATTTTTATTAATAGTTAAAATAATTTGTTGAAGATGATAGATGAGGACAATGCATATTCCATTGAGTCATTGACTCCAATTTTACACCTCACAATATTAAAAGAAAAAAAAAATTAAAGCCTATATCCAATGGAATGGACTTTCTACTTTACATAATTTGATTTCTTTCTCTTTCAAATGATCATTATTTATTTATTTCAAAAATTGTAAAATAAATAATTTTTTTTTATTTTTCAAAAAATTCAACATCTATTTTTATTTTTCAAAAAAAATATATTTTTTACTTAAAATTTTATTTTAATTCATCAATTAACCTTTATTCTAATAATGTAATATTATTTCTAATTTTAAGGCACAGGTTTGACCATGGTTGTATCCCGTTGGATCTTATTTAACCCAACTTTTCTTGGAGACAGTCTGGTTCTGATGACACTGGTCTTAACTGAGTAGAGTCAAAGCTCTAAGTTTTCCAAGTTCAGCGTAGGTCAATACCTGTTGGGCTCAACCCAAGTTGCACACCTAATTGACACATAGCCTCTAGTGGATATATCTTTTTCATGTCCACTATCTACAAAAAATTATACAAATGAAAAATAATAACTAAAATAATTATTAGAACTATTTCTTTTTGAGAGGTTAGTTATAACAACTAATTCAAAATTGAAAATACATTGAATTAGCAATAGCTAACGCAATTAAATTTTGAAACTAAATTCTTAATTAATTTAGCAACAGGGCCGGCTCTTGCCAAATTTTGGTGTTTAATAAGTTACCACAAGCTTATCCCCTAACCTAAATATCACATTTTTTAAGTACGCTCGACAGCAGAAACCCTATTTTCTCTCCTCTCTCGCCGCTCTATCTGTCTCTTGCCACTCTTCTCTTACAGTCTCGTTGCTCTTCTCTGCTCTTCGCCGCTCTTCTCCACACTTTTGCCGCTCTCTCACTACTCTCTCACTGCTCTCGTCTGGCTTGCTCCCTCTCAAGCTCAGGTAACTTCTACTTTGTAATAGGTTTTGATCTTCTTCTTTGTTAGTGTTCCAATTCTAAGCTTTAATTTCATTGGGTTTTTTCCCTGTGCTCTTTACTGGTTTTTGGCTTGCTATTGTTCTTATAAATGGTTCGCTGGGTTAGTGGGTTGGTGAGGACTGATGAACAATTACCATAGTTGACGGATAACAATCTTTGAAGATAAATGGAATATACATGTACATTTTAAATGACTAAATTAGATAAACCTTATACTTAACAAATCTCATCTTAATAATAAGATTCAATAGCTCGTGGTGCAGAGAATTGCGGATCGAAATCAAAATCGGAGAAAATAGCATTGGATTTGGGACAAAGAATCTGATGGTAATGGGGCAAGGATGGAACAAGATGGGTGGGGAAGATGGGACGAAGATAAGGAAGGCAAGGATGATCAGGATTGAGGGAAACAGTGGGGAGAGAAGGAGAAGGAGCGAGAAAGAGGAAATCGGGAGAGAAGTAGAAAAGTGAGAGAGAATGAGTGAGTAACCCCTCAAAATGTCATAACCCATGTTTTGTTCCCTTTAAGACCTGGTAAAGCCACAAAAACAACTTAAAGTTTTCAAAATAGGCTTGTAACTGGAAAGAGAGATTGTCGATTGTTAGTACCTCGGCTTGGCCGAGTCCCAGTTTGTCAATTCCATGACTCGGGAAGAAGCACTTGCTAAGAAGCTTGAAGACTCAAGATGACCAAGGAAGCAGATCATGATCCACCAAAGCTCAAATCTCATCGTCATGGCAGTCACAAAAACAAGTATATGGTCATAGATGACCTTAGGTGGAACCCACACCTGAGAGAGGACTATTTCTAGGCTTAGTTGCATAAGTTGGTAATAAACATAACATGCCTAGAGAGAAAGTTGAACAGTGAATTGGAAGTGAACTTGGAAATATGAATTATGTTCACTGTCAGCTCGACCAGTCTATCTCACCGACCCCTCGGTAGAGACAGGATTGACCCATCATGGTCAAAGACTAGCCAGCCTGATTGACATAGATTCTGGAACTTCGAACTGTCATTCTGGATATGCCTCTGATCAAGAGTCTCGTATTCACTGACCCCTCAGTGACGAGCTTAATCGACCCCTCGTGGTCGTCGACTCGTTGGTATAAAACTTGTGAGTTCTAGACTATAAACTCATGAGAGCTCTTGATGAAACAAACATCTTAATATAGCAAGACCGATCGAGAGTAACAGGACCGACCCCTCGGTAAAGGGAGACAGGTCGTTCTGGGTAACAGGTTTTTAAAATGGAAACTACTGTCAAACATGTTTTGCACCAGACGAGCCTCTCGTATGGATCAACCCATCAGTGCGATGAATGTCGACCATCAGTGACACCGACCTATCGACCTAAAGTAATTATGCCGTTGAGAATGCATTTAATGCTCAACGGTTGGGTGGTTGAACGGTAATAAATATGAACACTGACCCATCGGTGCCACTGACTTATCGGTGTTGGACAGTCCAAAAGACAATTAAGACTCCTCCATAAATATGAGTGTTGTGTGATCGTTTTACTATCTTCTTTGAGCTGAAAAGAGTTATGCACTCGAAGGAACGATCAACACTCTTGTGAGATGAATCATAAACAACCAATCTATTGATCGTTTTTTAAAGTGAGTAAGAGAGGAGGAGAGAAAACCCCATAAACAACCAATATATCAATTGAGTTTGCAAGCGAGGAAAAGAGGAAGAAAACACCTAATCTAGGAAAGCTTTTGTTGAACCAAGTTTCCTTGTCACCCTAAGCTTGTGATTGCTATACGATGGCTAGAAGAAGGAGCGTCGGCATACGTTGGGTGAGATCTTCAAGAAGCACACATCAACGAGAAAGAGCTTTAAGGAAAATGCTTCTTGGTTTTATTTTCGTTTTTAAAACCTGTAACCTGAAAGTGGATTAAGGGTGATTTGCTCCGGAACCACTATAGAAAAGCTCTAGAGCGTTGTCTCTAATACCAGAGGACAAGGTATGTACCAAAATTGTCCGGAATCTTGCAGAAAGATTCAAGGCCAAGGTTGTGGCTGCGGAGGACAACAGAGATGTGTCCTTAATGAATATTGATAATTTGGTTGGTTCACTACAAATCTATGAACTACACTTTGAAGAACCAAAGGATAAATCTGTTGCCTTGAAATCTTCCCTAAAACAAACAAAGACTAAAGAAAAAGAAAAATTTTGGAATATGAACTCTCAAGTGATGAAATGGCAATGATTGCCAAAAAGTTTTATAAAAACTTTGTTAAAAGAAATAACTTGAGAAGAATGGGTAAGGGTGGTACAAGTAAAAGATACCCAAGAAGGTAAGAAGAAAACAGAGGAAAAGGGGTGGAGAGAGAAGTAACCAAGGAACAGACTTGTTACAACTGTGGGGGAGAGGACACTTCATGAATGAATGTCCCTCAGACAAAATAAAGAAGGCTATGAATGTGGTTGTGACCCATGTGGAAACTTCTGAATCTGAAAGCGATTTAGATGAGGAGATGTAACAAGAAACTGTTGTGTTAAAAGGTCTTACAGCCTCGATCATTGATGATCATGAAAATCCCACAATCGTGACAGAGGAAGATGAGAGTGAAGACGATGAAAATATTCAAGCCTCCTACAGTGCCATGTTCCTTGAGAGTGAGAGGTTGGCCAAAAAACTCAACAATGTTAAAAATGAAAACCTGAACCTCTCTAATCAATTGAAAGATTTAAAAACTAAAAAAATCTCTCGTATCCTCTACTCTGGAACTCTCTAACAATGAAAATACAAAACTAAAAGAGAGTAATAGAAGTCTTCAAGAAGAGATAAGCATTCATTGTAAGGATCTTGAGAATTTGTGGCATCACAATAAACTTCTTGAAGAAGATGTTAAAAAATTGTCTTTTGAAGTGAAAGAACTAAAACTTCATAAAGAAAAATTCTAAGATAGGTTTACCCAAGGAGATGAAAGGGTTAAAAGACTTCTAGGTTCGGGTAAACAACATGGTGATAAGTCTGGTCTTGGTGCCTCATCCACCAAAGTACCTATGAACCACGAGGAGTTCAAAAAAACAGGTATCTCTTGCCATTTAACGGGTAAGTGCAATTTTTGCCACAAGTATGGGCATTTCAAAGAAATTGCTATCATCTGAAGAGATACTTGGAAAGGAAAGCACAAAGACAAAATCAAGTAAAGCGTATGCTTAAAAGACATCCATCAACACCTAACCTTAAAAGAAACCTAGGGAAGGTGGACACATGGCATGACTTTTTATTAAGACAGATGAATCATGTCTTAAAAGAGTTGATGGATCCCAAGTTTGGTCATCAAAGGAACGATCGTAGGGGTGTGTATGCAACACCAAATGCCACAATCTTTGTACCTAGGAGATAGACCACTAATCATGTTTTGTTTTGGTTTAAGATTCACTTCCATATCTTAGACCATTACAAGTGAACTCACAAGAGACCATGTGAGTGCACATAGCGGAAAAGTACGATGACAAGAGGACAGGAACTGGCTAACTACAAGTCTAGAATGTACTATTCGTGGCTATAGTACATATTCTACTTGGAAAGCCATACATTCCATTCAAAGTATTTTGAAATGTATACATTTTTTAATGAGAATTTTTTTATTGTGTGCATGATGTGATGAAATTATGTTTGGCATATCTCTGTAATGAATCTATGTATGCCATGCTTTGAATAAGACTCCATCAAGTTTCACATATCAAGGATGATTGCTCTGTAATCTGAAGCTCTCTGTGTAGTTGACATGTCGGTGAATAGACTGTCAGTGTGACAGACATGTTGATACCATGCTAAATCAAGCACTGTTGAAGAAGGGGTGAAATGTCGAAAAGGCCGACCTGTCGGTGGAACTGACATATCGGTGAGATAGAAAGTCCAAAATAAAAAAGGGTCACTTTCTGTGAAAATGACAATTCATTCGAATTCTCTATCTCCCCTCCCGCAAAGGTTTGGCGGTCCCTCATTCTCCTTCTGTGCCCTAGACTAGTCGATAGGACCTCTCAAAGTGATTACACGTCGGAAAACCATAGGGCTTTTGTTCGTCAAGTCTCTAGAAGCTTGAAAATCACTGTTCTTGTGATTTTTAAAGATCTGGTAAGGCTCAATCTTCATCTCATCCTTCTTCGAGCCACTATTTGAGAATCTCCTTTAGGAAAAACCATGTCTAGGAAGTCGGCAGCTCTGACGCGCCCTAAGCCCTCTATAGAACGAGGAGAATCCAGTCGTGCTAGTCGATGGACCAAAATAACCAAAAGGTCAGTCTCTCGCTTTTACCCTGGTTCGAGCTCAAAAAATCCTGTGCATGTTCAGGATCAACAGGAAACCCCACCAGAGGTAGGAGAAGATCCCATAGTTGACAAAGATGTCATCTTCGAAAAACAACGAGAGGAAAGGAAAAAAGAAACAGATGAGGAAAATGGTCGTAGGACCATAAACGAAGACCATGTTGATAGTGAGGAGGAGAATGACGACTCTGAAGAGTTTTGGAGAGACTGTGACGAAGAAGAAGATTATGAGTATCCTTCTCAAGATAATGTCAATTTGGGCAGAAAAGTCTTCCGACTAGAAAGGAGAATGGACTACCTTGAAAATAGTCTAGAAAGTATTCGATTGACTGTCTGGGATCTAGTTGTTACCTCCTTTGACCAAGTTCCAGATTCTCCATCTCCCACTCCTCCAACACTTCCTCAAGATGGCCCTGCTTAAGATAGTTTTTCATGTTTTTTGAAAATCTATTCTTTTGGTATTTTATCTAAGCATCCATAATGTCCCCTTAGCAAAAAACCATATGTACTCAATGAACATTTTGTTTATCAATGAAATGTTATGATTTGGTATGATGTGTGTATTGATGTATGCCTTATATCTCTTGTCTGTGATTAACATGGTTTTTGTTAAATAGACTAACTTCCAGGTTTGAATGAAGCTGGTTTTGTATTGGCATGTTAGGGAGATAATGGATCGGGCTATGATGCTACACACATCCTTGGAGTATGGCAGCACAAATTTTGTGCTAATTAGCTGCTAACACTGGTCATGACAGCTTAAGGGGGAGGTGAATATAAGCTGGAAATCTTGGAGAAAAATAAAGTTAGGGGTAGCTAAGTTAGTGGGGAGCTAGGGAGAAAACGCTAAGAAGAGATAGCTTAGAAAATGGGAGAGGAAACTCGAAGAAGATAGGTACATTAGCTTAACCCATAAAGAGATCAACTGAGCTAGAACTTAGTTTGAGCAGGGCCAAACAAACCTTGATGCACGAAAAGTGTGCAGTGAACCATGGGGGAGAACCATGAGTTGAAGCAGAACGTAGTTCAACACTAAATGCAGGAAACATAGGAGAGTGCTTGAACTCAATGCCTATCTACTCATCCTTTGTCAATTGAATGACAAAATGGAGGAGAAAATACTAGGAGCTAAAAGACAACAAAACCAGTGAGCCATAAAGGGGAGAAAATAATAGAACACTTGCTAAGAAGCTTGAAGACTAATGATGATCAAGGAAGAAGATCATGCTCCACCAAAGCTCAAAGCTCATCGTCATGGCAATCACAAAAACATGTATATGGCCATAGATGACCTTAGGTGGAACCTACACATGAGAGAGACTATTCATAGGCTTAGTTGCATATGTTGGTAATGAACATAACATACCTAGAAAGGAAGCTGAACAGTGAATTGGAAGTAAACTTGGAAATATGAATTATGTTCACTGTCAGCTCAACCAGTCTATCTCACCGACCCCTCTGTAGAGACAGGACTGACCCATCGTGGTCAAGGACTGGTCAGCCAGATTGACATAGGTCCTAGAACTTTGAACTGTCATTCTAGGTATGCTTCCAATCGAGTCTCGTACGCATCGACCCCTCAGTGACGAACTTAATTGACCACTTGTGGTTGTCGACTCGTTGGTATAAAACTTGTGAGTTCTGGACTATGAACTCATGAGGGCTCTCGATGAAACAGACATCTTGGTATATCAAGACTGATCGAGAGTAACAGGACCGATAACTCGCAAAAGGGCAACAGGTCATTCTAGGTAACAGGTTTCTAAAGTGGAAACTACTGTTAAGCATGTTTTGCACCAAAACGAGCCTCTCGTATGGACCAACCCATAGATGCCATGACTGTCGACCCATCGGCAACAACGACCTGTCGACCTGAAGTAATTATGTTATTGGGAGTGCATTTAATGCGCACCGGTCGGGTGGTTGAACAGTGATAAATATAAACACTGACCCATCGGTGTCACCAACCTTGGACAGTCCAAAAGACCGTTAAGACTCCTCTATAAATATGACTGTTATGTGATTGTTTTACTATCTTCCTTGAGCTGAAAAGAGTTATACACTTTAAGGAAACTATCAACACTCTTGTGAGAAGAATCATAAACAACTACTCTATTGATTGTGTTTGAAAGTGAGAAAGAGATGAGGAGAGAAAAGTAATCAACAACCAATCTATTGATTGAGTTTGCAAGTGAGTAAAAGAGGAAGAAAACACCTAATCTAGAAAAACTTTGGTTGAAACAAGTTTCCTTGTCACCCTAAGCTTATGATTGCTATACGACGGCTGTAAAAAGGAGCGTCGACATGTGTTGGGTGAGATATTCAAGAAGCACACGAGAAAGAGCTTTAAGGCAAGTGCTTCTTGGTTTTAATTTTGTTTTTAAAATCGGTAACCCGAAAGTGGATTAAGGGGAATTTGCTCCGGAACCACTATATAAAGTTTTTCAAAACTAAAATTGATAAAATCTTATCTACGATCAACAATGTCACAAGAAAGATTAAGTAAATTAGCCATATTATCAATTGAAAATGAAATTCTAACAAAACTTGAATACAAAGATTTAATTAGTAATTTTGCATCTCAAAAAGCAAGAAAAGTAGATTTTAGGTAAATTCTTTTTATTATATATAATTAAAATTTTAATTAAATACTGCTTATAATTTGTTAAATACAAAGAAGGCCCCGTTTAGATTTTTTTCTTTAGGCCTCAACTTGTGTCTGGCTGGTCCCGTTTTGCAACAATTTTTTCAAAAAAGAACTTTAAAAAGTATAATAAGTTTTGGCAAAAACTTATCATGTTAAATAGGAGTTAGAACTCTAGTAGAACCTAAGTTTTGCACCTGTTAACGCATTTCTAGCTTAGCCCAATGGCAGCCTGACTCATGTGCATGTATTATCACTAAATTAGTCTTAGTGAGGGCTCTTATTTATATATATCCACTCGAACTCTTGAAAAAGCATTGCATACCACTTTCCTTAGCACTTGCTTTCCAATAATGGTGGAAGATCAAACTTTTAATCAAAACTTTGAAACTCAAGTGTTCTCATTATGAAATACGAAGTTTAGGAGATGATGGTTCACAACCCCAAGGGGTTATCCCACTTAGTTTGGGAATAAGGTCTCTAGAGGGAGGTCTTGGGTTCAACCTATGGGAGCTCCAATGAAGGGTCACTTTCCATGGGAATATATAGAGAGTAAGGTCCCATCGAATTATCTGGTGTGTACGGATAGGGGGTGTAACGCCCCGCCCTTTTTCACTCGCTTCTTCCCGTAAATTCAGAGTATATATATATATATATATATATTTTTTTTTTTTATAACAGAGTAGAGTGATAAAGCGCAGAACGTCACGACGCAAGCTAAGTCCGAACTTCCAAAGTCCGACCCTTAACTGGCCAACCCTATATGTGTATGGACTCAGTCCAATAAAACGGTTCACACATAGCAATATCAACTTGGGGAATAAAATCATAACATGCGGAATCACAACGTCCAATTTACGGAATCATAATAGAACCAAGTTCTATTCCATTGATAACAAAGTACTTAGTCAATAAATCACTTTAATCATTATCCAAATAAAACATCCAACCATAGCAATTCATCTAGGTTATTATATTCCAAAATCTGGATACTCTAAATACAAATCCCTGAGTATCTTAAACCAAATATAAAACTGAAAGCGTTCCGAGCTCCTATGCTCGTCCCTTTCCGCAATTAGAGTTTTCCTCGTTTCCTGCATCATCCACTAAAGTGTAGAAGTAGGGCGTTAGTACATCGCACCCAGTAGGTATTCCAGTTAGGGTTAACACATGGGTTAGTACCAAAAATCCAAATATAATAAATATATCGAATCAGTTATAATAAATCATAACATACTCATAAAGCATCGTATCAAAACAGTGTATGATAATAGAGATCTAAACATACTGATAAAAACCAAAACCTTGCATGATAATAAAAGTCATAATCATGCTGATTCAATGCCATGCCATGCTATCATATGCAATGAGTCCCACCCCATCACAAACTCATAGTGTCCTCTTTATGGAATTCTCATCATCAAGGTATCCTTCCACGAGCGTTTTACGGAGGCACCCCGACGGAGTGTGGATCTCTGGATATATAGTATCCTCTTGATCGAATTCTCATCATCAAGGTATCCCCTGATGGAATGCTCATCACCAGGGTCTTCATACATAGTATTCCTCTTGATGGGCTTCTCATCAACAAGGTATTATACATAGTATCCTCTTGATGGGATTCTCATCATCAAGGTATCCTTCCACGAGTGTTTTACGGACGCCCCGACAGAGTGTGGGTCTCCGGATATATGGTATCCTCTTGATGGAATGCTCATCATCAAGGTATCCCGTGATGGAATGCTCATCACCAGGGTCTTCATACATAGTATCCTCTTGATGGGATTCTCATCATCAAGGTATTATATGTAGTATCTTCTTGATGGAATTCTCATCATCAAGGTATCCCCCACGAGTGTTTTACGGACGCCCCAACGGAGTGTGGGTCCCCGGTTACCTGTCATCCCTCCCATGCCATGCATGAGATGCAAATACCACATGCTATGCAATTATACAAATCATAGCATTTAAAAGCTCATATTTAAAATACATGCTATTTTATCAAATAAACATAGCATATAAAATCAACATTTGAAACATATCCTTTGCAATATAAATCATTAAATCAAGATAAAAACAATGTACATAAACCCATGGTTTCAAAGAGGTGGAATCCTACCGAAGACCGCTACGTGTCCTTGCGTCTTTCGTCCGGTAACCGCTCACGATCGTAAACACCTTGTAAAGTCTCGTTACCTTATAATATAATAACAAATCAAAACCAAGTCCCACTTGATTTATAATATTTTAAGTCCATTAACCAATCCTTATTTTTTCACCCTTTATTACCACTTTGTCATTGATCCAAACCTTAATTAAGTCTATCCCCATGTCATCCTTGATTCATGGAAACAAACACTCATAGATTATCATTTTCAGCTAATATTACGAAATTGCCATTCATGGCTAACATAACCCATTAATTCACTTAATTACAATTATGCCATTATAACTATCTTTCCATTCTTTTCATCCTTCATCCCTTGGTTTGGTAAACCTTTTATTTAAATCATACATAGACCCAAACATGGCCCATTTACAAGTTCATATCGTAACATAAAAATCCCAAGTGCATAACTCTAGATTCGCCAAACAATTCTCATGGGGTTTGGCCCCACACCATGGCCAAACCCTATGTTCATTAATTTCACCTATTAACCATTTTGCCATCACCTTAGGTTTCAAAACCGATCCATCATTGATTCATGGTTTATAAAATAAAACCCTCATCCCATAACATAATCCATAATTCATTTATGTGTATTCTCTATTTGGTTCATAAATAGAAACTTCCTAAATTTAATATATAAATTCCATAATTAGAAAGTTTCCAAACTTATCATCCACTTTTCATAATTAGAAAGTTTCCTTCCATATTTAGATAATTTTCCAATTTAATCTCCACTTTCTATAATTGAAGACTTACCAATTTAATCTCCACTTTCCATAGTTGGAGACTTACCAATTTAATCTCCACTTTCTATAATTGGAGACTTACCAATTTAATTTCCACTTTCTACAATTGGAGACTTACCAATTTAATCTCCACTTACTATAATTGAAGACTTACCAATTTAATCTCCACTGTCCATAATTGGAGACTTACCAATTTAATCTCCACTTTCCATAATTGGAGACTTACCAATTTAATCTCCACTTTCCATAATTGGAGACTTACCAATTTAATCTCCACTTTCTATAATTGAAGACTTACCAATTTAATCTCCACTTTCCATAATTGGAGACTTACCAATTTAATCTCCACTTTCCATAATTGATTACCATACATTAAGATACCAATACAACACCATGGGGTTCGGCCATACACCATGGACGAACCCTATGGTTCATAATATTCATTTCAAAATCATTCAACCCATAAAATTCCTTTAATAAACAACTTCATGGGGTTCGGCCAAGCACCATGGCCGAACCCTATGGTTCATATCTTTTTATTAAATCAGTTAGACCCCTATGGATTCATTAACCAACTCCAATATAAATTCCATATGGCCCATTAAATTGATTCATGATCCTTATCCATTTAATCCTTTCATACTTAATCTAAGGTCCATAATTAGATAGCTTCTAATTAAATCTAAAGTTCATAATTTAGATACCTTCTAAATTTAGTAACTTCCACCATGGGGTTCGGCCATACACCATGGCCGAACCCTATGGTTCCATCATCTTCCTTTAAACCATTTAATTACTTCTTGATGGGGTTCGGCCATACCACATGGCCGAACCTCACCCCTTTAAAATTATATACCATTAACATCAACCTCCCATTTGAAATTAATCAATAACCTTCCATATTTAATCAACTAAAATTTCATAATAATAACCATGTGCTTCCATGGTTTTAAATCCATTAAGACATTTTCAAATGATCATCCAATCTTTTTCCATGGGGTTCGGCCATACCCCATGGCCGAACCCTATGGTTCCCTTTTTTTTTTTTTTTTTAAAACCAAAAACATAATATCAAACTATCAAACTACTAACCGTTTATGGGATTTGATTCTTGTACTTCCCTTGCTTGATCTTTCTCTTCAAATCTTCCTCTTCTTTAAACCTTTTCTTCTTGTTGGCTGGCCTTCTTCTTCCTCTTGTTTTTTGGTGGGAATAAGAACTTGAGAGAGATCGGCCAAAGTGGGTAGTGTAATGCCGTGAGCCCTTATCCTTTATCTTATAACACTCCACACGGCCAATGCTAAATAGCAATTGCCGTGAGTCCTATTGTGTTGCCTCTTTTAAAACCTCCACTTAATCTTATCTTAGAATGTGCTAAGATGGATCACTCCCTATGCCGTGTGCCCCTTGTTTCCCCTTACAATATGTCATGCACCTCTTGCTCCTTTTTTTATTAAAATCCTCCCTTTAATCCAATTAGAAGGTGCCATGCGCCCCTTTATTTAATCACCACTTAATCCTATTTTGGAAAGTGTTATGCGCCCCTTGCTCCTTTCTTTAATTAATTGATTTTATGCGCATAACATAGATATGGAATTCCCTATAATCGGCCATGCACAATCTTATTTAATTGTGGACATTTTCTTAAGATATGCAAATCCAATTTAATTAGAAAAGTCCCTCATTAAATATTCTAGCATATCAACTAGATATTCATATCATTCATGCGCATATCCATAGATTGCATAAACAATATTCGGCCATGCAATCTTTTATTTAATTCTCTCATGCAACCATGCAATCTTTTATTTAATTCTCTCATGCGACCATGCATATCTCTTATTTATAGATATTGCATCACTAATTAAATTCAACCCCATTCAATTATTATTGAAACCATTTACCAAAATCCGTTGGGTCTTAATTGGGCAAAGACCCAACATTTTATATAAGATCCATATCTAAAATTCATAATTTAAATGGGTAATTTACGTAAATATTTATACCTTGAAATTCCGAGGTGTTACAGGGGGGTTTTCACATACCCTAGGGGATTAGTTAAGTGCGATGCCTAGACACCTCCAGACCTCAAAGAAAAAAGGATGATGGTTCATTGGAACACTAAAATCACCTTTCTTGAATCGATCAAGTCATGTTTTTAAAAATTAAAAAGTTTAAATATTAAAAATAATTTACATTGTTAAAATTTTAGAGAACGTAAAAAAAAAAAAAAAAAAGTGATTCGATTGATTAAATAAGATGACTTTTTGTAAGTTGAATATTAAGAAAAAACCCTTTACAACAAACATCTCACCATTCTATTTAATGAGTTCTAAATCTAAGTATATAGGTGAAAAAACACTAGATGCCTGTCAATTATCAATCTTTTTTATAAATATATTGTTTGATGTGAATTGAGGGGGGAACACGGGTAACCCTCGGATTCCCCTGTTTGGTAGCGAGAGGGTAGAGGTAAAAAATCTGGATTTTACCTCCCCTTTGACAAATTTGAAAACCCTTTGGCCTCTAGTGGTATTCATAAAACCTTTGCCTCTCATTCCCTTCGTATTCTTCTCAATCCCCTTCATAGCTGTGAATGGAACTCAATGCAATTCAAATTTCAGTATAAAATCTTTATTTTTAAAATTTGTTAATTTATTATAAAATAATTTGATTAAAATAAATGAAATATTTTCAACGTTGTACTTATAAAATAAAAAAATTATTTAAATTTTATCTATTTGATTTAAGTAATTAAATTTGATAGAGAATAAAAATCTTCTTTTCAATTATTTATTTTTATTTTTTTAAATTTTAAGGCTTTATGTGTTTTACGAGACTAACTTTATATAAATCCTGGTACTGATAAATTGTTTAAATTTTTAAAATTAATAAATTTCATATCATTATCAAATATCATTCAATTCAATTTGAGATATAAGGCCTTAATGACTCATTTATATTAGCATAGAGTGTCTTTTTTAGAAATAAAAAATTTTCCGTGCAACATCAGTAGGTGAATTCAAATCCGATTCACTCCACTATCAAATATTAGTTGGTTAATCCGAAGAATTTAAAATATGGGTTGGTCACAAATTTTTTTTTTTTAATTTGAGTTAAAATAGGATGATGCTTTATAAAACACTTTCCTTGTTTTTTTATCACTATGTGATGGTTTTTTAAAATTAATTCTTTATACTAAATATATTTTAAAAGTTGATATTTTCTTTTATAAATGTGTCTTTGCTTAAACATATCAATTATCAGGCCCCGCCTTCCAATACTTAAACGGGCGTGATCTGACTGTATAATTTCAAATCACCTGTTGATCTAAATGGGTCTTACATCATAAATTCGTGGCTATATTTTTTTTTCTTTTAAACAAATATGTAAACATTCACAAGCCAATCAAATTCCTCATGTCCACAACCTGCTGAAAGTCATGACCTTTCCATTCATTATTTCACATAACTAGAGAGATAAAATAATCCATCACCTAAAGGTCTCAAAACTCACCTATTTACTCACAATTCCAAACCAATCAAATAATAACGTTCTCAAATTTATTCAATACTTGAATTTATCATTCAAGGCTCAAAAAACCAAATAAACATAGAAACAAATTCCTCAAAGACTCTAAAATATAATAAAAATCCAATTTATAATCTAAACACTAAATTCTTCAATAAACTATGCGGTTTCAAGTATTCTCCAACGAGTCCTCGTCTTCTAAACTCAGTTTTGGTTATCATCTAGTCCCAAGTCCAAGTGATTTCCTGCAATGTAAGGGATGATCTTCATACCCAGTGAAGAAAATAACAACATATACATAGAATATGATATCTTTACTTTCTAACATAATATTTCAAGCAAACTTATATAACAATTTATTTCATGCTCATGCCTTATGCAAGAATGCAATGCTCAATGTAAAATTCCATATTCCAGCCCATCATCCACATCTACTTAGATTTGGTGGTCTTCCCGACAAATTGAGGATAACACAACATCACCTTAGTGGCCTTTCCACCTAAAGTGAGGATAACATAACCCACCACCAAATAACAACCCTCATGACTTGTCACGGATATTACATCTCTTCCACCGTAATTGTCTAACAACTCTACCACCGTCGTGGTCTTCATGACAATCATAGATCACACCCTCATACCCAATGCTATGATATGAGAATGTCATGCTCAATGCCAATAAACATGCTTAATTATTCATAACATGCTTATAGAATTATGAATCACATTCTAAGCAGATTATAACATGGCCAACATCTCATTTACCATAACATGCATATAACTTGATTACAACATAGCAATAGTCCAAGCATCATAAAATTGGAATAACATAAACCAACATTCAAACATGCCCAATCAACATTAATAATTCAACAATACTATACAAATAATCATCAATATACGATTATAAATCATTGGATCTTTCAATAATATTAATGGTTTATATTCCACAATCCTGGCGGACTGAGTCTCCTCACGGACAATAGAATGTTTAGCTAAAATCTCTCTTACACTACTTTGAGTGAGCACCAGATTACCGCCATTATTAACACACACTCATTCTATTCTAAATCCAACAATTATATTCCAAACACACAATACATTGCAATATTTTCATTGCCTAACACATAATATATGAAATCATATCAAAAGTATGAAATGAATTATTTCCATCACCTAGAAGTTCATGAAATATGAAAGAGAAGTCCGTGTATTCTTCAAGCAATGATTAACCTTGAAGTCCAACGTTCATTGCGAATGTGTTTTAAAGATTCCAAGTACTATTAATAAGGGGAGAATTAAATTTCTTTACCAAATCACAATTACTACATATGAGGTATGTTGCTGCCTCGACTATGGTCTAAGGGTGGTCCTACGGTCCAAGGTTAAGAATAAGGTTTGGGTCATTGCATTGTATGGCCGAACCATGCTTACTCCAGTTCGACTGTAAAAAAACCTTGTTGATGAAATAGTTTTATTCAAAATATAATAAATAAAATAACTATAGTTATAGATCCAAAATATTAAATGATTTGACTTTTAATATAAGAGCCAAATATGAGAATGTTGGATAACAGATAGTAAGTCACTGATAATGATATAAAATAATATCTTCACGTTGTAGTTTATGTTTCTTTCTCAAAATAAGTTTTGGTACCAATATATAAAAGTTGTAAATTGAACATTGTAGAACAAGATTTTAAATTATAAACTTGAAAATCCGAATGTTCTAGAACACGATTGAACCGAGAGAGAGAGAGAGAGAGAGAGAGAGAGAGAGAGAGAGAGAGAGAGAGAGAGGAGGGGGGGGGGGGTTTGCATAGGTCAATCTCAATTTGTTGCTCCCTTTTGAAATTAACTTGATTGATTAGATTAAGTGCGGATGATGTAACAATCAAGTAGGTGTATGTTAGCAAAAGTGATTAATCAATCAATATAAGAAGTTACCTCTAACACCACAATCTCAAGGACACAAGATATAAAGTGGTTCGATTAAACAACCTACATCCACTGTTAGGATTCGCCCAACCTTGAGCTATCTCCAAATTCACTATGTGGGGACTTACACTCTCACAATTAGATTAGGAATTCCACTTCACTCAATTGGCTAGGAATTCCACCCACCACTGTGCTAGAGACGACGCTCTAGAGGTTTTTTATAGTGGTTCCTGGGTACCTCCCTTTAATCCACTTCGGGTTACAGGTTTTAAAAGCAAAGTTAAAACCAAGAAGCACTTGCGTTAAAGCTCTTTCTCATTGATGATGTTTACTTCTCAAAGATTCACTCAAGATGTGATGGCGCTCTTTCTTGTAGACGTCCTATAACAATCACGGTTTCAGTAAGACTAGGATAATTGGTTCAAGTTCTAGTAGACATTGCATCTTTTCTTCATTCTTTTTCTCTCACAATCTTTAATCAAAGATTGGGTATTTGGTTTTGGTATAGGCACAAGAGAGCTGATCATTCCTCAGAGTGTATGATTTTTCTCAGTTCAAGGAAGATGCCCAAATGATCATTCAACAATCATATTTATAGAAAAGTCTTAATGGTCATTTGGACTGTGCAGGATCGACAGGTCGAAGGCACAGATGGGTCGATGTTCATATTTATTACCTTTCAACCACCTGACCGTTGCGCATTAAATGCACCCCAATGGCATAATTACTTCCCGGTCGACATGTCGGTGTCGTCGATGGGTCGATAGTCATGGCACCGATGGGTCGGTCCATATGAGTTGTTCGATCTAGGGAAACTTCATACTGACAAAGTTTCAAGACAGAAACTAGTCAAACACAGACCGACCTATCGCCCTTTGCCGAGGGGTCGGTCCTGTTACTCTCGATCGGTCTATATTGACGACATGTCTACTTTATCGAGAGCCCTTATAAGTTCCTAGTCCAAAACTCATAACATTTATACTGACGAGTGGATGACCACGAGGGATCGTTCAAGTTCATCACCGAGGGGTCGGTGCATATGAGACTCTCGGTCAAAGGCATTCTCAAAATGACAATTCTAAGTTCTAGAACCTATGTCAAACTGGCCAACTAGTCCTTGAGCACGATGGGTTGATCCTGTCTCCACCGAAGGGTCGGCTAGATAGACTAGTCGAACTGATAGTGAACATAATTATTTTTCTTTAAGTTCATTTCCAATTCACTGTACAGTAGCCTCTCTAGGCCTTATATGATTTTATCATTTGTTCAATTAAGCCTAGGATAGTCCTGTCTCAGGTGTGGCTTCTAGTTAAGGTCATCGATGGCCATAATACCCTTTTTGTGATTGCCATTACGATGAGCTTTGAGATTTGATGGAGCATGATCTTCTTCCTTGATCATCTTCAATCTTCAAGCTTCTTTTAGCAAGTGCTTATTCCCTAGTCATGGGATTGACAAAAAAGGACACGGCCAAGCCAGGGCAGTAACAAAACCCATGAATATAAAATTTTAAAATAAAAGTAGAAAGGAAAATAGAAATAGGTTCAGCAACAATCCTACTAAAGAGAAAGTATTTAAACAATTAACATTATTTTGATGTGATAGAATATAATAAGAACTAAGGTAAGGTAACATCAAAATAATCAAGAACTATTTTGAATGATTGATTTTCAAATTCCCTTCCATGATCAGTCCTTATTCTGTGAATGTTTGATTCTTCTGCATTCATAATTCGTTTGCAATGATTCTAAATTCACGAAATGCATTTGATTTTTCCCTTACAAATGCTACTCAAGTGTATCTAGTATAGTCACCATCTATGACTAAGAAATACCTTTTGCCCCCAACACTTTCGTGTTCAGTGGGTCCTACTAAGTCCATGTGAAGTAGTTCTAAGGGTCTAGAAGTTACTATCAGAATTGTATGTTTATGTGCTGCCGTGATTGGTTTTCCTTTTTGGCAGACACCACATATAATTCCTTCAGATCGTCTAACTTTGGGTAATCCCTTTATATTCTCAATAAGTTTGGACAAATCTTTGAAGTTCACATGACCGAGCCTCTGATGCCAGAGTTCAACCTCACTGATTTTGGACAAAAGGCACTCATGTGAAATCGGAGTTGAGGTACAATCCAAAACATAGCAATCATCAGAAATGAGGGTGCCACTCAAAACAACATCTCCTTCAGTTGAATAAAGATGGCAATTTTTTTTACTAGAAGTAACTTTTACTGTTATTTGTACATAGTTGAGATATACTAAGCAAATTGTGTTTTAGACAATCAACAAGGTAGACATCTTTGATGACAGAGGATGGCAGATTTAAGGACCCTTTTCCAATTATATTGGCCATGTTTCCATCCCCAAAAACTACAAATCCTCCATTACAATTCACCAAATCAGACATGTGAGAACTGTTTCCAATCATATGTCGAGAGCATCCACTATCCAAGTACCACTTGGATTGTCTTTCAACATTTAAGGCTGTATGGATCACGGAGCTCTTATTGTTTGGTGATACATTAGATGAAATAGTAATGGTGGAGTCCTTCTTCTGTATAACCTGTCTGGAATTGAAATAGGGTTTTCCATCAAAGAATCTGATCCTTGGATATCCAAATTTATCCCAGATGATTGGTAAACTCTTATTTAGAACATTACTTCTCAGTTTTTCCAATGAACACTTTATCTGAGAATTTTTCTTGAAATAACAATTTGACTTACCATTTGCCACAATAGATGCATTGAAGATTAGAGACTTTGGGCGTATGTTTTTTAATATCTACTGGAGTTTGCCTCTGAGTTATAACCAAGTTTTTGTCATTCTTTATCCCTGATTTTTCGTTGTAATCTATACCAAAACTAAATACCTTGTCTTTAGATTGGGATGACCTCTCCAAGTCAAACAATAATAGTGTAATTTTATTTTCAAGACACCTGTTTGTTTCGGCCAAATGTTTGTGATATTTATTGCACAAATCAACCTGTGATTAAAGATCAGTCTGACTTTTTCTCAACACTAGTATCTCATCAATTGATTTTTCGAATTTTGTTGAGAAAATTTCACTTTCGGTTCTCTCAATTTCAAGGAGTTTAATTACAGAGGCATTCTCACTTTTAAGTTTGTGAACTTCCTTGGTTAACTCCATAGTCTCAACATATAAAGCACTACATGATTCATGGAAATCAACAAGAGTCTCTTCATGTTCAGATTCACTAAATTGTGCTTGTTTATCATAAGTAAACGAAGCAACCAGGTTATATAATGTACCTTTGCTTTCATTTTCCAAGATTGATGCAGACTCAGATTCTTCTTTATTACTCAACTTTATTTTGATTGGGTCTTCTTCCTTTTGGCGACGAGCTAGCCTTCTTGTTACAGAAATTGCAAGAGCAAGACCTACTACAAAGTTGTGTGCATAATATTTAAATTGTGGATTTTCTAGGCATAGTTTTTTAATAACCTCTCTGGACATTGTCATGTAGGTATCCATAACAGCTGTTCTAGCAACACGATCTTACTCTGATGGTTAAATCCTTGTAACGAGCACCTTGCTTTGATACCAATTGAAAATCTCAATGTGCTAGAACACGATTGACCCTAGAGGGCAGGGGTGAATAAGTCAATCTCAATTTGTTGCTCACTTTTGAAATTAACTTGATTGATTAGATTAAGTGCGGATGATGTAACAATCAAGTAGGTGTATGTTAGCAAAAGTGATTAATCAATCAATACAAGAAGTTAGCTCTAGCACCACAATCTCAAGGACACAAAATATAAAGTGGTTCGGTTAAACAACCTACATCCACTATTAAGACTCGCCCAACCTTGAACTATCCCCAAATTCACTATGTGGGGACTTACACCCTCACAATTAGAGTAAGAATTCCACCTCACTCAATTGACGGTGAATTCCACCCACCACTGAGCCAGAGACGACGCTCTAGACTTTTTTTGTAGTGGTTCCAGGGTACCTCCCTTTAATCCACTTTGGGTTGCAGGATTTAAAAACAAAATTAAAACCAAGAAACACTTGTCTTAAGGCTCTTTCTCGTTGAAGATGTTTGCTTCTTAAAGATTCACTCAAGATGTGATGATCCTCTTTCTTGTAGATGTCGTATAGCAATCACGGTTTCAGTAAGACTAGGATAATTGGTTCAAGTCCCAGTAGATGTTGTATCTTTTTTCTTTCTCTCTCACAATCTTTAATCAAAGATTGGGTATTTGACATTGGTATAGGCACAAGAGAGCTTATCGTTCCTCAGAATGTATGATTTTTCTCAGTTCAGGGAAGATGCCCAAATGATCATACAACACTCATATTTATTGAAGAGTCTTAACGGTCATTTGGACTGTCCAGGACCGACAGGTCGGTGGTACAGATTGGTCGATGTTCATATTTATTATCGTTCAACCACCCAACTGTTGAGCATTAAATGCACCCCAACAGCATAATTACTTCCCAGTCGACATGTCGGTGTCTCCAATGGGTTGATAGTCATTGTAATAACCCGTCCCGAGTTTTCTAATTTTCGAAGAGATTTTTGGATCTCAGACTTGTTTTCGGGACCTTGGTAGCAGTGAAGAGAGTGTGGGTGCTGTGATGGGCCCAATTTACCTGTTTACGAGTTCGAGAACTCGAAGGACATTTTGGTAATTTTATAATTATTACGTATTTGTCATGAAAACTTGTTCAAAAGTCACTCGTTTTCTCGCCCGAGATCTTTCGGATTCTTTCTTCGAGTTTTTTTCTACTCTTTTTAAAATATTTTGAAAAACCAAAAAAAAAATACAAAAAGAAGTTGAAACCCTAAACCCTAACCCTTATAAACCCTACCATTTCTGCAACACTGTAGCCGCTCACGCTACAGTGCCCCCTCCCTCTCTCCCCACCCACACCCCCCCACCACCATGGACCACACACAAAGCCGTGGCCCTCGGCTTCTTCTTCTTCCCGATCTCTCTGTAACTCTCTCATCCGCTCCCTCTCTCTTGGTTTCTTCTTATTCTCCTTTTCTATCTCCAACCAGCTCCACCTTCGTTTTTCCCACTTTCTGTCTCTCCTTTTCTCTCGGTTTTCCCCTATTTTCCATTTTCATTACTTTGATTTTTCGGGATTTCTCTTGGTATTCCTTATTTTCATTTTTCCTTTCTTCAATTTTCCATGCCTTTACTCGATTTTCCCCTATTTTCTTTTTCCTTTCTTCAATTTCCATGCTTTGCTCGGTTTTCCTTGTAATGCCCCGCCCTTTTTCACTCGCTTTTTCCCATAAATTCAGAGTCTATTTTTTTTTTTTTATAACAGAGTAGAGTGATAGAGAGCGAGACGTCACAACGCGAGCTAAGTCCGAATTTCTAAAGTCCGACCCTTAACTGGGCAACCTTATGTGTGCATGGAGTCAGTCCAAGAAAATGGTTCACACATAGCAATATAAACATTCGAAATAAAAATCATAACATGCGGAAACATAATAGAACACAGTTTTATTCCATTCAGATAGCAAAGTACGTCAAGTCATTAATCATTATTATCATAACGCAATTATCAAATAAGACATCCAACCATAGCAAATCCATCTAAGTTATTACAATCCAAATTCTACATACTCAAATACAAGCCCATGAATGTCTTAAACAAAATATAAACTAAAAGCGTTCCAAGCTCCTATACTTGTCCCTTTCCGCATTTAGCATTTTCCTCGTTTCCTGCATCATCCACTAAAGGGTAGAAGTAGGGCGTTAGTACAACGCGCCCAGTAGGTATTCCAATTAGGGTTAACACATGGGTTAGTACCAACAATGCAGATATAATATATATCAAAACCAGTTATAATAAATCATTCCATACTTTCAAAACATTGTATCCAAAACAGTGTATGATAATAGAGATCCAATCATGCCAATAAAATCAGAAACCTTGCATGATAATAAAGATCATAATCATGCCGATTCAATGCCATGCCATTCTATCATATGCAATGAGTCCCACCCATCACAAAACATAGAGTATACTCATGATGGAATTCTCCTCATCAAGGTATCTTCCTGGTGGAATGCTCATCACCAAGGTCTTCTCTCTTGATGGAATTCTCCTCATCAAGGTATTCCCCACAGTTGCCTTATGGACACTCCGACGGAGTGTGGGCTCCAGTTACTTAGTATGCTCTTGATGGGATTCTCATCATCAAGGTATCCCCTGATGGAATGCTCATCATCAGGGTCTTCATACATAGTATCCTCTTGATGGGATTCTCATCATCAAAGTATTCATACGTAGTATCTTCTTGATGGGATTCTCATCATCAAGGTATTCCCCACGAGTGTTTTACGGACACCCCGATGGAGTGTGGGTCCCCGGTTACCTGTCATCCCTCCCATGTCATGCATGAGATGCAAATACCACATGCTATGCAATTATACAAAATCATAGCATTTAAAAGCTCGTATTTAAAACACATGTTATTTTATCAAATAAACATAGCATGCAAAATCACCATTTGAAACATATCCTTTGCAATATAAAATCATTTATTCAAGATAAAAACAATGTACATAAACCCATGGTTTCAAGGAAGTGGAATCCTACCAAAGGCCGCTACATGTCCTTGCGTCTTTCGTCCGGTAACCGCTCACGTTCGTAAACACCTTGTGAAGTTCCGTTACCTTATAACATATTAATTAATCAAAACTAAGTGCCACTTGATTTACAATATTTTAAGTCCATAAACCAATCCCCATGGGGTTCAGCCACACACCATGGCCAAACCCATGGTCCCTTATTTTTTACCATAATTACAACAATGCCATCCATGTCTAACATAACCCATTAACTACCATTTTCACATTTATTTACCAAATTGCTATTGGTCTAACCTTTAGTTAATATTTCATTTTAATTACAATATTGCCATTATACTTATCCATAGCCATTTACCTTCCTCATTTTTCATATATTTACAAGATTGCCATCCATGGCTAATATAACCCATTTTAGCAAGTATTTACAACCTTGTCATTGCCTCCAACAACTTAGGCTTAGGTTCCAACACATAGATCCATCTATTAATTTTAAACATCCATAACACTCCCAATAACCCTTTTAAAATAATTCATAACCGATTCCATCAACTTATGTTTGAGTTTCAAAACATAGTTCCATTAATTACCATATTGCCATCAAAGCTATAATTCCATTATTCTCACCCTTCATCCCTTGGTTTGGTGAACCATTTATTAAAATTATGCAAAGACCCAAACATGACCAATTAACAAGTTCATGGGGTTCAGCCATACACCATGGCCGAACCCTTGATGTTTCTTTTCAATGGTTCACCAACTTAGGTCCATAAACCATAACCTATACTTGCATCCTCCCTTTAAAATACACATAAACATAAACCCATAAAATTGATTCATGGGGTTCGGCCAAACATCATGGCCGAACCCTATGTCCATTTATTTCACTTATTAACAATTTTGCCATCACCTTCATCACCTTAGGTTTAGGTTTCTAAAACCGATCCATAAATTTATACATTATAGATAACACTCCAATTATAGAAACTTTCCAAATTTAGTCTCCACCTTCCATAATTAGATCATGATTCAAAACACCTAACAACTCCATAATTAGAAAGTCCTTAAATAGAAACTTTCTAAATTAAGCTCCACTTTCCTTGATTAGAAACTTTCCAATTTAGCAACCAACTTTCATAATTAGAAGCTTTCCCATTTAATATGCATCTTTCCATAATTGGAATGCTGTCCAAATTTAGTATGCAACTACCATAATTAGAATCTTTCTAATTTCATCAATTAAAATCCAATCAGCCATATCAAAACAACTCCAGGGGGTTCGGCCATACACCATGGCCGAACCCTATGGTTCATACTCTTCAGAAATCATCTTCCATCTAATCCCTTAACATCTAACTATTATTTAAAATTAACCAATCCAACTTCATTTAGAACACCATGATCATCTAATTTCATCCCATGGTTTTCCTCATTAAAATTTCCATAAATTATAAGCAACAACCTTCCATGGGGTTCGGCCCTTCATCATGGCCGAACCCTATGGTTTATCCAATTATCTTAAGCCATTTAAACCCATAAATCAAACCATGTCTTTCCATGGTTTTCATCTCATAAAATAATCAAAGTTCCTCCATGGGGTTCGGCCCTTGATCATGGCCGAACCCTATGGTTCCTCAATCCATTAATTAACCATAATCATCCCATAATTTCTCTTCCATGGTTTTCCAACCATAAAAATATAATCAATAACCTTTCATTTAAACTCCTTTAAAACATATATAATTTCCCATGGTCTCCATTTAAAATTTAAAACATAAATAACCCTTCCCATCCATTAAAATTAATACCATGATCATCTATTAATTCTCTTCCATGGGGTTTGGCCATACACCATGGCCTAACTCTATGGTTCTTTTCTTAAAAAAAAAACAAGATTGACAAATACTAACCGGTTCTGTGATTCCTTGGGTTTTCCTTCGCTTGTTCTTGCTCTTCTAATTTTCTTCCTCTTTGCACACTGATTTTCAGAGAGAATGCCTTCCACGCTGGTGTTATGTATTGCTATCCACACAACAAGAAAGCCAAGACCTGCCCATCGGATCTGGAACAACACTTGCTGTTTGCAGCCAGCACACATGCTGGTTTCTCTTTGGTCTAATCTTAGTAAAACAGAGATTATGCTGTATGTAAAACAGCCTCTCCTTGCTGCTTACACAAACACCTTGCTGCCCACGTTGCAGCCAGAAAACTTTGGACTGAATCTGTCCTCAGATCAGCCCCTCCTTGCTAAATTTCCATGCTGAACAACTCCACTAATAGACGTATGTATGTATTGTCCAGCACACATAGACAGCCATCTTTCTGATTCAGCCAATCTCCTCTCTGAAGCAACCAGCGATACCCCTTGTGTTCACAGCACTCGATCTGTCTTGCTGCCCACGTTCGCTGTTCTGCTGTTTGCAGCTCTCTTTCCATACAGCAGATGCCTCTACTTGGCGCTACTGTTCCCAGATTTGCTTCTCAGATCTTGACCGAGAAGACCCCTTTCTCTGTTCGTTGTCCTGTTGTGGCCCAATAGACGTTGCCACTGTAATTCAGCCCCTCGTGTATTTGCTGCTACGACTGTACGTACCTGGTTTCACCGCTGAAACAGTTCTATCTCTAGAACAAGCACAACCCTGGCAGCACCTCTGTGAAGCTTCTCTGCTCTGGACAGAGAAGACAGAAAAGTTCTCTTTTGATTGGGGCGTGACATCTCCAAGCAGATAGAGCCATATAAATATATTCTCCGGTCGATGCTCATATTTTCTAATATAGAAAAATACCTCTTTGA
The DNA here is from genome assembly GCA_013350335.1 of Chimonanthus salicifolius. NCBI lineage: Eukaryota > Viridiplantae > Streptophyta > Magnoliopsida > Laurales > Calycanthaceae > Chimonanthus > Chimonanthus salicifolius. The sequence continues at coordinate 75,006,727 of CM023533.1, read as the reverse complement.
ATCCGAATTCTATGATAGCTATTGCCTAACGTGATTAGGAGTCCTAATATATCAATTGCCTTGTTTTGCTTTATTGCTATTGAACATTCCTTTCTTTTTAATAAAACTCCATTAGCCAATCTTAGAAGGTGCTATGCGCCCTTGATGCCTTTCTTTTATTAAACATCCTACAATCTAGTCATCCATGCGCATGCAATCTCCTAATCCTAAAATCTTTCCATGTCCACCTCATATACACGCCCCAAGCCATCCATTTTTAATTATATTGCATTATTATCTAAATCAGCCCCATTTAATTTAAATTAAACTAACTTGGTGGTCATCCAAGTTAACCATGACCCATTGGGTCCCAATTGGGCATTTGACCCAAATAAACATATCTTACCCATTTATTTAAATTGAAACTATAACATATCCGTTGGATTTTAATTGGGCAAGGACCCAACACTTTACCCATATAAGATCCATATCTAAAATTTACAAATTAAATGGGTAATTTCCGTAAATATTTATAACTTGAAAATCCGGGGTATTACATTCCTTGTTTTCCATTTTCCTTTTCTTCTTTTTCTCTCCATTTCCACGGTTTCCTTTCTTTTCCCTCATTTTCCCCTTTTCCTGGATTTTCCTTGATTTTCTCCCCTTTTTTCCCTCTGACTCAGCTGAGTTACTGAGTCGCTCGGTTGAGTGCCGAGTCAACTCAGTCGGGATTTTCTGAGTCAACCCAGCCCTTAGGCTTGAGTGGCGACCCAGCTACTTGGCCCACTGGCCTAGACCCGACCCGACCTTGACTTGGTCCGGCCCAACCAGGCCCAGACTTGGTCCGGCTCACGTCTGGCAGGCCCAATTCTTCGGCCCAATCCATCTTGGCCCAGTTTCCAGACCCAGCCCATTCAGACCCAGCCCAGTTCGACCCGTTTTGGGCCCAACCCAGTTTTGGGCGTTTTCTCCTCTCCTCTTTTGAACCCGTTTTGTCTTAATTACTCATCCGTTCATCCTTGTTTCAACAGATTGAACTCCTTTCAACCCAACATGTCGCTTACTCACTTTGGACTTTCAACTCCACACACATGGTGAGGGTACTTATCACTACTTCAGCATGCATTGCATATATTCATGCCGTTATTTTTGGACGGAAAGCCACCCAAGTGTGACCCTCTATTTGTTTAGCCACTCGGTAAGGAAAAACTGTTGAAATAAGTATGTGGCAGGGGGTCCACTCGGGTGTACTTCTGTTATCTATGTGCGTCGTAGAGGATTTTAATTAGACGATCTAAATATATATCACTTGAAAATTGTTGATGATGTTGAAGAGTTTGTTCATTAAATGTCAATGAAATTGTGTTGAGTGTAGATTTGCGTGATTAAGTAACTCATTGCATACTTCTGACTCACATGATGAGCTATGTTGTTGATTTTGACTTGGTTATAGAAGAGTGTATCCTCGTCGTTATACATGTTGTGACTTTGTGTGCATGCATTGGAGAGATTATTCATATGTATACATGCTTATGATGATGTGATGAGTTGGTTGTCGGGAGGACTTCCCCATTGCGCTTCGGTGGCTGGGACCCCATAGGGGTTGCAGGTCTCCCCATTGCATTCCGGTGGTCGAGGTGCCTTCCCTTGAGATTGACTTCCTCGTTATGGTCCTGCGGTAGAGACCCCCATAGGAGATGAGGGTATCCCCGTTGCATTCCGACAGTTGAGGCAGTAGAATATTGCATCTCCGATTGTGTCAGTAGGGGAACTGGATGGGGGACCATTGAGAGTTATGGAGATGATATCTTGGGATTTTTAGTGGAAACATCAGTTAATAGAGTAGTTGAGTACCGTAGGCATGGGTATTTATTCATTTATGACGTTCACTGCCCTTTTCATATGTGATCTATAACTATGTTGCTAATATAACGTATGTTTTATCCCTTCACTGGGCTGGTTTGCTCACTCCTTACCTTTCAGGTGCCCCGATCATGGAAGGACCAAACGGGCCCCTTGAGCAAGTACCTGGAGAAGAGTAGTAGTGAATAGAAGTTTATGTTTATGTTATGTTTTAAATTTGAGAAATTTCAGTCTCATGGACTCAATATTACATATTTGTTTTGATGACTGTATAATCACTTGATTAGTTTACACTTGTGGTTCGTTATATTTCCTAATTATGGACTCGTGGTTTGTTGGACGGGAAGTAGTTACCCCGTTTCAAAAAAAAATTATTATTACTATTATACCCGATATCCGTTTTTTGTGACTTTCAGAGGTTTTTCGGAGATAACGGGATGTGACGTTATAGTCATGGGACCGATGGGTCGGTCCATACGAGAGGCTCAATCTGGGGCAAGTCTATGCTGACAGAGTTTCAAGACAGAAACTAGTCAAACCCAGATCGACCTATCACCCTTTGCCGAGGGGTCGGTCCTATTACTCTCAATCGATCTATGATTGCCAACATGTCTATTTTATCGAGAGCCTTAAAAGTACTCAATCCAGAACTCATAAGATTTATACTGATGAGTTGATGACCACGAGGGGTCTTTCAAGTTCATCAGCGAGGAGTCGGTGCATACGAGACTCTCGATCAGAGACATTCTCAAAATGACAGTTCTAAGTTCTAGAACCTATGTCAAACTGGTCAACCAGTCCTTGACCATGATGGGTTAATCCTGTCTCCACCGAGGGGTCGGTGAGATAGACTGGTCGAACTGGTAGTGAACATAATTCTTTTTCTTCAAGTTCATTTCCAATTCACTGTACAATAACCTCTCTAGGCCTTATATGATTTTATCATTTGTTCAACTAAGCCTGGGATAGTCCTCTCTCAGGTGTGAGTTCAAGCTAAGGTCATCATGGCCATAATACCTTTTTTGCGATTGCCATTATGATGAGCTTTGAGCTTTGATGGAGCATGATCTTCTTCCTTGATCATCTTGAGTCTCCAAGCTTCCTTTAGCAAGTGCTTCTTCCCGAATCATGGAATTAACAAACAAGGACTCGGCCAAGCCGAGGCACTAACAAAACCCATGAATATAAAAATTTTAAAATAAAAATAGAAAGGAAAATAGAAATAGGTTCGGCAACAATCCTACTAAAGAGAAAGTATTTAAACAATTAACACTATTTTGATGTGATAGAATATAATAAGAACTAAGGTAAGGTAACATTAAAATAAAAGTATCTTCGAGAAAATATCGCATCTATTTTATTGTTATTATCTTTAATGCCACCAAAGTTTGTGTGCAAATAATAACATAAATAACTATATGACTAGATTTGAAGTTTCAAAATAGTAATAATTAAATTGGCGTTATTTAAGTGGTTTTGACAATAAATCAACCCCCAAATGACTTTAAAGAAACCACAAAATCAAGTTATTTAAGCAACCAAAATCATAGACAAAAGACCCAATCTGTGAGTTTTGCAACACATGGGTAACTTATGGGCTGCGATTTGGCAACAAAGACTGCTTACAGTCAGGAAAGGCAGCAAGGGTTGCTATCATCCAAGAGAAGAAGAAGGAATGCCCGAACTGGTTGCTCGTAGGCAGTGGCAGACGCTCCTGCAAGTGGCCGCCTTTTTTGGTTGTCAGAGAGGGATATCGATGGAGAGAAGGAGTATGAGATATGCGTATGACCAAGTTCAGGGGTTTTCCTTTCCGCTCGGGGTTTCTATATAGGTGATTGGGTTGGCGGCATCAAATACGGAAGGGAAAATAGGAAGGAGTAAAAAGAAAAGGAAGGGGATAGGTGGGGGAAGGTGGGGTTTATTGCCGTTTTTGGAGAAGGGAAGGAGAAGAAGAAGTCTAATTTGGGGAAAACTTGTTAGATGTGGTGGTAATTAGATTATTTCATACGTCAAGTGTAATGTTGCCAACACAGTTTAGGAAAATGTAATGTTCATTGTATTTCGCCGATGTACAGAGGACAGAATCTAGGTTTCTTTAGAAGGGTAAAAGAGTCATTGAGAAAGGATAAAACAGACAATAACAATGTCGAACAAAAGTTTCTGCCGGCTTTGTGTGAGATGCCACATCTGTCCATTTTCTATTACGCCGAAAAGTCTTCACCGAATACCACTCGTGGGATGATATCGTGGGAGATCTGGGCTGCGTTTGGATGTGGGGTAAGAGGGGGTAACCCTCCGTTACCCCTTTGTTACCCTCGTTTGGTAAAAAGGGGTAAGGGTAAAAATTTGAATTTTTACCCCTCTAGTCAGCATTTTGAATACCCCTCCTTACCCTCCTTTTTGCTCTTTTATGAGATTTTTTTTTTACATTTTATTTATTTATTTATTTTGGTGAGTACTTGGCTTTTATTTTTTTATTTTTTAAAAACACTCCATTATTTCCATTTGATAAATTTCAAATCACCAAACAACAAATTATATTTTTTTATGAAGAGATATGTAGAATTTTTTTTCATTTATTGAAATTTAAAATAATAATAGTGGTTTTTTATATATTTTTTACTTTTTAAGGAAACCTTTCCCCTATTTATCCCGTGCCTTCTTCTATTTTTGAATTATATATTATATAATTGAAAATTTAATAAATTTCAAATAATTAGCAATTTATTTTTTATATTATATAGATTTTCAACATGATGCATTTGGATGAGGAGTAATTTTTTACAGGGGTTACTCTAGGTTACCCTTGAGTAACGGTAATTGTAAGTAGGGGTCACCTGACATATTAATAATTTATGAATAATTAATAATTTTATTTAATCCATATAATATAAAAATAAAATAAAATTTTCTTAAATGTATTTGTCAAAATGTTCTATTTTTAAGGGGTGATTCTGTCGAAATTTTGATAGGGTCTCAAAACTCTGAAAAAGTTTGAGGTTCATGATAATCTCTTGAAGGGTAATTAACAATTTATTCTGTTAAAAGATTATTTTAAAAATATATCAACATTTTCAACGTAATGCATTTGGGTGAGGGGTAAATTTTTACAGGGGTTACCATTGAGTAGGAGTAATTATAAGTATGGGTAAACTAACATATTAACAATTTTATTAGAATTAATAATTTTATTAAATCTATAAAATATATAAAAAAAATCTGCAACATTTTCAACATGATGCATTTGGGTGACGGGTAAATTTTTACAAAGGTTACCCATGAATAGGGATAATTGTAAGTAGGGGTAAACTGACATATTAACAATTTTATGAGAATTAATAATTTTATTAAATCTATAAAATATAAAAAAAAAATTTGCAACATTTTCAATGTGATGCATTTGGGTGAAGGGTAAATTTTTACAGGGGTTATCCTTGAGTAGGGGTAATTATAAATAGGGGTAAACTAACATATTAACAATTTTATTAGAATTAATAATTTTATTAAATCTATAAAATATATAAAAAAAATCTGCAACATTTTCAACGTGATGCATTTGGGTGACGGGTAAATTTTTACAAAGGTTACCCTTGAATAGGGATAATTGTAAGTAGGGGTAAACTGACATACTAACAATTTTATGAGAATTAATAATTTTATTAAATCTATAAAATATAAAAAGAATTTGCAACATTTTCAATGTGATGCATTTGGGTGAGGGGTAATTTTTTACAGGGATTACCCTTGATTAGGGGTAAACTGATATATTAACAATTTTATCGGAATTAATAATTTTATTAAATCTATATAATATAAAAATAAAATTTCTGCAACATTTTCAATGTGATGCATTTGGGTGAGGGGTAAATTTTACAAGAGTTACCCTTGAGTAGGGGTAATTGTAAGTAGGGGTAAACTGACATATTAATAATTTTATGGGAATTAATAATTTTATTAAATCTATATAATATAAAAATAAAATTCTGCAGCATTTTCAACGTGATGCATTTGGGTGAGGAGTAAATTTTTATAGGGGTTACCCTTGAGTAAGGGTAAACTGACATATTAACAATTTTATGAGAATTAATAATTTTATTAAATCTATATAATATAAAAATAAAATTTCTGCAACATTTTCAACGTGATGCATTTAAGTGAGGGGTAAATTTTTACAGGGGTTACCCTTGAGTAGGGGTAAACTGACATATTAACAATTTTATGAGAATTAATAATTTTATTAAATCTATATAATATAAAAATAAAATTTCTGCAACATTTTCAACGTGATACATTTGGGTGAGGGATAAATTTTTACATGGGTTACCCTTGAGTAGGGGTAATTGTAAGTAGAGGTAAACTGACATATTAACAATTTTATGAGAATTAATAATTTTATTAAATCTATATAATATAAAAATAAAAATAAAAATTTCTGAAATATATTTGTGAAAATATTCTATTTTTAAGGAGTTTAGCCCGTGACAATTTTTAATATTAATTTTATAATTATTTTGATTAATTAACCTATTATAATAGTTTATTATATTATATATTTCATGTTACCAATGAACAAATTATATTTTTTTATAAAGAGCTATGTTGGTATTTTTTTATTCATTTATTGGGATTTAAAATAATAATATCTATTTATTTATTTGTTTATTTTTTTACTGTTAGAATGCAAGTGTTCATTTTAAATTATAGTTATAAAAAAGAATATATAAAAATTAGATAATATTAGATTTACTTAATGAATATTATTTAATAATTATATTTTATAAAATTTCTCATAAAATTGTTAATATATCATGTTACCCCTGCTAATAGGTACCAAACAAGATTTTTTACCCTTAAGGTAAGTTCTTACTTTACCACTGCAATTACCAAAAAAGATAAGGGTAACCCCTTTTCAAAGGTGACCCTTACTCAAGGGTGACCCCTACTCAGGGGTAACCCCTATAAAAATTATGCCCCATCCAAACGCAGCCCTGGTAGCATCGAACATCTCCATCGTTCTTTTATTATCGCAATTTTAAATGACCACTAATCGAATATTAATATTTTCTTTAAATTATTGTAAATATTTTCAATAGAATATAAAATTTGAAGACACATTTTGATTTCTAAGCCTTCTAAACTTATAACTTTAAATTATTTTTACTCACTAAACTTTAACATTATTTAAAGACTTAAATTTATGAATTCTTTAAATAGAACTTTTTCATTTTAAAATTCACCCAATCTAATCATAGACATCATGTTTTTCGAATTTTCAAATATTCATTATTTTAAAATCCTAATAATTTGCAAGATCTAAAAACTTTTAAAAGATTTTTCATGAATATGATGGAATCTTGAATAAGATCAAAGGATCCAATCTAAAAAATAATACTAAACTCCCACAATTAAATAATTTTAAACTAATTTTAATCGATAAATACTTAAACACTTTAATAGTTATTAAACAATAATATTCACATTTGTCACAAGACTCACATTAGTCAATTTATTTATATATATGAAAATTACCCATTTAAATTGTGAATTATTTAGATTTGGATATTATATGGGTAAAGTGTTGGGTCATTGGCCCAATTAGGACCCAACGGTTTTGGAATTGGTTTCAATAAAATGAAATGGGGTTGAATTTAATTAGTAATGCAAAATTAAATAAATGATTGTGCATGGCCGAATATTGGATTTGAATATCCAAGGAGATGTTTAAAAATCAAATGAAGATTACATTGGCCGTGATTACCATATCTATGTTGGGCACATAAGATCATTTAAAAGAGGCAACAAGGGGCGCAAGGCATTAGGGAATAGTCTACATTAAAAGATCGCTTAGGCTATGTATAGTGTCATGCGCATGGCACCTTCTAAAAGAGGCAATAAGAGGAGCACACGGCAATGGTAAATTAAGCAAGGGGCGCACGGCCCTAAGGGGTTATGGTTATCATGAACACCTTCTAAGTTGGGATCAGGGAAAGGTTTTATAAAGAGATACATAGCAAGGGCGCACGGATTGCACATACCATAGCCGAATTTTCCCTATTGTAATGGTTGACCAACTGGGTTGGTAAAATCAACCAAGTGTAATGTTCTCATATGGCCTTTTGATTGGGTTCATGAACGTGTGGGCCTTGCACATTGGACACGCGTGGGATTCCTTCTTTTTTTTTCTCTGTTCGGCTGAGTCATAGATTGGGATGCCCACCAAGCCACCTTCCTCTGTTAGATTTTATATAAATAAATCAACAATGGTCTTCATCTTCTCAACAATTTCTATCGCACGGTACATACGAATGGGATTTCCTTCCCTTCTAATTTCCCATGTTTCTTCTTTTTTTCTTAATCCCTTCTTACTTTTCATCTCTGCTAATTACATACTGTTTCTACTCTCAAATTTTCTCTGCTACCATCTCTGCTTTCTCCAACTGGTTCTATCATCTTTCAATTCACTACTGTGAAAAGAACAGTGCCATACTTTTTTTCTTTATTACATGCTGTTAGTGCCCCGGCTTTGCCGAGTCCCCACGTTTGTAAATTCCATGACTCGGGAAGAAGTACTTGCTAGAAGCTTGAAGACTCAAAGTGATCAAGAGTGAAGATCATGCTCCACCGGAATAAAGCTTATCGTTATGGCAATCACAAAACATGTATTTGGCCATAGATGACTTTAGGTGGTACCCACACCTTAGGAGGACCATTCCTAGGCTCAGTAGAACAAATGGTAAAATCATAAAAAACTTAGAGAAGAATCTTGACAGTGAATTGGAAGTGAACTTGGAAATATGAATTAAGTTCACTATTAGCTCGACCAGTTGTTCTCACCGACCCCTCGGTGGAGACAGGATCGACCCATCGTGATCATAGACAGGTTTACCAGATTGATAGAGATTCTAGATCATAGAACTATCATTCTAGGTATACCTCTAATTGGGAGTCTCATATGCACCGACCCCTCAGTGATGAACCTAACGACCCCTTAGTCAATGACTCGTCGATGAAAAACTTGTGAGTTCTGTACTATGAACTCAAGTGGGTTCTCGAGAGAACAGACATATCGGTAGTTTAAGACCAATTGAAATAACCAGGACCGACCCCTCGGTAAAGAGTGATAGGTTGTTCTGGGTAGGACAAGTTTTGGGAGAATCCACTTGACTCCATTGGGAGAACACCTTTAAGACATCACAACTCTTAAAGGGGAAGAAGAAGAAAAACAGTAATGCAATGGCAATTTGCATTGTACTGTGGGAAGATCAATGCTTGAATGCATGAGAAACATGCATTGATCAATGGAAAAATGAGTTGGAAGTGAACTCATGGAAGCACTAAATGTAAGAAGCATATGGGAATGCTTGAAATCCAATTCCTCCAATATGAAGGGCAACTCGATGTCTGCTTACTAACATTTGTCAATTATATGACAAAATGGGGGAGAAATTAGTAAAAACTAAAGACATCAAAAACAATTATGGGGAGTTATTTGTGAAGCCCAAGTGCTTGGGCCTCTAAAAAGAGATCCATAAAGGGGAGGAATATGAAGAAGCCAGTAGATATAGGGGAATGTCTATGCTTGGAGTTTGGGAGATCAAACTAAAAAAGATTGGGGGAGAAAATCTTCTCAACACTGTTAGCTTGGATAAGCTTGAGGATAAGCTTAAGCTATGGGGAGTGTTGGTTTCTAGGAAATCATTAGTGTATAGGGGAGAATGAATGATAATTTTGTTTAGTCCATGGATGCATACTTATGTTTTGGACTAACCCCTCTAATGATTGTTAGTGTTGCTTGCTAATGTGATTGATTCGACAGCAAAACATGATTTGAAGCAAGCTGAACAAGAATATGCAAATATCATAGTCCTGTTGTTTCCATTTGATTATATACATGTAATCAATGTAATATTTTTATTGAAATGTGATGTAATAAGGGTGCGCTTGTAATTGGGTTAGCTTCTAGGTTTTTTTATGAAATTGACAAAGGGGAGATTGTTAGTGCCCCGGCTTTGTCGAGTTCCTATGTTTGTCAATTCTATGACTCGGGAAGAAGCACTTACTAGAAACTTGAAGACTAAAGGTGATCAAGAGTGAAGATCATGCTCTATCGGATTAAAGCTCATCGTTATGACAATCACAAAACACGTATTTGGCCATAGATGACTTTAAGTGGTAGCCACACCTTAGGAGGACCATTCTTAGGCTTAGTTGAGCAAATGGTAAAATTATAAAAAGCCTAGAGAGGAATCTTCACAATGAAGCAAACTTGAAAATATGAATTAAGTTCACAATCAGCTCGACCAGTCGTTCCCATCGACCCCTCGATGGAGACAGGATCGACCCATCGTGGTCATAGACTGGTTGGCCAGATTGATAGAGATTCTGGATCATAGAACTGTCATTCTGGGTATTCCTCTGATCGAGAGTCTCGTATGCACCGACCCCTCGGTGATGAACCTAATGACCCCTCGTGGTCAACGACTCTTCGATGAAAAACTTGTGAGTTTTGGACTTTGAGCTCAAGTGGGCTCTCGAGAAAATAGACATTCGGTAGTTCAAGACCAACCAAGAGAACCAAGACCGATCCCTCGGTAAAGGGCGACAGGTCGTTCTGGGTAGGACAAGTTTCGGGACATGAAACTCTGTCTACATGGTGTTGCCCCAGATCAAGACCCTCCTATGGACCGATCTCTCGGTGCAATGACTGTCAACCCATTGGCGACACCGACCTGTCAACCGAGAAGTAATTATATCGTTGGGAGTGCATTTAATGTGCAACGGTTTAGTGGTTGAACGGTAATAAATCTGAACACCGACCCATCTATGCCACCAACCTGTCGGTACTGGACAATTTGAAAAACTGTGTTAACTCCTCTTTAAATATAAGAGTTGGCCGATCATTTAATCATTTTCTTTGAATTGAGAAAATTCACACACTTAAAATAATGATCAACTGTCTTGTGCCTACACCTGAGAATCATAAACAACCAATCTATTGATTGAATTAGAAAAGGAGAGTAAAAGATGAGGAAAGAAAAGATATCAATTAGGATAGAATCAATTTCCTTGTCATCCTGAAATTGAGATTTCTCAACGACGGCTACAAGGTGTAGCGTCGAGATTAAATTCGGGCACACATTGGATGGATCTTTGAGAAGCACACATCTTCAAGAAATAGCTACAAGGTAAGTACTTCTTGGTTTTAATTTTGTTTTAAAACATTTATCTTGAAAGTGGATTAAGGAGACTTGGCTCCGGAATCACTATAAAAAATCTAGAGCGTAGTCTCTGGCACACGTGGTGGGTGGAATTCCCACCCAATTCAAATAGGTGGAATTCCTATTTTACATGTAGTGGGTGAAATTCCCAACCAATTGAATGAGGTGGAATTCCTACTCTAATTGTGAGGGTGTAAGTCCCCACTTAGTAAATTTGGGGATAGCTCAAGGTTGAGCTACTCCTAACAGTGGATCTAGGTTGGCTAACCGAACTACTATATATCTTATTTCCTTCTACTTATGGTGTTAGAGCAAATTCCTTGTTTTAATTGCTTAAATCACATTTGCGAACATACACACTTGATTGTTATATCCGCTGCACTTAATTAATCAATCAAGTAATTTTTAAAAGGACCAGTGTTTTTTAGATTCACCTATTCAACCCCCACCCCCTAAGGGTCAATTGCGTTCTAGCACTAAGGGAGAACTTCAAATTGGTATCAGAGTCCAGTGCTCTTTACAAAGATTTAACCATTCGAGTTGATCCAAGCTAGAATACCATGGGAGACAGTCATGCAGTATCCAAACCCTCTTATTATATGGAACAAACTATGTTTCATGGAAGGCCAAAATCAGAATTTTTTTGTTTCCATAGATTCATCGGTATGGAGATTGTAAGGACTGGATGGTAGGAACCTAATGGAAGAGAATACAATAGCATCCACCTCAGCCATGTTTTTTACACCCAAACCTTTTGCCTCTTTGACCCCTGCTGAAAAAACTGCTCAGACAGCTGATGGCAAAGCCATGAATGCCATTAACTATGCAGTATCTGATAGCGAGTACAGGCGAATTATCACTTGTGGAACTGCAAAGGAGGAATGGGAAGTTCATGAAGCAACTCATGAAGGCATCTCAATAGTTAAGAGGCCTAAACTTCAGACTCCAAAATCAATTTGATATGATTAAAATGAGGGAGGATGAAGTCTTCATGGATTTCTATTCCAAGATAAGCGACATTGTGAATCAAATGTACACTATAGGTGAAGGGATGACCGAGGACAAGATATGTACCAAAATTGTTCGGAATCTTACAGAAAGATTCAAGCCCAAGGCTGTGGCTATGGAAGATAACAGAGATGTGTCTCTAATGAACATCGATAATTTGGTTGGTTCACTACAAACCTATGAACTACACTTTCAACAACCAAAGGATAAATCCATTGCCTTTAAATCTTCCTTAAAACAAAAGAAAAAGACGATTCTTCAGAAGATGAGTTCTTAAGTGATGAAATAGCAATGTTTGCCAAAAAAATTTATAAAAACTTTGTTAAAATAAAAACAACTTGAGAAGAATGGTAAAGGGTGAATCAAGTAAAAGATACCCTAAAAGGAAAGAAGAAATTAGAGGGAAAAGGAAACAGAGAGAGGTTGCCATGGAACAAACTTGTTATAATTGTAGGGGGAGAGGACAATTCATGAATGAATGTCTCTTAGATAAAATTAAGAAGGCTATGAATGTGGGTGTGACACATGTGGAAACCTCTGAATCAAAAAGTGATTTCGATAAAAAGACTCAAAGAAAAGTTGATGTATTAAATAGTCTCATAGCCTCGATCATTGGTGATCAAGAAAATCCTACAGTGCCATGTTCCTTGAGAGTTAGAGGCTGGTTAAGAAACTAAACAAAGTTAAAAATGAAAACCAGGACCTCTCTAATCAAGTGGAAGATTTAAAAAATGAAAAATCTCTACTAACCTCTGAACTGAAACTCTCCAATGCTGAAAATACAAAACTTAGGGAGAGTGACAAAAGACTTCAAGAAGAGATAATTATTCACTGCAAGGATGTCGAGAATCTGTGGCATTACAATAATCTTCTTGAAGAAGATGTCAAAAAATTGTCTTTGGAATTAAAAGAACTGAGAATTCATTAAGAAAAATTTCAAGATAAGTTTACCCAAGGAGATGAAAGACTTAAAAGACTCTTAGGTTCTGGTAAACAGTATGGTGATAGGTCTGGTCTTGGTGCATCATCCACCAAAGAACCTATGAACCATGGGGTGTTTGAAAAAACAAGTGTCTCTCACCCTTCAACGGGAAAGTGTTATTTCTGTCACAAGGTTGGGCATTTCAAAAGAAATTGCTACCATTGGAAGAGACACTTGGAAAGGCAAGCACAAACTAAAAGGCACAATCCGGTAAAGCCTATGCCTAAAATACATCCACCATCACCTAATCTTAAAAGAAACCCAGGAAGGTGGACACAAGGCTAGACTCTTTGTCATGTCTTAAAAGAGTTGAAGGATCCCAAGTTTGGTCATCAAAGGTATGATCATAGGGGTGTGTATGAAACACCAAATACCACAATCTTTGTACCCAGGAATAGACCACCATTCATGTTTTGCTTTGGTTTAAGATTTACTTCCATATCTTAGACCACTACAATGGACTCACAAGAGACCATGTAAGTTCACATAGCAGAAAAGTGTTGTGACATGAGGAGAGAAAAATTGACTAACTACAAGTCTAGAATATACTCTTCCTAGCTATAGTACACATTCTATTTGGAAAGCCATACATTACATTCAAAGTATTTTTGAACTTTATGTGTTTTGGAATGTAAATTTTGATCTTGTACATGTTTTAATTATTTATTGAATTATTTTTGGCATATATGTGTTTTATCACATTGGAATAGATCTGTGCATGCCATGCTTAGAATAGGATTTCATCAAATTGCACAAATCAGGGATGATTGCTCTGCTATCTAAACGTCTCGGTATAGTCAATATGTCGGTGAATAGACTAGTCGGTGTGACAGACATGTCGGTATTGTGCTAAATCGAGTACTGTTGAAAAGGGCGAGAATTGTCGAAAGGTTTTAGCTATTGATGGAAACGATATGTCGGTGAGACAGAATGTTTAAATTAAAAGGGACCCTTTCTGTGAAAACGACAATTCATTCGAATTTGTCGTCTTGTCTCCCACGAAGGCCTGGTGATCTCCCTCTCGCCTCTTTTGCCCTAGACCAGTCGATGCATCCTCTCGGAGTGATTTCTCACCGGAAAACCATAGGGTTTTTGTTCCTCACGTCTCTAGAAGCTTGAAAATCACGTTTTTTTGTGATTTTCTTAGCTCAGTTTACGCTTAGTCTTCACCTCATCCACCTCCAGGTCACTGTTTGAGGATCTCCACTTGGAAAAACCATGCCCAGAAAGATGGCATCCCATACACGCCCTCAGATCTCTGAAAAATGAGGAGAAACTAGTCGGTGGAGCAAAAGAACCAAAAGATCAGCCTTTCGATCTTTCCCTGGCCCTAGCTCTAGAAATCCTGCGTCTGTTCAGGCTGGTAAGTTCACTCTCTCTCCCCACAAACCAGAATCCAATTCTCACCAGAAAACCCAACCAGAGGTTGAAGAAGACCCCATCATTGACAAAGATGTCATCTTCGTCGAAGAACGTAGCGAGGGAAGGAGAGAAGATGCAGAAAAGGATAATGGTCTTAGAACTAGTAACGAAGACCATGTCACTATTCCTGATGATAGCAACAAGGAAGAAAGTCATCGTTCTGAGGACTTTTTGAGAGACACTGAGGAAGAAGAAGAATACCAACATCCCTTTGAAGAGAATGTCAGTCTGGGAAGAAGGGTCTTCACCCTTGAAAGGAGAATGGACTACCTTGAAAGAAGTCTAGATAACATCAGATTATCTGTCCAGGAACTAGTCTCTGCTATCTCCTCCTCTAGTAGCATAGTTCCAGATTCTCGATCCCCTTCTCCTCCAACACCTCCACAGGATGGCCCTACTTAGGATAGTTCTTCATGTTTTTATGTTTTGAAAAACTATATTTTTTTTATATTTTGTCTAAGCATCCATGATGCCCCCTCCAAAACCATATATATTGAACATTTTGATTATCAATGATATGATATGGTTTACTGTGGTTTGATGTGTGTATTGCTGTGTTTGAATACATTTTATCTCTTATCTATGGTTAACATCGTTTTTGTTAAATAGACTAACATGCAGGTTTGAATGAGTTGGCTTGTATTGGCATGTTAGGGAGATAGGGATAGGACTGTGATGTTGCACACATCCCTGGAGTTTGGGGGTGCACAAAATATGTGTTGTTAAGCATCTGTCACAGGTCATGACAGTGGAAGAATGAAGGTTGATGAAAGCTTGAAGGGAAGCTTGGAGAAAAATAAGCTTAGAGGCAGCTAAGTTTATGGGTAAACAATCAGAAGAAGCTAAAGTACTTAGCTTGCTCCATGGGGGAGATGAATCAAAGAAACTAGAAAAGATAGCTTGGAGAATGAGGGAGAAAACTCCAAAAAGAGAAGCTAGGCAAGTTAGCTTGACCCCATTGGGAGAACACCTTTAAGACAACAGAACTCTTAAAGGGGAAGGAGAAGAAAAATAGTAATGCAATGGCAATTTGCATTGTACTGTGGGGAGATCAATGCCTGAATGCATGAGAAGCATGCATTGATCAATGGAAAAATGAGTTGGAAGTGAACTCATGGAAACACTAAATGCAAGAATCATAGGGGAGTGCTTGAAATCCAAATCCTCCAATATGAAGGAGAACTCAATGTTTCTGCTTACTAACCTTTGTCAATTATATGACAAAAGGGGGGAGAAATTAGTAGAAGCTATAAGACATCAAAACTAGTTATGAGGAGTAATTGGTTAAGCCCAATTGCTTGGGCCTCTAAAAAGAGAGATCCATAAAGGGAAGGAATATGAAGAAGCCAATAGACATAGGGGAATGTCTATGCTCGGAGTTTGGGAGATCATACTAAAGAAGATTGGGAGAGCAAATCTTCTCAACACTGTTAGCTTGGATAAGCTTGGTGATAAGCTGAAGCTATGGGTAGTGTTGGTTTCCAGGAAATCATTAGTGTATGAGGCAGAATGAAGGTTAATCTTGTTTAGTCCATGAATGCATACTTATGTTTTGGACTAACCCCTCTAATGATTGTCTAGTATTGCTTGCTTATGTGATTGGACATGAAAACATGATTTGGAGCAAGCTGAACAAGAATATACAAATATTATAGTCTTATTGTTTCCATTTGAATATATACATGTAATTAATGTAATATTTTTGTTCAAATGTGATGTAATAAGGGTGGGCTTGTAAGTGGGTTAGCTTCTAGATTTTGTCATGAAATTGACAAAGGGGAGATTGTTAGTGCCCCGGCTTTGCCGAATCCCTATGTTTGTCAATTCCATGAATCGGGAAAAAACACTTGCTAGAAGCTTAAAGACTCAAGGTGATCAAGAGTGAAGATCATGCTCCATCGGATTAAAGCTCATTGTTATGGCAATCACAAAACAGGTATTTGGCCATAGATGACTTCAGGTGGTACCCACATCTTAGGAGGACCATTTCTAGGATTAGTTGAACAAATGGTAAAATCATAAAAAGCCTAGAGAGGAAGCTTGACAGTGAATTGGAATGGAACTTGAAAATATGAATTAAGTTTACTGTAAGCTCGACCTTTTGTTCCCACCGACCCCTCGATGGAGACAGGATCGACCCATCGTGGTCATAGACAGGTTGGCCAGATTGACATAGACTATGGATCATAGAACTGTCATTCTGGGTATGATAAGTCTCGTATGCACTGACCCTCAGTGATGAACCTAACGACCCCTCGTGGTCAACGACTCGTTGATGAAAAACTTGTGAGTTCTGGACTTTGAGCTCAAGTGGGCTCTCAAGAAAATAGACATTCGGTAGTTCAAGACCAATCGAAAGAACCAGGACCGACCCTCAGTAAAGGGCAACAGGTCATTCTTGGCAGGACAAGTTTCGGGACATGAAACTCTGTCTACATGGTGTTGCCCCAGATCGAGACCCTCATATGGACCTACCTTTCGGTGTCATGACTATCGACCCATCGGCGACATCGGCCTGTCAACGGGAAGTAATTACACTGTTGGGAGTGCATTTAATGTACAAGGTTGGGTGGTTGAACGGTAATAAATATGAACACCGACTCATCGGTGCCACCGAACTATCGGTATTGGATAGTTTGAAAAACTGTGTTGACTCCTCTATAAATATGAGAGTTGTGTGATCATTTAATCATCTTCCTTGAACTGAGAAAATTCACACACTCAAAGGAACGACCAATTCTCTTGTGCCTACACCTGAGAATCATATACGACCAATCTATTGATTGAGTTAATGAAAGAGAGAAAGAGATGAGGAAAGAAAAGATATCAACTAGGATAGAATCAGTTTCCTAGTTACCTTGAAATTGTGATTGCTCAACGACGGCTATGAGGCTGAGCGTGGGGATAAAACTCGGGCACACATTGGGTAGATCTTTGAGAAGCACACATCTTCAAGAAAGAACTATAAGGCAAGTGCTTCTTGGTTTTAATTTTGTTTTAAAACATTTATCCTGAAAGTGGATTAAGGAGGCTTCACTCCGGAACCACTATAAAAAATCTAGAGTGTAGTTTTTATCACACGTGGTGGGTGGAATTCCCAGCCAATTCCAATAGGTGGAATTCTTATTTTACATGTGGTGGGTGAAATTCCTAGCCAATTGAGTGAGGTAGAATCCCTACTCTAATTGTGAGGGTATAAGTCCCCACTTAATGAATTTGTAAATAGCTCAAGGTTGAGCTAGTCCTAACAGTGGATGTAGGTTGGCTAACCGAACCACTATATATATTATGTCCTTGTGCTTGTGGTGTTAGAGTTAATTCCTTGTGTTGATTGCTTAAATCACATTTGCTAATACACACCACACTTGATTATTATATCTGTTGCACTTAATTAATCAATCAAGTAATTTTTAAATGGACCCCCCCACCCTAGAGTCAATTGTGTTCTATCACTGAGGGAGAACTTTCACATGCCAAAGCTTTGGGCGACGGTACAACTCCTTGTGCTTACTCAACTTCAACAACTTCTCAACCCTTATCATTGTTTATCGAATATTCGTATCCTGTGGTGATTTCGTCTCAGCTAGATCATTCACAGCTCCCTCCCAGTCTTCTATGAGAAGTTTAGTTCACCTCTCTGAGCTAAGGCTTCACCAAGTTTTTCATTGGTGTTGAGAGCTAAGGCTTCAACAAGTTCTTCATCGATGTTGAGAGCTTCTGTGCAACTGTCTAAAGCATCCTTTCCCCTACCAAACTTGACCAATACCTTACATAAACCAAGGTAAAGATGTACATTATGTGCAGTAAATCCATAAGATCAATCTCGGCCGCTGACTACTCTGTTGTTTTACGATTGAAAAATCCATGTGCAGAATCATATCTAATATTATTAACAATCACTGTAAACAAGGCTCATGGGAAGGACCTTCCTTCACAGTTTCATGCTTTATACCCACTTTCTGTGCATATTCCTGCAATTGACTTTTGAATACATAGCAATTTGACACCCCATTATGATTCTTCTAACATCATCAAGATACTATCAATTCCATTCACCCCACCTATCTCATTTAGGAAATTTTCCCACTAACTAAAGTCCTCAACAGTTCCATTTTCGAATTTGGCATATAATCCCTTCACTCACTTGATTATGACATGCTTGACATCTCCACACACTTGATTTTCCATGGGGCTTGTAAATGGGCTCTTTATTGGGCTTTCCATGTATGAGAATTTTAATAAATAATTTCACCACTTTGATTCAATTTCTAAAATGTACTTAATTAATTCAAACTCTCATAAATGAATTTGAATTAATTTATTTACAAATAAACTCTAATTTGTGGTAAAATATTTATTAAAATTTCTTACTTTCCAAAAAATTGCATTTTAAGTCCAAAAATTGGAACTTTCACCATTTAAATTCTCAAATCTTGTATTTTCTCATTGACTTGTAAAACTCTAAAAGTCTCGTTAATTTATTCTATTTATTACAATTCAAAGGTTAACTAGTCCAAAATGCAGGAGTAAGTGACTAAGCAAGGAAAGGAGCTTCGCTGGCTTTTACACTTGTGTTGTGTTTCTCATTGTGTTTTACGTTGTGGACAAGGAGAGGGAGAGAAGAATTGGCCAAGCAAGGAGAGATTGAAGGACGATGGTCGATCCTAGTGTTAGAAGTTGGGGTATACTAGAATTAAATGTAAGACAAAGATGCAATCTACGACACTTGGTGCCAATCATGGCAAACATTGTAATTTTTTTTCAATTTCTTCCTAAGAGTACTACTGCTATGGGCGACCATAGACACCAAACTATCAGTTGTAGATCAAGCTAAGTTTTACTTTACTGCAACTAAGTTTTAATTCTTCTGATTTCTAGTTTTAATTTCATATAGAAATTCAATTGTTGCTTATGCAAACTTAAGCATTTAGAATTCATTTGAATTAATTTTAAATTTCATTATGAATTTTTCATAGTATTGGGATTCCCTTGAGAATTTTAACTTAGGTTTGTGTTTTCCAATTGAGATTCTCTTTGCCCTATTATCTAGAGTGAATTATCAGTTGGTGGTCGAATCCAGAGAAGATTTGAGGAACTTTTCAAAATTCCAAAATTTGTATAAGTTTGGGCTCTCTCCAATTTTTCATAGTTGGACCCTAATTCTATATCTCCTATTTTTATTTGTTGAAGATTGGGTAAGCATTAAAACCTACTCTAGCCTTCATCAATTGTGGATAGATTTTTGTTCTTAAAAGAAAAAAAATGTGTTAATCTGGATATTTCCAATTTTAATTTTATAGAATGTATACTACGTAGACCCTGAAAAATGAAAGAGAAAAGAACCATGAAAGAGGATACTGGTACAAGCGTATTAGTTACTAGTTATAAGAAAATTGAGAGTTGACATGAAAAATATAATATTGGTATAAAAACAGAGTTCAAAACCGAGCATTCACCTTCTTGAATAAATGCGTTCTTGTAATTCTAGTGGTGATCGTTGTGATGAAATGTCATAAGATCTAATGGCTTTAGTGAGTTATGGATGATCTAGATAGATGGATGATGAGATGATGCATGAATGGTCATGATCCTAAAGTTAATCTAGATGTTTGATAGGTTGGATAGCCTAGATCTAATATGAAAAATGTATGGGTTGGATTTGATGGGTGGATTTAAGTTTGACCTAATTTTTATGCATGAGATGGAAGGTGGAGATTTAAGATGAGGAATGGAGGGTGGAGATGAAATGTGCATGGAAGAGAGAGGGATTAGGGTTATGAAATTCGGCCATGGGCTTGTGGATCACAGGGTGAAATTGGAATTTGGACCATAGAGCAATTGGACTTTGGATCTTGGGCCTCAACTCATGGACTTCATCTTAAGCCCACTTACTTGAAGTTGAGCTTGAGAACTTGGGCTTCTGTTGGACTTTGGAGTGTACATTGTCCTGGCCCATTTATGATATCCGCATGGACTGTCTGTGGCCTGGCCCAATGTTGGCCTGTGGAGCTTAGCTTGGCCCATTTATGAAGTGGATCTTGGCCCATTTATCTTGAAGTTCAGGCTTTGGCACATGAATTGCATGATCTCTCTTCTAGAATTTAATAATTAATGCACCACTTAAATTCTAAAAATTATAAATTAATTTTAGATTCATAATTGGATCCAAATTAACTAATTTACATGAAAAACCCTAAAAGTGACATGAATTAAATTATTAAAATTCCAGATCTTCACTTTTAAGCTCTAATCTTGCAATTATCCACTGAATTGAGATGATTTACCTCAACTCTCGATTTTTATCTACAAAAATAGAAAATGATATTAAACGCATGTGATACATACAAAATAAAGACTAACTAGTCTAATAATCAAGGGTAAAAATGTAATATTTTAGTGCTTAACAAAGCCACCCAGTACTTGGGACAGCGCTGTGCTATTCTTCTTTTAGTCCCAAATCTACCAATGCAACCGTTTTTTAGCCCATACTCTCCCAAACAGAAACCTGAACCTAAATAGCATTAATTATGTTCCATGTTGATTTAAGAATTCCAAATTGTCCTCCATATTGATTAATTGAACTGTTACTCATTCATTGGACTGATTAGTTTGGCACGTTTACGGCCAAAATTAGGGCTTTCCAAGAGTAATGACTTTAGTTTGGAATCTTACATGAATACTTATAATGGTGGATGTGTTCTAGCATGTTGAATTATTTTAGTTGATTAATGTGATCTTGGTCAATAATCTAAGTTCTAGTGCCTTCATATGTTCATATCATCATTTAGGGTAACCTAGGTCAAGTAACCATAGTTTTGTATAAATAATATTCTAGGATTTTTAGCCAACCGTGCATCAAATTTGGTGGCCCATGTAGGTCACTTGACTTAGGTTGTGTCTTAAGTTGGCTATCTTGGAGTGTTTAGGATGCATGTAGGTGTAAATTGTATCCATTCATCATCGTATCTAGGAATTACATGCGCACCCGTAGTGGTCAGGAATACCATCCCGACATGAGCTCTGAAATTGGAAAATCCAATCCCGATACTCTTAATATGGACTTCAATACGTCAGCCCAAGTGCTTACTGATTTACGGACCTCCGTAACCCATCTTGAGCTTCGAATTGAGGAGACCAATGAATGTACTGATGAGTTGGTTGTTTCTCTTAGAAATGGTACTTTTGAGGGTCGTGTGGAGGACGCTAATGACTCCACCTATATTGTCTAGGATATTCCTCAATGTGATGACCTAGAGGGGTTCGAGGATGTAGATGCAAATAGAGGTCCATCCCTTGGGCAGGGGCGAGGTGAGCAAAGAGAACGGGGTAGAGGGAGAGGTTTTGGTCAAGGTAGAGGTCCAAATAGGCATGTGGTCAATCAAGAGTTTCTTGACCCTGATGAGTAGTTGATGAGAACTATTCTGGTCGAAGCTCCTACTTTTGACGGGAGACCTGACCCTAAAGTCTTCTTAGACTGGATCTCTGACATGGACCAATTTTTTAAATGGCACCCACTAACCAATTTATAGGGCAAGCCCTACTTTTCTGGGAAAGTGTGGAGCGAGAGAGAGAGATGGCGAGACAAGGTCCCATTACCTCTTGGAAGGTAATGAAAGACAGATTGAACACAAATTATGTGCCTCTCTCTTATCACAAAGCTTATTGGACCAGTGCCAGGCCCTTCGGTAATGGAACATGTCAGTGGATGAGTATATTAACCACTTCGAGGAGTTTGTGTACAGTGTCGTATCATCATACCCTTTCAAGATTTTGTACGGATCATCGTCCAAGGCTACAGAGGGAATTGATTCCCCATGATGTGACCACACTAGGTAAGTACCAGCGATGGGTCCGAGAGTTGGAGCGTTATCTTAAACATCCAGTCGTGAGACGATTTGACTCCAGTAGCACCGGGCAGAGGACTACTCCTCTAGGAGTGAGATCCACTGTAACCAATCATCTGCCCTGGAACCAACCAATTGCACAAACCACTACTGGGGTGGATAAGAGCAAAGTAGTGTTTGGAGAGACTTCAAAGGCAAAGGGCCCAAGTGCTACAATTGTCAAGGCTATGGACATTACGCACAACAGTGCCCAGTAAAGGCAGACAGAAAACTTTGCTCCTTAAAGGTAATGAATCTGAAATAAATGGGGAAAATGAACAAAAGTTCGAGGAAAAAGTCCATGAACCCGATTTAGAAGACATCGATGAGGATGAATATAAGGACTTTGAGAATGGCTTGGCTTTTGTGCAGGAGACTCCTACCCCCGTGGGGAGAGTAATACCCTGTGTGTGATGGTGGTGAGCCGATGTTCTCTAGTACAACCAAAAGAGAGTGACGATTGGCGAAGGAGTAATATTTTCTACACCTTTCCTAAGAGCGGTGATAAGACCTGTAATGTAAGGTCATCATTGATAGTGGGAGTTGTACAAATGTCATTGCTTCATCGAAAATTTCCTGATTAGGGTTGTCACCCATCGCCCATCCTCACCCATAACGGGTTGCTTGGGTGGACTCGTCATCTATTCCCGTGGCTCAACAGTGTCAGGTACCTGTTCAATTTTCATCCTATTAAGACAATGTATGGTGCGACGTGATACCTATGGAAGTAGGTAACAATATTTTGGGGAGGCCATGGTTGTATGACATATATGCCACACTGTTCGACAGGTCGAACGTATGATCATTCATCTTTGAGAGTAAAAGGATTAAGTTGAACCATCTCCCTCCCAAAGCACCAACAATGAGGCGGAGAAGCCAAGCAAGGGCACAAACAACATTGGCTCAAAACCCAAAGCCCTGCATATTCTTAGTCCTACAGAGTTTGAGAAAGATGCTAAAGAGGAGGAAATTATATTTGCATTGGTCAAAAGATAAACATCCTCCGAGCCTAGTGTTAATCGTCGGCTGGAGGTTGAGTCGATTATGAGAGAGTTTTAGGATGTCTTCTTTGACGATTTACCGGATGTGCTCTCTCCTATGCGTGACATTCAACATGCTATTAGCTTTGTACCCGGAGCGACCCTACCAAACTTGCCACTTTATAGGATGAATTCTATTGAGCATGCTGAATTACAAAGGCAAGTGGATGAACTCTTTCGTAAGGGGTTTATCAAGGAGAGCCTGAGCCCTTTGTGTCGTGCCTACGCTCCTCACACCGAAGAAGGATTGAACTTGGCGAATGTGTGTGGACAACAGGGCCATTAATAAGATCATGTTCAAGTATCGGTTTCCCATACCGAGGCTCGATGACATGTTGGATATGATGGTAGGTGCTAGTGTGTTTTCGAAGGTAGACTTAAAGAATGGATACCATCAAGTCCGCATTCGTCCCGGGGACGAGTGGAAGACCGCCATCAAGACGAAGGATGGATTGTACGAGTGGATGGTCATGCCTTTTGGGATATCAAATGCCCCTAGTACTTTCATGAGGATCATGACCCAGGTGTTGAGGCCATTTATTGGTAAGTTCTTGGTAGTGTACTTCGACAATATCTTAATATATACTACTACCAAAGATCAACACCTCAACCACTTGAGGCAGGTGTGTGAGACGCTCTGAGTTGAGAAATTGTATGTGAACCTAAAGAAGTGTTCCTTCATGACTAGTAGAGTTGTCTTCTTGGGGTTTGTAGTTTCCATGCATAGTTGAGTGGCCTGAGTCACGTACCATTCACGAGGTCCATAGTTTCCATGGGCTAGCCACATTTTACAAGTGATTCATTCGTGGGTTTAGCACCATCATAGCCTCTATCATAGATTGCATCAAAAAGGGGGGGTTTGTATGGACTCATGTTGCAGCTAGAGCCTTTCAAAAGATTAAATCTAGGGTGATTGAGGCTCCTTTTATGCACATCCCAAACATTTTCTTAAGTCTTTAAGGTGGCATGTGATGCTTCTGGCATCGGCGTAGGTGGTGTTTTGAGTCAGGAGGGACATCCTATCGCTTATTTTAGCGAGAAGTTGCAGCCCGCCAAACAAAAGTATACACCTATGTTAAGGAACTCTATCCGGTTGTGCAATATTTGAGATATCAGCGACATTATTTGATATCGCAAGAGTTCATCTTATATACTGACCATGATGCCCTGAGATATCTGAACTCTCAAAAGAAACTAAACTTACATCTCGCCAAGTGGGTGGAGTTTCTTCAAGAGTATACATTTGTGCTCAAGCACAGGGCCGATTCCGAAATTAAGGCTACAGACGCCCTTAGCCGTAGGGTGGCTACCGTGAGATTTGAGTTTGACCCTCCCAAAGTAGAGCCTACAGAACATTTTGACTTTGGAGATGGCATCTATCGTAGGACAACTCTCCTACACACCATGAGTGTTTCAATGACGGGTTTTGAGTGTATATTAGACAAGTATCCTCAGTGCCCAGATTTTGGAAGTGTGTATACGGGTCTCACGAATGATCCTCACGCTAGGCAGGGACAGTTTGTCTTGCAAGATGGCTACCTCTTTTTGGGTAGTCGTCTTTGCATCCCTCGCACCTCCCTCAGAGCGTTCCTCATATGGGAACTACATGGCAGTGATATTGCGGGTCACTTGGGTCGAGATAAGACCCTTGCCCTTGTGGAAGATAGGTTTTATTGGCCTTATCTCTATAGAGATGTAGCTATTATTGTTGGGCAGTGTCGCACATGTGAACTAGCAAAATAGAGAAAGAAGAATACCGGGCTATACTCGCTGAAAGTTCTCCCTTGGCACTAGAAAATGATTGACCCTAGAGAGGAAAAGAAGGGGGGGGTGTGTTTGAATAGGTCAATCTAAAACTCGTTGGTCTTTTTAAAAAATTACTTGATTGATTAATTAAGTGCAGCGGGTATAACAATCAAGTGTGTGTGTGTGTGTGTTAGCAAATGTCATTAAGTAATCAACACAAGGAATTAGCTCTAACACCACAAGCACAAGGACACAAGATATAGAGTGGTTTGGTTAGCCAACCTACATCCATTGTTAGGACTAGCTCAACCTTTAGTTATCCCCAACTTTACTAAGTGGGGACTTACACCCTTACAATTAGTGTAGGAATTCTACCTAACTCAATCGGTTGGGAATTTTACCCACCACATGTAAAATAGAAATTCCACCTATTTAAATTGGCTGGGAATTCCACCCACCACATGTGCCAAAGATTATGCTCTAGATTTTTTATAGTGGTTCCGGAGCCAAGCTTCCTTAATCCACTTTCACAAGATAAAGGTTTTAAAACAAAATTAAAACCCCAAGAAGCACTTGCCTTTGTCACTCTTTCTCGAAGATATGTGCTTCTCAAAGATCAACCCAATGTGTGCCCGAGTTAATCTTGACGCTCCGCCTTTTAGTCGTCGTTGAGCAATCATAATTTCAGGGTGCCTAGGAAACTGGTTCTACCAATGTTTTTTCTAGTTTGTATCTTTTATTTTTTCCTCTATGTCTCTATTTTACTAACTCAATTATTAGATTAGTTGTATTTGATTCTCATGTGTAAGCACAAGAGAGTTGATCGTTCCTTAAAGTGTCTGTGAATTTTATCAGTTCAAGGAAGACCATTAAATGATCACACAATTCTCATATTTATAGAGGAGTCAACACAGTTTTCAAGCTGTCCAGTACCAACAGGTCGGGCACACCGATAGGTCGGTGTTTATATTTATTACCGTTCAATCACCCAACCGTTGCACATTAAATACACCCCAACGGCATTACTAGTTCCCGGTCGATAGGTGGGTGTCACCGATGGTCAGCAGTCATGGCACTAAGATGCCGGTCCATATGAGCGTCTCGATCTGGGGCAACACCATGCAAACAAAGTTTCACGTCCCGAAACTTGTCTTGTCCAGAACAACCGGTCGCCCGTTACCGAGGGGGTCGGTCCTGGTACTCTCGATTGGTCTTGCATTACCGAGATGTTTGTTTTATCGAGAATCCACTTGAGTTCTAAGTTCTAGAACTCATAAGTTATCATCGACGAGTCCATAACAATTATGCATTTCTCTTATAGTCATTGTTCAATCACGAATCAACTCGGATGGTTAAATCATTTCTCAAGAGCACCTTGCTCTGATACCAATTCAAAGTTCCCATTTTCAATGTGCTAGAACATTATATTGACCCAAGAGAGAGGGGGAGAGAGAGAGTAAGGGGGGGGGGGGGGGGGGTTGGGGTTGAATAGGTCAAACTCATTTTTAATGGTGTTTACAAATTTCTTGATTAATTTGAGTGCAACCGAACATATATCAAGATATTTGGTTAGTGTGATAATCTCATTAATTGATTACACTAAGATTATGACCCTTTACATATAGTTTGATTATCGATGCTTGTGCACAATGTGTATAATGAGATAATCAATATGCAAAGTGATGTGTGTTAAGAAGAGTAATTAAATAGTAAATACAAATACACATAGATCAAACACCATAAGACCAATTTAAAGTGGTTCGGTTAGCCAATCTATATCCACTGTTAGGACTCGCTCAACCTTGAGCTATCCCCAAAATCCACTAAGTGAGGACTTACACCCTCAAAGTTAAAGTAGCAATTTCACCTCACTCAATCGGTTGGGAATTTTACCCACCACTGTCGAATAGGAATTCCATATATCCATTTGGCCGAGAATTCCAGCCACCTCTGTGCCGGAGACAATGCTCCAGAATTTTTTATAGTGGTTCCTGGGTACGTCCCCTTAATCCACTTTCGGAACAAAGGTTTTAAAGAAAATTAAAACCAATAAGCACATGCTTTGAAGCTTTCTTCTGATGTGTGTTTCTTCGAGATCCCACTCATTTATGTCGACGCTCCGCCTCGTAGTCGTCATTTAGCAATCACAGTTCAGGTGTCAAGGAAATTGGTTCTACCAAAAGTTTCCTAGTTTATAGTTTTCTATTTCTCACTTTCAAACTCGATCCTTAGATTGGTTGCTTATGAGTTTTCATCATTCCTCTCTCTCATAACTCAATCCATTTGATTGGTTGTATTTTATTCCCCTAGTGTAAGCACAAGAGAGAGAGTGATCCTTCTGTTGGCCCTTGTTTAAGCTCAGTGGTGAATATGGGGGTCCAACTGATCCATCCGAAGGGTACCAATTGGTTTCATAAAGGTTGGTTTATGTAGCGAAGGCAACCAGTCGTAGTAACGGTGATGTACCGACAGATCGATAACACCGAGGGATCGGTAACTAGAAATGTTACCGTTACAATTTCGACTGTTGTACATTAAGCGCACTCTCAAAGGTAATATTCCTTCTCGGTCGACATGTCATTTGTCGCCGATGGGTCGACACTTATTATACCGAGGGGTCGGTCCATACGAGAGGCTCGTTTTGGTGCAAAATATGCTTGACAATAGTTTTAAATTAGAAACCTGTTACCCAGAACGACCTATCGCCCTTTACCGAGGGGTCGGTCCTGGTATTCTCAATCGGTCTTTGATTGCCAATATGTCTATGCTGGACTCTAAAAGTTAAATCTACCTCCCTAAATCAGACGGTGTTGTCAATTCCGTGACTGTGCCCAATTGAGTCGTGAGTTGTCAATTTCTTTGACTGAGTCGTGACCGTCTACGTGTCCAAGACCGCGCCTCCGGAAGACCTGCATAGCCAAATCAAGTTTGAAGCTCCAGAAGACTCGTCATTTGGGGCATCGTACCGAAACCGAAAGAACTTCATTAATGCCAACCAACACAGGTATTTGGAATTTAGGAATGACTTAGAATACCTACACTTACCATTTGGATAAATCTTAGAATACATAATTTAGAATTTGGTAGAACTTATTTGGATTTCTTAGGTTAAGTGAATTTTGCTCTATTTTGGACAAGATTTTTATCCTATCAAATTTACTCAAGTATTTGATAAACCTCTATAATTTTATAGATCACTCAAATATATTTTCAAAAAGTCCAAGAACACCCAATTCTGATATGTATAGCTCAAGTTATGAGCATTTCAATTAAATGGTGCAAAATAGAGCAAAACAGTTTTGTCATATACCCTCACTTTGACAGATTATTTGAGGTAGCAAATGGACCTCAAATTGGACCAAATTTGGTGAGTATATAGATCTCTCAATTATATTTCCAACAAGTGCAAGAACTCCCAAAACCGATTTAAGAAACCAAAGTTATGGTAATTTTAGTGGAGGTGTACAAAATTGTCGAGATTCTGTCGGCTTAACTTTATGTTTCAGTAGACTGAAAGTACTGCAGATTGGTCTTTTCAGCCTCAGATGATATTCAATCGACTGAACTATGTCCAGATGTTTTGATGGCCATTTCTGGACATTTCAGTCAACTGAATCTTCAATTTCAGTCGACTGAAATCGCAACGGGAAGTTTTTAACGGCTCTATTCTTGTGATTTCGACTTCCAACGGTCATATCTTCAAGAGGGCTTTAAATGTATGACCTTAGGCATTCCAAAGATTGATCCTTGATGAGCCAAACAATTCTAACATTCTTCAAGACTCTCAATCATTCTCAGAACATCAAAACTCCATAGTTATACCCTTATTGCTCTAAAACTATTCTCAAGCACATTCAAGCACTCATAGGCAAATCCTTGAGCATCTTAGGCTCAATCTTGAATATGTCATTGACAAACATCTTAGAGAAAGATTGATCTATAGGAAAACCGAATATCATCCCCAAGCCTCTTCTTCCAAAGCTTCCAAACTCCATAGTTAAAATACTCTAAGCTTTGAATCTTAATCTCAAACACATTCAAAGCTCTCATAGGCATATCTTGAGCATCTTATGCTCTAAGTAGAATGTGTTAAGTGGAAATTCTCTCTTGGGTCTTAATTTTCATAGGAAATTAATTATCTACCCTAGACCTCCTTATTACTATCTTGGTTGGATTCATTGGAGCATCTACATCAAGCCAAGAAGAGGAGGGCATTCAAGAACAAGCCAAAGCTACTTAAAGTAATCAGAGGCTAGTGTTCTTGGTAACATTCTACAACTTTCGTTATTCATTGAGATAATTGTAAGGGTTGGTGTAACCCTTGTAAAATCCAAGAAAGGTGTTTTCTTGGTGTATGTTTACCTTAGGTTCGATCTCTACCCGTGAAAAAGATCAAGGTTGTAATGGTAAAGTCTCTACTTGTGAAAGAGACCACAAGAGTTGTAATAGGTTTCTTCTCCACCCGTGAAGGAGAAGATTAGTGAAATCCTCAAGTGGTGTACTTGAAGCGTGGATGTAGACAAGGCTGCTGAACCACGTAAAAATCATTGTATCACAATTCTCCATCTCTTCTCATCTCCTTCACCTTATTTTGTGCACTTGCTTTAGCTCATATCTTATTGCACACATAATTTGCTTAAACTTAATCTTGCTTGTAAATCACATATAGAATATTAATTGAGCAAATTTGTATTGGTTAATCATTAAAGTGTCCAATATTTAAATAGATTTTAAAATTCCGCAATAGTCCTATTCACCCCCCTCTAGGGCTATTCTAGATATTTGGCTAGCTTGACCAACAAGTGGTATCAGAGCAATGACTCTTACTACTTGACTTAACAGTCTAAGAGTAGATCGTTCAAGCTAGAAATGTCTAAGGGTGATTGCATGGCCGTGATGTGTCCTCCAATACTTGATGGCTCCAACTATGTTATTTGGAAAGCCAAAACGAAAATGCACTTAATGATAATGGATGAAGCTCTATTTGAAATAATTTTATGTGGATGGACTAAACCTTCTAAGATTTACTTCTCATACAATGATATTGAAAAGAGCATTATTCGGCAAATGCTAATGCCCTCAATGCGATACTTTGTGCCATTTCACCAAATATCTTAGAGAATATCATATCTTGTGAAACCGCAAAGGAAGCATGGGATATGTTGGAGAAAACTTATGAAAAACCAATGAAAGAAGATGCCTTAGAAGTGGTACATTGTCTAGGACCCATTCAAACACTTGAATCTCAACAAGAACAAACTAATGAAGAAGATGGTACACCTACCATAGAAGAATTAAATGAGACATTAAATGAAATGTACAAGCAACTTAAGAAGGTTAGTAAAGAAAATATAAAACTAACAAAAGAACTAAATCAAGAAAAGTTGGAAAAAGAAAACATTTTAAAAGATCTAACATTGGCAAATCAAGTAAATCCAAAAGTTATTCAAGAAGAGTGCTTAAAACTTGAAGAATGTTTAAAAATAGAAATAAATGAATAGGAAAATCTTGAAAATGATATAAGAAAAGTAAAGCATGAACTTTACTCATTAAAAGAAGACTATAAAAATTTGAAAATTGTGCTAAGTTGTGAACAACAAGAAAATGCTAAAATTCAAAATCAACTTAATGAAGCAAAAATCCCTAAATCACAATCAAATATAGAAATTGAAAATCAAAGATTGGCACATGAAGTTAATAACTTAAAGAGATATAAAGAAAAATTTGAGATGAAGTTCACAAGAGGAGAAGAGAAGTTTGAAAAGCTTCTTAAACTAAGCAAATCATTTGGATACAAAATGGGTCTTGGATATGATAAGAAAAAAGATAAAGGACCTAAGAACCAAACTATCTTTGTTAAGGGTAAGTCTCCCTCAACTCCTCCAATAAAAATCATAAAATGTTTTCATTGTGGACAATCCGGGCATCTTATGTTTGAATGCAAAGTAAGAAAAAAAAAATGTAAAAAGGGATAAGAAAAATAGAGATGCTCCAAGAATTCAAAATCATGGACACAGGCATAATAACTCACATAGAAACCTAAATCATGCCTTAACTCATAAATTGATAGAAGCCTTAAAGGAATTTACAAGATTTTGTCAAACTAACAAGAACACTAAAAGAAGAAAATCAAATGTTCATGTGTTTAATACTGGTGGACCTCTGAGACCTTTCCCAAATGCCATATGGTTACCCAAGGCTAGGAAAATGGGTTAGATTCTGTTATAATCTTCAGTATGAGTTTTTGCACAATTCTATGTTTCCATACTATGTATATGAATTAGTATCCATCGTGAATGGAATATTTTTGAGTGCTTTGTTCATCCATGGTTTTTATGCCTATATCTTGTTGATGATGTTTGAGTGTGATCCCATGTCCTACTATGGTCCAAAATTGGAGTTAATAGTAATGTCATTAGACTAAAGTAGAATACTTGCCTAGCATTTGAATTATTAGGTCACCACTACCTAGGAAAGTACAAATGACTTATATGCTTTGGTATGGAACTATTGACTCATGCAAGCACTTGATTATACTTGTCCTGGCTATAGTATACATCATACTTGTTGAAGTCATACATGTATGGACTTTGATTCCAAGTCCTACAATGCTTGTATAAATGTGTTATGTTCTTAGTATGGTTAACACATTTGACTCATGTTTTGGAATCACCATTTGTATCTTGTTTTTTTTTCCATGTTCTTGTTTGATTGTTGGATTGA
Source organism: Chimonanthus salicifolius (assembly GCA_013350335.1). Lineage (NCBI taxonomy): Eukaryota > Viridiplantae > Streptophyta > Magnoliopsida > Laurales > Calycanthaceae > Chimonanthus > Chimonanthus salicifolius. Next base: position 74,974,863 of record CM023533.1, on the reverse strand, counting down.
AATTTATGCGAGATACTTGTGTGGCATATATGTTCTTAATTGATAGAATCATAAGTTTCATATGCCATATATTCTCATGTAGGCTTGCACATTATGTTTTAACTTTTATAGGAATATATGTTGTGTCATCTCATTCCATGTGTTAAGTCATCTTTTAGAAATGGATGGACTTTGTGCATTGCCTCATGTTCTGCTTGTATGCGCTTACTTCATTTTTTTTTTCATCTTTAATTTTGAATTGGTATATCTTGGTTGGGAGATGACGTTGCGCACATACAAGTGTTTGTTTCATTCCATGTTCCTATATATGTAAATCTTTTGTGGAATGTTGTGTGTTCTATGCTATGAATGGTATTTTGCTTTGGATTGACATACCAAAGTTGGTGATCCAAATGTGATCAAAGGCTCAAAAAGCTTAATCCATTCACTTACCATTCAAGACAAAAATGCTAAATTTCATTGGAGTATTCATGTTTGAATAGTAACATGTTTGTATGCATGGGAGCTAAATTGTTTGGTTGGCAAACACTTGTGTGCCTCATTTTGATTTTCTCTCTCACACCCTTCCTTGATCTATCATAGGCATATCTTGGTGTATATGAAAATTATTGTTTTTGCAAAGTGTTTGTGGATATGGCATTGCTTGAAATCTTATTTATGATGTATTATGTGTGTCATATGTTTCTCATACTTCATTTCCATTCACTTGATATGTATATGACCTGTGAAATGATTGTATGGTTGTGTGTTTGGTTTCATTCCTATGCTTATTTTTTTTATACATTATGTGGAAGGATTTTTGTGTTCACAAAGCACCAAGTTTTTGCTAAACCTATGAATGCCTTATCATATTACATCACGCATGGACAATGTTGACTAAAATAGGTAAATTTTAAGGCCCAAGGTTTTTGGATTGGTTTAGATCAAAACATTAAGTTGGCAAATGCAAATTTGATCCAAGATCCATGTTTTTGTGCATGAGTTAGACTCATCAAATTGCACCCAAAAAAAAAAAAGTGTGAATGTATACTCACATTGGCATTCAAAGGTTGGTGTGCAAAACTTGTTGTCTTGTGGACTTGCATCCATCACAATCACACACAATCTCATTCCTCAATTTGCAAATCTCATAGGGATGAATTTCTAGTTTCCATTGTTCTAGTTTAGCTGAAAAATCTATTAGACAATGGAAGTTGATTGGAGAAATGGGATAGTATTCTTCTCCAAATCTGTCATGGTGGACATTCAACCTCTAATCTTTGTGTTGTGACAACCCAAAGGGAGTGGGTCACAAGAGGTTTGAATATAGCATGATAAATGCACCATAGAGGCTTGGCTTTCAAGGAGCAAACATAAACATTGCCAAAATCTAGATTGATTGGTATTATGAAAGCCATATTGGTTAAGTAGTCCTTGTGCTTAAGGACTTAGTGCATTGTGTTCTCAAAGAGCTAAGGAGAGCAGACCTTGAAAAATTTAGTGGGAGAAAAAAGCATCCATCTTCCAGTGCTTAATTCATTTCCAAGGACATGGAATTTGTTCATTCATTGTTTACTCATTGGTGCATGATTTATTGAATGGACTTAGTTTGTTGGATTGATGTATTTGTGCTTGCATTGGTAATTAATTTTGCATAATCCTTATTGTGTGAAAATCAACCTATACTTCTTGAAAACCATACAGATTTAGTTTTAGCTTTTTCTTGGCTTGGTTGGATTCTTCATGCTCTCATGAACTATGTTCTTTATTTGTATACTTTCTAATTCATGTTGTGTTCACTCATAGGTTCCTTTCATGGAAAAACTGCATGAGTTATTCCCTCCTCTTTAGCATGCATAGTGTTATTTAAAAAAAAAAAAAAAATGGCCTCAGTTCATAACCATAGAACATTAAGAGAATTGTGTAAGACCATTAAACTGATATGGTTGATCATAGTGGTATCACTAATGGGACTGAAAATTTAAATCTCTATCCATATATGGTATCACTTGGAATGATCTTGAAAATACCATTGGCTTTCCCTCTCTCTCCCCCCTTCTCCTTCCCATGCTTATAGTCATATCATATACCAATTGGTACCCTCAAAATGTTCAACAAGTTATATTCAATAACAAGTGGTTTCAATTCAAATAACTGGGGAAGAATGCACTCCATTAGCTTCATTCATTATAAAATCACTCAACAAGTGATATCACTATAATAGTTATATAATTGAATGAATGATGGAAAGTTATAAGATGTGCTTCTTTAATCAAAATCCTATGTCAACCTCCAAAATAAAGGGACAGCAAATATGAAAATCTGAATGACAATGGTTATGACAAAAAGGGGAGATTTATGCTCTTTGAATGCATATGTTCCATAATATGCACTTCATCTGTGCTCCATGAACAAAATTGTAATATTAATCCTTTGTCAATTTATGACAAAAAGGGGGGATAAATATTTGGAGACATATTATGCATTGGAGAATACCTCAATAGGGGGAGAAGGAGAATCATTGAATATCGGTATCAAAGACAGGGGGAGCAAATGAGATTTTAAGATATGCTTTAAAATTGAACATATATTGCTTATTATCACTAATCATTGGGGAGATCATTTTCCACAAGAATATGCAGTTTATGTTGTGCTTACAAGAATATCACAGGCAAATTCTAACGGGGAGCCGCCATGAGCCTTCAAGCCTACAGACCATAATGCAGTCATGTCCATGTGTATTAAGATTATTGCAATATTGTATTTTTGTACATGTCATGTAATTGAATTCGTCATAGTCTGTAATGTGTATTTGGATTGTATAGAATATTCTCTAGGTTTTGTCACGAAATTGACAAAGGGGGAGATTGTTAGACTAAAAGTTAAATCTGCTTCCCTGAGTCAGACTGTGTTGTCAATTCTGTGACTATGTCCGACTGAGTCCTGAGTTGTCAATTTCTTTGACTGAGTTGTGACCTTCTACGTGTCCAAGACCGCGCTCTAGAAGACCTGCATAGTCAAATCAAATTTGAAGCCCTAGAAGCCGCGTCATTTGGAAGGCATTGCACCGAAACCGAAAGAACTTCATTAATACCAACCAACACAGGTATTTGGACTATAGGAATGACTTAGAATACCTACACTTACCATTTGGATAAACCTTAGAATCCATAATTTAGAATTTGGTAGAACTTATTTGGATTTCTTAGGTTAAATGAATTTTGCTCTATTTTGGACAAGATTTTTATCCTATCAAATTTGCTCAAGTATTTATTAAACCTCTATGATTTTATAGATCACTCAAATAGATTTTCAAAAAGTCCAAGAACACCCAATGTTGATATGTATAGCTCAAGTTATGAGCATTTCAATTAAAGAGTGCAAAATAGAGAAAAATAATTTTGTCATATACCCTCACTTTGAGAGATTATTTGAGGCATCAAATTGACCTAAAATTGGACCAAATTTGGTGTGTATATAGATCTCTCAATTATCTTTCCAAGAGCCCAAGAACTAGTAAAATCGAGTTCAGAAACCAAAGTTATGATCATTTTAGTGGAGGTGTACAAAACTGTAGAGATTCAGTCGGCTGAACTTTATGTTTCAGTCGACTAAAAGTGCTGCAGATTGGTCTTTTCAGCCTCAGATGATATTCAGTCGACTGAATATTTGATTTCAATCGACTGAATTGTGTCCACATGTTTCAATGGTCATTTCTAGACATTTCAGTCGACTGAATCTTCAAGTTCAGTCGATTAAAATCGCAACGGGAAGTTTTTAACGGCCCTATTCTTGTGGTTTCGATTTCCAACGGCCATATCTTCAAGAGGGCTTTAAATGTATAACCTTAGGGCATTCCAAAGATTGATTCTTGATGAGCCAAACACTCTCTAACATTCTTCAAGACTCTCAATTATTCTTAGAGCATCAAAACTCTATAGTTATATCCTCATTGCTCTAAAACTATTCTCAAGCACATTCAAAGCACTCATAGGCAAATCCTTGAGCATCTTAGGCTCAATCTTGAATGTGTCATTGAGAAACACCTTAGGGAAAGATTTATCTATAGGAAAACCGAATATTATCCCCAAGCCTTTTCTTCCAAAGCTTACAAACTCCATAGTTAAAATACTCTAAGCTTTGAATCTTAATCTCAAACGCATCCAAAGCTCTCATAGGCATATCTTGAACATCTTATGCTCTAAGTAGAATGTGTTAAGTGGAGATTCTCTCTAGGGACTTAATCTTTATAGGAAAACAATTATCTACCCTAGACCTCCTTATTATTATCTTGGTTGGACTTCATTGGAGCATCTATATCAAGCCAAGAAGAGGAAGACATTCAATAATAAGCCAAAGCTACTTAAAGTAATAAGAGGCTAGTGTTCTTGATAACATTCTACAACTTTCGTTATTCATTGAGATAATTGTAAGGATTGGTGTAACCCTTGTAAAATCCAAGAAAGGTGTTTTCTTGGTGTATGTTTACCTTAGGTTCGATCTTTACCCATGAGGTCTCTACCCGTGAAAGAGACCACAAGAGCTGTAATAGGTTTCCTCTCCACCCGTGAATGAGAAGATTAGTGAAATCCTCAAGTGGTGTACTTGAGGAGTGGATGTAGACAAGGTTGCCGAACTACGTAAAAATCATTGTGTCACATTTCTCCATCTCTTCTCATCTCCTTCACCTTATTTTGTGCACTTGTTTTAGCTCATATCTTATTGCACACATAATTTGCTTAAACTTAATCTTGCTCGTAAATCACATTTAGAATAATAATTGAGTAAATTTGTATTAATTAATCATTAAAGTGTCCAATATTTAAATGGATTTTAAAATTCCCCAATAGTCCTATTCACCCCCCTCTAGGACTATTCTAGATATTTGGCTAGCTTGACCAACAATCTGTTTCTTCAAGAGTCCACATAAGTTCAGAGTTTCAGAACTCAAGATCTTGATCAAAGAGTCATTGACCACGAGGGGTCGTTTTAGCCTTTCACCGAGGGGTCGATGCATACGAGACTCTCAATCAGAGGCATACCCAGAATGACAGTTCAATGGTCCAGAACCTATGTCATTCGAGCCGACTAGTTTTTGACCACGATGGCTCGATCCTGACTGCACCGAGAGGTCGGTGAGAAGGACTTGTCGAGCTGACAATGAAACCAAATACATATTTCCAAGTTGGGTTCCAATTCACTGTCAAGCTTCCTCTCTAGACTTTTTATGATTTAAAAATTTGTTCCACTAAGCCTAGGGATAGTCCTCTCTAAGGTGTGGATACCACCTAAAGTCATCTATGGCCTATTACATCTTTTGTGATTGCCATAACGATGAGCTTCAATCTGGTGGAGCGTGATCTTCATTCTTGATCACATTGGGTCTTCAAGCTTCTAGCAAGTGCTTCTTTCCGAGTCATGGAATTGACAAACATAGGGACTTGGCCAAGCCGAGGCACTAACAAAGTTGTTACTAGTTATAAGCCTAGGGCCCCATTAGATCTCATTCTGATTTTTGTTACCCATAGACCATCTGAGTCTGCATCTAAATTTGCACAGCATATACATCATTTGCATACTGAGATTAGGCTCAAGATCACCTTGAGCAATGGAAAGTATAAGGCGACTGCTGACGCACATCGCCGACATAAGGAATTTCAGGTGGGTCACCATGTCATGGTTCGGGTTTGACCTGAGCGCTTCCTGCAGGGTGTGGCTAAGAAATTGCAAGCCCGAAGTACTAATCCTTTTAAGGTTGTTCGACGAGTTGGTCCCAATGCTTATGTACTAGACATTCCATCTAATCTTGGGATTAGTTCGACTTCAATATTGAGGACCTTGTTCCGTTCTTGGGTCCAGCCAGGGGTTGAAATCTCGGTCGATACACATTTATACAGCCGATATTTGTCCAAAAAAATTTAGGAGAAAGAGAGAGATATCGGCCGAGATGCCGATATCTCGATACTGGCGATTTTTGTACTCCTGGGTCCAACATCTATTCTGCCCAACCCTTTTCAAGACCCAACCAACACCCCTGACCCAGACCATGACCAACAACCTGTTCCTTTACTACATCCCATTCCGACCACCAGAGATGTTATTGAGGATATTGTAGACGATCGAGTGGTCTCTACGACCCAAGGGGGATATCAGGAATACCTTGTGCATTGGCAAGGTCAACAAGATTTAGAGCAGACTTGGATTACTCACGAGGAGCTCTAGAGACTTGATCCGGACATGTTAGATCGTTATCACAACGGCACATCAGGAGGAGTTGTTGTGGGTAGCCGACCTCATCAGTATTGGCTCCCTCACCGACATTATTATCGACGACGACCGAGGACGACAGACGATCTGTAATAACCCGAATTTTTGATAAATATATATATTGGCATTTATTCATTTTAATTTGAAATTTGATATAATAAAATGCCAAATGGACCAAATTTTGGGACAATGGCCCAAGGATGGCCCAATTGGGCCATGGGTTGGATGAAATCCATTAAAGGGGTCAATGAGGACTAATCGGGTCAACGATGGTCAAAGTGGGCCGATAGCCATGTGGGGCCCAATGGATCAAGAATTAATTCATTTAATTGGTCAATGGTAAATAATTGAGTCAAGATAGTCAATTTGGGTCAAAGAGCCATGTGGGACCCAATGGACCAAGGCAACATGGCCAATGGGGCCCACCTCCACCTCACTCATTGAGGTGGCGTGTGGACCAAGGAAAAGTGGGGCCAACCATGGTTGACTTGGTCAACCATGGATAAATTGAGAGGACTAAGGTGTACTAAGGTGAATTAAATTGATTAAAATTATTGGAAAAGGATTTAAGTTAAAATCAATAACATGGCCAAGTGGGGCCCACCTCCACCTCATCAGGTGAGGTGGCGGGTGGGGTAGGTATAGGTGGGGGCCGTCCACCATGGTTGACTTGGTCAACCATGGGTGGATTTCTTAGAGAAATAAATTAATGAAATTAAATTAGATAAGAATTAATTAACCTAAAGGATCCAATTAATTAAACTAATTCGATTGGTCAATTTTGGGTCAATGGAAGAAGTCAAATGATGGTTTTATCTAGACCAAAACCACTCTAAGAAACACAAACCACCTAAGAAAAAACACAAAATTACCATGGATTTAGGGTGGTGGTTTTATCCCAACCACCACCACTCCAAACATGGTGACCCATACCTAGCCATGAGTGGGTCAAATGGTCAAGGTTGAAAGACTCAAACCACCCTTGTGCAAACACCAAAACCATTGGCTTGGTGGTGGTTTGGTCTCAACCACCACCACCAAGGTCAAGGGAGCCCATACTTTGGTTGGTGGAGCCATAATGGTGGAGTGTAGTTTGGTCAACCAAAATGAGATGTGTTTGATCTCATTCTCATCTCCTTTCCATCTCTCTCTCTCCCTCTCTCTTGCACTCTCAAAAAAAAACGTCCCTTGCACTAAGGAAAAGAGAACAAAGCTTAGAAGAAAAAAAAACTTAGAAGAAAGAAGAAGAAAAGAGAAGGAAAAGATTAAGTCTTGGGCCACCCCAAGATCAAGATCCTTGAAGAATTTTCTTCCCCATTTCCATACTCTTTCCCTCTCAACCTAACCCTATCTTAGCCAATCCAAGCATGTCCCACCATTGATCAAGCTCATCTAGCCGATCATCAAGAAGAGAAAGAAGGAGAAAGGGCTAAGGAAAAAGAAAGAAGGACCGGAGGAGTCGTCGGTGCGGTAAGATTTTCTTAAACAAGAGTTTATGTTTTTTTTTTAAAGATAGCATGTGGAATCCATTTCTTAGACTAAACATGGCCAAAAATGTTGTGGGCCATGGATCTAAGATCCATCAAAAGATAAGATAAGAAATGGATGAAAAAAATGGAGGAATGGATTAAGAAATGGAAGCATGGAAATTTTAAATGGAATGGTTATAAGTCTTTATTAAGCATAGGAAAAATAGAAATTTTGATGAATGGATGACCATAGGGTTCGGCCATGTAGCATGGCCGAACCCCATGGTGAATGATGGATAAATTTAATTTAGATTATATGGTTTAAAATATTGGAGAATGCTTAATGGTTTTTTATGAGGATTTCAAGATTTTAAAATGATTGAAAAGTTGGTAAGTTTTAAAGGTGTTAAATAAGGAAAAACTATGAGGTATGTAGATGATTCCAAGTGGCCTCAAAATATTGGAAATATGATTTTTAAAGAAATCATGGACCATAGGGTTCGGCCATACAAGGTGGCCGAACCCCATGGTTAGTGATTATGAGGGTTAGGGTTCTTAAAATAATGGTTTTTAAGGTTGGGAAATGATGGAGGATGGTTAGGGTTTCAAGGGTTAAATGTAGGCAATTTTTGGAAAAAAAGTTTTATGATGGAATCCATGGATGACATTTTGGAATTTTTATAAGATTAGAAGTATGGAGAATGGTTAATGAAAATTAGTTTTCAAATGATTAAAACTGGGTGTTTTTAAAGGATTGTTAAAATGAGAAAATCATGAGGAAATGTTAGTGGTTTTAATGGACTTTAAATGTGATTAAAAGGACCCAAGTTAAAAAATGAGGGAAAGGCATCATGGGTTCGGCCATGGTGTATGGCCGAACCCATGACCCATGTTTTAGGTCATTCATGGGCTAAGTATGGTTTATATGTATGCTTAAACAAAATGGAAATTAAGTTAAGTTAATGATGAAATTTAAATGGATGTTACAAGTATAATATGTGATGTTTAAATGGAATAAAGATGGTGATTGAAATGGATGATTTAAGTTTCATAGGAGGTTGTTTTAAAGGGCCAAAATGAATGAAGATTTGTGATTTTTGAAATGGATGATTTAAGTTTCATAAGAGGTTGTTTTAAAGGGCCAAAATGATTAAAAGTTTTGTGATTTTAAATTGGATTATTTTGGGACAAAACTTAGTCTTTGAAAATGGTATCCATAAAGGTGAACCTTAGGGTAGTGATTAGTGGCTTTAATAAATGGAAAATAATGTAGAAGAATACTAGATTTTGATGGATTTATAAAAAAGGATATGTGGGCCACACCTTAGGCCAAAATGTGGAATTAGGTGTGGGAGTAATTATTTTTCAAAAATTAAATATTAGGTGGCTGATTTTATGATATAAGGTCATGATTGAATGGACCTAAGTATGAATGAATCTTGGACATGAAAATGGAAATATTATGAATGGTTAAGTAAAGCGATTAGTTGCTGCGTTTTAGGCTCACAAAATCGGAATTTTAAATTTGGCCAAAAAAATTGGATCTATGTATGAGTCTAGAACCAATGGATAATGGGCTAAGTTAGGGACTTAATCATAGACGATGTATGGACTAATTCGGTAAATGTAATAAGGTATCGGGCGTCGCAAACGGTACGCGATCGGCGACCGGATTATCGAACGGGAAGCATAACGGAACGCGACACGGTATTCGGTAGGATTCCTACCTCTTTGTAAGCGATGGATATGTGATGGTGTTTTAAATTATTTTGATTTGGCTTATGATGGATTTATGAGTATGATTTATCTTATGATGAATTTTAAATGATGAAGCATTTTGGTAAATTCAATGTTATATCTTCCCTTCTATCTAAGAACCGGTAGGATAGACTCTATTATCATGTTCCGCAATAACTATAATCCGCGAGCTTACTTCCCACGCGTGAACCATTCTCGTGGACTTAGTTCCGCGCACGCGTGGGGTTGGCCAGTTAAGGGTCGGGCTTTAGAAGCTCGGACTTAACTCGCGTCGTGGCGTCCGCGCCCTCTCTCACTCTTCTATTTCAAAAAAAAAAAAAAAAAAAAATCGACTCTGATTTTCGGAAAACGGGTGAAAAAGGGCGGGGCGTTACACGATCTTCTGTGGTTGGATTCATACTAGTTGCAGATCCATCACATTAGTGCTATCTCCCAGCCATTCAGCCTTTCAGGGCGTTAGAGTTCTACGTTGGCCTTCCTTGATAGAGTCGAGCTCTTTCTCGAGCTGGGAGAATGATACGGGAGTATTTTTATTTATTTATTTGGATTTGATGTTATTGGGCCTTTATATTATTTTATTTTTTTTACTTAGCGTTGGCTTTTTAGTTTGTGTTTTCTTTTTTTATTTGAGAGCAAAGTTGTCATTTTTTTGAATTATTTTAATGTGGGGCAATTTTGTCTTTTGATCTCTTTAGTTGCCCTAAAGCATTAGGAAATAACAAGGAGCCATGGGCCCTTTGTTGTATTTTTGTTAAAAGGGAATTGTAAAGGGAGAGTTGGGACACACAATGGAATGAAATTGAAAAAAAAAAAAATTCAAGCCTTAGCCTATGCGCATGGTGTGATTTCCCCTTGAGGGTTTGGTGTGAAGACAACATTGGAGCACTTCTCTATCTTCTTCTTCCTCCTCTCTATATTCTATGGCAAGAACAATCTAATCTTCTCTCTTTTCTTCTTCTTTTTTCTTCTCTTTCATTCTTTTTTTTTTTTGTTTCCTTTGAGCCTTCTGAAACCAAACCATTCCTATTTTTGCCGTTATCACTCTAATTCCAAGCTTAGGCCATCGCCATCCCCAAACAGCCACCCAATACTTGGGACAGCGATGTACCATTCTTCTTTCAATCCTAAATCTACTAATGCAGCCTCCGTTTAGCCCATACTCTCCCAAACAGAAACCTAAGCCTAAATAGCATTAATTATGTTCCATGTTTATTTAAGAATTGCACATTGTCCTCCATATAGATTAATTGAACTGCTACTTATTCATTGGACTGAATAGTTTGGCTCCTTTAGGGCTAGAATGTAGCACCCCGGATTTTCAATTTATTATTTTGTATGAAAATTATTCATTTAATTTGTGAATATTAGTTATGGATCTTAAATTGGGTAAAGAGTTGGGTTATTGGCCCAATTAGGACCCAACGGTTTTGGATTTGTTTTCAATAAAAATTAAATGGAGTTGAATTTAAATTAGTATTGCAATTTATATAAATAAGGAAGGAGATAATATTGCATGGCCGTGTATAGAGAGACTCATATCTAGGTGATGCGTATGGATCATTTAAAAAGGGGCTTTCTTGATTAAAAACGGCATAAGGGAATTATTAACTTAACACTTTTTAAATTGGGATCAATGGAAGCTTAATAAAAGAAAGGCAAGTTGGCGCATATCATATCCTAAATTAGGACTCTCCAAAGAGAGAAACACCAGAGGGCACACGGCATTACTAATTAAGACAAGGGACGCATGGCCTAAGGGGGGATTGGTTATCTTAAGCACCTTCTAAAGATGGAACCAAGGGAAGATTATAAAAGAAAGAGGGGAGGGGCGCACAGCTCATACACACATTGCCGAATTTTCTTTCTCCCTCTCCATTCTTATTCACGGCAAAACAAGAACAAGGAGAAGGCAGCCAACAAAAGGTATTCTCAGTTTTGGAGAAAAATCAAGAAGAAAGGAAAAGGATTGGATGAGCAAAAATCAATCGGAACCGGTTAGTATTTTATAAATTTTGTTTGAAATAAAAGAACCATAGGGTTCGGCCATGGTGTTTGGCCGAACCCCATGGAAGAAGAATGGGAGATGATTGGAGTATTAATTAATGGCATGAGGAACCATAGGGTTCGGCCATGGTGTATGGCCGAACCCCATGGAAGAACTTTGATGATTCTTTTTAATGGAAGGACATGGTTTATTTAATGATGGTTTGAATGATAAAAACCATGGAAGGAATACCAAAGTTTTGAAGGGATGCATGTTACTGTTTAATAATTTTTAGAGGAAGATTATGAACCGTAGGGTTCATCTATGGGTATGGCCGAACCCCAAGGAGTGGTGTTAGTATTATCATTGAATTTTAATGAGATTAAATAATGGAGGATCAAGGAGTAAATAATGGTCAAGATCATGAACCATAGGGTTCGGCCATGGTGTATGGCCGAACCCCATGGAGTTGGTTATTAATTTAGAAAATAAATGGAAAGGGTTAGATTTGTTTCTATGGGTGAGGTTCAGCCATGGTGTATGGCCGAACCCCACTAAAGTTTATTTATGGAAGTTTGTTTATTTAGAAAGTTTCTAAAAATAGAAGGAGGAGATTAAAATGGGAAAGTTTCTATTTTTGGAAGGTGGAGACTAAATTAGAAAGTTTTAACTAGGAACTTTCTAATTGTGGAATTTTTAATTTGGAAGCTTTAAAGTTATGGAAAGAACTTGGAATTATGGATCCAAGAATAGGAATTGATAAATTTAGAAAGTTTCTATTTAGGGACTTTCTAAGTATGGAAGTCGGATATTGAATTTTTTAGTAAGTTTCTAATTAAGGATATGGGTCGGCCATTGCATGGCCGAACCATAATTTTAATATGGCTAAGATGCTAGATCAAGGATTAATGATTTTTGAAAGAGGGTTCATAATTTAGAAATGTTATTATGTTTGATTGTTGGATCAAAAGAATAGAAAAGAAGGGGTGAGGTTCGGCCATAGTGCATGGCCGAACCCCACCAAATATAGTTATGAATTTGGGGTTTCTTAGACATTGAATCATGTGGACTGATTTATTAATTTTAAAGGGTTGCAAAACATAAAAACCATGGAAAGGGTTAAGGAAGTCTTAAAGGTCTAAAATGATTTAAAGAAGGAAAGATGATGGACCATAGGGTTCGGCCAGTTTGTATGGTCGAACCCCATGAAGAGACATTGGTTTTATTTTAAATGGAAATAAGGAACCCCATGAACCATGGTAATGGGATATTGGTTAGCGTAAGCATGTTTTCAATGAATAGAATGAACAATGGCATAGAATGTAAATATGGGTAAACATGCAAGATCATGGGTTCGGCCATGGTGAATGGCCGAACCCCATGAGGTTTGTGGTTATGGACTCAAACATTATTTTAAATCAAGTGGGACTTTGTTTTTGATTAATTGTATATTATAAGGTAACGAGACCTCACAAGGTGTGTACGAACGTGAGCGGTTATCGGGCGAAAGACACAAGGACACGTTAGCGGTCTTTGGTAGGATTCCACCTCTTTGAAACCATGGGTTTATGTACATTGTGTTTATCTTATTTTTTATGAATATATACTGCAAAAGATATGTTTTAAATGATGATTTTTAAATGCTATGTTTATATGAGGAAATAGCATGTGTTTTAATATGATTTTAAATACTATGTTTATGTTATAAAATAGCATGTATTTCATTGGCATCTCATGCATGGCATGGGGTGAAGGATTTGTAACCGGAGGGTTCACACTCCGTCGAGGCATCCGAAAAACCTATGTGGGGTACCTTGATGTGCTTTTCCATCAAGAAGAAACCGGAGGGTCCACACTCCGTCGGGGTGTCCAAAAAACCTATGTGGTGGGTACTTTTATGTACATGTGATGGGTGGGACTCATTGCATTTGTCATCATTGCATGGCATGGTTTATATGGTTTTTGACATTACGATATTTTTATATATGTTTTGTACTGATCATGTGTTAGCCATAACTGGAGTACCTACTGGGCGCGTTGTTCTAACGCCCTACTTCTACCCTAGTGGATGACACAGGAAATCAGGGGAACGATGAACGCAAGACGGGCCAGGCATAGAAACTTGGATGATTTAATTTATATTTTTAATAAAGTTACTCATGGACTTGTATTTTTTAGTATCTAGATTTCGGAATGTAATAACTTAGATGGTTGGATGTTTATTTGGATAATTATGATATTTGAATGATGATTAAGGACTTAACGTACTTTGCTATATGAATGGAATAGAACTTGGTTCTATTATTATTCCGCATGTTATGATCCCGAAGTTATGATGTTATTCCGCAAATTGATATTATTATGTGTGAACCGTTTTCATGGACTTAATCCATGCACACATTGGGTTGGCCAGTTAAGGGTCGGACTTTAGAAGTTCAGACTTAGTTCGCGTCATGACGTCCCGCTCTCTATCACTCTACTCTGTTATAAAAAAAAAAAAATAGACTCTGATTTACAGGAAGAAACGAGTGAAAAAAGGGCAGGGCGTTACATAGAATTGGGGTTTTCCAAGAGTAATGATTGTGGTTTGGAATCTTATATGAATACTTATAATGGTGGATTTGTTCTAGTATGTTGAATCATTTTAGTTGCTTAATGTGTTCTTGGTCAATAATCTCAGTTCTACTTCCTGCATATGTTCATATCTATTATTCAGGGTAACCTAGGCCAGGTAACCATAATTTTGCATAAATAATAATATAGAATTTCTAGCCAACCCAGCATTAGATTGTCATGCTAAAATGCAACTTTTACATCCTAAGTGATTAATTCCATATAAAGTGTAGATCCCAAGTCAATAAAGTACAAATTTTATATAACCAAAACATTGGAGGGAAGATTTCATTGAAATAAATTCCTCATTTCAACGCATATATTAATTGACTTGATCAAGTTGATTTTATGTGAGTCTCATACTGAAAGAAAAAAATTCTAATAGACAATCTCTATTTTATTTGGTGGGCCTCATACCTATATATGTAGAATATCACAACATTGTGCACGTTGGTCATCGGTTAAATGTATTATAGATTCATTCATTCTCAACTTCTTTTTACAGTCCACATTAATAACTAATTTGCATTTAAAACACTTAAAAACATTTTAATAATTATTAAATTAATTTTTTATTTCTAAATTGTTTGAATAGCTTAGAAAGAGTAAAAAACACTTCCATAAGTCAAACAAAGATCACAATATTAATTTTTGGCTTGTAGGTTATGATACCGCAAGATTTTTGTTCAGAATTTGATAATAGATTAGAAACCGAATTTTAGATAATAATTATAACCATAAAATTAAATAATTGTCTTTTATACAAGTACACAATTCGTATATTTTTTTAATCTAACCATTAAACATTATTTAAATGGGATAAGAAAGTCAGAATAGATTAGTTTTCATACAGTCACTAGATAGTTTATAGTGTCACCGATAAACCAATTAAAAAATGAGAAAAATGAGTTAGCCATTTTAGACAGGTAGAAGTTAGTAAATTATTTATTTATCTATGACCCAAATTACTTAGATTCATTTTGGTTGCTCATGGAATACATTTATTTGGTAGTTTTTTTTATTGAAATTCTTATGGATAATGACTCTTCATTAAAGTCACTAGGATTGAATTGAAGACTTCAATCCTGAAATCTTATATCTCAACCACCAAGTCAACTCCTTAGAATTAGATATCATAATTTTTTATTCTTAATAATTTGAATATCATATTTTTAAAATATCAAATTGTCATTTTTTAAATTCAAATAATATTTATAAAGAAGAAAATTATATAAAAAACACCTGTTATAATGTTACAAAACCTTAATATGCCTGTCCGATTGATGCCATAAGTCTCTAGTCCCGAGACACCTTTTAATATCTTAGAAACAACGTGCCCTGATTGATGGCTTAATATTGATATGGTTGAATTTGAAACTTATGCGTTGAATCGCCTGTTTCCCCTTACCCTACATGAAAAGAGTGCTTAGTACGCATGCCTCTCTCCTCTCCTCTCGGTTCCTTCTTCCCTAGTCTCACTCGCTACCAGAAACAAACAAAGGAAGAAGATCCCGAACTTAAGTGGGCCCCATACATTAAGGTCGCGGAAGTCATTGGATCAACAGCCTTATTTTAAACTGGTTAACACCTATTTCTTTTAATGATAAGTAAACTTTTTATACATTAATAAGAAAACCTCCCAATATTAGAGCAGTGATCTAAAAAATTGGAAAAATACAAAACACAAGGCAACACCTTTCAAGCCTGATACAAATACAATTAATACAATCTCAAAAACAGTCTTCACTCAAACATACTCTCTAAAAGGAAAAAAAACTGAAACAGAAAAAGCAAATTATGATTGCAACATCTAATGTTGCAAATGAGATTGGTGGGTTTAATGAACTTTCAAATTTTAAAATAAAACTGACTGATATTAATAGGTAGGAAAAGTATCTTTAGTGACCAGTTACTACTTCAAATTCCATAAAAGATTGATCTAGCAAGCTTCTTAGTGTATATTGACAAACTAATTTGCATTGGGCCATGACCAATGGATGGGTGGTGTAGAATGTGTGTACCATCATGAAAATAGTTGGAATCTTTCTTCTACTCTCAGTTGATTATGTTTAGGTTTTTAAATAGATTCTAAAATATCACTAATTTTAAGTATTGAATATAAATGAAAATCCCTTATTCTCCATTTGAATCTCAGAGATCTAGAGCCGAGCTCAATAATGAGACTGTGGATTGCCCCCTACGTTTCTTTTTATTCTATTCCTTTCACAAGATTGGAGTGTTTAATTTGAAAACTAAATCAACTACATGTTAGTTGTCATTGAATTGATAGCACACTTTGTCTTGTATTAGAGAAAATAAAGATGTACATATTTCATATTTTATTAGATTAACTTTAAAATGTAGTTAGAAACTATAAAGAATAACTTTAAAAAAATTGTTATAGTAAATAATAAAATGAGAAAAGATCGTCTCAATTAGTAGTTAGAGGTACTTTCATTTATAGAATCAAGAGATTACAAATCTTCTCAGACATAAGGAGGAGATATTAGACTTGAGAAGTGATTTAAAAAATATAAAAAATTAGAGGTAATTGACTTATTATTTTATAATAAGGTGAGATGGAGATGTAAACTTGTACACCAAAATTCAAATAAATAAAATTTTAAGATATAATTAACACCGAAATGATTAATTTTTGCTTGAAGTTAAGCTGTAAGATTAATGAAATATTTGGATTTTGGACAAGGTCAGTGATGTCAAGGGTGAATGTGTCACGTGAAATGCCAGGCAATCTAAACCGATACATTAAATGTCACAAGTGGAGGTGGTGGGGCCTTTGGAAATGCAGAGGCAGAGCTACCCTTCGTCTCTCCCTTCAGGCTTTCTATTCTATTCATGTCTTCTAGCGTAAGAATCACATCACCCATTCATCAATGCCTCTGTCCATTACCATTCAAAGTTAACAAAAGTTTTCCAGTTGGGATATGATCAAAACCAGCCTTGATTGGCTTTTGAAGAAACGCCTTGATTCTGTTCAGAGATTTAAGACCGTTGGGCGGTAAATGCTCTTCTTCAGACTTCATCACATGTAAATGTAAATATATGACATTTGTAATCTCGGAACTTTGGCCATTACAATTTACAAGTAGCGGGCAAAATGCACCACCTCTATCTTCTTCGGAAGAGCAGCTTCAAGAGGCTCTTCTCTGCTTCCATTGGCCGTCACGGCATCGACGAAAAGGCTCGGAAGGAATATGGCCCTCTTGAACGTGAAAGAATCAGAACCTTAGAAATTCTGCCAGTTGAAGTACATCCACAGAAACCCACTTGGAGGTGCTTCTCCTATGAAGAGATCTTTGAAGCCACAAATGGTTTTAGTACAGGTGAAAGCCCAATTCTCTTTGAACCCACTTCTTGTCTTAATTTCACTTTTGAGAGCTCTAAATTCTGGTTTGATGGGTACAGAGAATTTGGTGGGGAGGGGAGGATATGCAGAGGTTTACAGGGGAGTGATGAACAATGGTCAGGTGATCGCGGTGAAGCGCTTGACGAGGGCTTCAACCAATGAGCAGAAAGAGAGAGATTTCTTAACAGAGCTTGGGACTATTGGCCATGTTTGCCATCCCAATGTCACAGCTTTGTTAGGTTGCTGCATTGAGAAGGACCTCAATCTCATATTTGAATTCTCGCTTCGAGGCTCAGTTGCTTCACTTCTACATGGTAATGGCTCCAATTTGAAATTCTTCGCATTTGAGACATTCCTTCTCCGTCCTCAGTCTTGAATTTTCGCTGTGTCAATGATTATCCGATCTTTTATATTTTCGTTCTATTCTCTGTAAATGGGTCTTTCACAGATGAGAATTCTCCACCAGTGACTTGGAAAATACGATACAAAATCGCCATTGGGACTGCCCATGGCCTTCATTACTTGCACAAGGGCTGCCAAAGAAGGATAATCCACAGAGACATCAAGGCATCTAATATCCTCTTAACAGCTGATTTTGATCCTCAGGTGAACACATATAATTCCTTATCAAACCAATCATTGATTTAAATTTATCTAGAAATTTATCCCAACATTTTGCAAAGCTGTATAATCTTGAATCAATTGCTACCGTAGATTTCAGACTTCGGGCTGGCAAAATGGCTTCCATCACAGTGGACTCATCACTCAGTCAAGCCCATAGAAGGAACATTCGGGTTTGTGACTTCTCTCCTTTACTCATTTGAATGCGTTTTTTGAAAAAACATATATTTACAAAATTCGTGTGAAGCTTTGATGTCAATATTTAGATGCCATTTATAAGAGTGGTCTCCGAACATTGGCAGAAATATGTGATGAGTGACAAGAATTTTAATGACAGAGCATGCGACATGTCAGTAGAGTCTATTGATTCAATTTCTCTAATCACGGGATTGTAATTTATTTATTGATTGATTCTTTCCTCTTTAGAGAGGTCTGTAATTTCTATATATTCAGATTTCAATGAGATAAGCAACCAGCTATTTTTCCAAATCTTTTAGATTCCATTGCGAAATAGAGGCATATGTTGTTCAACTTTACTAGCCATCCCATTTAAGGTAATGTTACAAGCAAAGCAAGAACCAAAGAGATTGATAATCAGTCGGCCGGATTGGCATTTAGTAAACTTTTAGATTTATGTACTTCCTTTCTATAATATGCACTCCATGGACATACCTCATCATCCATGCTCTTTTTATCAGAAATATTGCAGAGATTCAGCGCTCAAATACTAAACTATGCAGCTCAATATTTAGCAGTGGACCTAAACCTTGCAATTTTCAAACAAGAACAACTTTCATTTGATCATGAGCCATGCAGAATCACTAATAATTTGGTAGATGTTCAGGTACTTGGCACCGGAGTACTTCATGCATGGAATAGTAGATGAGAAGACTGATGTCTTTGCATTCGGAGTCCTCCTCCTAGAGATCATCTCTGGTCGGAAACCAGTCGATGGGTCCCATCAGAGCCTACTTAACTGGGTAATTTCAAATGAATGTCCCTCAAGATCACCTAATCATGGATTTGCTCTTAGTAAGAGAACCAGTTGCATATACCTTATGAACATGAGTTGAATTCATTCAGCCCAAGTCGGGCCATACATATCGCTGGTGATCACAACTGCTCATGTGGGATCACAACAATGAGTGGGCCATTATTAGCCATTTTTTTCTAACAAGCAATCATCCGTTCATCTATCAAGATGGACTATCCATTTATTGTTTGGATCACTTGTCAAGTATTACCAATCTCTGTAATTGCAACTCATATTTTTTCCCACTCTCTCTTCTCTAGGCCAAACCCCATTTGAATGCAGGGAACGTGGAAATGTTGGTAGACAGCAGGCTTGGTATTGAGTATGATGCCCAGCAACTGAAGAGGCTGGCATTAGCAGCATCTCTTTGCATTCGATCTTCTGCCATGTGGCGTCCATCCATGCATGAGGTAATTCTATCTACTCTATTTCAGAAAGGTTAAATCCATTTTTATAAGTAGCTGAAAACGTTGAGATTCATCAATGACTTGTCACATGCTTGATCGAGTTTAGCCTCTTCATAAATGTTGAGTTAGAATAGTCTAACATGAAATAGGATAAAAGGTTTGACTTTCCACATTCTTTCAGCTCTTAAGTTTTTAGTGTATTGGCCAAATAGTTAATAGTAACATGATTATTTTTTTTAGAAATAAGCTCCATTTCACTCACCCAAATATGAATCGTAGCAAAACCACATTCTTAAGAAGCAAAAAATAGTTTCGATCTTAAAGCAGATATAAATTTAAAAAATTTGCTTCCAAATAGATATTTGCAATATAGTAGTTTTCATGCATCCTTAGTCCAAACAGAGAGCCCTAGTGTTATTCAATTTAACAGCAAATAGACACTGTCATTTGTCTGTGAGAGGTTAGACAAGTGATGGAACAATTTATTTGTTTGTTTAGATTAGAGATCACTTAATAACATCTGCTGGTCTTTGGAATGGAGTTCCTAAAATTGTAGTTTGTTTAACCGTCAATAGACTATGAGTGGTGAACCCTTGTTTGTTCACCCAAATTGACTTACAAATCCATTTATCTAATGGAAAAATGCACAAGAGCAATTTATGATTAATTATTCTGAAAGATTGCTGTTGATTGTATCACATCAACAACTGTTTAAAGAATAAGGATAAGATGGGAATATTGGTAAATCCCTTGGACTTGAACATGTAGAGTAGGGAACCGTCGTTTTCACTTGTCCCATCGGACAGCTTGGAACTTCTTCAATTGTAACAAAAGATAAGCCTGTCCTTTTCAAGTTGAGAAATGCTATCTGGTTGACCAACCTCATGGCCTATATTCACGTGCTGAAGTGTGTGAGATCCAAATAATATGCAAAATTCGGATTTGGGTTCAAATCCAAAAACCTAAATATATCAAAATTTACATCAAAACACATGTATTAGGGGTCGATGTTTCTAATTATCATATTATCTGTAGGAAAATAAAATTGTGTATTGTATTGAGTACTTATACTATTACATACATTTATAGCCTCTAACCCTAGGGCTATCACACTCAGACTCAAACACTTAACTAATTCTAAATCAAATACACCTCTTAATTAGAGGTAAACCCAAACTAGGAATCCTAACAACATAATTATTCTAATTATTTCAACATGCTGCCGTAAGCTGAAGCGTGGATGAACGCAAAGCTTGAAACGTGAAGAAACGGCAGGTGAATTGCAAAAGTGGCACACCGACTGGCCACAAAGATTTGATAGATCAACAAACTGATTGACTGCAAAAGTGAAATTCCGTTACTAGAAGTATGCAAGACCTAGAAGGGGGGTGAATAAGTTTGATCCGATTTTATTTCCCTTTCTAATTATTTATCAATTTAACAATATGTGCAACGGAATAAATGTGTGTGCAAGTGATAAACAAATGAATCAAACCATTAAAGCAAATCACACATGCACAACGATATATAGTGGTTCAATTCACCTGAACCTACATTCACTATTGGACATACCCTCTCTAGCGCTATCACAAATCCACTATGTATAGGAGTCACACCCAAACATTACAACCTAGTTTTGAAAGGTTCGACCGCCCTGGTCTAATCCTTGACACCTATTTTTTAAGGTGATTCAATCATACTGATCTAATCCACCGTACAATGATAAACAAGGTAAATAAAGAACACTTGCCTTGAGCCTTAACAATTCTTCAAAATGTGTGTTCTTCTTGTTGATGTCTCCGCACCTCTTCCTTCAGATCTGGTCTATTCTTCAATGAGCTTGGGCACAACAGAACATGGATTCTAGGACAATGATTTTACTGATTTTTGGGTCCTAGTAAATCAGTCCTCATCTTCTTCATAATTTAAGCATTGAATACTTTTTCATGTCCTTACAAAGGATGATGAAAGAGAGAGGAAAGATATGAGAAAAGTCTCTGGCTGCTGTTGGGATTTTCCAATAGGTTATGTGTCCTTTATTTCATTCAGCCCTCAGATATAAATAAGATTGTCTGTTTTTGTGGCCAGTCACGTCCACGAGGCCTCAAGGATTCTAATGCGGCCTCATGATAGTTACAACAAAGACAACACAGAATTTGCATGTGATTCCAATTATTCTGTTTTGCAAATCAGCTAATAACCAGCTAGTTAGGATGACACCTGTGCATGATTGACCATTCATTTATTTTAGTCATCAATCAAGGATTTACATAGAGAGAGATTGATGATTGTAAATCATATGGAGGAGCCTTTCCAATTTAGTAAAGACAGCTAGCTCCCCAACGGTTCTTATTCAAACCACGTGAGGTGGCACTTGGAGTTTCAAAATGAGGATATACCTTATTTCCATAATAAACTCCCAATTAAGGATTATAGATTTAATTTCCTAAGTCTGTAAAAGACTCAGTCAGCAAGACACAAGATCAACTGAGTTATAGTTGTCCCAAATACGACTCAGCAAAAGACTGGCTGCGAGGCCTCGACAGACTGCACGAGCCCTCGAGATTGAAAGTCAATTATATTCTAATTTTCCAGTTTATAAACAATTGACTTTTAAGGTATTTGACTTAAATGAGGCGGTAGCCATAAAAGGCCAACAAATGAGGCTGTAGCCATAAAAGGCTAAGAAATAAGGTTGTAGCCATGAAAGGGCAGGAAAAGTGGAGATGAATCAGAGTCCTCCAAATAAATATGTGGATGAATTCCATAGCTGGATAAGTGTCCAAAAAGGTTGTTCTCGAACGAATAGCAAGTTGCGTCCCTTTCTTTGACTTCAACAAAGTAGGAGGAAAAAGGGCAATTTGTGTCTATTTCTTCAGTTCTCCCCCTTTCTTCTTGGTACGCATCGTGGCGAGAAAAAACAATAAAAAAAGAATAGTTATACTGAAAGCAGAGTGAATTTATGCATTTCACTCTGAAGCATATTACGTAGAACAATAAAGAAGCCCTCCATTTTTGTGTAAATGAGACCAATGCATAAAGCATCTACATCTGAATCTGGTCCATGAACTCCTAAACCATATGAGCCATTGGTCAATATTCTGGCACCAAAACTTGCTATCTGGTTCTTTGGAACTATCTTTCTAAGCTGCACAATCACATCTTTTCTC
Source organism: Chimonanthus salicifolius (assembly GCA_013350335.1). Classification (NCBI taxonomy): domain Eukaryota; kingdom Viridiplantae; phylum Streptophyta; class Magnoliopsida; order Laurales; family Calycanthaceae; genus Chimonanthus; species Chimonanthus salicifolius. The sequence continues at coordinate 74,952,195 of CM023533.1, read as the reverse complement.
TCCTCTTCCTCTTCTGGAGATGGCACCAGTCCCTCCCCAACCATAAACTGAAGTAGATCCCATCTGGGATATGGAAGGAGCGGGACCTGAGATGAGAAAGCAGCCAACAACTGTCAATATTTTTTTCTTTTCAAAAACTTCTTTCCTCCTTCCAAATAAAGTGGTAGCCAACAACCAAAAACCAAATAAATTTATTTATTTTTCTTTCTCCTCTGCTACTACAATGGCTGCGGCAAGCGTGTGGGCGATGAAATCAGATCTGGACTCAAGAATCTCACCGATCTGCAGTGTTATGACAAAGTACCAATAGTGAAAATAGGGTTTCTCTCTCCGTGCAGATCTATTGGCGACAGTGCAACAAAGAACAACAAGTGTTCTTGAGAATCGTTTGAGGAACGCCGGAAACAAAAACAGTAATAGACCGGAACGCCTGGTCAAATAAGAGATCTGAGTGGGGTTCAGATCTGGCAAACAAAGGGACAAAACCCTCTTTCTCATATACGGCAGAAGGAAGGCCTGCGATCGGAGGAGCAGGCAGCAAACAGAGGACGGTGCAAATCTGGGCAGCGAACGCTGCTTGCAGCAAACAGCGAAAGGGAAGGGGCAAATTTGATCTCCAGACGAAAAAGGATCTGGCTGGGGGCAGATCTGAGCTAAGTTTCACCGTTGGGGTGAAACAGATGTTACTTTTTTTTTTTTATTGAACGAAGCAACTGAGGAGTAGTCTACATGCTCCCTCCCTCTGCCTCTGCCAGAAAAGAAGTTTAGCAGAGGGAGAGAAGATAAACTACCGAACTTGAAAACTACATGTTCTGTGAGAAACGACAATGGCAGAAGGATGAAGGGAGGCCCTCTATACGCTACCGACAACACAGATCTCACGCCCAGATATCGGTGGTGTTGCCCTTAATCTGAACTGAGATGTAGGCTGGATCTTGTGCGCGGATGGAGGCCGCACAATTTGCAAATCTGGATTCAGCAAGAAGAGGCAGCGAGATGGGTGTGTGGTGCCCGAACAATACTCTCGACGACTGAGCAGATCGGAGATCGCAGAGACAGGTTGTTGGTCACAAACAGCAGCACCGACAAACAACAGTAGCAACAGGTGAAGTAAAACGGGCGGCAGCAACACAAGATAACGCTTCAATAAGCGTCCGTCAGAGTTGAGTAGTGGAAACAACACACTAGAAACCCGTATTAGAGACAAATTCCAGATCTGAGCGAGAGTTGATTACTGAAGAAAACAGAGCAAAGGATCGGTGGAATCCCTTTTCAAAATCAGCAACTGAACTGTCCCTCCCTCCCTTTGCCGATGTATCTCCTCCGGCAGAGGGAGAGAAGAAAAGAGGTCCTTATTGATGACTCACTCGATAGGATCGAGTTCTGGCTGATACCATGTAAAAATAAATAAAACTGTGTATTGTATTGATTACCTATGCTATTACATATATTTATAGCCTCTAGTCGACCCTATGGTTATCACACTCAGACTCAAACATTTAACTAATTATAAATCAAAAACACCTCTTAATTAGAAGTAAACTCAAACTAGGAATCCTAATAACATAATTATTCTAATTATTCCAACATCATCAAAGGTCTATTTGCTGGGATTTGGTCTATGGAAGCTTAAGAAATCATATCAAATACATATATAATTTGTATTCAGAGTTATATCATCATTATCATCATACCCGTTAATTTCATATATTTGGCTCAGCTCTCAACACATTTATTTTGGGTTGCACATATTGTGTTGTTGGGTCTATTTACACCAATTTATTCTAAAAACATATTTGAATGTCATCGTTTAAGTCATTTATCCCATGTATATAGAATTAGCATTTGTATTAGATTTGAGAAGCTCGTACGGTTGGACTTCCTATCTGACATTCACAAATCTCAAAAGTTCAACCTTACAATGGACACATCAACTATTTCTTTGGTTGTTGTCTAAAGCATTATTTCAATGTGGAAAAGTTGAAAGGAAAGAATAGTAAATCTTCATTCCTAATGTGCCCACAAGTGGGGAATGACATGGACATCCTCATTGATCATGCATAAATGCCATGTGCATGTGGACCAGTTTTTTTTGTCTTATCATTTAAAAAGGATGGTTACAGTCGATTACATGAATTCTTGACAGAAGAAAATTATATATATTAATGACAAATTACAGAAGACAATCGTTAGCTTAATAACAAAGTAACTTGACTCTACATTTATCATATGGTAGTTCCAGAAATTATTCAGTTTTCATTTCTTATTTAATATGAATTATCAAATGGCAGGTCTTGGATCTTCTAGAGAATGGTGAGATGAACAATGAGAGTTGGAAAATGCCAGACCAGGAGGAAGATGAAGAAGAGTTCTGGGGCTTTGACGATCTTGAATCCGATAGCACTTTATCGATGTCGCCTGTCAACTCGAGCGGCAGCTCACAGAAAGAGAGAGAAAGATAGACTAACAGAGTAAAATAGTAATGTATCCGATGCATATGTGAAATGCTATTGTGATGAAGCAGTATGGTCCCTGCCATTCCATGAAAGGATCAACCAAAACTAATACAGTGATGGAAGATCACTTGTGAATGATCATTTTGAACTTTTAGTTATAGCCCTTCTATATGATGGCCCACCCAAGCAACGGTTCAGATCTTGTATGACTCCAAATGTAAATGCATTGTGTAGGATTACCAAGGAAGGGTATTGTTATACCAACCCCATGAGCGTTCGGGGGGGAGGAGAGGTCAATGGCCTTCCCCAACCTGAAGACTTGGATGTACAGATGGGAGTTGTTAGCATGATATTCCACTTAGTTGGCCAAATAGTTCAATTGCCGTGTTCAATTGCCTCGGATGCCATGGTTTGCCAAACCATTGACTAAAAGCCAAAATGAGGAGCAAAATATGGGGGTTAAATTATTGGTTTGGTAGACTGAGGTTTGGTTGATAATATAGATTAGCTTATGGGCCTTCTTGTTTGAGATTATCCAGTGACGGAGAGCAACGATCAAAATTAACAAAATTGGTATTATTTGTAGCAAGGCAACACAAACTTCAAAATTTACATACCTACATTGTACGGTTAGTTCTAAATTAGAACTAGTCACTAAATATTATTGAGTATAATTGATTAAATTCGATCAAGTTATTTCATTGATTTTGAGTAGAGAGTTTCAAGCTTTAATAGAAGAGTAACCTAAAAGGATTGGAGTGGCCAAGAATCCATCTCAGAAACGGGAGTCTTAAATTTGATTTCTACTACACCTCAAAGGATCACTCCCTTTAGAGTTACTTGATATGTGCGGATAGAAAGACTTGCACACACTCCGAGAATTAATCGAGTTCTCTACGAGATCTGAACACGTTGGCCACAAAAAAGAAACAAAAAACTTTAATAAAATAGTAAAATGAATGAATGCTATCATCTATCGATCAATTTTAAAAGCAGGACTTTTGTCCAGGCTGCATTTACTTGCTCTTCCTAAATACTAAGACTTTTAGCATATTTAGATTTATGAATTGTCATTTTCTCCCTTGGCAAAACCAAGGAATCCATGTATTCCAATCTTATACAATGATTATCCATGCACTCCCACATCTAGGACCCTTCATTGTGGTATTGATAGTCTATTGAAAAGGTTTCTATTTGATATATGGCTCACCAAAAATCACTATAATCGGATCAATTTAGCTATGTTTTTAAATGCAGCAAATTCTATAGATGATACATAATTTAAACGAATTGAATTTTAAAGAGTTGGAAAGAATCATTTGATTGATTCAATCAAGGTATTTTTTTGCTTGACCACATAATTGAGTGAGAGACCTTTCAAATGGACTTATTAGCAGCATAAGTGGTGGGCTTAGACCTTGTAACGCCCCGCCCTTTTTCACCCGTTTTCCGAAAAAACAGAGTCTATTTTATTTTTTTTTTTTTTTTTTGAAATAGAAGAGTGAGAGAGGGCGCGGACGCCACGACGCGAGTTAAGTCCGAGCTTCTAAAGCCCGACCCTTAACTGGCCAACCCAACGCGTGCGCGGAACTAAGTCCACGAGAATGGTTCACGCGTAGGAAGTAAGCTCGTGGATTATGATTATTGCGGAACATGATAATAGAGTCTATCCTACCGGTTTTTTTTTTTAGATAGAAGGGAAGATACAACATGGAATTTACCAAAATGCCCTATGTTCATGATTATATCACAAAATGCATCATCCATAAGTAACGTCCAAACCATCGCAGGAAATGTAAAATTATACAACCCGACAAGCTAAGCTACTTTAAAATTACATCACCAAAATGTAAAATATAATATAAACTAAGACTGCGCTTTCCAAGCTCCTAAGCTTGGCCTCCGGTATGTCCACCGCTTCCTGCCTCTCCTGCGTCCTCAGCTAGGGTAGAAGTAGGGCGTTAGTCAACTCGCCCAGTAGGACTCCGAGTAGGGCTAGCACATGGATTAGTGATACACACATATCGATAACATAAAATACAACAAAATAAATATGTGATGAATGCTATGTCATGGGTGCTTATGTCATGTGTCCCACCCATTATCCGTATGATCATACAATATCCTGTTCCCCATGTTTGCTTCTCGGTCGCCCCGACGGAGCATGGACTCCGGTTATAGCCCTTAGGCTATCCCCATGTCTGATTCTCGGTCGCCCCGACGGAGCATGGACTCCGGTTATAGCCCTCAGGCAATCCCCATGTCTGATTCTCGGTCGCCCCGACGGAGCATGGACTCCGGTTTGTTTATTTTTTTCTGCCCATGCCATGCATGAGATGTAGGTGCATTATGCTATGTAGTATATAGATAGACCATATTCAATATACCATACATAGTCATATGATGCATAATATTAAAATATAATCCATGATACCATCATGTAATTCATAAGTTAAAACCCATCATAGTGCAAGTCCCATAAATCATAAATTAAAAATCATAAATCCATAATAAGCCAAGTCAAAATAATTTAAAAACACCATCACATATCCATCGCTTACAAAAAGGTAGGAATCCTACAGAATACCGTGTCGCGTTCCGTTATGCTTCCCGTTCGATAATCCGGTCGCCGATCGCGTATCGTTTGCGACGCCCGATACCTTATTACATTTATTGAATTAGTCCATACATCGTCCATGATTAAGTCCCTAACTTAGCCCATTATCCATTGGCTCTAGACTCATACATAAATCCAATTTTGGCCAAATTTAAAATTTCGATTTGCGAGCCTAAAACGCAGCAACTAATCGCTTTACTTAACCATTCATAATATTTCCATTTTCATGTCCAACCCCCATAGGGTTTGGCCATGTACCATGGTCAAACCCATGGTCCTTCAATGTGGCCACAAATTACTGTTTTGCCATTCTCCTTCCATGGTAAATCATTCATTTATTTATGTGCATTCTAAGTCCAAGATTCATTCATACTTAGGTCCATTCAATCATGACCTTACATCATAAAATCAGCCACCTAATATTTAATTTTGAAAAATAATTACTCCCACACCTAGTTCCACATTTTGGCCTAAGGTGTGGCCCACATATCCTTTTTTATAAATCCATCAAAATCTAGTATTCTTCTACATTATTTTCCATTTATTAAAGCCACTAATCACTACCCTAAGGTTCACCTTTATGGATACCATTTTCAAAGACTAAGTTTTGTCCCAAAATAATCCAATTTAAAATCACAAAACTTTTAATCATTTTGGCCCTTTAAAACAACCTCTTATGAAACTTAAATCATCCATTTCAAAAATCACAAATCTTCATTCATTTTGGCCCTTTAAAACAACCTCCTATGAAACTTAAATCATCCATTTCAATCACCATCTTTATTCCATTTAAACATCACATATTATACTTGTAACATCCATTTAAATTTCATCATTAACTTAACTTAATTTCCATTTTGTTTAAGCACACATATAAACCATACTTAGCCCATGAATGACCTAAAACATGGGTCATGGGTTCGGCCATACACCATGGCCGAACCCATGATGCCTTTCCCTCATTTTTTTTTTTAACTTGGGTCCTTTAATCACATTAAAAGTCCATTAAAACCACTAACATTTCCTCATGATTTTCTCATTTTAACAATCCTTTAAAAACACCCATTTTTAATCATTTGAAAACTAATTTTCATTAACCATTCTCCATACTTCTAATCTTATAAAAATTCCAAAATGTCATCCATGGATTCCATCATAAAACTTTTTTCCAAAAATTGCCTACATTTAACCCTTGAAACCCTAACCATCCTCCATCATTTCCCAACCTTAAAAACCATTAATTTAAGAACCCTAACCCTCATAATCACTAATCATCACCATTTAAAACTTACCAACTTTTCAATCATTTTAAAATCTTGAAATCCTCATAACAACCATTAAGCATTCTCCAACATTTTAAACCATATAATCTAAATTAAATTATCCATCATTCACCATGGGGTTCGGCCATGCTACATGGCCGAACCCTATGGTCATCCATTCATCAAAATTTCTATTTTTCCTATGCTTAATAAAGACTTATAACAATTCCATTTAAAATTTCCATGCTTCCATTCCTTAATCCATTCCTCCATTTTTCATCCATTTCTTATCTTATCTTTTGCTGGATCTTAGATCCATGGCCCACAACATTTTTGGCCATGTTTAGTCTAAGAAATGGATTCCACATGCTATCTTTTAAAAAAAACATAAACTCTTGTTTTAAGAAAATCTTACCGCACCGACGACTCCTCCGGTCCTTCTTTCTTTTTCCTTAGCCCTTTCTCCTTCTTTCTCTTCTTGATGATCGGCTAGATGAGCTTGATCAATGGTGGGACATGCTTGGGTTGGCTAAGATAGGGTTAGGTTGAGAGGGAAAGAGTATGGAAATGGGGAAGAAAATTCTTCAAGGATCTTGATCTTGGGGTGGCCCAAGACTTAATCTTTTCCTTCTCTTTTCTTCTTCTTTCTTTCTAAGTTTTTCTTCTAAGCTTTGTTCTCTTTTCCTTAGTGCAAGGGACGTTTTTTTTTTGAGAGTGCAAGAGAGAGGGAGAGAGAGAGATGGAAAGGAGATGAGAATGAGATCAAACACATCTCATTTTGGTTGACCAAACTACACTCCACCATTATGGCTCCACCAACCAAAGTATGGGCTCCCTTGACCTTGGTGGTGGTGGTTGAGACCAAACCACCACCAAGCCAATGGTTTTGGTGTTTGCACAAGGGTGGTTTGAGTCTTTCAACCTTGACCATTTGACCCACTCATGGCTAGGTATGGGTCACCATGTTTGGAGTGGTGGTGGTTGGGATAAAACCACCACCCTAAATCCATGGTAATTTTGTGTTTTTTCTTAGGTGGTTTGTGTTTCTTAGAGTGGTTTTGGTCTAGATAAAACCATCATTTGACTTCTTCCATTGACCCAAAATTGACCAATCTAATTAGTTTAATTAATTGGATCCTTTAGGTTAATTAATTCTTATCTAATTTAATTTCATTAATTTATTTCTCTAAGAAATCCACCCATGGTTGACCAAGTCAACCATGGTGGACGGCCCCCACCTATACCTACCCCACCCGCCACCTCACCTGATGAGGTGGAGGTGGGCCCCACTTGGCCATGTTATTGATTTTAACTTAAATCCTTTTCCAATAATTTTAATCAATTTAATTCACCTTAGTACACCTTAGTCCTCTCAATTTATCCATGGTTGACCAAGTCAACCATGGTTGGCCCCACTTTTCCTTGGTCCACACGCCACCTCAATGAGTGAGGTGGAGGTGGGCCCCATTGGCCATGTTGCCTTGGTCCATTGGGTCCCACATGGCTCTTTGACCCAAATTGACTATCTTGACTCAATTACTTACCATTGACCAATTAAATGAATTAATTCTAATTCATGGTTTATTGGGTAATCATTGGGCCCATGGCCCAATTAGATTCTCTCTTTGCCCACTTACTTTAGGGTTGGAACCGATTATTTTGATCCATTGGGCCCCACATGGCTATCGGCCCACTTTGACCATCGTTGACCCGATTAGTCCTCATTGACCCCTTTAATGGATTTCATCCAACCCATGGCCCAATTGGGCCATCCTTGGGCCATTGTCCCAAAATTTGGTCCATTTGGCATTTTATTACATCAAACTTCAATTTAAAATGAATAAATGCCAATATATATATTTATCAAAAATTCGGGTTATTACAGACCTAAGCTTGCACGGAAATACCATTTGTCCTAGTACGCTAGTAATCTTTGGACTTAGGGATGGGAATAGGCTAGACCGAAGACGGGCCTCATCTATGCCATGTCCAACTGAGCTTGAACTAAACACATGCCTAAATGAAATGATCAAGCTTAAACCTAACATCTTTATGGTTCATGACATGGTGCGACAAAGAAGTAGAATTCAAAGAGCTAACTCTAAATAAAAGATATTGTGGCATTTGTTGATGATGATATATATAACTAAAAAACAATGAAGACAACATAACTGCATTTTCTATGAAATGTGGGTTTATTGTAATTATTATTTTATTATTAAATTGTTTAAAATAAAAACTGAATAAGTCAAAATAAACAAGCCAATACTATAACCTTGATCTATTGTGCTCAAGGGTTAATCAGATCATAATAAACAAGCCAATACTATAACCAACATTTCCATAAAATCACATAACCAATGGAAACTAAATCCACATGTTCTCAAAACTATTGAAGATTTAGAACCCATTCATCTAATTTTGATTATTTGAAGATGTAAATAACAAGATGATGATAGAAACAATGAGCGCGTGATAGAAACAGGGGAGCACTTACACACACCCGGAAATCCTGCCTCTACACACCCGAAATCGGATTTTCGGGTGAAATTACGATTTTACCCCCGCGTTTCCAATCATTCGAATGAATGCCCAGTTCATTTTGGCATTCATTCGAATGAATGCCTAGTTCATTTTCGCATTCATTCGAATGAATGCCCAATTCATTTTCGCATTCAGTCGAATGAACATTCATTCGTATACGTTGATGGATTCATTCGAATGAATGCCCAGTTCATTTTGGCATTCATTTGAATGATTGGACTGAACAGTAATACGGAATACTGTTCAGCCCATTCATTCGATTCATTCGTATACACCTGATTCATTCGAATGAATGCCTTCAAACGTGTATTCATTCGAATGAATCAGCTGATTCATTCGAATGAATGTATCAAAGAGAAACTGGGAATGACAGTCCATTTGGTTCAGCTGATTCATTCGAATGAATCAGTTGATTCAATTGAATGAATGCACGTTTGAAGGTATTCATTCGAATGAATGGGCTGATTCATTCGAATGAATGTATCAGAGACAACATGAGAATGACAATCCAGGCATTCATTCGAATGAATCTGCCCATTCATTCGAACGAATGCCTTGAAAACGTGCATTCATTCGAATGAATGGGTTGATTCATTTGAATGAATGCATGGACTGCCATTCTCAGGCTGTCTCTGATACATTCATTCGAATGAATGCACGTTTTCAAGGCATTCATTCGAATGAATGGGTTGATTCATTCAAATGAATGACTGGATTGTCATTCTCAGGTTGTCTCTGATACATTCATTCGAATGAATCAGCTGATTCATTTGAATGAATGGAACTTATATATAAACACACATTTGATCGATCCAAGAAAATCCACTCGTTTCATTCCATTGAAAACCCTAAACCGTCGTTTCCCTCTCCCTCTCCCTTCTCCCTTCTCCCTTGAACCCCTTTCTCAATCCCTTCTCCCTTAAAACTTAAACCCCATTTTCAACACCCTCTTTTCACCCTTAAACCCATTTTGTAAAGACTTCTCCCTACAACCTCATTTTCAACCCCTTTTTCAACTCTCTTTTCAATCCCAAACCCTTGAACCCCATTTCAACCCCAAACCCTTATACCCCATTTTGAACCACCTTTTCCAAAGACTTAACCCTAAAACCCCATTTTCAACCCCCTTTTTAATCCCAAACATTGAACCCCTTTTAAATCCCAAACCCTTAAAAAAAATCAATCCCATTTTCAAACCCCATTTTCAACACACTCACTCTCTGAATCTCTTATCTCGGGTCGAAGTTTTCTCTCTCAAGTTAATGTCTGGATCTCGTATCCCGAATCAAAGGTAAGTCCTATCTCAGTTTCTTTCTAGAAATCATTATTATTAGTATTTTAGAGGTTGGTTTAAATCCTCAAGTGGCATGAAGTTTGTTGAGAGATGTTTTGAAAGTCGTGAGGACCTTATAAATTATGTTAAGAATATAGCTCTTGAACAAGGATTTGTATGTACGATAAAAATGTCATGTAATAAGGAAAATAAATTAGTCCTTGGCTGCGATAGAAGATGTAAATACCGCAGCACGGATAGCTTGGATAACGATGACAGAAAGAGGAAAGTATACTCTCGCCAATGTAATTGTCCTTTTGAAGTTAAAGGAAAACAGATTGTTGATGGGTCATGGAAGTTGACCATAAAGAATTTGGAGTACAATCATGATATATCGGATGTATTATTAGGTCATTCAAGTACAAGATGTTTTTCATATTCTGAGAAAAGAATGATCATTGAAATGAGGAGTAGCAATATACCACCACGGCAAATTTTGATGACCCTTAGAAATCAAAATCCAGATATTGGAATATCAGCGGTTGATTTGTACAACTTTTGTTCTGCGCTTTGGAAAGAGCAACTAAGGGGTCGAACTACAATTGAAGCTTTTATAGAAGATCTTCAAGAAAGTGGTTATCAATACTTTCTTGACTATGACAGTGATGGTCATCTATCACATCTCTTTTTCGCATATCCGAAGTCAATTTTTCTTACCGACAGCTACCATAATGTGTTTCTGATGGATTGCACATATAAAACCAACAGATATCATATGTCATTGCTTCATATCGTTGGTGTGACAAGTTTCAATAAGAATTTCTACTCATGCTTTGTATTTCTAAGAAATGAGAAATTTGAAGATTATGTATGGGCATTACAGATGTTTAAAAAGGTCTTCGGAGTGCAGCATGATCGACAAGTTCTTTTGACTGATAGGGAATTGGCGTTAAAGAATGTCATTGATTTGGAGTTCCCTAATGCTGTACATATTTTGTGTTCTTGGCATATCAACAAGAATATTGTCGCTCATTGTAAACATTTATTTAAGAAAATCGAAGACTGGAATGCATTTTTTACCGAATGGAATGGCCTGATTGAGTCCCCAACTGAAGAAGCATTCAATACAGTGTTTGAGGCATTCAAACAAAATTTTAGAGATGATTCGCAGGCAGTGAACTACTTAACAAGGACATGGATCCCACATAGAAAAAAATTCGTCAAGGCATGGATCGGATGGAGTTTACATTTTAAGAATCGAGCTACTTCAAGGGTTGAGGGTGCACATGCTATTTTGAAAAGTTATATATCTATATTTATAGGTGATCTAGATGTTGTCCGAAGAAAGATAGTCCATGTCATTGAAAATCAATTTCAAGAGTTCAAGATTCAACTTGAGGATGAGAAGATTCGGTTTGCATGTGATGTGTCTATTCCTTTCTTTGATGAATTGAAGAGTAAAGTTTCTCATTTCGCAATGAATGAGGTTTACAACCAATATGATATGCTTATAAACCGATCATTTTCACGCATTTGTACGGAAGAGTTTACAGCTTCAATGGGCCTACTGTGTGCGCACAAAATGCAATGGATGGACAAATTACATTTGGATGACATACAACCACAATAGAGAATCGACTTAATCTCATTGGCCGACTTGAGGATTGAAAGGAGGAGTCCTGGGGATGTATTAGATGTACACTTTGAAGGTATTAAGAACAAATATGGACATTTGTCTTCGTATGATCAAGAGATGCTCCTAAATCATCTTCAAAATCTTGCCATCCATGATAAGCCAGTCAGTCACCCTATTATGCAATATTCTAGAGGACGTCATCCAGGTTTAAGGAATTCATCAAAGGGCCAAACATCTACACGTCGAGATCCTTCTGCATTTGAGATTGTAGAGAATCAACTAAATGGAAGAAGATATGGGTTATGCAAAAATACTGGTCATACAAGGAGAACTTGTCTGAATAGGCCACCTTCTTCACAGGCATCTACGAGTGTAGATTTAAATGCTGAATATAATGTAGGTGATTTCAATGAATCACAAACAGCGAGTTTTCCACAGGATAGTGGATCTTACAACTTTGGTGACGATTCAACATATAACTTTACAGAAATGACCGAAGTAAGTTCATTTCTTAAAGAGCTTATATGTATTTACCAATCGACATATAACTTTTTCATATGTTCTAATGTGATTTTTTTAAATGTTATGCAGTGGTCTGGTGATCTTAGAGATAATGACGATTTCATGCAATGGTGGAATCAATGAAGTGAAGATAGGAGTGTCAATAGCTTCATTTTAAGTTAGGAATGCTCTTGAAGGTATTCTCTTTTATATTAAGCATGGTCTTGAACGGCTTCCGATTGAAGCAGACTTATTCTGATATTTAAGTTAGGAATGCTTTTGAATGCTCTTTTCAGCTTGAATGTATTCATTTTAAGTGAAAAATGAAGTTGATTTATGGAGAGTATGAAAATCAAATGAAATATAAAATTTAAATGCTACTTCAGTTCAAAATAACATATTTAAAGTAACGAACCAATTCACAATGAGCAGGAGATAAATAATATAACATGTTCATTTAAAATATGAAATTTACATCTCTTTTACATGTCAATAAAAAAAAATCAATAGTACATCAAAGACAAATAATATCCGGATCAGAGGTAGAAGGTGAGGCAGCAGGAGGTGCATCAGGAGGTGCAGCAGGTGGTGCAGTAGGAGGTGCAGCAGGACGTGCAACAGGAGGTGCAGCAGGTGGTACAGTAGGAGGTGCAGGAGGTGCAGCAGGAGGTGCATGAACTGGAGGTACATATAGAATAAGTGCAATCTGATAAGGACGGGGGCGAGAAAATGCTGGTGCTCGACTCAGAACAGAACGAGAGCCAGTAGCAGCTGCAACTCCAGTCGGACCAATACGGGGGCCAGAAGCTGCTGCTAATCCAGTCTGACGAGCAGAGTGGCCAAAAGTTACTAATCCACTCGGCTGAACCGGGGGGCCTGAAACTGCTCCAAATGGACGAACAGGGGTGCTAGATCCTGCTCCTGAAGCTGAAGCACATGCTCCAGATGTAGGAGCATAGGTGCTAGATCTTGCTCCTGAAGCTGAAGCAGCTGATTGAGATGGACGAGCAGGAGTGTCAGATGCTGCTACTGAAGCTGAAGCTGAAGCTGCTGATCGAAATGGTCTAACAGGGGTGCCAGATGTTGCTCCTAAAGCTGAAGGTGCTGATCCAAATGGACGAATAAGGACAAAAGTGGCTCCAGCATATTCTTTAGATACCCTTGCTCGTAAACTCCTATCTGCTTCTACTAATAATGCTACTGTTATCCCCCTCTCTTGTGCTATAAACACTGCCAATCTCAAAGTATCTATAATCTGATTCTGCATCACATCCAACCTTGGAGAAACCTAATCATATCTCTGATCCATCTTCTCCTCCAAAGAAGAAATGCTATCAAGAATCTGTTGCGTGTTGATTCCAGTTGATCCTTTTTGAGGAGGAGTCCCTGCCTCGCGTGGCTCGCGTGCCTCATACGCCTCAGATGCCTCAGATGGCTCAAGTGGTGCAGGTGGCTCAAGTTGAAGTGCCTCGACAACTTTGGGTAGCCATTTCTTACTCACTGTGTCGAGTTGGAATCCCATCTTCTTCAAAGTTGAATCATTAAAATAATCAAATCGGTCTAAACAAACTTTATCATCGAGGGAAAGAGGGATTCCGCGTTCTTCAAAAAATGAACATAGAAAAAGACCGTACGGAAGACTACATCTTCTGGTCTTCCGGCAGATGCGCATGTGGCTAATGATGATATAGAAGAGGGAGATTTGTTTCCCATTCATGATGCACCAAATCAAAAAGACATCAAACCATGTCACAGTAGTATGCCCTTTTCTAGGGTAAAGACAGTTGACAACTATGTGGTGGATGATTCGTGCTTCTAATGTTAAGCTCGTCAGAGGGGGGGTCTTCTTTTCTGTAATATCTGTCCTCCCACAAATTTCGTTCAGGGCTACCAAAACATCAAAGCCCTCAACATCAGTGGGTCATGTACGACTTTCGTACTTTCTAATCTCATCTTTCGGAAAATTATATAGGAAGTCTAACATTTCCCGTGTAATGGCAATTTCTTACCCTCGGACAAATGTTTTAACCAAGTCATCGTCAATTCTTTCTATATTGGCATAAAATTCTTTAACTACTACAGGATACATATCACATTTTAATGCCAAGAAAGACCTCCAACCCATTTTTTCAAAATAAAATTCAACTTTAAAGCCAAATTGTGTGAAAAATGAAAGGTCCACGATTTTACCAAATATATAGGACCGTGTGGAGAAATCCTCTCTGTACACGGTCGCGGCTTCCGAAGATACGAAATAGTTGGGGTCGAATGCCGTGTCCTTTTTTTGTTTTTTCCCTCCCCTTGTTGAGGTTGCTTTTCTTTTCGACGATGCCATGGGTTAAAGGGTGGTTTTTTCGAAAGAAAGGAAGAAAGAGGGAGAATGGGGTGTGATTCGAATGAAATGGGGGTGATTCAAATGAAAGGGGGTGTGATTCGAATGAAAGGGGGGTGTGATTCGAATGAAAGGGGGGTGATTCGAATGAAAGGGGGTGTGATTCAAATGAATGGGGGTGTGATTCGAATGAATGAGGGACAGGCTCGGGAGAGGGACTTCGGAATGAGGGACGAGCGAGCTTAGAATGAGGAAAGGGAGAGCTGAGAATGAGAGAGACACGACCGGAGCCGGAGCCGGAGCAGGAGAGTGAAAGGGGGAGGGAGAGCTTCGATTTAGGGTTTCCAAAGGAGCGACGGCGAATGAGGGAAGAAGGTTAGTGTTCGGTGTCGATCGAATGAATCGCCGGTTCTTATATATTAAGTTCGCATTCATTCGAATGAATCAACCTATTCATTCGAATGAATGCCTGGACTGTCATTCTCAGGCTGTCTCTCATACATTCATTCGAATGAATCAGCCCATTCATTCGAATGAATGCCTTCAAACGTGCATTCATTTGAATGAATCAACTGATTCATTCGAATTAATCAGCTAAACCAGAGGGGCTGTCATTCCCAGTTTCTCTCTAATACTTTCATTCGAATGAATCAATTGATTCATTCGAATGAATGCACGTTTGAAGGCATTCATTTGAATGAATCAGGTGCATACGAATGAATCGAATGAATGGGCTGAACAGTATTCCGTGTTACTGTTCAGCCCAATCATTCGAATGAATGCCCAGTCATTTGAATGAATGGATTCATTCGAATGAATGCCAAAATGAACTGGGCATTCATTCGAATGAATCCATCAACGTATACGAATAAATGGGCTGAACAGTATTCCATGTTACTGTTCAGCCCATTCATTCGAATGAATGCCAAAATGAACTGGGCATTCATTCGAATGAATGCCAAAATGAACTGGGCATTCATTCGAATGAATGCCAAAATGAACTGGGCATTCATTCGAATGATTGGAAACGCTGGGGTAAAATCGTAATTTCACCTGAAAAATCTGATTTTGCTTGTGTAAAGGTAGGATTTCCGGGTGTGTGTGAGTGCTCCCTAGAAACAATGATCATTCAAATCACAATATAAAACAAAAAGTTTATTCCCACTTTATTCAATGAAGGAAAAATGTTTAGGAAAAAACTACACAAACAGAATCCTCCCAAAGTGGAGATGAACAACGATCTCTGTTTCTTCGTCTCTCCCTTTTTATCTTTCATAAAAGTAAAATAAAATTGTCCCAAAAAAATCCCCATTTTTACGTACAAATGAAGAGCTCACTTCATAATGTTTTTAATTGGTGAAACTTCTGTTGAAAGATAATAATCAAATCTCTTTTCTATAGAAAGGATTCCTTCTTGAGTTGGCTTTCCCACTAAGAGTTGAAACAAGATTAGCAATCGTGGCTTACAATAATTTCTCTCATCTGGTTGGCAAACGTTGAATTGGACACATACTCCGTGATAAGGCCAAGCTTGACATTTGTCCAAAGGCCTCAGTCTAATCAGACAAAATTTAAATCATCTCTCCCATTAATAAAGAGAACCAGCTCTCATCTTTTATGTTAGATGTCGAGTCCTTACCACCAATAAGAGATGATGCTCTTCACTTTCTAGTGGAAGTTTCAGAGGATCAGAACTCAGACTGACATGTAAAGACATTGATAGAGTTTGGGTCTAGTATCACAAAGTTACTCAAAACGTCGGATCAGGCAATTAGTTTACTCAAACTCAATGATCCATGGGTCTGGCACATAATTAATTGTAATTTGAGCTGAGGTGGGGATAAGGTAGCCTCTGCCTTAAATCTGAAAAGCCCCACTTCTTACTTAATGCAATATATAAATAATGAGTTTCAATAAGGTATAATTGGTCAGCAGATCGCACTTGGGCTGCGTTTAGATGGAGAGCAAATTTTCAGGGAATGCATGAGGGGGTGCATCTAAGGGTAAGGGCATTCAAAATGAATACCCTTTGCATGGAAGAAGTATTCAAAAAGTGAGAAAATGAGGGTAAAGAGGGGTGTTGTCCCATTATCAATATTGTGTAAGAGATGAAAAGTATCATCTATCTTTCCGAGACGGGTACCTTCTGCCATTATAACATGTCTCTGATACCTTACGGTGAACCTGTGTAAATTAGAATGATGAGTGAAGGAACTTAGGTGTTTCATTTGAGAGGGCAGTGGAAAGGAAGAAGAAATGAAAAAGAAAGATGGTGTGAGACTTGTTCAAGGCAGTCTCCTCCTCCTACATGAATATTGGTTGGCAAGATTATTCCCCTATTTTCTCATTGAATTCAAATATAAAAGGACTCCTTTGCCTAAAATTAGGGAGAGGTTACTAAATAACCTTAGTCTACCATTCATTCCAAGCCATCCAAATAAACCAAACCATAATAGTTACTTAACTACATTATTACATGCCAACACAACTAATTATCAAATTATATTGTCCAGATAACTTAAATAAAAAGTCCATCATTCAAAGTCCATTTAAAGCCCAAGCGCCTATGCTTGGTTTCCTTCTCGATCCTCATTCGTTGTCTTTCCTGCATCATCCACTAAGGGTAGAGATAGGGCGTTAGATCAACGCGCCCAGTAGTGTTTCTGAATAGGGCTACCACAAGGTTAGTGTAAAAACATGCAAATAATATAATAATACATGTGTGACAAAATTCCATAAAACATGCTATGTATGAAATGAACATGTAATGAGTCCCACCCATCACCATTCTACATAGCCTCCTCTTGATGGGATTCTCATCGTCAAGGTACCCCACAGTGGTTTTTCGGACGCCCCAACGGAGTGTGGCCTCCGGATTCCTCTTGATGGGATTCTCATCATCAAGGTACCCCACAGTGGCCTTTCGGACGCCTCGACGGAGTGTGGCCTCCGGATTCCTCTTGATGGGATTCTCATCATCAAGGTACCCCACAGTGATCTTTCGGATGCCCCGACGGAGTGTGGCCTCCGGTTACAACACCATCATCCCATGCCATGCATGAGATGTCTATGCAAACATGCCATTTAGAAACATAACTTTACATTCATATATCTTATCGAAATCAACACAAAACAGCAAATAGAAATGTGGTTACAATAAAGGTAGGAAACCTACACTATGTTACTTTGTTTGACTCTTCCTTTGAACTGTCTTCCGATCACGGCTTGTACACCGTTCTAGAAATCCAAATACCTTATGTACATAGCAGTAAGTTAATCAATTATCTACCTAATTTCCAGCAAAGCTTAATGTTCCAAGAACCACTTAGAGGGGTTCGGCCATAGCCATGGCCGAACCTCACCCATTAAAACTTTGGTCACCGTTATTTATCTAAACCATTTTGATTAACCCAAAACTCCCAAATGAACCTTGGTAGGTTTCGGCCATACTGTTTGGCCGAACCTTACCATCTTGGGTTTTGGCTCACCTGTCCATTCCTATGATCTTTTCATCTTGGATCATTTCATCATAATTACCATCATGCCATTTAACTTATCCTTTGGTTTAATTTATCTTAAACAAAGTCCATCACCAAAATGAGGGTGGTCGGCCAAGGGTGGTGCCTTTTAGTAAAGCCCTTTTGTAACTCCCATAACTTATCACCTTCTCATTGATACTTACATTGGGGGTTTCATCCTTGATATGAAACTCCCAACCGTTTGCCCCTTGGTTACCTTGTGTAACAACAAAACCGTCCCCTCCCATTAGTGACCCATTTGGGGGTTTCATCCATGAGATTAAACTCCCATGATTCCAATGTGTGCTATGGGTTTGAATTGTGTAACCCCCAAAACCCTTTCATCTCCTCATCAATAAGCCTCTGGGGGTTTCATCCATGAGATGAAACACCCATGCCTCCAACGGTGTAGCCTTGGTTGACTTGTGTAACAACACAAAACCGCCATCTTCTCATTCATTATCCATTTGGGAGTTTCATCCATGAGATGAAACTCCAAGGCTCCAACGGTGTGCCTTTGTTTGAAATGTGTAACCGCCCACCTCCCATTGATTCTCCATTTGGGAGTTTCATCCATGAGATGAAACTCCAAGGCTCCAACGTGTACCCTTGGTTTGAATTTGAAACAAGAAAATTCCTCATATCTCCATTAATGATCCAAGTGGGGGTTTCATCCATGAGATGAAACTCCCCTACTTCCAACGTGTAACTCCCAACTTGGGTCTCATGAGATGTATCTCTCCACCTTCCCACTCCACACACTTGAAATTAAAGTTCCATTAGCTTCCATTCAACTCAACTCGCTTCTTTAATTCAACTCTTTTAACTCAGCTCACCTCTTTAATCCAACTCATTTAACTCACTTAAAAATCAATTAATCATTTGATTCCATACTAACTTAATTCGGCCCCAATTTAGTAAGCTTGAACTCACTTGGTGGTCAACCAAGTTAACCATGACCCATTGGGTCCCAATTGGGCATTTTGACCCAATTAACCATTTTGACCCAATTAAATATGTCATACCCATTTATTTCAAGTGAACCTTATCCATGATCCGTTGGGTCTTTATTGACCAATTGACCCAACACCTTACCCATCTAAGGTCCATATCCATTAATTCATAAATTAAATGGATAATTTCCATATATAGCCATAGCTTGAAAATCCGGGGTGTTACAAGTCCTCTTGAATTCCAAGTCATATTCGAATTTTACCCTTGGGGTAATGGGGTATTTATAAATCAAGTTTTAAGTTGGGAAATCAAAGGACTAGATTGGATCTAATTAGGAATGGATGATGGAGATTTAAGCTTGGATTTTAGGATTGCTAAAGGGAGGTCACACGAATTTGGTGTGTGTAGGTGGCTTGGCTTGGAGGTTAAGTCAAGGTGGAGGGAAGATAGGAGATTGGGAGAGAAAATAGGATTGGGATTGGCAATTTGAAATTCGAATTTGCTATCTAGTTTTAGGGTTTGTGCAATGAGATTATGAATGAATGGATGAGAGTAATAGTTTAAATGGATGGATAGTTGGATGATAAGAAGGTGATGTGGCAAGGAGTTGACTTCATGAAATTCGAATGGAGGGATGGAGTTGTACAAAAATCGTGTATGATATTGTAATGGCCCGAATTTTTAAATCAATATATATTGGCTATTATTTATGTTAATGGTTGAAATTTAGAATTTTTATGGAATGAATGGTAAATGGAGCAAAAATTTGGACAATGGCCAAGTAGTGTCCAATGGACCAAGGATTGGATTAATTTCATTTAATTGGGTCAAGGATGGTCAATTGGGTCAAATACCCATTTGGGACCCAATGGGTCAAGATGGTTTAAGCATTAGGATAAATGGGTAGGAGGTGAATTTAATTGGGCCATGGGCCCAATGGTGATCCAAGTAAATGGAATGGATTGAAGTGATTTAAAATCACCTAAGTTAAATTGGAATGAGTCAAGATGGCGTAAACAAATGGGACCCAACTCCACCTCACCAAGTGAGGTGGCGTGTGGACCATGACTTAGGTGGGGCCGACCACCATGGTTGACTTGGTCAACCATGGATAAGTCAAAGGGAATTAAGGAGGATCAAAGTAAATTAAGATGAATTAATTAATGTAAGTCACCTAAGTTAATCTTGAATAAACCAAGGTGGTATGATCAAGTGGGACCCACCTCCACCTCATCAAATGAGGTGGCGGGTGGGCTAAGACATTGGTGGGGCCGGCCACCATGGTTGACTTGGTCAACCATGGGTGGATTCATGGAAAATTTAAAGGGAAATAAATGGAATTAAATTATGGAATTAAATAACCTAACTTAGATATCAAATTAAGTAAATGGGTGAGTCAAATGGGTGAGTCAAATGAGTGAGTCAAGTGGGTGGTTTCATCTCATGGAAACCACACAAACCACCAAACCAAGACACACCAAAACCGTTGGCATGGGTGGTGGTGTCATCTCATTCAACAAGATCCATAAAATGGGGGTAAGATTGGACATGCTTTGACCATTGTGTGGTGGTGGTTCCACCTCATCCCAACCACCACCACTAAGGGACAAGGGGCCTAGGATTAAGGGCATGCAAGGCCATACCTTCCCCATTTGGTTTGGTCAATGGACATCATGGGGAAGACTCCACCTTAATGAGGGTGGACTCTAACCCAAGCAACCCAAGTTGAGATGGGAAAATACTAAGGCTCCATCCCATTCCCCATCTCATTTCCATCTCTCCATCTCTCACTCACTCTCCAAACCGTCCTCCCCTCTCTCCAAAGACCAAAAGAAGAGAAAGAAACTTAGAAGAAAAGAGAAGAACCTAAGCTTGGCCGATCACACCTTCAAGATCAATACTTAGAAGATTTTTCCTTTCCTTCCTCCTTTCCCTCCCTCAAACCTACCTCAATCATTGGCCGGACCAAACCTTGGTGATCTCATCTTGATCAAGCTCACCATTGGCCGAGCATCAAGGAGAAGAAGGAAAGAGAAAGGCTAAGGATCGAGAGGAGCAAGAGACAACCGGGAGAGCCACGGATTGGTAAGTATCTCCAAACAAGACGTTATGTTTTTAAGGATTAAAATGAAGTCCGTTTTCCTTGGATTAAATGGTGGCCAAAATGTCATGGGCCATGCCAATGTGCACTCCAAAGTCCAACAAAGGTCCAAGGTCCATTGAAGGCCATGTCCTCATTTATAGGTCCAAAACCCAAGTCCATAACCCAGTCACACGCCCAAGCCTTGTCCATTTCCTTATCAATCCACACCATCCAATCTCCTTTCCAACGCAATCTTAACCACTTATCTTCATCCCTTCATCCTAAATATTCATCTCATGCATCAAAATTAGGTCAAAACCTACAACCACCTATCAAATCCAACCCACACATGCATGACGTTAAATCTAGGCCATCCAACATATCCATCACCTAGGTCAACTTTAGGACCATAACCATCCATACATCATTTCATCATCCATCCATTTAGACCAACCATCATTCATTAAAGCCATTAGATTTAGGACATTTCATCTCCACCCTCATTTCATGCATACATTTTAGGTAAACCCTGTAACGCCCCACGACCCACCCTGTTTCACTCGCGTAAATTAGTGCATTTTTTTTTAAATAAATGAGAGAGGACGGGTCGTCACGACGCCAGTCAAGTCCGAGTTTCCAAAACCCAACCCTTAATTGGCCACTATTATGTGTGCGTGGATTAAGTCCACTAAAACATTTTCACACATTTTTCTTAATACTTGAGGAATAGTTCATATGAATAAGATGTTATTCATATTCTTCTCATCATTAAGCAAGGAGAGCCAATCACCATAAAATTCATATATACTTAAGGATTAATCAAACCATAGAAAATAAGTTCTAAGTTATTATAATCCAAAATATAAGTCCTCTGAATACATCATTGAAATCAACATAAGTAATTTAAACATTAAATGTTCCCAAGCTCCTATGCTTGGCTACCTTCCGGTCCCACGCCCTTTTCCTTATCATTCCCAGTTCCATCACCTATAGGGTAGAAGTAGGGCATTAGTCAACATGCCCAGTAGGTATTCCAATTAGGGTTATAATAGAAAGGGGAGTAATATTAGAATAACATCAACCAAGGTATATACATCATTAATGTCTTATTTGAAAAACATCTTGTAAGTATTAAAACAATGCATGATGTCCATATCAAAATCATGCTAGCATATGTATCATGTCATGGGTGTTAATGCCAAATGATATCCCACCCACGTCCATATCCAATCACATCATAAATCATATCAATGATTTTCTTGGCCAATTATGTCCACAGTGTTTGAGGCGGGAACCACCAGGGCATTGTATACCCATCCACAAATTAATCGGGATTACTGATGGAGTGTGGACTCCTCCCTATGCGCAGGGTTTCGGGACCTTCCCAGGAGCTCTTTGGCCAAATTACGTCGTACCTTTCTATCAATTGGACGCGGCCAAATCTCAACAGTTCATATGAAAATCAGATCATAATCATATAACATTTATTTAACCAAAATAATCATCATATTTTGAATATAAACTAGTGTCATATTATACTTCATAATGTTCTCAATGAGGTAGGAATCCTACCAATGTCCGATATATTATCCTTTATTGTTTCGCAAAGATATCGCTAACGGCCGCGTGAGATGAATCGTAATCCCTTTGCGAACCTCTTTACCTCATCAAATTCAAACATACATTTTAGTTTGATCTTCCATTCTAATTTCATCACCCCTTACACCCTACAAGAGGCTCTAGAAGATAATCCAAAAATATAACCTTCTAATTCAATCGACTGAATCTGGAATTCAGTCGACTGAAACACAATCGGATATCTTATGTGCTTTACCCGCAAACTTTCAGTCAACTGAATCATAAGATTCAGTCGGCTGAAATACAACCAAATATCATACGTTCTTGGTCAGTACACTTTCAATCGATTGAATCATAGATTCAGTTGGCTGAAATACAACCAGATATTATACGTGTTTGGCCAGTATACTTTCAGTCAACTGAATCGAAGATTCAGTCGGCTGACTTTGGGTCAGAACCTTTGTGTACTCGGCTAGTACACTTTCAGTCGACTGAATCACACAGATTCAGTCGGCTGACTTTGGGTCAAATCCTTTGTGTGTTCGGCCAGTATACGTTCAGTCGACTGAATCATAAGATTCAGTCGGCTGAAATACCAATAGATCGTTTACGTGTTTGGCAAATATACTTTTAGTCGACTGAATCATAATATTCAGTTGGCTGAAATACCAACAGATCCCATCTGTGCTTAGCCAGTGTACTTTCAGTCGGCTAAAACACAACCAGATTACGTACATGTGTGCCCAGTATACTTTCAGTTGACTGAATCACAAGATTCAGTCGGCTGAAAGACCAACATATCCTTTGTTTCCTTTGCCAGCACACGTTCAGTCGACTGAATCATAAGATTCAGTCCACTGACTTTGTGTCAGATCCTTTTGTTTGCATGCATGGTAAGGCCCTTCTCCTTGAAATCCATTCTTATCATTTTTAAAGATGGATTTCATCTGCCATACTTCACTTAGTAAATTTACCCCACCCACTAGCCAAGGTTAGAGTTTTTCATAATTTATCCATTCATAATATCATAGCATGGGTTCGAATTTAATCTTATGGTTGTTTTGTTTCAACCCATAACCATCCTTTGGATGGATTTCCAACTCCATGGCCTTATAACAATTTTGCCCATTCGTTCCAACCAATCATGGAACCCATGGGTTCGGCCACACGATGGCAAATCTATGGTTTCCTTAGATTTATTCCCATATTACTGAGTCTTAGACATACCTTCCTCCAATCTCCTTCTTTTCTTTGATCTGTCTCTTCTTCCTTAATTCTTCTTCTCCTTTCTTTGTTCTTCAAAGTCTCCAACGTATGGAGGTAGAGGTGGGAGAGAGAGAGGAGAGGAGTGGAGAGAAATTCTTGTGCAAGAGGAGGAGTTGGCCAAGGGGTTTGGAGTGCCCCTTGGTTTGGGTTTTTTATGTTAAAAGCCTAATCTCTTCCCTTCCTCTCATCATGGTTTGTCTAACCAATGAGGCCCTTGGTTTAACCAACTTCCTAAGGGTGGCTTCATGGCTCTTGAGAGGAAGACCCTTGGGTTCCCAAGTGTCTACGTACAATGTACTTAGACAAGACATCCATCTCTTCCCTTCATCTTCTTAACTCAACAAAACCTTAATTCAATATTTGAACTCACAAATGGTTGACCAAGTCAACCCATGTCATGGCCGGCCATCCATGTGGTGACTTGGTCATCACATGGCACTTGAGTCCCACATTGGCCATGTCACTTGATGATGTGGCATCCTTTCTTAGTTGGTTCCATGTGATGACATGTATGCCACATGGCAATGCCACATCACTCACATGCCACCTCACTTGATGAGGTGGACCTTAATGTATTAAATGCCCTAATTGATCCAATTCAATTAATTTAACTAACTTTACCCAATTACTTTAAAATCAAGCTCACCCATGCCCTATTGGGTCTTAATTGGGTAATTGACCCATTTCTTGCCCATCTAATGTCCATTTCCACTTTTTAATCTCAAAATCAATTAAATTGCAATCCAAGTGTGCCAATCAAATAAGTTTATAGGCTAAGGAAAATCCGGGGTGTTACAAACCTGGAGCCTCCATTCCATATCCAATGCATTCATAACTTATCTTAGATTTAGGCCATGCATTTTATCATCCATCTTGATCAACGTTTGAATCTCAACCCTCCATTATGAAACCTACCATTTATATAATCTATTTTAATCAACTTATCTTAGAGCCATTAGATCTAGTCCCATTCAATCATAGCCATTCATTCATAAACCCTAGATATAGAACAACTTGGAACCCAAGCAACTAAAATCTCTCCATGCACTTGACCCAAAATCCCATCTAGGTTCATGCCACATCACCTACACCTCATCACCCCTCCTTTAAGAAAGCCAAATTCACCCAAGGCAAGGAGTACACTTGTCAATTTCGTGTGAAACCTTGTGGAGGAAGAAATGGAGAGAAAAATGGGATTTGGAAGATAAGTTTCGACATAGCTTTCATATTTTGACCATAACGTTCCACTTCAATATCCGATTATGTTGATTCTTATTGCGTTGGAAAGAAGACTTTAAGGGTTACAACTTTGTAGTCCACGAAGTTTCATAATTCGGACGTTTACTAGGTAAAAATGGAGATGCAAGATGGTACATGTGTAGAAAAGCGGGATTTGCACTCTATTTTCCAAACTAATCTAAATCCCAATTCTTTCTCCACCATTGCTTAGTCACCAAGCCAAGCCACCCAAATTTCGTGTATGCCTTATAACCCTAGTTTTTTCAACTTAAAATCTCCTCCATCAACTACTAAATGAGATCCAATCAAAGCCATCAATTCACAACTTAACCTAGATTAAATCTCATCCGTCCATTCCAACCCGGTTGCCTTGCCCGGGATTTAATATCCCTCTCTCTAACGTATGATACAGGATATAACAACTATTATGATTGTAGAGAGAACCAGTTATTGGGATTTTCGAGGAGAATTTCCAATGGTTTTTGAAGTTTTTATTTGAATTTGATTCCTAAATAGTAATGGTATTTTAATTTTTTTCCCTAAAGAAGGATCAACTATGGAATGGTATTTTTGGCAGATAAAAACACCCTTTCATATTTTTATTTTTAGAGCAATAAGCACACCACAGAATTTGACCTGGAGCACAAGAGGACCAAAGGCTGGGGAGAAAAGACAAGATGATAGGAGCACCATTCGAATTTACACGTGAGAGTTGTAGATTTTTATTTTTATGTTGTCTTTCTTGTATTTAATTTGTGAGTGCATGTATTGAATTCTTCCATTTAATAAAGTGCAATAATTTCAAGTTTGTAATTTTTGTTTATTTAATCAAACATGAAATAGTTAGGACCCTGATTGGGATTGTTGAATCTAGGTTACTAAGGTTTGATTAATTAAACTAAAAGTTGTGAGTCTTGTTTTTGTAAGTGAATATGAATTTCATTTTAGATCTTTATGCGAATTTCAGATCTAGGCTTTCATTTTGTTTATTCATTTTACGCGATGAACGGTTTATTACAAACAACCACCCTTTAAATTCTACACTTTTAAATTATGTCATTTACTTTACCTCCAATTTTATTTTCAATCTTCTAGTTGCATTAGTTCCTTTGTCTGATTGTTGTTTTCTAAATATTCAATTCATTTTCATGTTTTTATTATTGTATGTTCATGTATTCTATCATTTAATTCTTTGCACCCAAACTCTCTCTCTCAAGATACTCTAAGTAAGGCCGGAGATGTGATATTCTGATCTTAAAACATGTGATTTTAAATTAAGATGAGACTACATATTCATGTTTCACCAATTTAACAAAAAGAAGATGGATTTGATTCTCGACTTGTTAAATTCATAAGTTAGGTAATGATGGTGTCACTTTTGCTTTCTAGATTTAAATTGTAATTCCATGAATTTGATTTCTTAAGATTACATCTTTTAAAATGTACCAATTTAATTTAAGCTATATTTTGTGGATTTTCTTTGGGTTTGACCTCCTACTCAATCGCTTTACTATTAAATTGTTCGTGCGCTTGAGATATTATAAATGTAAAATTTTCACATAAACAAGTTTTTAGTACGGTTGACAGGGAAATCATAATTAAATTGTGCGCCATTAAAATTATGTGATTTTAGAAAAGATTGTTATTTTTAGAATATTATTATTTTAGACAACTCTTTAAAATTAAAGATTTCTATTTTTGGAAAGTTTCCTTTTATTAGAGATTTTTTAAAAAAACAATAGTTTTAGAATTGAACTATTTTTAGAAACTGCTATAATTAGAATTTTTCTATTTTTATTTTCCATGGATTAATATAGATTTTATTAGGGTGCTTGCATATATTTTGCATATTAAAAAAAAAATATTGCATATTTACTTTGATCATGCAGTTAGGTTGCTAGTCCTATGCATTAGATTAGATTGTTTGCTTATTGTTTGCATATTTGCTTTGAGTATTTGATTGTTAGATTAAGGATTGCATTCACAAAAATAGAAAAAAAAATTAGTAAATAAAAATGGTTCATGCATCTTCTAATAAAATCAATTAAGGAACCATTTGGCTAGATTTTTGGATTTCATTCTTATCAGGAACCTTTTTAATTAAATCATTTTTTGTAACCAATGAATAGTTTAACTTCAAGAATGGTGTCTAAGGCCAGTTATGTCACCAATGTATGAGGTCGAGCATGTCTAAGGATAAGTTGGGACTGGATGCCGTCTGTGCTCCCCTACTTACCTAGCCATCTTGAGGTTAAACTCTCATTAGAGACTTAGATTATTTAGAGAGATAAGTAGGAGCAAGTCAAGAGACAAATTTTAGGGTCCTATTAGCAGCCAATAAAAATTCAATTTCTCTTAAAGAAATTTGAATCTAGATTTAAGCATGATATGTGTGATTTTTGTTTGAGCGTGTGTAATCGTGTCTGTGTATACTTCATTGATCTCGTGACTCCACCAATCGCTTAGTTCGAGTTACACTTCCCGTCAGTTCACCGATTATTGCGTCTGGGGCTCAGTCATATATATAGAGGATCCACCTTTATCACCACCCACATCACCATCACCACCACCACCACCCAACCAGCCATTTCATCCACACCAGAACCATGACAGGATCCGCCCTATCATCCTATCCCTAACTTGATAGACAACCTATAGGTCTAACATCTGACCAGAATTGATAACGAAGATATATTTACCCATTTACTTATTTACCCATCCACCCCTTTATCTATTTACCTATTTACCTATCCACCCGTTTACCGATCCACCCATTTGCACATCCACCCACACTCATTTACCCATATTCATCTCCCTTCACCCAGACCCACCAATCCATCTGTCCATGTTAGAGTCGGTATGAGTCCTAAGTGTCTAGTTCAGATTTGCATCGAGTCAGTCTAGGATTTTAGTTAATTTATTAGAGTTGGTTTAGCTTAGGATTTTTAATTAAGTCAGTTTAGGAATTTTGTTTCAAGGTCTATTTTAAGGTGAGCCTTTTTAGGTACATCCAAACCCAGTCAGCACTGTTTCGATATTTTCTGATTTGCACCTGAACACTGTAGATTAGGGAACATTGAGGACAATGTTCAATTCGAGTTTGGGGGTATTAAGGGGTTACGCTTGAGTCCTATAAAACTATATATATAAAAAGAAAAAATCTAGGAAGAGTAAGTTCATGAGAACCAAGACTCCTTGAAAAAAAATGTTTTCTTAAGCAGAGAGAGGCAGACTCTATATGCGTGCATGAGAAAGATAAAATCTAAATAAAGCACTTAGGCACTTACCTTAGCGTATGCATGTATTTTCTAGCAATCTTAACTCGCGATTTTTAAAATTCCTGTAAAGCACAACACACGAACCTAGGTGAAGATTCTAACCCAATAATGCATGAACTAACTAAATGCAAAGTCCTATAACTAAGAGAGATATTAAATTAATTGAATTCTAATTGAGATTCCTAAACTAGTGTGAGACTATAAATATATTTATAAATTAAATTCTATTACATTTTTTTATCTTTTTTTTTTATTTGGAAACTTTCTAAATTTAAATGATGATCTAAAATTAAAAACTTTTTGAAATTAGAGATTTTCCAAAATTAGACGTCTCCAAAATTGGGCAATTTTCTAAAAATATAATTTTTTCAAAATTAGATATTTTAAAACGTTCCGTAGACAAAAAGTTCTAAAACTTTCCAAAATTAGATTTATTTTCCAAAATTAGAATACTACTGAAATAAAGTATATTTATAAGATTAGAAAAAGGTTAAAAGATGAAAATTTATCGGATTTCCAAAACTAGAAATGTCTACAAAGATAGAAACTTCTAAACTCAAAAAGTGTCTAAGTTTATCAAAATTTCCATGCTTCGAAAAAAAATTAAGATATATTCCTATTTTAAAGAAAATTTTAATTTTAGGTAACCTTCCAAAATTAGAGTTTCTAAAAATAGAACTTTCCACTTTTAAACAGTTGCCTAAATTAGAAGCTTCCAAAAATAGAAATATTTTCACAAACCAAAAAGTTTCAAAACATATATTTGTCATATTCCATATAATTTCATGTTCCCCAACAACGGCGCCAAAAACTTGTCCTGTTTTCTTATTTAAATTTATTACTCATTACTCGTAAAAGTACGAACCATTTATAGTATAGCATAAAGAGTACGAGGTCAATACCACGTGCAACAAGTTATATGAAAGAAAACAAAATATATGAAATTTGAATTTTGTAGGTTGTAAAAAATATAGATCTTTGAATTATTCCATCATAGAAATAAAGTTCTATCCTTATAATTATATCTTTAAGTTAAACATATTCCAGCTTTAAATAAATATATCCATAATGTAGACATCAATTAATTTTAAACTTAACCAATTATGCAGCTTCAAAATCCAATTAACATAACGACTTTAATATAGAATTTATAAATAATCTCACATCCCTGATTTGAGAAAGAAAAATTAAAGTCCAATTAAATTAAAATCTTAATCTACATCTTGAAAAGGTGGATACAAGAAATAAATACAAAACTATACAACAAAGTAAAGAATGAAAATAAATTGAACAAGAAAAGTAAATCATGAAAATGCAACAAATAACATAACAAAATAAAACAAGTGAAGGAAATAAATTGACAATTAAAATAAATAAAATAACAAAGCAAGAGATAATTTAAAGGTGGTAGTGGAATGGATCAAACGTAGCCTAAAAGTAAGTAAATAACCATACAGTGCCTCGAAGGGTGCCATTTGTAGACTTGCTTGATAGCTGTTGTTATATGAGAATTCCACCAATGGGAGGTGGTCTTCCCAACTTCCTTTGAAATTGAGAATGTAAGCTTTCAACATGTCCTCCAAAGTCTGTATGCTTCTCTAAAACTGACCGTCCGTCTATGGGTGAAAAGTTGTGCTGTATAACAAATCTGTTCCCATAGCTGCTTGTAAACTCTTCCATACCCTTCCTGTGAATATTCCATCACGGTCCGATATGATAGTCTTGGGTATTCCGCGCAACCTGACAATGTCCTTGATATATCGTCTACCCAAACTTTCTGATGAGTCAGTTACTTTGATAGGTATGAAATGTGCGGACTTCATGAGGTTATCAATCCCAACCCATATTGCACCGTTGCCCTTAGGAGATCTGGGCAACCCTGTCACAAAGTCCATGCCAATGAGTTCACACTTCCATTCTAGTATGGAGATGGATTTGAGTCAACCAGGTGGTCTTCTATGTTCCGCTTTGACTCGTTGGCAAGTGAGACATTTGGAGACAAAGTCTGCAACATCTTTCTGAAGTCTAGACCACCAATATTGTTGCTTGAGATCTCTGTACATTTTGGTACTCCCGGGGTGTACTGAGAATCTTGACTGATGTGCCTCTCTCAACAATTCCAACTTACACTCCTCGGGTACGTATACCCTGCCTTGGTGCATAAGGTCCTAGCATGACTGTAGTTTTTACTCTTGAACTGTTGCTCCTATCAAAAGCTTCTCACATATTTCAGTCAATTATGGACTTGGCCTCTGTGCCTGTTCTGTAACACCCTGTCCTTTTCACTCTAATAATCAGAGTTTATTTATTTTTTTAATAATAATAAACAAGTGATTGGGGTGGGATGTCACAATGCGAGTTAAGTTCGGACTTCTAAAGTCCGACCCTTAACTTGCCAGGCCCATGTGCGTATGAACTAAATCCATAAGAACCGATCCACGCATGGTACAAATAAGACTTGCGGAATAAACTTAATCTTAATCTAACTGCGGGTTATAATAGATCCTAAGACTACTCCATTTTATATCTTTAGATAGCAAAGTACATAATCATATTCTCCAAAATTACTAAAATAACCTTAGACTAAAATTCATTCCAAACCATCCAAAATAAACCAAACCATAGTAACTAGTTAACTACTTTATTACATGACGACATCATCTAACTATCAAATTACATTGTCCATATAAAAAGTCCATAAATCAATCCATTAAAAGTCCATTCAAGCCCAAGCTCCTATGCTTGGTTTCCTTCACGATCCCCGTTCTTCCCCTTTCCTGCGTCATCCACTAAGGATAGAGATAGGGTGTTAGATCAACGCGCCCAGTAGGTGTCTCCGATTAGGGCTACCACAAGGTTAGTATCAAAACATGCAAATAATAGAATAATATATGTTCATCAAAATCTCATAAAAACAATGCTATGTAATGCACATGTAATGAGTCCCACCCATCACAAATATACATAGCTTCCTCTTGACGGGATTCTCATCGTCAAGGTACCCCACAGTGGTCTTTCGAACGCCCCGACGGAGTGTGGCCTCCGGATTCCTCTTGATGGGATTCTCATCATCAAAGGTACCCCACAATGGTCTTTCGGACGCCCCGACGGAGTGTGGCCTCCGGTTTCCCTAATCATCACCCCATGCCATGCATGAGATGCCAATGTGTTCATGCCATTTGTAAATACATCTTGACATACAAAACCACTTTGAATCACAATAACTTAGCACATTTTTCATCAAATTAAGATAAAACATCAAATATAGGTGTGGTTACAAAAAGGTAGGAAACCTACACAAAGTTCACTTAGATTGATCGCTCTTTAAAACTGTCACCCGTTCACGACTTGTATACCGTTCAAGAAGTCCCGTTACCCTATTTATATAGCAGCAAGTCAAACATATGTCCATATCATTTCAAACTTAGTCTAAGTCCCAAAAACCACTTTGTGGGGTTCGGCCATACCCCATGGCCGAACCTCACCCACTTAAATTTTGGTCTCTCTTTTTATTTAACCAACACCATACAATTTACTTATATACAAACCCCAATCCACCAAATGCAACCTTGTGGGGTTCAGCCATACACCATGGCCAAACCTCACTTAATTTTGTTTTAATCCCTCATTTGAATTCTTAAACCCAAACACACCTTCAAATAACTTAATCGAAACACCTTAACTACAACCATACTTTGGTAGGGTTCGGCCATACAACATGGCCGAACCGTACCTCTTTGATTTTGATTCTTATTTCCTTTGATCATTTCATTCATATTTACCATCTTGCCATTAGCATAACCCTTTGTTTAATTTTGCTTAAAAACCAAAGTCCATATCCAAACCACCTTAGTGGGGTTCGGCCATACAACATGGCCGAACCTCACCACTTAATTTGGTCCTTTAAATCCTTCATTAACCCATCTCCAATTACATTATAAATTAGCACTAAGTCCACCAAATGACCATTGGTGGGGTTCGACCATACTATATGGCCGAACCTCACCCTATGGATTTTTATCCCATGTTCCATCATCTATCATGGTTGATCAATTTTAATACTAAATCCATAATTAAGCATAGGTGATTATTAAATTAAAAGCATATTACAAATCATAATTTCCAACATAATCTTAATCCGATTATTCCATCAAAACAGTCCATGGGGTTCGGCCATACACATGGTCGAACCCTATGGTTCTCTTAACTCAATGATTCCATCATTTATATACAAATTAGGCTCTACACTTTAGCCATGATAACCACATGGTTCAGCCATCCAATGGCCAACCCAAAATGTTAAACTTATCTCCACTCAAAACCCTTTAAAACCTTCATTACATAGTATGGTTTTTATCCCTCAAAAACCATAAAAATTACCACATCCTTTCATGGGGTTCGGCCATCCAAAGTGGCCGAACCCGATGATCCAATTTCTACCCTTTTTAGACAGCATAAACCATGATCCAAACCTTTGATAGATTCGGCCATACGATGGCCGGATCATG
This sequence comes from Chimonanthus salicifolius, assembly GCA_013350335.1. Lineage (NCBI taxonomy): Eukaryota > Viridiplantae > Streptophyta > Magnoliopsida > Laurales > Calycanthaceae > Chimonanthus > Chimonanthus salicifolius. Next base: position 74,919,150 of record CM023533.1, on the reverse strand, counting down.
TTCCCTTAACCAATTTATTTAATAAGGGTTCATAGTGCACTTACCAATAACGCGACTCCTCCAGTTCTTTCACTCCTTTCTTGATCCTTTACTTCCTTAGCCTGTCCTTCTTCCTTCTTGTTCTTTTGGCTGAGGACTGACCTTGCTGCAAACTCCTTGGAATAATTCGGCCAAGGTATAGATTTGAGAGAGAAAATGAGAGAGAAACTTGGGATGAAAATACCCAAGTCTTTGTCTTGGAGGTGGTCGACCTTGTGTGAAAATATTTGGAGATGGAACTCTATTTCTTTGGTCTTCTTTCTCCTTGAGTGTTGTTCGGCTAAGAGAGGGTGAGAGAGAGTGGAATGATACCTCTTTGATTAATCAAATTCAGCCCAAGGGGTGGTGTCTCTTGGTGGCACCACTTGTAAATCCTATTTCCCTTTACCAAAATTCTTTATGCTTACTTGGGGGTTTCATCCTTGGGATGAAACTCCCAAGGCTCCAACGGTGTCTGATTGCTTTGGCTTGTATAAAAGCCACCTCTCCTTTATTGGCCCTTTTTGAAATTTCATGCATAAGAAATAATTCTCATGCATCCAACGTTGTAGCCATTGTTTGGCTTGAGTAACCGCCACCACTCCAATATGCTCATCAATGCCCCATGTGGGGGTTTCATCTTTGAGATGAAACTCCCACAAGCCAACGTTTTGGTCTTGGTCCATGAAACTCTTCCTTTAGTTCTCCATTTGGAGTTTCATGCAAGACATAATACTCCCATGCAATTCCAACGTGTAATAGGTTTGAATTTGAAATACTACTCCTCACATTTGTAACTCCCAAAACCGCCACACCATTCATTTCTTATGTAGAAGTTACATGGATGGAATTGCCTCTCCATGCATCCAATGTTTTTTTCCTTGTTTTAATCAAGACCCTCCACTCTCATTCACACACTTCACTCGCTTACAATTAATTTAACTCTCTCAACTCAACCCATTTAACTCATCAATTTAATGCAACTCAATTCATAAATTCAACCTAAACTCCATCATTTATTTCAACTCAAACTCAAACCCAATCATTTAATTCATCTTAACCCAATTAGGCTTTGAGCTTACCCAATGGTCAAACATATCCACAACGACCCATTGGGTCCCAATTGGGTCCTTTGACCCATTTAACCACTTTGACCCAAAGAATTGTACATTACCCATTTAACTTAATTTGAACCTTATACCAAGTACAATGATCTTATTTGAGCAATGGGCCCCACAATTTTTCTCATCTACGATCATAACCCTTTAATTCATAACTCCAATGGCATTTTCGTAAATATTGATATATTGAAAAATCTAGGATATTACATGTTCTATCTTCGATGTCATAGTGGACTGTACTATGAGATTGTACACACATCCCCTATTAATGATCTATAGGTTCAGGTTTCTAATTGCTAACATCATCTCCCACTCTTGTCTAATCAAACTGGCCATTGTTCCATGGCTCATAAGACTGAGTGCATCTGTGACTTTGTTTGCCTTAACCGGATGATAATAGGGAACAAAATCGTAGTCTTGAAGGTACTCCATCCTGTAATGCCCTGCCTTTTTTCACTCGCTAAAAAATCAGAGTATATATATATATATATATATATATATATATTTTAAGTAAAGAGTGAGAGAGAGTGGGAACGTCACGACGCTAGCTAAGTCCGAGTTTCCAAACCCGACCCTTATTTGGCAAACGATACATGTGCATGGACCAAGTCCACTAAAACAATTCACATGCTTTATAATTTAACTACGGAATTATTATATGAATAAAATACTATCCATATCCATGATATAAATAAGCAAGGAAGCCAATCACTACTAGATTAACTGAAACTTTATTATCCAAATCATCATCCAACCATAGCAAAATAAACTAAGTTATTACAATCCCAAAATGCTAATTATCTCAAATACATTGTTCAAAAATCAATTAAATAAAGTAAACATAATCTGCCCAAGCTCCTAAGCTTGGCTTCCTTCACGTCCCAAGTCCTTTCCAATTCCTGTTCCATCATCTAAAGGGTAGAAGTAGGCCGTTAGTCAACGCGCCCTGAAGGAATTCCAAATAGGGTTATGCACATAGGATCAATACAAAAATCAGAATAAGAACATTATATTAAAACTGTAAACATATCATAGTACCGAAAACAGTGCATGATAACCATATCCAAATCATGCAAATGTATGTGTCATGCCATGGGTGTCATATGCAATGGTCCCTCCCCCAATCTCCACATCAAACACCATACAAATCATAACAACATTTTCCTTGACATAATGAAACCATATCAAGGTGTTCCCTTGGCCATTTACATCCGCAGTGTTTTGTGAAAGCATCACCAGGTCACTATTATACCTCCCCACGTGTGTTAATCGGAATTACCAATGGAGCGTGGACTCCTCTATCTGTACAGGGTTTTTGGACTGGTTACCCCGGAGCTCTTTGGCCCAAATTACGTCGTACCCCTATCTAGCAATCGCGGATAAGGCCAACTTATCAATGGTTCACATAGCTTCTTCCAAGATAGTTTTCAAGCCCCAAGTCATGTCCGGACAACTCATAATTTGGCTTGCTGCCCCATATACTCCCTCCCATGCCATGCATGAAATCATGAATAAATAATGCATTTTCATTTTCAAATTACATATTGCCATCGAAAACAGTTCATACACATATACGTTTCATAAATCAAAGTAAGTCATCATATTGGGAAATACAAAACCAGTAACACAATTATATATAAGATCCACATGCATTTCAATAAGGTAGGAATCCTACCCACGTCTGATTTACTGTCCTTTTCTTGTTTCGTATGAACAATCGCTAACCGTCGCGTGAAAGTGAATCACACCTCTTTACCTTATTAATTTAATCATATACATATATCAATTTGATTTTTCCTTTAATTTAATTACTCCTCACAACCTTCCAGATAAACAGATATATCTGAAAAGTATTAAAAATTCAAACTTTTCAATTCAGTTTACTGAATCCATGATTTAGTCGACTGAATCACGTCCAGTTACTGTTCTCTGCCTTACCGCAACTTTCAGTCGACTGAAATACACATTCAGTCGGCTGAAACTAGGACTCAGTATTGTTTACTCCTTGACTCGCTACCTTTCAGTCAACTGAATCACAGATTCAGTCGGCTGACTCTGAGTCAAACCCTTTGTATTCTTAGTCAATCCCCTTTCAGTTGACTGAATCACAGATTCAGTCGGCTGACTTTAGATCAGATTGACTGTTTGTTCAGCTAGTATAGATTCAGTCAATTGAATCCTCAACAAACAATTTCCGTGTTTGATAAGAAATCTTTTAGTCGATTGAATCATAGATTCAGTCGGCTGAAAGACGCCAAAATCCTTTTCTTATTTGTTATGTCTCCTTTCAGTCGACTGAATCACAAGATTCAGTTGGCTGAAACTCTCAGAAACTATTTTCTGTTTTCAACCAACACTAGTTCAGTCGACTGAATCCCAGATTCAGTCGACTGAATGTTTGTCAGTATCTTTTGTTTGATTCTTTGGCTAACCTTTTCTCATGGAATCCATTCCTTATTAATTTAAAACATAAATAATACCATTTATATCACTTTTAGTGAGTTTATTCCACCCTCTAGCCAAAGCTAGAATCTTTCTCTAATTCATTCAATCTTGCACCATTACAACATGGTTTTGTATTCGACCTTTTGGTCTTTTATTTTCAACATATATCCATACCTTAAATAGATATCTAATTCAAGGGTCTTACTAACATTCAACTCTCTATTCGAACCAAATAGAGAACCCATGGGTTCGGCCATACCATGGACAAAACCATGGTTTCCCTTAGTCTTAATCCATATTGTTTTCCAACTTAGAACATACCTTTACCCGTCTCCCCTTTTCTTTTGTTCTGTCTTTCCTCCTTAGTCCTTCTTTCTTCCTTCCATGCTCTTCGATTTCTTCCAAGTGTAGAGATGTACATGGGAGAAAGAGAGAGAAAAAGATATAATACTCTTGGTTGCAAGAGATGGAATTCGGCCAAGGGGTGTGGTGTGCCCTTTGGTTGGTCTCTTTGTAACAGCTCAAGGCTCTTCCACTTCCCCTCTTTATGTTTTTGTCTATTCAAGGTGTCCCTTGGCTTAACCAAGGAGACACTTGGCTTAAGCTAAGAGATCTTCCACCTTACCAACGTGTGTAAGGGTTTCCACTCTCATGAGATGGAAACTCTCCATCTTCCCATTCAACTCACTTGAGATAGAAGTCTCCTCCTGTAACGCTCTCCCTTTTCCACCATTCCGAAAATCAGAGTCTATTTTTTTTTTTTTTTTATAAATAAGTAAAGTGGAAGAGAGCGGGGAGCATCACGACGTGAGTTAAGTCTGGACTTCCAAAGTTCGACCCTTAACTGGCCAACCATACGTGTGCAGTGGACCAAGTCCACTAAAATAGTTCACACGTACTCAAACTAACTTGCGGAATAAAACTTAAATGCGGAATAACAATAGGATAACAATCCTATTCCAAATGAGATAACAAAGTACATCCATTACTTAATTAATATTAACATAACTTAAATATCCAAACATTAACCATCCAAACCATGACAAATAAATCTATGTTATTACAATTCCAAATAAAAGTATTCAAATGTCAATAAATAATTCCATTCCATATCCAAGCTCCTATACTTGACTTCCCTTGCGATCCTCGACCTTTCCTTTTCCCTTTCCTGCATCATCCACGAAGGATAAAAATAGGGCTTTAGATCAACGCGCCCAGTAGGTCTTCCGATTAGGGTTACCACAAGGTTAGTATAAAAACATGCATATAACATATAATACATGATCATCAAATACTTACAAAATAATGCTATGTATGTATGCACATGTAATGAGTCCCACCCATCACATATATACATAGCCATCACTTGACGGGACTCTCAGCGTCAAGGTATTCCACAGTGTACTTTCGTTTACTCTTGATGGGACTCTCATCATCAAAGTATTCCTCCTGGTGAAACTCTCATCACCTAAGGAGGCCCCACAGTTGCATCACAGACATTCCGACTGAGTGTGGGCTCCGGTTTCCATATTTATCACCCCATGCCATGCATGAGATGTCAATGAGTACATGTCATTTGTAGATATAAATCATAGCATTCCAACTTAGCTTGAAAACATAATACTTTAACCAATATCTCATATAAATCAAGATAAAACATCAATATAATATGTGGTTTCAAGGAGGTAGGAAACCTACAGAAAGTTACTTAAGTTGTCCTTTCTTCTCAATCCGTCACCCGTTCACGACTTGTGCACCGTTCAAGTACCGTTACCTTGTTTATATAACAACAAGTCAATCACATATCCTTTTGATTTCTAATTAAGTTTAAATCCCAAAAATCATCTTGTGGGGTTCGGCCATACCCCATGGCCGAACCTCAACCACTTTGAATTTGTCTTTCCTTTGTTTTGGATCAACACCATCCAAATAACTTTATTTAAAAACCTCAACCTACTAACCATAACTTGGTGGGGTTCGGCCATACAACATGGCTGAACCTCACAATTTTGGTTTGAACCCCTTTTTCAAGTCCTTTAATCTTTCATTCCATATTTACAATAATGCCACTAGGCTAAGCCTTGTTTAATTTTTCTTAATAACCAAGGTTCATAGTCAATCCTCCTTAGTGGGGTTCGGCCATACAACATGGCCGAACCTCACCAATCTCAAACTTGATCTTTTTATCATAAGTCCACAATCATTCCCCATGTGCTTCGGCCATACACCATGGCCGAATCCATGGTTCTTCATTTTTAGCCATATTTACATCCTTGCCACTCATTCTTCCCATGGTTAATCACCTTTTATTTATGCATGTCTATATTCCTAACTGATCCATAAACATGGATCCATCCATGCCTCATCAATCATGACACAAAACCACCCATTATAAATCAGCCATTTCCATAACTTAATACCCATTCACTTAAACATGCCTAGATTCACACTTAACCCATGAAATGACCCATAAAATAGGTCCCATACACCATGGCCGAACCCATGATGTTATTTCCCTCATTTTTCTTGGATCTTTTCAACCTTTTAGATCCACAACAAGGTTTAAAACCATTTATAATTTCCAAGCATGTTCTTAACTCTAAACATCCCATAAAATGGTCCATGGAGTTCGGCCATACACTTAGCCAAACCCTATGGTTTTCTTTATGCAAACCCTCCAATATTTATGCATGGTTTGTGCATAACAACTTAGCCATAAAATCAATATGGTTGAGCCACTCAATGGCCGACCCAATATGTCCATCATATCTCCATATTAAACACCTTAAAAACCTTAAATCATTGTATGGTCCCTCAAAACCATACAAATAACTAAGTCATTTCATGGGGTTCGACCATCCAAAGTGGCCGAACACTATGATCCATATTTCTACCCTTTTTAACCATTATCTTCCATGGTTTAACCTTTGATAGATTCGGCCATACAATGGCCGGATCATGCTCTCTTTATCCAATTAATTTAACAAAATTCCATGGAGTACTTACCAATCTCTTTAGCTTCTCTTCTTGCCTTTGATTCTTCCTTCCTTCCTTCTTGCTCCTTTGGTCTTGATGAATGATCGGTTTTGTGTGAAGGATGGAGAGAGTAAGATGAGAAAACTCCAAGTATTTCTTTGTCTTTGTGAGGTAGGGACGGCCAAGGAAAGGAGAGGGGGAGAGTGATGTAAAACTCTAACTTCCTTGGTTAATGAGAGTTACTCAAAGGTGGTGTCCTATGGTGACACCCCTTGGTAACCCCCATGTCTTTTCATCTCCTCCTTTATGGTTTGCTTGGGGGTTTCATCCTTGTGATGAAACACCCATGCCTCTTCACCTCCCTTGTCCAATTAGCTGCAACCCTTGGGTGTGTCTCTTGAGACCGTCCATCTCCCCTTGATTCCAATTAATGCCCCATGTGGGGGTTTCATGCATGGGATACCACTCCCAAGTACCCAACGTGTGGGACTTTGCTTTGTGATCTTTGAGATCAACACAACTCTTCACCTCCCCACTTGACTCATTTGAATTTAAAAGGTCTCCATGGCTTCCAATTTAACTCACCCAACTCATTAGCTCAACTCACCCCATTTAATACCACTCATTTAATGCACTTGAGTCAACTCTATTATTTGATTCATTTCCAACTCAATTCAGCCTAACCCAATTAAAATTGAGCTCACCCAATGGTCAAATAAGTCTACCATGACCCATTGGGTCCCAATTGGGTAGTTGACCCATTTAATCACACATACCCAATTATTTCCAACCCGAATTCTATCCTTGATTCATTGAATCATAATTGGCTATTGACCCAATTCTTAGCCATTTATTTCCATTGATCCACATCTACCATCCGTTGGGCAATTGACCCAACATTTGTCAAGCCTTACCCATTTACTTCTAACTAGCTCATATATGATCCATTGGGTCCCAATTGGACTTTTGACCCAATTGGCAAACTTGACCCAATTAAATAATTCTTAGACATTTATTTCCATTGATCCACATCTACCATCCGTTGGGTCATTCACCCATCTTAGGTTCATATCTTTTTAATTCATCATCTCAATGGACAACTTCCATATATATATATATATCCCTAACTTGAAAATACGGGGTGTTACACCTCCACTTCCCTTTCAACTCAGCTCTTTTGAACTCATCCATGGTTGATCAAGTCAACCATGGCTCAGCCGACCATGCACCTTACTGCATTTAGGTCCCACCTTGGCCTTGTCACTCCATGATGTGGCACTTTGTCTTAGTTGGCTTCCATGCATGCTACATTGCAATGCCACCTCACATACATGCCACCTCACATACATGCCACCTCATAAACATGCCACCTCACTTGATGAGGTGGATTTATGCATTGGGTCTCAATTGGGTAGCTGACCCAATTAAATTAATCCTACCCATTTACCTTCAAATCAGTTCATCTATGACCCATTGGGTCCCAATTGGGCAAATTGACTCATTTAATTACATTTACCAATTACTTTCAAATTGAATCCTATCCATGATCCATTGGATTCTTAATTAGGTTGCTGACCCAACTCCTTACCCAATTAAGGTCCATTCCAATTTCTAATCTTAAATTCAACCAATTTAGCAATTTAAATAGACAAATCCAATATATTTATGAAATGAAAAATCCAGGTGTTACACATCCACCTCCTTTGTCTCATGTTGAGCTCTTTCTGTCCAAATAAGTATTTGAGACTCTTATGATCAAACTAGACTTCAAACTTTTCTCCATAAAGACAGTGCCCCCAGCTTTTGAGTGCGAACACCATTGCGGGTAAGTCTAGGTCATGGGTGGGATAGTTCCGCTCATGAATCTTCAGCTATCTAGAACCATAGGCAACTGCATGCACACCTTTATTGAGAGAACATCCCAATCCTTCACCTGAAGCATCGCAGTACACTGTGTACCCCTTGCCACACTCTGGAATGATCAAGATGGGATCTGTTATCAGTCTTTCATTCAGTTCTTCGAACATTCTGTGGCACTGATCTGTCCATTCAAACTTGACTCCTTTCTGAGTCAATCGGGTGAGTGGGGCCTCAATTTTGGAGAAGTCCATGATAAACTTGCGGTAGTATCCGCGAGACCTAGGAAACTTCAGATCTATGTGACGTTCTGAGATGGTTTCCAATTTTTCACCACAACTACCTTTTCTGGGTCAACTGCTATCCCTTCTGTCGTCACTATGTATCCCAAGAAGTTGACTTTAGACAACCAGAATTCACATTTACATGCTTTGGCGAACAATCTGTTGTTTTTCAAGGTATTCAAGACAATCCATAAGTGTTCAACATGTTCTTCTTCACTTGTGGAGTAGATGAGGCTGTCATCTATGAATACAATCACAAACTTGTCTAAGTATGGACGGAAGATCCGATTCATTATGTCCATAAAGACTGCTGGCGCATTTTTCAATCTGACGGGCATCACCACATATTCATATAGCCAGTATCTAGTTCTAAATGCTAAATTTTATATATCCTCTTCTTTCACCCTGATCTGATGATAACCTAACATGAGGTCTATCTCGGAGAAGTGACTAGACCCTGTCAGTTGATCGAATAAGCATCAATTCTTGAAAGGGGATACTTGTTCTTGATTGTGACTTGATTGAGTCGCTGATAATCTACACACATTCTTTTGGAGCCATCTTTCCTCTTGACAAACAATGCTGGTGGTCCCCATGATGAAGTGATATGGCGGATGAACCCAATTGAAGTAACTCATCAATCTGCTTCATCAGTTTGAACATTTTCGCCGGTGCCATCCACTAATGTGGAAGTGACACAGGTGCGGTGCTAGAAAACAATTTGAGCTCAAAGTCAATCTCTCGCTTGGGAGGTAAGCCTGGAAGTTCTGTTGGAAAGACATTAGCATGGTCTTTCACCACCATCGGTAATGTAGAGATGGGTGAATCTTCTAGTCAGATGTTATTCAGCAATATTCGTCCGACGTCATCTGAAGACTTCCCGTACATAAACATCTTCTGTCTGTCCCCGTGAACAATCAACTTATGTCCCTCATGAGACCAAAATGTTATTCTCCTATGGTAACAGTCAATACATGTTTGGTAGGAACTCAACCAATCCAAGCCTAAAATCACATCGTATTCCGTCATATCCATTACTAGATAGTCAAATTCAAACTGGAATGCAGTTACTTTAGTATTCACAGACTTACAAACAAACCCAAGTGATGTAACTTCAACAGGGGATACAACAGTGAATCCAGATAACAATTGTCATACTAAGAAACCCGCAACAAAAGGTGTAGATATAAAAGAGTGTGATGCGCCAGAGTCAAATAAGGAAATAACATACGAACTACCAATGATAGCCATACCTCGGATCACTGAGTGATCAATTGTTTTCGGAGCGTGAAATAAAGAATATACACGTCCTGAAGCTGCAGGAGAAAGAGATCGTCCCGATTGGTTCTGTGACCAAGACATATGAGATTGAGTTGGCCTACCCGACAGACGATAGAATGCCCGATATGTGGGTCCTTGACGTAGTTGAGGACAGTTTCTCTTGAGATGGTCCATCTGCCTACACTAAAAGTAAAAAAAGGTAATGTCAGATGACTGTGTCACTGGTGTTCGGTTAAGCTGTGGACATGTCCTCTTTGTGTGGCCTGTTTGTCCACAGTGATAGCAAGATATTGCCAGTAGACTACACAATCGATGAGGGGATTAGAGGTAGTGGGATGTTTGGTCGGTACCTCTTGTGATGTTGGGAGGAACTTGCACCACCTTACTTCCTCCTAAGATCTGTGAAATTTGCTGACTCTACCAGGTCTTTCTCAATAGCGAGTGCTCGACCTATTATCTCTGAAAAGGTCTTTGCTGCTAGGGATAACACTCTCGATCGGATGGTTGGGCGAAGACCCATTTCAAACGTTTTGGTCTTCTTGAGTTCTGTATCCACCATATATGGAGCATAATTGGACAACAGAGTGAACTCCACTTGATAGTCTGCCACTGACATGTTTCTTTGCACAAGGTTTATGAAATCCTGTGCTTTGAGCTCCTTATCTTCTTCGAGAAAGTTAGCGTGTTGAGAATAGCTCAGTGAAGCCTTTCCATGTCTTGTCAGTTAGTTCCTCATTCTGCTCCACCGATTTCCACCACTTGCCAGCATCATTGATATGTTGTGAGCTAGCTACGCTGACTCGAATTGCTTCATCCGTGATCGTGAGTAGACTGAAAATTTGATGATATTCTCTACCCAATCTCTGCTCCTATTGGCCCTTCTGCACCTAGAACTTTGGAGGGTGTTGTTACTGGAAGTCCCTCATAGTGTTTCGATAAATAGCCTCGGTGATTTGGGTCACGCTGGTTCCAGTCTGCACCGATTGTATCACTATTTGAACCATGTTCTGAAGGAAACCCTGAACCTTAGGGGTTACTGGGGGAACGTTTCCGCTGGTCTCACCATCTTGCTCGGTAGTTCGCCGTGTATGTCTTTCTCCTCTTCGTGGTGGCATTTTCTTATGCCAAGGAAGACGATTAGAAACTTCTCATTTCACAAATGCATAAATGTATTATTTTTAATAAGTGCAGCATAACACATCGGAAATCATTTCATGCATTCATTCTACATTCATAAAGTGAGAAAAAGAAATATCTTTATATTTCTACTTCTACCCATTCATTTGCGCACCCGTCACGAGACTAACACCTTTTTGCTAAAACTTCTATAAACTATTTGAATTTAACTTAGGGAAAATCCTTACTTTGTTTTTCATCCGCTCTGATACCAACACTAGCGCCCCTTCCTCTCTCCCTATGATCAGTGTGATTATTGAAGAATATTTGCACAGAAAGAGAGGGGAGAGAGACATGGCATGAGTCAAGCTCGAGTACTAAGACCCAATCCTCGACTGGCCCATCCAATGTGTGCACACGGACAAAAGTCCATTTAAAACTTTTGCAACACACTTTGGTAACTTGTAAAAGCATACATAACATTTGATATACTTAATTTATCATAATCATTCTCATTTCATAAATTCACAATTCCAGGCAAAGCAAAGTACATCAAGTTAAAGTGTCAATTAACATAGGGTTCACAAGTCTAGTTTTCCAAGCATCTAGGAGTTTACAAATAAATATTACATCTTTCCATGACTCCTACAAATTACATGTTTCTAATCAAAATACAAAATGTGTTAAGGCATCTCCAAAATATCTGTTAGCGTTCCAAATCAAGTCTGGGTGTTATTTGGACCAGTTTCGTCGACTTTCTCCTTTCATGCATTAGATTCTAAAAAGAAAGAAAGAATTGTGGGCTTAGTCACGCTCCCAGTAGGAATTCCCATCGATGTGGGTACCAATATGTGAGGTTATAAAATGATCATAAGATAACATAAATATTTGTTGCACTATAAAATCATATTTGCAAAACATACCCATCCCACATTTGAAATTCATATCATAACCATAATAAGAAGTCATGCAACAATCTCAAAATCGTAAACATATCATAATCATTAATTCACTTTCCAATTTTCTTAGAAATCAACATCAAGTGAAATGCCATGGGGACCATGGATTCTATGCAAACCCTTTCATGCCCCATGCATGGAAAGACCTATCTTCTCATTCAACGGTTTCGTCATTAGCCACTTATGTCCCTAGCTTTTCTGTGGCATCCTGCTGGGAGTTATTATCCAATACTTAGCATTTAACTAGAACTACCGGGGTAGTGCTACCACGCATTCTATCCTGCGCAGGTTTAGGGACTCACACCCAGGAGCCTTCAACCCATCTTACATGCCATCCTTAACAATACATGGACGGGACCAGAATGTGTACTTTTGTATATAATTCGTTCTCATAAGTATTAAATGCTTATGCATTCCCTTCCCTCATGAATGCATGAATTGCATGTGTGAGAAATCCCTTCACAATAACAAATCCATTTACATTTCTAAACAAGATAGCATACGTAATAAATTCCATGTCTAAACCAAATCTTACAATATATTTCATAATATTGAAACCAAACAAGATACATATATTAACTATGGCACTTCAATGAATGTAGGAAAACCTACTTGATTACAATGGATCGGTGGTGGGGATTGATCTTTAAACTTCCTCGCACAATGTCGGGGTTACTCCATGTTCTTTGTTCATTCCATGCATTCAAAATGTAAACTTCTAATCATAATCTTGGATAATTTCATTTAATTAGGTCTTAATTAAGGCCTAGAAGTTAATTAGCGAAGGTCATTAGGGTCCAAGGGGACCCCAAATACATAAATCGCTTTAATTAAGCTAGAATCCCGAAATTTGCTAACTGTCCTGCAGTACATATCGACTTTGGTTGATATGTCTTGTGGGACAGATTCTGTACATATCGACCAAGGTCTATATGTACACTGGGGTCGATTCTCCTCCCTTTGTTGTCTTCTTTTTCAACTCTAGGAATACACATCGACCATAGTCGATGTATATCCCTGGGTTTAGTCCAAATATCCCAAGTCTTTCTCTCCTTCGCTTCATTTCTATTTCAGAGATACACATTGTAACGCCCCACCCTTTTTCACTCGCCAAAAATCAAAGTCTATTTTTTTTTTATAAAGAAAGAGTGAGAGAGAGCGGGGGCGTCATGACGCGAGGTAAGTCTGGATTTCTAAACCCGACCCTTAACTGGCCAATGATACGTATGCGTGGACCAAGTCCACTAAATAGTTCACACGCTACATCAATTGCGGAATCAACATATACATTAAGATTTCATCCATAATCATAACATCCACTCTAAGCAAGGAAGTCAATCACATAAAAATTAACTGAGGTTCAAATATCCAACACATTGTCAAACCATAGCAATGTGTTCAAGTGCTTGAGTTGGAAAATGAGTTCATTTAAGTTGCGTTGAGTTGAATTGAAGTGAGTGGAGTGGGAAAATGGAGGGTTTCCATCTCAAAGGAGGAAACCCAAAAGGCATATCCAAGGTGTGCATGTTGGGGAGATGGAGGATTTCCATCTCATGGTGGAAACCCAAGTGGCACAAGATTGGGGAGCTCGAAGGTTGTCTTGGTGTTAGCCAAGGGGTGTCTTAGTTAAGCCAAGGGACACCTTGGTAAGAGGAAATCATTAAGGAAGGGAGGTGAGAAGGCTTGTGGCTGTTACAAGGACATCAGCCCAAGGGACACACTCCACCCCCTTTGGCCGATTGCACCTCTCTTTGAAACCAAGAGATTTTCATCCCTCTCCCTCTCTCAACTACACTTGGCCGATTCTCTCTCTCTCTCTCTTGAGTAAGAGATTTGCATCTCCTCTTCTCAACTCTCTCCCTCCCATTTTCGGCTCTAGACTTGGAGAAACTGAAAGAACAAGGACTAAGGAAGGAGAAGGACTAAGGAGCAAAGACACAACAAAAGAAAGGAGGAGACGGGTAAAGGTATGTTCTATGGTTATTTTAGATGGGAATGTGATTAAGAAATCCATGGAATTGGTCATGGGTGGCCGAATCCATGGATTCCAAGAATGGTTGGAATAAGTGGTCAAACCGTTGAATGATCATAGAATCGGTATCCATTGAAGGAATGGATAGGTATTGAGGACCAACAACCAAAGGGATTGAATGTAGAATTATGTTTGATGACATGTGAATGAATGTGTAATACCCTGTCCTTTTTCACTCACTTTCTGAAAATCAGAGTCTATTTTCTTTTTTTAAAAGAGTGATAGAGAGAGGGACGTCACGACGCGAGCTAAGTCCAAACTTCTAAAGTCCGACCTTTAACTGGCCAACCCTATTTGTGCATGGACTAAGTCCATGAAAACGGTTCCACATAACAATATAAACATGCGGATTAAAATCATAACTGCGGAATTATAATAGAACCTAATTCTATTCCATTTTAGATAGCAAAGTACTCCAAGTCTTATCCATAATTTACTTAACATAATTATCCAAATAAAACATTCAACCATAGCAAATTATCTAAATTATTATATGCCCGAAGTCTAGCTACTCAAATTACATGTCCATGAGTAACATAAATAAAATATAATCCAATCACATATCCAAGCTCCTATGCTTTACTCCGATCACTTTCATTGTTCCCCTCATTTCCTGTATCATCCACTAGGGTAGAAGTAGGGCGTTAGAACAACGCGCCTAGTAGGTATTCCATTTAGGGTTTACACATGGTTAGTACAAATCATATATAATAACATAAAGTCAAAACCATATAAAACAATGCCATGTCATGATGTCAAATGCAATGAGTCATGCCTATCACAAGTACAAATAACCTCTTGATGGAATTCTCATCATCAAGGTACCCCCACATAGGTCTTTCGGACGCCCCGACGGAGTGTGGTCCTGTAACACCCTGGAATTTCAAAGTTATCAGTTTATGTGAAAATATTCATATTTACGGAATTGCCATTGTGATAAAAATTGATTGGAATTTAAATGGGTCAATGGCTCAATCGAGACCCAAAGGATGATAGTTGGTTTACAAAACAAATAAATGGGTAAGATAAATTTAAACGGGTCAAGAATCATATTTGGGTCAGATTTTGATAAATGGGTCAAAATGGCTAGATGGGACCCAATGGGTCGTGTGAATGGCATGATTAACTATGGATTGAGTTCAAGCTTATTTAATTTAAGTCTATTAATTATTTGAGTTTGGTTGAGTTGAAATGAATGGTTGGTTAAGTTGAGTTGAATTTATTAGTTAAGTTAAATTAAATGAATGAGTTAGGATGGGTGAGTTGATTAAATGAGTTGAATGAATATGTATTTTTAAATGAGTAAGATGTAGAGATAGAAGGATTGTAGGCTGATTCAAATTCAAACACTAAAAACGTTGGCTGCATGGGAAACTTATGTGCATGTAACTCCCACCCAAGTTAAGAATGGAAATGACGTTACATGGAGTTACATGGGTGAGAATTGAGTTTTCAAATCATTGTGCACATTGAAGATGGTATAGGGTTTATGCCTTGCTTGGGTCTCCAAAAGACAGCCAATGCATGGATTAATGGTTCATGCATGTAACTCCAAGGTTGGAGAATAAAATGGGTAGCTTATTGGAGGAGTTACACACAATAGATTATGGCATTCTATGGCATTCCAAATTCAAATTAGATACTAAACCAATGGGGGTTACAAAGTGTGTTCACACTTGGAGGAGGGGAGTTTTATTCCCATGATAGAACTCCCACATGGGACGTTGATGAGGGCTGAATGGAGCTGCTGTTTGTGGAGTTACACATAGGAATGATGGCTGTTACATAGGCCAAAACATAGAGGCAAACAATGGAGAATGGTGCAGCACATGGGAGTTACATTTCAATATGAAACTCCCATGTGAGAACCTAAGAAAAGGGGGGGGTTACACTAGTCCAACTGCAAGGGACGTTGGCTGCTTGGGGTGTTTCATTTCATAGATGAAACCCCCAAGTAACATAAAGAACCTTGATTAAAGAGAGGGAGTTACACAAGGATTAACCTTGGGGCTGTTTTTGGTCAAGCAAAGGATTGTCATTGTTACTCTCTCTATCTCTCTATCCCTCTATCACTCATAGACGTCCTCTATCTTTCTAAACCAAGAGCAGCAGCTGGTTGTTTATTTTTCAATTAGTTTTGGGTAATACTTTCATCTAGACAAAAATCAGCAAAAGGATTTTGGCAACAAGGATAGCAATTTTATTCAAGACCAAAGTTCCCTTTCTCTCTTTCTCTCCCTTTTAAGTCCTTGTCACCTGGCTGAATTATCTCAAGGAGCTTGCATCAAGATCAGTCTCAGCCCAAAGAACAGTAAGAGAGAAGGAGAAGTCAAGGAGATAAAGGGTCAAAGAAGGAGTCAAAAGAACCGAAGGAGACGCGGTATTAGTAAGTGCATTTTGAACCCTTGTTTAAAAGATTGGATAAGAAAATGAGATTTGGCCATTGTATGGCCAGATCCATCAATGGTTCAGATTTAGAATTATGATGTTTAAAATGATAAAATATGGACCATAGGGTTCGGCCCCATTGGATGGCCGAACCCCATGGAAAAACTTGGTGGATTCTATGGTATTTGAAAGTCAAAATCCATATTTTGGAGTGAGGATTTTAAAAGATTTTTATATGGATTTAAGCTTGCTGTTTTGGAGTGGATATGACACGACTGAACCATGTTTATCTTATGTTAATTTGCTGATTAATTTCATAGATAAATATGGGTGGATTTCCATTAAGAGAACCATAGGGTTCGGCCATGTGTATGGCCGAACCCCATGGACTGTTTTTAAATGATTTTAAGTGTGTATTTTAAAGAGGTTAAAACATAAATAAGGAAGTTATTTTGGACATAGAGGAATGATTAAGAAACTCAAAAACAAAGGACATAGGGTTCGGCCACCATGGAGGGCCGAACCCCATGAAAATAATGATATGGTTGTGATGTATTTGAAACATATAAGCCATGAAGTATGTGGACTGTTTTGGGTTATTGTTTAAGATTCAAATACATGCTTTGAAAAGGGTTAAAAGCATGGATCTGTATGACAAAGGACTGAAGTTAATATGGTTTAAAACAGAGGTCCAAAACTGATGAAATGGATCATTTGGATCGGCCATTTTGGATTACCGAATTTCATGAAATAATATGGTCATTTGGGACAAGTAGATGAACTGATTTAGATGGTGTTTAAGAGGTATAATGGCAGCAATATTATATTGATATTGTATGTGTTAATAACACCAAAAACATGTTTTAGAAGAACAAAACATGGACATAGGGTTCGGCCACCTTGGATGGCCGAACCCCATGTAAGTATTTGGTTGATTGGTTGGCTTTCAAAAAGATGGAAATTACATCAATTATGGATTTAGGTGATGATGGAAAATAGGATTAAAATCTTTAGGGTGAGGCTCGGCCATGTTATGTGGCCGAACCCCACCAATTGTCATGTAATGGACTTTGTTGTCTAAATTAGGCTAAGGATAGCATAATGGCATTATTGTAAATAAGGATGAAAAGATGAAATGATCAAAAGAATGGATTTATGAGCCAAAACCTAAGGCGGTAAGATTCGGCCATGTAGTATGGCCGAACCCTACCAAGTGTCATTTGAAAAGTTTGGGATACTTAGAGGGTATTAAGTAAATAAAAGATTTATCAAAGTTTAAATGGGTGAGGTTCGGCCATGGGGTATGGCCGAACCCCACAAAGTGGATTTTTGGGATTTAAATCAAATTAGAATCATATGGTCAAATGATTAACTTGCTGCCATGTATATAGGGTATTCGGATTTCTAGAACGGTGTACAAAGTCGTGATCGAAAGACGGTCCAAAGGAAGGGTCGAACAAAGTAAAATATAGTAGGTTTCCTACCTTGTTGTAACCACACCACTTATTCGCTGTTTTATGTTTATTTGAATAAGTTATTTGAATCAAATGTTATATTTACAAATGACATGTTGCATAGACATCTCATGCATAGCATGGGATGATGGGGAAGTAACCGGAGGCCACACTCCGTCGGGGCGTCCGAAAGACCATTGTGGGGTACCCTGATGATGAGAATCCCATCAGGAGGAATCCGGAGGCCACACTCCGTCGGGGCGTCCGAAAGACCACTGTGGGTTACCTTGACGATGAGAATCCCGTCAAGTGATGGCTATGTTGAATGGTGATGGGTGGGACTCATTACATGTTCATTTCATACATAGCATATTTTTATAGAATTTGTCACACATGTATAACTATTATCCTATTTGCATGTTTTTGACTAACCATGTGGTAGCCCTATTCGGAAACACTACTGGGCGCGTTGATCTAACGCCCTATCTATACCTTTAGTGGATGATGCAGGGAAAGGAAAGGACGTGGTTGGAGAAGAGGACCAAGTACGAAAACTTGGGCGATTTGAATGATTGCAATGGACTATGCATGGATTATTTATGGACTTATTAGTTGATTTATTTGGAACAATGTAATTTGTTAAATTAGATGTTGGCATGTAATAAGTAGTTAAGTAGATGCTATGGTTGGATTCATTTGAATGGTTTGGAATGAATAGTAGTCTAAGGTCATATAATACTTTTGGAAAATAAATAAGGTACATTGCTATCTAAAAACGGAAATTGGATTAATCATAGGTTCTATTATAACCTCAGTTAGATCTAGACTAAGTTAATTCCGCTAGATATATATGTACCATGTGCGGATGAGTTTTATGGACTTAGTTCATACGCACATGGGCTTGGCCAGTTAAGGGTCGGATTTAGAGATCCGAACTTAACTCGCGTCGTGACATTCCGCCCCGATCACTTATTGATAAAAAAAAAATAAACTCTGAAAATTTAGAGTGAAAAGGGCGGGGTGTTACAGTTGGTATCAGAGCGAAACGGGAAGTTGAATCTTCCGAAGTAAGATTAAGACGGTTTCATGTCTCACTGACGGATAAGAATCCCAACTGACCGACTCCTCGGAGTCCGCTGACTGGGGGCCGGATTAATTTACTTCGTGGACTCAGACTGAACAAATCAATCTGAGAACAACAGTGAAAGATAGCAAAAGTACATTATTATAAATCATCTATCAAACGTAGCAAAATAGGATATACATTCCCCAATACTCCCCAAATGAGAAAAACAAGCATAGGAAATTTAGAGACTCTCCCCTCAAAAACAAATAGAAAATCAAGTATGCTTATTTGGAAATCTCCCCAACATTGTGAAAAAATACAAACTATATGAGGAAACTAAATCAATAATGTTTTATGATTTAGGGAAATGGCTCCAAAGAAAAAGATCCCTCAGAATCAGAAAGGGAAGGAAAAGGTGTTGCAAATCATGCAACATGAGAAAGTGTTATCACAACACGAAAAATCTGTACATGAGAAGGAGCCATCCGTACATGAGAAAGAGGTAACCCAACCTGATGGGGAGCGATCTGTTCATGAAAAGTCTCACAATGCGGAAGAATCACAGCACTCATGGAGGGAAGAAAAGGAGAGTGAGGAAGCATCACAGAAAGAGGGAGAAGGAAACAGTGGTGTACATATACCACATGTGCCGCCTGAGCTTCAGGGATTAGTCCAAGCAGTGGTAACCTCAGTACTCCAGCAACATATGAATGGGAGTGAAAGTTCCAGGGATGCCAGTGACCGTAGTATGGCACGAGAATTTCAACAACAGCGTCCTCCCTACTTCAAAGGGAAGGAAGGGGCTGTCGGAGCCGAGCACTGGCTGAAGAAGATCACTCAGATCTTAAAATTACTTAAGATCTCAAGTCATGCTGACAGGATTTTACTGGCTACTTCACAATTGATAGAAGATGCCGGTAAATGGTGGGAGGTGGTGGAGAAGCAGAGGGAACTCATACCAGTTAGGGAGAGGACGGCCATGACATGGAATGAGTTTTCAGCAACCTTTCTGGAACATTACTTTCCGGAGGAGGAGAAGGAGCGACAGACGAAACTTTTCCTGTCCTTGGTACAGGGCTCTATGACGGTGGCAGAGTATCACCGTGAATTTCTCAGTTTATCTATTTATGCATTCTATATGGTGGACACAGAACTTCGCAAGGCAAGAAAGTTTGAGAGGGGTCTACGGCCAAACATCAGGGCCAAAGTGACCATATTTAAGTGTACCACATTGGCTGAGGTGGTCAGTAAGGCCACAATAGCAGAAAAGGAGTTGAATGCAACAGTACGGTTTGACAATCGTAGAGCTCCAAGTGGGAGGGGTGGGTTTCAGCCCAACAAGAGGTTCCGTCCGAACTTCAGTAGACCCTCACCATCTACTGGGTCCGCGGGGAGCTTTCGTCCCAACCAGCCCTCCCCATCTGCATCAGTCACCCAGTCATTCAAAGGGGTGAACAACTGTTTCCACTGTAATCAGCCGGGTCACTTCAAGAGAGACTGTCCAAAGCTCAATAGGCTCTCATATTCCAGAGGATCTTTCCGTCCACCAGCTAGGCCAGCTAACTCCCGAGGAGGCAGGACATATAATCAGGCGGGACGGGCGCCTACTCCTACCGGATCTGGACGACTATTTGCTCTGGAACCTCCTGAGGATGTGGATCATTCTGTGATTCAAGGTATGGCCGTTGTCAATAGTTCATATGCTTATGCATTGTTTGATTCTGGAGCATCGCACTCTTTTATATCTGCATCCTTTATAACTGCTACTGGAACACTAGTTCAAAAGCTGTCCACCACACTCACAGTAGTATCCCCTGTCGGAGACACGTCTTTGGGACTCATATGCACGGCCATAAATACAGAACTAGCTGGACTCAGATTTGAGTTCAATTATTTGGTACTCGACATGACTGAGTACGATATTATATTTGGCATGGACTGGTTGGCTAGTTATGAAGCCAATATTGATTGTTATCGCCGAAGAGTGACATTTTGGTCACCCGAGGGAAAGCAATATATAGTTCGTGCCGACAAGCAAAGCAGATTGCAAGAAGGGTTGCATCATTTGGTGTTGAACAATATTGTCATCAACAAAGCACCAGTTACTGAACTTCCAGCAATTGTGAAAGAATTTGTTGATGTCTTTCCAAAAGAACTTCCTGGTATACCGCCTATGAGGGAGCTCAATTTTGAGATCAAGCTATATCCTGGTACCTCACCAGTGTCTCTACCCCATTATCGAATGGCACCAGCAGAAATGTCCGAGTTGAAGAAGCAGCTTGATGAATTACTCAGACTGGGTTGCATTCGGAACAGCACATCGTCATGGGGAGCTCCAGTGTTGTTCGTGAAAAAGAAGGATGGTTCACTTAGAATGTGTGTGGACTACCGGAAGTTAAATCAGCTAACTGTCCGGAACAAGTATCCTCTACCCAGGATCGATGATTTATTCGATCAGTTGAGGGGATCCAGTCATTTTTCCAAGATTGATCTGATGTCCGGTTATCATCAAATCCGGGTCAAAGAGGAAGACATCGAGAAAACGGCTTTCAGAACACGGTATGGACTATTTGAATTTGTAGTCATGCCATTTGGGCTTACCAACGCACCGGTTGTGTTCATGGACTTAATGAACAGAATATTCCGTCCATATTTGGATCGGTTTGTTATAGTGTTCATTGACGATATCCTGATCTATTCCAAGAGTCAGGAGGATCATGCTGAGCATCTTCGAATAGTATTGAACACCTTGAGACAGAACCAGCTGTATGCCAAAGCAAGCAAATGCGAATTTTGGCTACCTGAGGTCAAATTCTTAGGGCATGTTATAACAGCAGATGGTATAGCCGTTGATCCGGCTAAGGTGGCAGCAGTAAGTGAGTGGAAAGCGCCAAAGAATGTCACCGAAATCCGTAGTTTTCTGGGTTTGGCTGGATATTATAGGAAGTTTATCATGGACTTCTCCAAAATTGCATCCCCATTGACTCGACTCACGCAGAAAGGAGTCAAATATGAATGGTCAGAGCTGTGCAATAAGAGATTTGAGGAGTTGAAAGAGAGACTTACAACTGCTCCTATTCTAGTTTTGCCGGAAAGGGGCAAAGGTTATGAAGTATAGTGTGATGCATCAGGAGAGGGACTGGGATGTTCACTCATGCAACGTAATCGGGTGGTGGCATATGGTTCAAGACAACTAAAGATACATGAACGCCTCTACCCCACACATGATCTGGAATTAGCTGCGGTGGTCTTCGCTCTCAAAAGCTGGAGACACTATCTATATGGGGAGAAGTTTGAAGTATTTTCAGATCACAAGAGCTTGAAGTATTTATTTGATCAGAAAGAGCTCAACCTGAGGCAGCGCAGATGGATGGAATATCTGGCGGACTATGAATTTGCGCTCCGATATCATCCGGGAAAGGCCAACAAAGTGGCGGATGCTCTCAGCCGCATGTCTCATGCATCAGTGGCATGTTTGATCAGGACTGAATGGGAGATGTTGAATTCCATTCGTGAGTTTAATCTATACATCACAAACCATGGGAGTATGTACAATTTGATCATACGATCCAACATGGTTACAAAGATTGAACAGGAGCAACGAACAGATCCGGAAATGGCAGAGACATGGGCCAAGATGTCTAATGGCGAGGTTGTACCGGATTGGGAATTACGACCAGGACAGGGTCTTATGTTCCGGGGTAGAATTTATGTGCCAAGAAGCTGCAGAAAAGAATTATTGATAGAGGCACATCAGAGCAAGTTGTCCATTCATCCGGGTAGCACAAAGATGTATCATGACTTAAAAAGACATTATTGGTGGCATGGACTCAAGAAGGATGTTGCAGATTATGTGGCGCATTGTTTAACTTGTCAGCAGGTTAAGACGGAACATCAGAAGCCACCAGGGTTACTCAAGCCCTTAGCAGTGCCGGAATGGAAATGGGAGCACATTTCCATGGACTTTGTGACGGGGTTGCCGAGGTCCTCGAAGGGCAATGACGCTATATGGGTTGTGGTAGACCGATTGACCAAGTCCGCGCATTTTATTCCTATCAAGATGACAGATTCATCAGAGACATTGGGTCGTAGATATATCAAAGATATCATCAGATTACATGGTATTCCACAGACTATAGTGTCTGATAGAGATGGCCGATTTACCGGCAGGGTATGGCAGAGCATGCAGTCGGCCATGGGAACCGATCTACTTATTAGCACAGCATTCCATCCACAGACCGATGGACAATCGGAAAGAACAATACAAACGTTGGAGGACATGTTGAGGGCGTGCATGCTAGACTTCAAAGGTGGATGGGAGGATCATTTGCCATTGGTGGAATTTTCTTATAACAATAGCTACCAGGCAAGCCTCCAGATGGCACCATTCGAAGCTTTGTATGGTAGACCATGCAGGTCACCAGTGTGTTGGACCGAGGTCGGCGAACCTGCACTGATAGGACCTGAGTTGGTTGCAGAAACTACTGCACAGATCCAGTTGATACGTCAACATTTGTTGACCGCACAGAGTCGGCAAAAGAGTTATGCGGATAAAAGGAGGAGGTTTCTCGAATTTGAAGTGGGAGACATGGTATTCTTGAAGGTCTCGCCACGAAAAGGGCACATGAGATTTGGGAAGGAAGGAAAATTGTCGCCAAGATATGTGGGACCATTTTCAATTATCAGAAGGATGGGAGATGTAGCCTATCAGTTGGCACTTCCTTCGCAATTGGCGTCTCTACATGATGTGTTCCATGTGTCGATGCTGAGGAAGTACAACCCTGATCCGTCTCATGTTTTGAATGTGCAAGATATAGACGTGCAAAGCGACGTCACTTATGTCGAGAAGCCGGTCGGAATATTGGAGAGTGAGCAAAGGGTGTTGCGTAACCGAGCGATTCAGTTCGTCAAGGTGGTTTGGGATCGACATGGTGTTGAGGAAGCCACTTGGGAATTAGAATCGGAGATGAGAACATCTCACCCTGAATTGTTTGTATGAATTACTTTGAAATCCTACTTCGTTCGATTTTCGGGACGAAAATTATAAAAAGATTATTGTATTGTAACACCCTGGAATTTCAAAGTTATCAGTTTATGTGAAAATATTCATATTTACGGAATTGCCATTGTGATAAAAATTGATTGGAATTTAAATGGGTCAATGGCTCAATCGAGACCCAAAGGATGATAGTTGGTTTACAAAACAAATAAATGGGTAAGATAAATTTAAACGGGTCAAGAATCATATTTGGGTCAGATTTTGATAAATGGGTCAAAATGGCTAGATGGGACCCAATGGGTCGTGTGAATGGCATGATTAACTATGGATTGAGTTCAAGCTTATTTAATTTAAGTCTATTAATTATTTGAGTTTGGTTGAGTTGAAATGAATGGTTGGTTAAGTTGAGTTGAATTTATTAGTTAAGTTAAATTAAATGAATGAGTTAGGATGGGTGAGTTGATTAAATGAGTTGAATGAATATGTATTTTTAAATGAGTAAGATGTAGAGATAGAAGGATTGTAGGCTGATTCAAATTCAAACACTAAAAACGTTGGCTGCATGGGAAACTTATGTGCATGTAACTCCCACCCAAGTTAAGAATGGAAATGACGTTACATGGAGTTACATGGGTGAGAATTGAGTTTTCAAATCATTGTGCACATTGAAGATGGTATAGGGTTTATGCCTTGCTTGGGTCTCCAAAAGACAGCCAATGCATGGATTAATGGTTCATGCATGTAACTCCAAGGTTGGAGAATAAAATGGGTAGCTTATTGGAGGAGTTACACACAATAGATTATGGCATTCTATGGCATTCCAAATTCAAATTAGATACTAAACCAATGGGGGTTACAAAGTGTGTTCACACTTGGAGGAGGGGAGTTTTATTCCCATGATAGAACTCCCACATGGGACGTTGATGAGGGCTGAATGGAGCTGCTGTTTGTGGAGTTACACATAGGAATGATGGCTGTTACATAGGCCAAAACATAGAGGCAAACAATGGAGAATGGTGCAGCACATGGGAGTTACATTTCAATATGAAACTCCCATGTGAGAACCTAAGAAAAGGGGGGGGTTACACTAGTCCAACTGCAAGGGACGTTGGCTGCTTGGGGTGTTTCATTTCATAGATGAAACCCCCAAGTAACATAAAGAACCTTGATTAAAGAGAGGGAGTTACACAAGGATTAACCTTGGGGCTGTTTTTGGTCAAGCAAAGGATTGTCATTGTTACTCTCTCTATCTCTCTATCCCTCTATCACTCATAGACGTCCTCTATCTTTCTAAACCAAGAGCAGCAGCTGGTTGTTTATTTTTCAATTAGTTTTGGGTAATACTTTCATCTAGACAAAAATCAGCAAAAGGATTTTGGCAACAAGGATAGCAATTTTATTCAAGACCAAAGTTCCCTTTCTCTCTTTCTCTCCCTTTTAAGTCCTTGTCACCTGGCTGAATTATCTCAAGGAGCTTGCATCAAGATCAGTCTCAGCCCAAAGAACAGTAAGAGAGAAGGAGAAGTTAAGGAGATAAAGGGTCAAAGAAGGAGTCAAAAGAACCGAAGGAGACGCGGTATTAGTAAGTGCATTTTGAACCCTTGTTTAAAAGATTGGATAAGAAAATGAGATTTGGCCATTGTATGGCCAGATCCATCAATGGTTCAGATTTAGAATTATGATGTTTAAAATGATAAAATATGGACCATAGGGTTCGGCCCCATTGGATGGCCGAACCCCATGGAAAAACTTGGTGGATTCTATGGTATTTGAAAGTCAAAATCCATATTTTGGAGTGAGGATTTTAAAAGATTTTTATATGGATTTAAGCTTGCTGTTTTGGAGTGGATATGACACGACTGAACCATGTTTATCTTATGTTAATTTGCTGATTAATTTCATAGATAAATATGGGTGGATTTCCATTAAGAGAACCATAGGGTTCGGCCATGTGTATGGCCGAACCCCATGGACTGTTTTTAAATGATTTTAAGTGTGTATTTTAAAGAGGTTAAAACATAAATAAGGAAGTTATTTTGGACATAGAGGAATGATTAAGAAACTCAAAAACAAAGGACATAGGGTTCGGCCACCATGGAGGGCCGAACCCCATGAAAATAATGATATGGTTGTGATGTATTTGAAACATATAAGCCATGAAGTATGTGGACTGTTTTGGGTTATTGTTTAAGATTCAAATACATGCTTTGAAAAGGGTTAAAAGCATGGATCTGTATGACAAAGGACTGAAGTTAATATGGTTTAAAACAGAGGTCCAAAACTGATGAAATGGATCATTTGGATCGGCCATTTTGGATTGCCGAATTTCATGAAATAATATGGTCATTTGGGACAAGTAGATGAACTGATTTAGATGGTGTTTAAGAGGTATAATGGCAGCAATATTATATTGATATTGTATGTGTTAATAACACCAAAAACATGTTTTAGAAGAACAAAACATGGACATAGGGTTCGGCCACCTTGGATGGCCGAACCCCATGTAAGTATTTGGTTGATTGGTTGGCTTTCAAAAAGATGGAAATTACATCAATTATGGATTTAGGTGATGATGGAAAATAGGATTAAAATCTTTAGGGTGAGGCTCGGCCATGTTATGTGGCCGAACCCCACCAATTGTCATGTAATGGACTTTGTTGTCTAAATTAGGCTAAGGATAGCATAATGGCATTATTGTAAATAAGGATGAAAAGATGAAATGATCAAAAGAATGGATTTATGAGCCAAAACCTAAGGCGGTAAGATTCGGCCATGTAGTATGGCCGAACCCTACCAAGTGTCATTTGAAAAGTTTGGGATACTTAGAGGGTATTAAGTAAATAAAAGATTTATCAAAGTTTAAATGGGTGAGGTTCGGCCATGGGGTATGGCCGAACCCCACAAAGTGGATTTTTGGGATTTAAATCAAATTAGAATCATATGGTCAAATGATTAACTTGCTGCCATGTATATAGGGTATTCGGATTTCTAGAACGGTGTACAAAGTCGTGATCGAAAGACGGTCCAAAGGAAGGGTCGAACAAAGTAAAATATAGTAGGTTTCCTACCTTGTTGTAACCACACCACTTATTCGCTGTTTTATGTTTATTTGAATAAGTTATTTGAATCAAATGTTATATTTACAAATGACATGTTGCATAGACATCTCATGCATAGCATGGGATGATGGGGAAGTAACCGGAGGCCACACTCCGTCGGGGCGTCCGAAAGACCATTGTGGGGTACCCTGATGATGAGAATCCCATCAGGAGGAATCCGGAGGCCACACTCCGTCGGGGCGTCCGAAAGACCACTGTGGGTTACCTTGACGATGAGAATCCCGTCAAGTGATGGCTATGTTGAATGGTGATGGGTGGGACTCATTACATGTTCATTTCATACATAGCATATTTTTATAGAATTTGTCACACATGTATAACTATTATCCTATTTGCATGTTTTTGACTAACCATGTGGTAGCCCTATTCGGAAACACTACTGGGCGCGTTGATCTAACGCCCTATCTATACCTTTAGTGGATGATGCAGGGAAAGGAAAGGACGTGGTTGGAGAAGAGGACCAAGTACGAAAACTTGGGCGATTTGAATGATTGCAATGGACTATGCATGGATTATTTATGGACTTATTAGTTGATTTATTTGGAACAATGTAATTTGTTAAATTAGATGTTGGCATGTAATAAGTAGTTAAGTAGATGCTATGGTTGGATTCATTTGAATGGTTTGGAATGAATAGTAGTCTAAGGTCATATAATACTTTTGGAAAATAAATAAGGTACATTGCTATCTAAAAACGGAAATTGGATTAATCATAGGTTCTATTATAACCTCAGTTAGATCTAGACTAAGTTAATTCCGCTAGATATATATGTACCATGTGCGGATGAGTTTTATGGACTTAGTTCATACGCACATGGGCTTGGCCAGTTAAGGGTCGGATTTAGAGATCCGAACTTAACTCGCGTCGTGACATTCCGCCCCGATCACTTATTGATAAAAAAAAAATAAACTCTGAAAATTTAGAGTGAAAAGGGCGGGGTGCTACAGGTCCCTCCGGTATCTTCTTGATGGGAAATGCACATCAAGGTATCCCCACATTGGTCTTTCGGACTCCCCGAGGGAGTGTGGTCCCTCCGGATACATATCCCTCACCCCATGCCATGCATGAGATGCTAATGAAACACATGCTATTTTATATTGTAAACATAGCATTAAAACTCACATTTAAAACATATCTTTTACAATGTAAATTCATCAAAATAAGATAAAAACATTGTACATAAACCCATGGTTTCAAAGAGGTAGCATCCTACCAAAGACCACTAAATGTCCTTGCGCTTTCGTCCGATAATCGCTCACTATCGTACACCCCTTGTGAGGTCCGTTACCTTATTACACAATAATTAATTAAACCCATGTTCCAATTTGATTTCTATTTATATCTAAGTCCATAAACCCAACTTTGTGGGGTTTGGCCATACACTATGGCTGAACCTCACCCCTTTGGTTTTAGTTCCCTTTTTGCTTATTTAACGTAAGTCCAAGATCATATCACTTCTCATTCATTTAATCCAACATATATAAACCCTAAGTCCATCAAACCTTCCCCATGGGGTTCGGCCATATACTGTAACGCCCGCCCCTTTTCACCAAAAATCAGATTATATTTTTTTTTAAAAGTGACAAAGGGCGCGGACTTCATGACGCGAGTTAAGTCCGAGCTTCTACAGCTCGGCCCTTAACTGGCCAACCCTACGTGTGCGTGGAACGAAATCCACGAGAAACAGTTCACACGTATAAGTAAGCTTGCGGAACGTTACATAAAACGAGGAATGATAATAGAGGCTAACCTACCAATTTTAGATAGTAAGGAAGATTACATTCATCTAACTCATAAAACATCTCAACATCATCGTATCCAAAACAAAACCAGAATATAGCAAGTAATTACACAGTCCGACAAGCTAAACTATACAATTACACATTTCCCAAAATAAACTTAATTAAAGCATACAGTCTGCTTCCCCAAGCTCCTAAGCTTGGCTACTGTCTCGTCCTTCTGCTTCGGCATTTCCTGCGTCATCAGCTAGGGTAGAAGTAGGGCATTAGACAACGCGCCCAGTAGGACTCCGAGTAGGGCTAACACATGGATTAGTGATAACAAAGCATATAGAAAATATTATATCAAAATCATGCCATTTGGTACAATGTAATGCAATGGGTGTTTTATGTCATGAATCCTACCCATCAATCTCATCATCATTGTACAATGCCCCTTTTTCATCCATACATAATGTTCAAAATATAATCCATACCATCATCGTGCCATGACCCTCTTGATGGGAAAAGCTCATCAAGATGTGATCCACACTAGGCATCCCCCTTGATGGAAGAACCATCATCAAGGTATAATAACACATAGTAACATTCTTGTTTAAATAACCTTATCAACATATCATAGAGCCCATAGTAACCTCCCTGATGAATCAAACACATCAGAATATCCCCATGGTTGTTTATCGGTCGCCTCGACGGAGCATGGACTCCGGTTTCATTTCATCCTTCCCCTGTCATATCCCTCCCATGCCATGCATGAGATGTAGATGCCATATGCCATGTAATGAATATAATAACAACCATGACATTTAAAAATCCCATCAATCAAACATATAACTTGATTATCAAAAGTAGATCAAGTAAAGCCTCAATAAACACATCATAGCTTTAAAACCCATTTTAAACCAATCATATGCTTACCAGAATAAATCAAGTAAAAACCCCTACATAATACATAATTCAAAACCAATCTTAAGACAACCCATATAATTTCCAAAATAATTCAAAGAAACCATCACTCAATCCATGGCTTACAAAAAGGTTAGAATCCTACCGAATATCGACTAGCGTCCTTTTTCGCTTCCGTTCGATAAACCTGATTGCCGATCGCGCACCGCCTGCGATATCCAATACCTTATTACTTACACATAATCAGTCCATATGAACAATCGGTCACTATTTAGGTTTTGTGGGTCCCATTTAATCCATTAAACATTTTAATTACATGAGTGTAAAATCAGCCTCCCAGGCTTTATTTCACCCTACATAATGCTATTACTTAGAATCCCTAAACCCATGATCATCTCCCATGGAGTTCTTCATTTTAGCCATTATTTATGGTTTTGCCACTACCTCTTCTCCATGGTTAATCACTCATTCATCCATGCATGATTAAGTCCATAGATGATTCATAGATTTGGATCCATCAATGACCCATCACCCATATCTTAAAATCATTAAAGTCAGCCACTTAATTTAACCTAAAGTCCATTACTTTAAACATGTACAAACACATTAACCTTAGGCCATAATGATCTACAATTGAGTCATTAATGTAACGCCCGCCCCTTTTCACCATAAATCAGAGTTAAAAATTTTTTTTTTTTTTTAAAGTGACAAAGGGCGCGGACGTCACGACGCGAGTTAAGTCCGAGCTTCTAAAGCCCGGCCCTTAACTGGCCAACCCTACGCGTGCGTGGAGCCAAGTCCACGAGTACGGTTCACGCGTAGATGTAAGCTCAAGGAATATTACTTCTCAGTGCGGAATTAACAACAAAGACTATCCTACAGATTTGAGATAGCAAGGAAGATAACATTCATTTAAATTTCTATAATACCTCAAAACCATAATGTCCATAATAAAATCCCAAAACATAACCAGTAATCTAATTTATTACATTCCGACAAGCTAAGTTACTCAAATTACATTTTTCCAACATAAACTTAAACAACATAATGAATCTGCCTTCCCAAGCTACTAAGCATGACTCCCGTCCCATCCTTCCGTTTCGCCACCTCCTGCGTCATCAGCTAGGGTAGAAGTAGGGCGTTAAAACACGCGCCCAGTAGGACTCCGAGTAGGGCTAGCACATGGATTAGTAATAACAAAGCATATAGAAGATATTATCTCAAAATTATGCCATTTGGTACAATGTAATGCAATGGGTGTTTTATGTCATGAATCCCACCCATCAATCTCATCATCAACTCTACAATGTCCCTTTTTCCAACCATCCATAGTATTCCAAATAGAATCCATACCATCATCGTACCATGACCCTCTTGATGCAAAAGCCTCATCAAGATGCGATCCACACTAGGCATCCCCCCCTTGATGGAAGAACCATCATCAAGGTACAATAATAAATACAACATCCCCCTTGATGGAAAAACATCATCAAGGTATCATAATACATATGTGAAATGTCCCCATGCTGTTTATCGGTCGCCCCGACGGAGCATGGACTCCGGTTTCATTTCATCATTTCCCTGTCATATCCCTCCCATGCCATGCATGAGATGTAGATGCCATGTGCCATGTAAATATATGTAGTTCAATAGTAACACAAAAACCCATCTTAAAACAATTACTTGATTATCAAATAAATCAAAGGGAAAAACATCCCATAATATTTAATCCAAAATCCATCTTAAGACATTCACATGATTTCCAAAATAATTTAAAGGAAAACATCACAAGATACATAATCCAAAACTCATCTTAAAGGCAACCACATGCTTTCCAAAATAAATTAAAGAAAACATCACCCAATCCATGGCTTACAAAAATGTAGGAATCCTACCTAATACCGACTTGCGTCCTTTTACATTTTTCCGCTCGACAAACCCGGTCGCCGATCGCGCACCGCCTGCGATGTCCAGTACCTTGTTACACACTAATCATTAATCCATGTTTCAACCATTTATAAGCCCTTATGAAAAACCGGTCACCATTTAGGTTTTGTGGGTCCCACCTAATCCATTATATATTTTTAAGTACATATGTCTAAAATCAGCCACCCTAGGCTTTATTAACCACTTATAAGGTTATCACATTAGATCCCCTCATTCCATGATCAATCTCCATGGAATTCTTGAATTTGGCATTTAATTACGGTTTTGCCACTACCTCATTTTCCATGGTTAATCACCCATTTATGCATGCATGATTAAGTCCAAAATGGATTTTTAAACTTAGATCCCTAACTTAGGTTCATTTATGACCCACCAAACTATTAAAACTTGTCATCTAATTAATCCAATTCCCATTACTTAATCACATACATACACATTAACCTTAGACCTAAAAATGATCCACCATTTGGGTCATGGATTCAAAATACCTAATTCATCAAATCCTCCGATGGGGTTAAATTGGATGATGGATGGTGTTTGTGGCCTCCAAAGGGAATGAATGAGTGATGCACTCATTGAAGTTAAATGCATAAGGTAAACCCCATCGGAGGATTTGATGAATTAGGTATTTTGAATCCATGACCCAAATGGTGGATCATTTTTAGGTCTAAGGTTAATGTGTATATATGTGATTAAGTAATGGGAATTGGATTAATTAGATGACAAGTTTTAATAGTTTGGTGGGTCATAAATGAACCTAAGTTAGGGATCTAAGTTTAAAAATCAATTTTGGACTTAATCATGCATGCATAAATGGGTGATTAACCATGGAAAATGAGGTAGTGGCAAAACCGTAATTAAATGCCAAATTCAAGAATTCCATGGAGATTGATCATGGAATGAGGGGATCTAATGTGATAACCTTATAAGTGGTTAATAAAGCCTAGGGTGGCTGATTTTAGACATATGTACTTAAAAATATATAATGGATTAGGTGGGACCCACAAAACCTAAATGGTGACCGGTTTTTCATAAGGGCTTATAAATGGTTGAAACATGGATTAATGATTTGTGTGTAACAAGGTACTGGACATCGCAGGCGGTGCGCGATCGGCGACAAGGTTTGTCGAGCGGAAAAATGTAAAAGGACGCAAGTCGGTATTAGGTAGGATTCCTACATTTTTGTAAGCCATGGATTGGGTGATGTTTTCGTTAATTTATTTTGGAAAGCATGTGGTTGCCTTTAAGATGAGTTTTGGATTATGTATCTTGTGATGTTTTCCTTTAAATTATTTTGGAAATCATGTGAATGTCTTAAGATGGATTTTGGATTAAATATTATGGGATGTTTTTCCCTTTGATTTATTTGATAATCAAGTAATTGTTTTAAGATGGGTTTTTGTGTTACTATTGAACTACATATATTTACATGGCACATGGCATCTACATCTCATGCATGGCATGGGAGGGATATGACAGGGAAATGATGAAATGAAACCGGAGTCCATGTTCCGTCGGGGCGACCGATAAACAGCATGGGGACATTTCACATATGTATTATGATACCTTGATGATGCTTTTCCATCAAGGGGGATGTTGTATTTATTATTGTACCTTGATGATGGCTCTTCCATCAAAGGGGGGATGCTTAGTGTGGATCGCATCTTGATGAGGCTTTTGCATCAAGAGGGTCATGGTACGATGATGGTATGGATTCTATTTGGAATACTATGGATGGTTGGAAAAAGGGACATTGTAGAGTTGAGGATGAGATTGATGGGTGGGATTCATGACATAAAACACCCATTGCATTACATTGTACCAAATGGCATAATTTTGAGATAATATCTTCTATATGCTTTGTTATTACTAATCATGTGCTAGCCCTACTCGGAGTCCTACTGGGCGCGTGTTTTAATGCCCTACTTCTACCCTAGCTGATGACGCAGGAGGTGGCGAAACGGAAGGATGGGACGGGAGTCATGCTTAGTAGCTTGGGAAGGCAGATTCATTATGTTGTTTAAGTTTATGTTGGAAAAATGTAATTTGAGTAACTTAGCTTGTCGGAATGTAATAAATTAGATTACTGGTTATGTTTTGGGATTTTATTATGGACATTATGGTTTTGAGGTATTATAGAAATTTAAATGAATGTTATCTTCCTTGCTATCTCAAATCTGTAGGATAGTCTTTGTTGTTAATTCCGCACTGAGAAGTAATATTCCTTGAGCTTACATCTACGCGTGAACCGTACTCGTGGACTTGGCTCCACGCACGCGTAGGGTTGGCTAGTTAAGGGCCGGGCTTTAGAAGCTCGAACTTAACTCGAGTCGTGACGTCCGCGCCCTTTGTCACTTTAAAAAAAAAAAAAAAGTGAGAAAATTTTTTAACTCTGATTTATGGTGAAAAGGGGCGGGCGTTACAGTTGGTATCAGAGCGAATTCGGAAGAATGAATTTCTCGAAGTAAGATTAAGACGGTTGCACGTCTCACTGACGGCTAAGAATCCCAACCGACCGACTCTTCGGAGTCCGCTGCACGGGGGCCGGGTTAATTTACTTCGACTGACTCAAACTGAAGTGGTTAATCTAAGAACAACAATTGACGGAAAGGAATGATAGCAATGGAAGAAAGATTCATTCTAGGAGAGATTTATTGAAACATAGCAAGATAGGGTTTACTTCCCCAGAAATGAGAAAACATCTAGGTTTTTTCCCCCAAATTGATGAAACAGTACTAGATTTATCAGACATAGCAAAGTAGGATGTATTTCCCCGGTATTCTCAATTTGAACAATAGACAATAGCAATTTAGAGATTCCCCCCAGAAACAAAGGAAAAACAAGTGTGCTTATTTGGCAACTTTCCCCAAACAAAGTACATTGTGATATACATAAGAAATTCCCCAAAAAACCTAGATTGTTTTTATTGGAAATTGTAGTTGATGATTTTTGGGTTCTAATTGTATTCTATGAATACAGGTATGTCAAATGAAGGGGAGTGTACAGAATTATGTGGTAAGGGAACCCCTAACTGGTTCATAGACTTAGTGTCTACTTCCAGTATAGAAGTTAGCATGGACATTTAGGAGGGACCTCTCAAGGAAGATGAATAGGATTTAACATCTCTTCCTGAGGAGAATGAGGAAGACTCTCCAATGATAAGAGAGTCGTAAGGGAAATGGAACCCGATTATATGCGCGAGTTGTGCAACTAGGTTGGGCACAACTGCACATACTACCCTACCCTCTTGAAGGGGTATGCTCGATTTGTGAACTACATGCATCAAATGAGGATAAGAGGCATGAACTTTTGATGTGGGGTATGTGTTGCATATGTTTATGAGTGAGGTAAATGTGAATGAAAAGAGTGGGGAGTATTTGTTAATGTGATATATGGGTATACTTGGGGGATGGTACAATGGGCTTTATATTGGTGATGACCCATGGCTTGATAATTTGTCATGATCAAGTGAAGAGATTTATATTATGACACATAATGGGTGATGATGTAAACGCTTTGTGAAGGGTTATAAGAGGTTCTCATGTGAACAAAGTGCCATTTGAGACATGTTGGATAAACAGAGTACTTGAAAGAGACCGGAATGCATGGGTTAACTTGCCACATGAAACTCGTGAGAAGATGATATTATGAGGAGAATGTGAAGGGTCTAGCTTGCAAAGACAAATATATTGTATGTAAAAAAAAAAAAAATCTTCTATGTATAATGCAAGTGCATTCTCCCAATGTGTAGTATAGATTATGAATAAGTAATGATAGGCCTTGAAATGGATTTATGGCCTTAAAAAGCATGAATGAATGATGGACCATGAATTTATGAAAGCATTTTATTTAGTGATTGTATGAGGATTCCTTATGAGGTTATTAAGTTGTGAATTATCAATTGTGCAATGAGTTTATATGATGTACTTTGATAATTGGTGGTATTCAATGAGTAATCATTGAGGAACAACGATGTGTTATAGACTATGGGTATGATGATGAGTTGATAAAGTGCCGGGAGTCATGCTTAGTAGCTTGGGAAGGCAGATTCATTATGTTGTTTAAGTTTATGTTGGAAAAATGTAATTTGAGTAACTTAGCTTGTCGGAATGTAATAAATTAGATTACTGGTTATGTTTTGGGATTTTATTATGGACATTATGGTTTTGAGGTATTATAGAAATTTAAATGAATGTTATCTTCCTTGCTATCTCAAATCTATAGGATAGTCTTTGTTGTTAATTCCGCACTGAGAAGTAATATTCCTTGAGCTTACATCTACGCGTGAACCGTACTCGTGGACTTGGCTCCACGCACGCGTAGGGTTGGCTAGTTAAGGGCCGGGCTTTAGAAGCTCGGACTTAACTCGCGTCGTGACGTCCGCGCCCTTTGTCACTTTAAAAAAAAAAAAAAAAAAAAAAGAGAAAAATTTTTAACTCTGATTTATGGTGAAAAGGGGCGGGCGTTACAATTAAAATTCAGCCCTTTAAGCTTAACTAAATCTCCATTGTCCTTGGTCTGTGGTTACACATTAAATTCATCATAAGTCCCTCCATTGAGAGAACCTAAACCATACACTTGACTTATCATTCTTTAATCACATTTCCATTACAACTAACAATACTAAAAATAGCCACTTAAACACTCTAATCCTCATTCATTTCTCACATACATCATACCAAAATTATCCATAAGTTTACCCACAAATGGGTCATGGGTTCGGCCATACACCATGGCCGAACCCATGATGTCTTTTTCCCATTTGTTTCTTTGGCCTATCTACACATTTGGACCCATTATAAGGCCTTCCATGAAGGGGCTTAACTTATACATTTAAATCACCATCCTTAATCACATTTAAATCCTTTTTACAACCATCATCAAACCATCATAAAACCAACATTTTCCCCATTTTTTTGTACTCATTTAAAACTACCCTTACACCACCATAGGGTTCGGCCATTCACCATGGCCGAACCCATGGTTCATGATCCAATATTCCTTTATGCCATTTTAGACCACAACACAATTACATTCATCCATGAATTCCATCATAAAAACCTCTCCAAAAATTACATACATTTAATCATTAATAACATCAAAACCCTAAATCATTCTCCATGCTTCCATTCTTATAAACCCTAATAAAATACTCCATCATCTACCATTGTTAAGGCCATCAACATCATTCACTTCTCCCATGCATTTCTTCATTTACCATCCCTTTAAACAATTTTCCAACATTTAATCATTAAAACCTAAAACCATAATCCATCCTCCAAAATTTTAACCCTAACACCCCATTAAAATTTCCTCAATTATTTACAATGGGGTTCAATCATTCATTCATGCTTCTTAATGCCATAACAACCATTTACATTCCCCATAAATTTCCTCATTTACAATCCCTTAAAAAAATTTACTACATTAACCATTATAACCCTAAAATTACAAACTATCCTTCCATGATTTTTAAACCTTAAAATTCCATCCATGTCTTCCATTCTTCACAACCATACTAAAATCATTCAATCAATCACCATGGTTTTTCTCATAAAAACTCCTTTTTTTAATCTTCCAACATTTAATCATTAAAAACCTCAAAATCATAAACCATTCTCCATGCTTAATTAATTTAATTTCATAATATCCTTAATCCATTTAATTTGTTCTTAATCTTAGTTTATCCATTTTTCCAACCTTCCATTTGATGGATTTGAGATCCAAGGCCTATGTTTATTTGGCCACCATCAAATTTAACAAGAATGGATCCCAAAACTTAAACCCTAAAAATCCAAATCTCTTGTTTAGGAATTACTTACAATCTGACGCCTCCTCCGACTTTCGTCACTCCCGTCGGCTTCCTTGGCCTCCTTTCTTCTTCCTCTCCTTGTTTAATCGGCTAAGATGCTTGATCAATGGTGACAACCTCGAAACTTGGGTTTGGCCATAGTAGGGTTTGATTTGAGAGAGAGATGGGAGAGGATGGAGATGAAAAAAGAAGATAGTAGACCTTGATGTGGTGGCTTATCCTTGCACTTCCTTATCTTTTCTTCTCTTCTTCTTCCTTCTTCTCTTCTCCTCTTCCTTTCTTAATTTTCTTCTTCTCTTCTTGGAGTGTGGGATGGTGGTGGAGAACAAGATGGGAAAAATGAAATGAGAGTGAAAGAGCATCGATGGACCAAATGGGTAAAAGAGATAAGGTTTATCTCAATTGGGTGGAGTAATTAATTCCTCCCACCAACCCATGAGATCTTTATCTTGCTTTTTGACCCCAACATCTTAGCCAACGTTTTTTTTTTTTTCTTTTTGCAATGGGTGGTTTTGGTCTTCCATTGACCATTTGACCACCACTTGGATAACTTAACCATTTAATTAATTAGATAACTTAACCATTTATTTCCCACCAACCACACAAGATCTTTATCATGCTTTATGCTTTATGACTCAACCACCATCAAGTCCCAACGTTTTTGGTGTTCGAAGGTAGGATTGTTTTGGTCTCCCCTCTTTTGACCCCTTTGACCATGATTAGATTAGTTTAGTTA
This sequence comes from Chimonanthus salicifolius, assembly GCA_013350335.1. Lineage (NCBI taxonomy): Eukaryota > Viridiplantae > Streptophyta > Magnoliopsida > Laurales > Calycanthaceae > Chimonanthus > Chimonanthus salicifolius. The sequence continues at coordinate 74,880,894 of CM023533.1, read as the reverse complement.
ATTTAATTAATTTGATTATTAGACTCAGTTAATTAATTCCCACCTAATTTAATTCCATTAAATTCCCTCTATGAAATCCACCCATGGTTGACCAAGTCAACCATGGTGGCCGGCCCCACCAATTCTTGGTCCACACGCCACCTCACACGGTGAGGTGGAGGTGGGTCCCATTAGACCATGTCACCTTGGTCAACTTCAATTTAACCTAGGTGATTTAGACCCATTCCAACTAGTTGTATCACCATTGGGCCCATGGCCGAATTACATTTATCCTTACCCATTTATCTTAGAGCTTACATTATCTTGACCCGTTGGGTCCCAATTGGGTATTGGGCCCAATTTGACCATCTTTGGCCCAATTGACTGCCATTGACCCTTTAAGTAAACTTAAATCCAATCCATAATCCATTGGGCCCTTGTTGGGCCTTTGTCCAAATTTTGGTCCATTTACTATTTATTCCATCAAATTTCCCATTTCCACCATTAAAAATAAATAATAACCACATATTTATTGATTTAAAAATCTCGAGCCATTACATATACCATGGCCGAACCCATGGTACATTAATTTCACTTATTTAAAATATTGCCATGGTTTCCATCACCTTATGTTTAGGTCCAAAACTGATCCATAACATGGATTCATGATTGATTCATAAATCATAAAATAAAGCCCTAATAATTTCCTTCATCCCTTGGTTTGGTAAACCATTCATTTAAATTATACAAAGATCCACAAATGACCCATTAACAAGTTCATGGGGTTCAGCCATACACCATGGCCGAACCCTTGATGTTTCATTTCTAACTTCTCATTTAAATGGTTCACCATCTTAGGTCCATAAACATAAGTCTATACTTGCATCCTCCAATTAATCCTCCATTCATTTAAAATATACATAGACAAAATATCCATAAAATTGCTTCATTATTTATTACCCCAAGTCCAAGAGTGATCCATACATAATTCATTCACCATTTACAACCTTCATTCATTTAGACGTATTAGATCCATAAATGACCCATAAAATTGGTTCATGGGGTTTAGATAACCACCACCATAAAGCAAATAAAAGATCTAAAAAATATCTAAGGGTTGGTGGAGGTAGTTAATGTAAAGAAAAAAAATGGGAATGAGTCTTATCTTTTCCTTTCTCTCTCTTTTCATTCTCATTTCAATTCTTCACTCCTCCATTGCCATCCCATGTCCAAGTGAAGGAGGAAAAAAAAAAAAGAGAAGGAGCTCAAGGAGAGAAGAAAAAAAAAATGGAATTTGGAGGGAGTTCACTCTAAGATTAAGGTCATCATCTTCCTCTCATCATCTTTTCCTCTTTTCATCTCTCAAATTCAAACCTAACATGGCTGATTTTAAGGTTGGGAGTTGCCACCCTTGATCAAAGATCTTGACCTATCAAAGATCAAGAGGAAGGAGAGAGGAGGCTAAGGAGACCGACGGGAGCGGCGGAAATCGGAGGAGACGTCGGATAGTGAGTATTTCTTAAATAAAAGAATTTTGGATTTTAGGATTTAAGAAATGGAATTTATTTTTGTGAAATTAATGGTGGATAGGTGATTTTATACTATGGAATTTAGATACATTAAATAGAAGGGTGGAAGATGGAGAAAACCCTAAATGAGTGAATTAGGGTTAGGGTAAGAAATTGGAGAAATATATTGTGTGCATTGTGTGATTGATTAAATTGAGCATGGAATTGGGTACTTGGAATAAGAATCATGGGCCATAGGGTTCGGCCATGTAGCATGGCCGAACCCCATGGTGGGTGATTAGAGTTTGATGAAATTGGTTAGGGTTTAAAGGATGGAAGGCAATGAAGGTTTTTGATTAATGCATTTAGGGTTTTAATGAATGCATGGGAGTAATGTTTAAAATGATTGTATGATGAAAAATGCAATGGAATGGTATGATTTTAAAATGCATGGATGGTAGGAAATTTGAACCATGGGTTCGGCCATGGCATAGGGCCGAACCCTATGGTGATGAAATGGTGATTAAATGAAGGGTTTAAAGGGTAATGTGTTGATGAATTTTGGATTTCAAGTGAACAAAAGTGATGATCCAAAGGGGCCTAAGAATATGGTTTAGTTGCATGATTTAAACCCCTCAAGGAGGGATTATTGGTGGATCTAAAATGTAACAACGGACCCAAGAAAAAATGGAGAAAGGAACATCATGGGTTCGGCCATGGTGTATGGCCGAACCCATGCCCCAAATTGTAAATCAATTTGGGTTTAAGGTCAATGGGTATATATGTGATTAAGTATGGAGTTTGAATGGGTTTAAATGAGTAATGGTTAGATTAATTACATGACAAATTTTAATGTTTTGGTAAGTCAATAATGGACCTAAGTTAAGGACCTAGGTTGTGGATCAATTTTAGGCTTAAATAGGCATGAATGAATGAGTAATTGGTTATGTAAAGGGGTAGTGGCACAAATGGTAATTATTGGCTAAAATGAAGAAACTCACTAAGTTATGATTTATGGGCTTGGAAATGATTAAAACTTGGATTGATTTGGTAATTTAATAAGGTACCGGATAGCGCGAGCGGTACGCGAGTCGGTAGCTGGATTGTCGGACGAAAATGAAATAAAGACGCGAGTCGGTATTCGGTAGGATTCCTACCTATTTGTAAGCCATGGATGTGTGATGGTATTTTGTCATATTTTATTGATTAGTATTTATCTTATGATGGGTTTTTACAATTATGGATGCTATGTTTAAGATGGATTTTATTTAATGGCTATGAACTATGATTAAGGTTATGCATTATAAATTAAGGCTATGTATGATATCTTAAGGTTATGAGTTATAAATAGTACATAGCATAATGCATTACATCTCATGCATGGCATGGGCGGAAAAAAAAAAACAAACCGGAGTCCATGCTCCGTCGGGGCGACCGAGAACAGGCATGGGGACACCTTGACGAGGCTTTGCCGTCAAGGGGGATATTTTGCGGTTGGACATATCTTGACGAGGTTTTTCCGTCAAGAGGGATATGACAGTATATGGCAGGAATGATGGGTGGGATTCATAACATTGACACCCATGGCATATCATTTACTTATATTTCAGTATGTGGTGGTTTATAGTTTTCACTGTGTTATTATCTGTATGTGGTTATTACTAACCCATGTACTAGCCCTACTCGGAATCCTACTGGGCGCGTTGTTCTAACGCCCTACTTCTACCCTAGCTGACGATGCAGGAGATGGCGGACCGGAAGGGCGAGACGGAAGCCAAGCTTAGGAGCTTGGGGAGGCAGATTAATTATTTTGTTTTACTTCATTTTGGAAAAGATGTATTTGTATAGTTAGCTTGTCGGAAATGTAATAATTTAGGTAGTTTGCTATGTTTAGGTATTATTTTGGATAATACAGTATAATGGCATTTTCGTAATTAATTGGGTATTTCTTCCCTGCTATCTGAAGAACTGGTAGGATAGTTCTATGATCATCCGCACTTATTTTTATGTTCCGTGAGCTTACTTGCTACGCGTGAACCGTACTCGTGGACTTATGTTCCACGCACGCGTAGGGTTGGCGAGTTAAGGGCCGGGCTTTAGAAGCTCGGAACTTAACTCGCGTCGTGACGTCCGCGCCCTTTGTCACTTTTATTTACAAAAAAAGAAAGTACTCTGATTTTACGGTGAAAAGGGGCGGGCATTACAGTTGGTATCAGAGCGAATTCGGAAGAATGAATCTCTCGAAGTAAGATTAAGACGGTTGCACGTCTCACTGACGGCTAAGAATCCCAACCGACCGACTCTTCGGAGACCGCTGCACGGGGGCCGGGTTAAATTACTTCGATTGACTCAAACTGAAGGGTTTAATCTGAGAACAACATTTGACGGAGAGGGATGATAGCAAGGGAAGAAAAAAAAAAAAAAATCAATGTAAGTCGGAATTATCAAACATAGCTAGTAGGGTTACATTTTCCCGACATGAGAAAACAAGTTTAGGTCTTCCCCAAATTTGACGGAATAATGGTAGGCTTATTGAACATAGGAGAAAATTCCCCGATTTCACAAATGGAACGAAACATAGATACTTGGGAAGTTTTCCCCAAACCAAGTGTGCTTATTTGGCAATCTTCCCCAAAAATGAGAAACAAAGTATATTGTTTAGTATTTTTTTTTTCTTCTTTTTCCTCCATTTGAAAAAGGAACTAAGTCAGTGTTTTCGATGACTAGGAAATGGCTCCGAAGAGAAGGACTCGTCGCAACCAGAAAGAGGTATCACCACCTTGCCAGGAAGAGGAGGTACCCCATCGGGAGGAGGAACAGAATAATATCAACATACAAGGTGTACCTCCCGAGCTAAAAGATGTAGCTCAAGCGGCAGTCGCTGCTGCTCTTCAGCAACATTTGAGCGGAAATGCGACTACTAGCGACGAAAATGCTACTACTAGTGACACTAGTAAACGGAAGATGGTCAAAGATTTTCAGCAACAACGCCCTCCCTATTTCAGAGGAAAAGAAGGGGCTGTAGGAGCAGATCAATGGTTAAAGAAGATCACTCAGATCTTAAATTTGCTTCAGGTTTCCAGTCCGGCTGACAGAATCTTACTGGCAACATCTCAACTGATTGAGGATGCCGGTAATTGGTGGGAAGTGGTAGAAAAACAACAATCACTGGTGCCGGAAAGGGAAAGAATTGCCATGACTTGGGAATGGTTCTCAGCCACTTTTCTAGAGCAGTTTTTCCCGGAGGAAGAAAGGGAGAGTCAGATTGAAGCTTTTATATCATTAGTACAAGGCAATATGACAGTGGCAGAGTACCACCGGGAGTTCCTTCGACTATCTGTCTACGCGTTCTACATGGTGGACACTGAGCACCGGAGGGCCCGTAAGTTTGAACGGGGCCTTCGGCCTAGCATCAAAACTAGGGTGACAGTATTCAAGGAACCTACATTGGCAGGGGTGGTCGGCAGGGCCACTATAGTGGAGCGGGAATTGAATGAGGTAGCGCGGCATGACAACCGCCGATGGCAGAGTGGGCGGGGTACATTTCAACCCAATAAGAGGTTCCGCCCGAGTTTCAGCAGACCCTCATCCTCTACTGGATCTAAAGGGGGCTTTCGCCCCAATCAGCCCTCCCAGTCAGCATCAGTTACCCAGGTTCCTAGAGGTGGGAACACTTGCTATCAGTGTGGCCAACAGGGTCACTTCAAGAGGGAGTGTCCGCAGCTCAGCAGACCCTCTAACTTCAAGGGTTCCTCCTGCCCTCCAGTTAGATCAGCTCCGCCTGCGAGGGGGCAGAACATACAATCAGGCAGGACGGGCGCCAAACCCTACGGGATCAGGACGAGTTTTTGCTATACCTTCTCCAGTAGCAGTGGACCGCTCGGTGATTCAAGGTATGGCCGTAGTTCGTAGTTCTTATGCAGTTACATTATTTGATTCTGGAGCTTCCCATTCATTTATATCTGCTGTATTCATATCTGCTACGGGCACATTAGTACAGAATCTGTCCACCTCACTTACTATTGTATCCCCTGTCGGAGACACATCTTTGGGGCTCATATGCACGGCACTGAACACTGAACTCGCTGGATTCAGATTCGAGTTCAATTATTTAGTAATCGATATGGCTGAGTACGATGTTATATTTGGCATGGACTGGTTGGCTACGTATCAGGCCCATATTGATTGCCATCTTCGTAGAGTGATATTTTGGTCACCCGAAGGAAGACGGTATATAGTGCCCGCTGACCGACAGGGCATTCCTAGAAGGCTGCAGGAAGAATTGAATCATCTTGCCTTGAACACCCTCAGATTAGATAAGGCACCAATAGCTGAACTTCCGGCGGTGGTAGTAGATTATGCCGAGGTATTTCCAACAGAGCTCCCTGGTCTGCCACCTAAGAGGGAGATAGACTTTGAGATTAAATTATACCCCGGCGCAGCTCCAATATCATTACCTCATTACAGGATGGCACCGGCTGAGATGACTGAGTTGAAAAAGCAGATTGATGAACTGCTCAGGCTGGGCTTTATTCGGAACAGCACATCCGCATGGGGAGCCCCGGTATTGTTTGTTAAGAAGAAGGACGGTACCCTTCGGATGTGTGTGGATTATAGAAAATTGAACCAGTTGACTGTCAGGAATAAATATCCCCTACCCAGGATTGATGATCTGTTTGACCAGCTTAGGGGTTCCTCTCACTTTTCCAAGATTGATCTGATGTCCGGATACCATCAAATCCGGGTTAGAGAGGAAGACATCGAGAAGACAGCCTTCAGGACACGGTATGGATTATATGAGTATGTAGTCATGCCGTTTGGGCTTACTAATGCACCGGCGGTGTTCATGGACCTGATGAATAGGATATTCCGTCCTTACTTGGATCAGTTTGTAATTGTATCTATTGATGACATCCTGATCTATTCCAAGAGTCAGGAGGAACATGCTGAACACCTGCGGATAGTTCTGAACACCCTTAAGAGGAACCAGTTGTATGCCAAAGCCAGCAAGTGTGAATTTTGGCTATCAGAGGTCAATTTCTTGGGGCACGTTATATCGGAGGAAGGCATAGCTGTAGACCCGGCTAAGGTAGCGGCAGTGAGGGAGTGGAAAGCACCGACGAATGTGACCGAGATCCGCAGTTTTCTGGGATTGGCCGGTTACTACAGGAAATTTATTATGGATTTCTCCAAGATTGCAGCCCCACTTACCTGACTCACTCAGAAAGGAGTCAAATTTGAATGGTCAGATCTGTGCAACCGGAGATTTGAGGAGCTAAAGGAGAAGCTTACAACCGCTCCTATTTTAATCTTGCCGGAAAGAGGCAGAAACTATGAGGTGTACTGTGATGCCTCAGGAGAGGGACTGGGGTGTACGCTCAGTCAAGGTAATAGGGCGGTGGCGTACGGGTCAAGACAGTTGAAAATTCATGAGCGCAATTATCCCACACATGATCTGGAACTGGCAGCAGTGGTCTTCGCTCTTAAAAGCTGGAGACACTACCTTTATGGTGAAAAGTTTGAGGTATTCTCAGACCATAAGAGCCTAAAGTACCTATTTGATCAGAAGGAACTCAACATGAGACAACGTAGATGGATGGAATACTTGGCAGATTATGAGTTCGCACTCCGGTATCATCCTGGCAAGGCGAACAAAGTGGCGGATGCTCTCAGCCGCATATCACCTGCGACAGTGGCCAGTATGATCAGAACAGAATGGGAGGTGTTGAATACCATCAGAGAGTTTAAACTCTATCTGAATAATCATGGAACCATATATAATCTGATCATACGATCCCACATGGTCTCCGAGATTGAACGGGAACAACGAACAGATCCAGAGGTGGAGGAGATATGGGCTAAAATGTCTACCGGTGAAGTTGTACCGGAATGGGAATTACGACCGGGACAGGGTCTTATGTTTCAAGGTAGGACATATGTGCCTAAGAATTGCAGAAGAGAGTTGCTGATTGAAGCACACCAAACAAAACTCTCTATTCACCCGGGCAGCACCAAGATGTACCATGACCTTAAGAGGCACTATTGGTGGCATGGACTTAAGAAAGACGTGGCAGAGTTTGTTGCTTAACCTGTCAGCAGGTTAAGGCAGAACATCGGAAGCCACCGGGTTTACTCGCACCCTTACCGGTGCCAGAATGGAAATGGGAACACATATCCATGGACTTTGTAACAGGGTTGCCAAGGTCATCCAAGGGCAACGATGCAATATGGGTCATAGTGGACCGGTTGACCAAGTCTGCACATTTCCTTCCCATCAAGATGACGGATTCATCAGAGACTTTGGGTCGACGGTACATCCGGGAGATCATCAGGTTACATGGCATTCCCCGGTCTATTGTGTCTGACAGGGATGGCCGATTCACCGGCAGAGTATGGCAGGGCTTACAGTCGGCTATGGGGACCGACGTATTAACTAGCACAGCATTTCATCCACAGACTGATGGACAGTCGGAGAGGACAATACAGACATTGGAGGATATGCTGAGAGCATGCATGCTAGACTTTAAGGGTGGATGGGAGGATCATTTACCACTGGTGGAGTTTTCCTACAATAACAGCTATCAGTCAAGCCTACAGATGGCTCCGTTTGAGGCCTTATATGGTAGGCCATGTAGATCACCAGTGTGTTGGACAGAAGCCGGTGAGCCTGCGCTGATTGGACCGGAGTTGGTTGCAGAAACTACAGCGCAGATTAAATTGATACGGCAACATCTACTCACTGCACAAAGCCGACAGAAGAGTTACGCTGACAAAAGGAGAAGGTTCCTCGAATTTGAAGTGGGGGACTTGGTGTTTTTGAAAGTCTCACCACGGAAGGGACACATGAGATTTGGAAAGAAGGGGAAACTGTCACCTAGATTTGTGGGACCGTTTCCAATCTTGAAGAGGGTGGGGGAGGTAGCTTATCAGTTGGCGTTCCCTCCACAGTTATCATCATTACATGATGTATTCCATGTGTCTATGTTGAAGAAGTACAACCCTGATCCTTCACATGTATTGAATATTCAAGACATCGATGTGCAAAGCGATGTGACGTATGTGGAGAAGCCGATCAGAATAGTCGGGACCGAGCAAAGGGTGTTGCGGAACCGGCCATTCAGTTCGTTAAGGTGGTATGGGAACGACATGGTAATGAAGAAACCACCTGGGAACTTGAGTCGGAGATGAGAGCCTCTCATCCAGAACTCTTTGTGTAAGATGCTTTCAACCTCTACTTCGCTCGAATTTTCGAGACGAAAATTTTAAAAGAGGATTGTATTGTAAGGTCTCGGAATTTGGGAATTAATATCAATGTGAATATTAATTATTTTAATGATGGAAATTAGAAAATTGGTGGAGTAAATGGTAAATGGGCCAAAATTGGATAAAGGCCCAAGTGTGGCCCAATAGACTATGGTTTGGATTTAAATTTATTTAAATGGGTCAAGAATGGTCAAATTGGGTCAAATACCCATTTGGGACCCAATGGGTCAAGATGGTTAACCTCTAAGGTAAATGGGCTAGTGGGAAATGTAATTGGGCCATGGGCCCAATGGTGATCCATTTAGAGTGGGCTTAATGAAATTTAATCACCCTAAGTAATTTGGAATTAAACAATGGTGGTGTGGCCAAGCAGGACCCACCTCCACCTCATCAAGTGAGGTGGCGAGTGGGCCAATGATTGGTGGGGCCGGCCACCATGGTTGACTTGGTCAACCATGGGTGGAGTAATGAACTTAGGCTAAGTATCAATGAATTAGCCTAAGGTAATTATCTAATTAAATTATTTAAATATGGTAGTTAAGAGTGGTCAAGGTGGGACCATGAGGTGAAGATTCACCTCATCTCAAACTCAAAAAAAAACTTCACACACGTTGGGCTTGGTGGTGGTTTAGATAACCACCACCATAAAGCAAATAAAAGATCTAAAAAATATCTAAGGGTTGGTGGAGGTAGTTAATGTAAAGAAAAAAATGGGAATGAGTCTTATCTTTTCCTTTCTCTCTCTTTTCATTCTCATTTCAATTCTTCACTCCTCCATTGCCGTCCCATGTCCAAGTGAAGGAGAAAAAAAAAAAAAGAGAAGGAGCTCAAGGAGAGAAGAAAAAAAAAATGGAATTTGGAGGGAGTTCACTCTAAGATTAAGGTCATCATCTTCCTCTCATCATCTTTTCCTCTTTTCATCTCTCAAATTCAAACCTAACATGGCTGATTTTAAGGTTGGGAGTTGCCACCCTTGATCAAAGATCTTGACCTATCAAAGATCAAGAGGAAGGAGAGAGGAGGCTAAGGAGACCGACGGGAGCGGCGGAAATCGGAGGAGACGTCGGATAGTGAGTATTTCTTAAATAAAAGAATTTTGGATTTTAGGGTTTAAGAAATGGAATTTATTTTTGTGAAATTAATGGTGGATAGGTGATTTTATACTATGGAATTTAGATACATTAAATAGAAGGGTGGAAGATGGAGAAAACCCTAAATGGGTGAATTAGGGTTAGGGTAAGAAATTGGAGAAATATATTGTGTGCATTGTGTGATTGATTAAATTGAGCATGGAATTGGGTACTTGGAATAAGAATCATGGGCCATAGGGTTCAGCCATGTAGCATGGCCGAACCCCATGGTGGGTGATTAGAGTTTGATGAAATTGGTTAGGGTTTAAAGGATGGAAGGCAATGAAGGTTTTTGATTAATGCATTTAGGGTTTTAATGAATGCATGGGAGTAATGTTTAAAATGATTGTATGATGGAAAATGCAATGGAATGGTATGATTTTAAAATGCATGGATGGTAGGAAATTTGAACCATGGGTTCGGCCATGGCATAGGGCCGAACCCTATGGTGATGAAATGGTGATTAAATGAAGGGTTTAAAGGGTAATGTGTTGATGAATTTTGGATTTCAAGTGAACAAAAGTGATGATCCAAAGGGGCCTAAGAATATGGTTTAGTTGCATGATTTAAACCCCTCAAGGAGGGATTATTGGTGGATCTAAAATGTAACAATGGACCCAAGAAAAAATGGAGAAAGGAACATCATGGGTTCGGCCATGGTGTATGGCCGAACCCATGCCCCAAATTGTAAATCAATTTGGGTTTAAGGTCAATGGGTATATATGTGATTAAGTATGGGGTTTGAATGGGTTTAAATGAGTAATGGTTAGATTAATTACATGACAAATTTTAATGTTTTGGTAAGTCAATAATGGACCTAAGTTAAGGACCTAGGTTGTGGATCAATTTTAGGCTTAAATAGGCGTGAATGAATGAGTAATTGGTTATGTAAAGGGGTAGTGGCACAAATGGTAATTATTGGCTAAAATGAAGAAACTCACTAAGTTATGATTTATGGGCTTGGAAATGATTAAAACTTGGATTGATTTGGTAATTTAATAAGGTACCGGATAGCGCGAGCGGTACGCGAGTCGGTAGCTGGATTGTCGGACGAAAACGAAATAAAGACGCGAGTCGGTATTCGGTAGGATTCCTACCTATTTGTAAGCCATGGATGTGTGATGGTATTTTTGTCATATTTTATTGATTAGTATTTATCTTATGATGGGTTTTTACAATTATGGATGCTATGTTTAAGATGGATTTTATTTAATGGCTATGAACTATGATTAAGGTTATGCATTATAAATTAAGGCTATGTATGATATCTTAAGGTTATGAGTTATAAATAGTACATAGCATAATGCATTACATCTCATGCATGGCATGGGCGGAAAAAAAAAAAACAAACTGGAGTCCATGCTCCGTCGGGGCGACCGAGAACAGGCATGGGGACACCTTGACGAGGCTTTGCCGTCAAGGGGGATATTTTGCGGTTGGACATATCTTGACGAGGTTTTTCCGTCAAGAGGGATATGACAGTATATGGCAGGAATGATGGGTGGGATTCATAACATTGACACCCATGGCATATCATTTACTTATATTTCAGTTTGTGGTGGTTTATAGTTTTCACTGTGCTATTATCTGTATGTGGTTATTACTAACCCATGTGCTAGCCCTACTCGGAATCCTACTGGGCGCGTTGTTCTAGCGCCCTACTTCTACCCTAGCTGACGATGCAGGATATGGCGGACCGAAAGGGCGAGACGGAAGCCAAGCTTAAGAGCTTGGGGAGGCAGATTAATTATTTTGTTTTACTTCATTTTGGAAAAGATGTATTTGTATAGTTAGCTTGTCGGAAATGTAATAATTTAGGTAGTTTGCTATGTTTAGGTATTATTTTGGATAATACAGTATAATGGCATTTTCGTAATTAATTGGGTATTTCTTCCCTGCTATCTGAAGAACTGGTAGGATAGTTCTATGATCATCCGCACTTATTTTTATGTTCCCTGAGCTTACTTGCTACGCGTGAACCGTACTCGTGGACTTATGTTCCACGCACGCGTAGGGTTGGCCAGTTAAGGGCCGGGCTTTAGAAGCTCGGAACTTAACTCGCGTCATGACGTCCGCGCCCTTTGTCACTTTTATTTACAAAAAAAAAAAAAGTACTCTGATTTTACGGTGAAAAGGGGCGGGCGTTACATGGCCAACCAAAATCAGCAAGCTATCTCCACTTAAAACACATAAGAAAACCCATAAACTTTGTCCATTCATCCCAAAAACAGCCCCATGGGGTTCGGCCATACTCATAGCCGAACCCTAGGGTTCACTTGATCCGATAATCACCATGATTATTCATGGTTTAATCATGCTAACTCAACCATGAATTATACATGGTTCAGCCGCATAAACATCCACCAAAACAGTAAATTAAACTTCACCAAATCACATCAAACACCATATTTTATATGGTTTTAAACTCATCAATTACTTACATGGGGTTCGGCCATCCAAGGTGACCGAACCCTATGTCCATGTTTTGGTCTTTCAAACATGTTTTAGGTGTCACTTATTCATACAAAAATCTTTACATCATTGCTGCATTTTTACTTCTCAAAACCATCCAATAAATTCATCACTTTGTCCAAATAACCATAACACCTCATGGGATTCGGCCATCCAAGATGGCCGATCCAAATGGTCCATTTCATCAGTTTTAAATCACTGTTTTAATCCCATGATACCTTCAGTCCTTATATCATTCAGATCCATGTTTTTAACCCTTTCTAAAACATGCATTTAAATCTTAAATAAAACTTAAAAACAGTCCACCAAAACTCTATGGTTTCCATGTTTCAAACACATCAAAACCAAACCATCATTTGCATGGGGTTCGGCCCTCCATGGTGGCTGAACCCAATGGTTATTTTTACCATTTTTAAACCTCTATTAATCAAGGTTAAAACCTTGGTGTATTCGGCCATAACCATGGCCCAATACACACCCCATTTGTTCCATGTTATTAAACCAAAATAACATATAAATACTTACCAAAGTTCCAATCTTTCTTCTTGCCTTTGGTCCTTGGTTTCTCCCTTTTTTTTCTTCCTTTCTTTTGCTGTTTTGTGCTTGATCTACTGGTGCAAACACCTCTGATGTTCCAGCTAGGAAAAACGAATTGGAGAGAGGGAGAGAGAGATGGAAATTCTTGGCTTTCCAAGGTGAAAAACGGCCAAGCTTGGTGTTTGTTTCCTATAGTAATTCAGTCCCCAAGACCCCTCCATTCCCTCATCAATTCTTACCAAAAACGATGGGTCTTGGGTGCTATCCAATGCACCCCTTGGTACCTGCCTATGCAGCCTTTCAACTCCCCAAGCAACACCTCCCATTTCCATGTGTTTCATTTAAAATTTAACATGGAAATCACCCCAACAAGTCCCCAACGTGTGGGACTTGTTTTGGTGGTTATGACTGAGCCAAACTACTCCTATTCCCTCTGAACTCACTGATTTACAGTCCCATTGACTTCCACTTTGACTCACCCAACTCACATGTCCAACTCACCTCATTAATTGACAATCATTTAATGCATTTGAATCAACTCATTTTTAATTCAAATTAAATAAAATCAGTTCCACTTAACCTGATTTAACTCACCATTGAACTCATTTGTGGGCCCACATGGTCGGCTGTGGTCAACAAAGTCAACGCGACCCGTTGGGTCCCCCTTTAGCTCCTTGACCCATTTTTTACTCCATGACCCAATTATGGGTATTTTGGTCATTTGTAGTTGGTTTTCACATGTGCATCAGGCCTACCCATTTTTACTCCACTTGATTTCCAATCAAATCAGCTTAACCCCTTTTAATTTAAGCTCACACAACAGTCCAATAATCCAGTAAGACCCGTTGGGTCCCATTTGGGCCCTTTGACCCATTTAGCCATTTGTTGTCCCAATTGATGTATATTACCCATCCAATCAAACTTGACATTTATAATGTGCTCATATGATCTTAATTTGAGCAATGGGCCCCACCTATTTCCTTACTTAACATCACAAAATAATTAATTTAACACATCAAAGGCATTTTCGTAATTATCCACTTCATTGAGAAATTACCCATCCAATCAAACTTGACATTCCTAATGTGCTCATATGATCTTAATTTGAGCAATGGGCCCCACCATTTCCTTACTTAACATCACAAAATAATTAATTTAACACATCAGGGGCATTTTCGTAATTATCCACTTCATTGAGAAATTGGGGTGTTACAATATAACCCTCTTTTTAAATTTTTCGTCCCGAAAATCGAGCGAAGTAGGGTTCCAAATGATTTACATATAAAGCTTAGAGTGAGCTATTCTCATTTCCGATTTCAAGTTTCCAAGTGGCTTCTTCATTACCATGTCGGTCCACACCATTTTGACAAAATGAATCCCTTGGTTCCGTAACACCTTTTGTTCTGTCTCACGTTATATCTTTTTCTCGTGAGCCATTTGTGATCTTACGTAGATTAATCTACTTTGTTTCACTTCACCTGTTCTCATGATATTTTCCGTACATACCTGCTCAATACGTTCTTTCATCTACTCTCTGTGTGAGGTAGTCTGTCAATGAGAGCCTATGCTCAAAGCTTTTTCTGATTCCATTTTAACTAGGTTTCTAGTTGCACCTTCCTGGAATTCCATCGGCTAACTACAGAGTCAGATGATCAGTCTAACTCGGCAGTCGTCCATAGCTTCCCATTCAAGTTTCACCAGACTCTTATCTTTTCCGTTAAATTTATCTCAAAAATTTTGCACATCCTCATTTGCACATATGTCTCTATGTGACTAACACCTTTTGTTCCAACTTCCACGATACCGATACCCGGCATCAATCCAAACCACCAGGGGAATAATCACCCATGTTAAATACATCCATCCTGGGTATTTTTCTTTCATTAAATATCATCTATCCCTGTTTAATAATCACCCATGAATATAACCCCTATGGGTATAATCCATTCATGGTAATAATTCATCCTTGAACATTTTATCTACCAGTAAGTATCATCTATCCATGAATATAACCCACTTATGGGTATAATCCATTCATGGAAACCATCCATCCTTGGTATCACTCTGTCCATGAGTATCCTTTATGTATGATTAATAACTATCCATGAAGTAACCCACCTATGGGTATAATCCATTCATGGAAACCATCCATCCTTGGTATCACTCTGTCCATGAGTATCATATATCCATGATTAATATCCGTAGGAACAACATTCAAATGAATCACTATAACACTGTGGTAACCATATCAAATCACCAATATATCCCGACCCCTTGCAAAACTTAGGGCTCATGACTTACCAAACAGAAGACCCACGTTCAACGTGATCCGGTCTACCTCGCCCTGCATCCCTTCACCTCATAGGTGATTCAGTCAAGATCTAAGGCGGTCAATCCGTGTCTGACGAAGCTAGTACCACCCCCACCGGATAAAATAGTGCCTAGCTCTGCGCATCCATGCACATCAATTGTGCAAAATAACGGTGAGAGCGTCCTCTAGCGCGAAGCCTACGAGTGACCCACTCCTCAACGGTAACTCTACGGGACCACGCCTCCATATCTCATGTCAAGATTCCCACAGTCTCATAGCTACTCTAAGTCATACTCATGAAGTCTATATTCTTATCTCATCATTACCATGTGAGGGACGCACTCATACCACATCTAATTCATCAACGTCACGTGAGGGACCCACCCATACCACGTCGTAGTATAATCAAGTGACCTCGTCACCTATATCTTAGTGCCAATAATCCTCTTAGAATCATAATATCGCATACTTTATATAAATTCATACTTCATCCTTGTACAAAGGTGGGTAGGGTGAAACAAAACCCTATATAAGAATATACACCCTTATAAAATAACCCTCTTTTTAATACCTCTTCATATTACTTCCTAGCCTAGTCTTCCGTAGAAGACTCCGCATCATCAGCGAACTTGAAACGGTTATCAGGACAAGTCATCACCGTGTGCCCCAATACTTCACAAGTCGTGCAGGGTATTAATCCAGGTCCTCCAATATATGGACAATTAGTCCTCGCCTCTCCATGCCCATGCAGTCCACAGAACGAGCAGACAATGCCTAGCTGGTGAGGACAATACCTACAGTTGTGCCCATCTTGGTTGCACAACTCACATGTATCGTAGGGATCTATCTCCCCAGGCGATTCCAATATTACAGGAACATCTGCCATAGGATCCTCCAGAAAAGGTGCTAGATCCTCTTCTTCTTCCTCAGGAGGTTCCACCATCCCAGGAATGTCATCCATCAAATCCTCTGGAACAGGTGCTAAGTCCATATCATCTTCCTCAGGAGGTCCCTCCTGAAGGTCCACATTAACTTCCATACTGATACTGTTGGAAGTCGATACCAAATCCACTGGACAACTAGGTGTCCCTTTATCCCATAATTCTGTGTATTCCTCGTTGCTTGACATATCTGTGCAACAACATTTTAAAACACATAAATCAACAACAATTCTAAATAAACCACTCTTGGCTTTTAGGGGAATTTGATCATGCATAATATCATGTACTTTGTTTGGGAAGATTGCCAAATCAACACTCTTTGTTTTCTTTTGTTTCTGGGAAAATCTCTAAATTCCTGTTGTTTGTTTTTCAGTGTGGGAGTTTCAGGGGAGTACATCCTACTTTGCTATGTTTGATATATCTAGTTATGATGACTGTACTTTACTTTACTATCTTTCATTGTCGTTCTCAGATTGATTGTTCAGTCTGAGTCACTCGAAGTAAATTAATTCAGCCCCCATTCAGTGGACTCAGAAGAGTCGGTCAGTTGGGATTCTTATCCGTCAGTGAGATATGAAACCGTCTTAATCTTACTTCGATGATTCAACTTCTCGTTTCGCTCTGATACCAACTGTAACGCCCCGCCCTCTCCGAGAAATATCAGAGTCTAATTTTTTTTTTTAATAATAATAAAACATCGAAAGAGAGCGGGCGGCGTCACGACGCGAGCTAAGTTCAGACTACCCAAGTCTGAAACTTAACTGGCCACCCATGTGTACATAGACTAGACCATGATAATAAATCACACATGGAACAAACTACAACATGCGGAATAAACTAGATTAACTGCGGAAATAATATGAAAAGATAGCAAGTAACAGTCCCAAATGATAATTAAGATAAACAACCATCCATAGTTAATAGTCTAATCAAACCATAGCAAGTATTAACTTATTACATGTCCATCAAAATATATTTCTGTAACACCCTGGAATTTCAAAGTTATCAGTTTATGTGAAAATATTCATATTTACGGAATTGCCATTGTGATAAAAATTGATTGGAATTTAAATGGGTCAATGGCTCAATCGAGACCCAAAGGATGATAGTTGGTTTACAAAACAAATAAATGGGTAAGATAAATTTAAACGGGTCCAGAATCATATTTGGGTCAGATTTTGATAAATGGGTCAAAATGGCTAGATGGGACCCAATGGGTCGTGTGAATGGCATGATTAACCATGGATTGAGTTCAAGCTTAGTAAATTTAAGTTTATTAATTACTTGAGTTTGGTTGGAGTTGAAATGAATGGTTGGTTTAGTTAAGTTGAATTTATTAGTTAAGTTAAATTAAATGAGTGACTTAGTTTGGGTGAGTTGAATAAATGAGTTGAATGAATATGTATTATTAATGTAAGTGAGTGAAGTGTGTGAATGGGAGGAGAAGTGGTTTAAATTCCAATTTTGAGCAAGGAAAAACGTTGGTGCATGGGGAGACAATACCATGCATGTAACCCCCATTTAGGTGATGAATAAAAATGGGAGTTACATTTTGTATGGGAGTTACTTATTGAAGTCACAAAGGTTGCAAGGGACGTTGGCTGCATGCATGAGCAATTCATGCATGTAACGGCTACCATGTAGATAAGAGAGTGATGGCTTGGAGAGTTACAAATGCATGAATGAAGGAGGATGCAAATAATTACAAAGATATACATGGAAGATGTTGGAGGTGGGAGTGTGATTTCAAATGCAAGTGTGTTACACGTTGGAAATGGTTAGAGAGCATTGGTTGGTCTTCAAAAGACAGCTATACATGGATTGATGGTTCATGCATGTAACTCCAAGGTTGGAGAATAAAATAGGTAGCTGATTGGAGGAGTTACACACAAAAGATTACAGCATTTTAAATTCAAATTATGTAATAAATCAATGGGAATATCAATGTGTTTTCACACTTGGAAGTGGGGAGTTTTTATTCCAATGATGGAACTCCCACATGGGACGTTAATGAGGGCCAAATGGGGTTGATTGGAGCTGCTGTTGGTGGAGTTACACTTAAGAGAGGTGGCTGTTACATAAGCCAAAAATGGAGAGACAACAACAAGGGACGGTGTAACACATGGGGGTTATATTTCAAAGTGAAACTCCCATGTGAGAACCTAAGAAAAGGGGGGGTTACACAAGTCCAATTTACAAGGGACGTTGGGAACATGGGGAGGTTTCATCTCATGATGAAACCCCCAAGTAACATAAAGATTAGGGTAAAGGCAATGAGAGTTACACAAAGTTTAACTTGGGCTGGTTTTTGATTAAACAAAGGGTGCTCATTTCTCTCTCTCTCCCTTTCTCTTGGCCGTTCTCTGTTTTCCCAAGAACTAAGAGCAGTAGCTGGTTGTTAATCAGTCCTTGGTTTGATTCCTTTTCATCAAGACAAGTTCAGCAAAAAGGGAAGGAACAAGCGGGAGTAAAGATCAAGTGGAGGAGTCGCGGAAACGGTAGGTGTTCGATAAACTATGTTGTTTAATTAAGAAATATGATCCGGCTATTTGATGGCTGAATCTAACAAGGGTTAAATGTTGGTTAGAAGTAAAAGAATGAGATCAAAAGATGGACCATAGGGTTCGGCCCATTGGATGGCCAAACCCCATGGAAATGTTGGATTTATTTAGATGGTTTTTGGAAATTAAAACCATACAATTTTGGGACTGTTTTTAGATGATTTTAAGTGTGTATTTTAAAAAGGTTAAAACATAGATAAGGAAGTTATTTTGGACATAGATGAATAATTAAGAAACTCAAAACCAAAGGACATAGGGTTCCGCCACCATGGAGGGCCGAACCCCATGCAAATAATGGTTTGTTTTGGATGTGTTTGGAACAAATAAACCATGAAGTTGATGGACTGTTTTGGGTTATTAATTTAAGATGTAAGTACATGTTTTACAATGGTTTAAAAACATGGATTTGGGTGCTGGTTTCAGACCTAAGATGAAGGACTAAAGGTTCAAAATTAATCTCATGGTGTTCGGCCAATATACATGGCCGAACCCTATGAAATTGGGCTAATTTTGGAGGATTGTTTTGAAGGTTAAAAACCTGATTTAGATATACAGTTATTACCTGGTTAATTAAGGTTTAAAAACAGTAAATGTAATCATTGGGTTCAGCCATGATGGAGGGCCGAACCCCATGTAAAACGGTGTGGGTTTTCATGTTGAGAACTCCATGGAAACCATGGAAACCATGAAGATCCATGGACTGTTTTGTGGAATAATTGGGTTAAGTTTATGATGAACATTAGGTATTATTTATATGCTTTAATTTAAGAATAATATATGTTGTTTATGGAGTTAGTATGGGTAGGTAATCGGCCAATATGAATGATGGAAATGGAGTATAAAATCACATTGGTGAGGTTCGGCCATGTGTATGGCCGAACCCCACTAATGATGATTGTGGGACATAATTGTTGATTTTATATGAGTATATGGAGGGTTAAAGAAGGATCAAATTAGGTGATGAGGTTCAGCCATGTGTATGGCTGCACCCCACTAAAGATGGTTTTATGTATGATGATGAAAGTTAGTTAATATAAAGCAAAGGTTGGTCTCAATGGCATAATTGTAATTATGGCTGAAATGATCAAAAATAAAATGATCATATGATGGGATAAATGGGCTAAAACCAAAGTGGTAAGGTTCAGCCATAATGTATGGCCGAACCCTACTAAGGTTCGTTTAGAAGTTTGGGTAATTAGATAGGTTTTAATTAAATAAATGAATGACCAATGTATGAGATTCGGCTATGGCTTTGGCCGAACCCCACTAGGTGATTCTTGGAACATAAAGCTTTGCTGGAAATTAGGTGGATAAATGATTAAGTTGCTGCCATGTATATAGGGTATTCGGATTTTTAGAACGGTGAGCGAGACGTGATCGGAAGACGGTCCAAAGGAAGGATCGAACAAAGTAAACTACTGTAGGTTTCCTACCTTGTTGTAACCAGCCAACTTATTCGCTGTTTTATGTTTATTTGAATAAGTTATTTGAATCAAATGTTATATTTACAAATGGCATGTTTGCATAGACATCTCATGCATAGCATAGGATGATGGGGAAGTAACCGGAGGCCACACTCCGTCGGGGCGTCCGAAAGACCATTGTGGGGTACCCTGATGATGAGAATCCCATCAGGAGGAATCCGGAGGCCACACTCCGTCGGGGCGTCCGAAAGACCACTGTGGGTTACCTTGACGATGAGAATCCCGTCAAGTGATGGCTATGTTGAATGGTGATGGGTGGGACTCATTACATGTTCATTTCATACATAGCATATTTTTATAGAATTTGTCACACTTGCATAACTATTATACTATTTGCATGATTTTGACTAACCATGTGGTAGCCCTATTCGGAAACACTACTGGGCGCGTTGATCTAACGCCCTATCTATATCTTTAGTGGATGATGCAGGGAAAGGAAAGAACGTGATTGGAGAAGAGGACCAAGTACGAAAACTTGGGCGATTTGAATGATTGCAATGGACTATGAATGGATTATTTATGGATGATTTATTTGGAACAATGTAATTTGTTAAATTAGATGTTGGCATGTAATAATGTAGTTAATTAGATGCTATGGTTTGTTTTACGTTGGATGTTTGGATTAAACGATTAGTTAAGATCGGTTAGTGATTTTGGAAAATAAATAAGGTACTTTGCTATCTAAAAATGGAAATTGGATTAATCATAGGTTCTATTATAACCTCAGTTAGATCTAGACTAAGTTAATTCCGCTAAGTAAATATGTACCATGTGCGGATCAGTTTTATGGACTTAGTTCATACGCACATGGGCTTGGCCAGTTAAGGGTCGGATTTAGAGATCCGAACTTAACTCGCGTCGTGACATTCCGCCCCGATCACTTATTGATTATTATTATAAAAAAAAAAAAAATAAACTCTGAAAATTTAGAGTGAAAAGGGCGGGGTGTTACAGTTGGTATCAGAGCGAAACGGGAAGTTGAATCTTCCGAAGTAAGATTAAGACGGTTTCATGTCTCACTGACGGATAAGAATCCCAACTGACCGACTCTTCGGAGTCCGCTGACTGGGGGCCGGATTAATTTACTTCGTGGACTCAGACTGAACAAACCAATCTGAGAACAACAGTGGAAGATAGCAAAAGTACATTATTATAATTCATCTATCAAACGTAGCAAAATAGGATATACATTCCCCAATACTCCCCAATTGAGAAAGACAAACATAGGGAATTTAGAGACTCTCCCCTCAAAAACAAATAGTAAAATCAAGTTTGCTTATTTGGAAATCTCCCCAAAATTGTGAAAAAATATAAACTATATGAGGAAACTAAGTCAATAATGTTTTATGACTTAGGGAAATGGCTCCAAAGAAAAAGATCCCTCAGAATCAGAAAGGGAAGGAAAAGGTGTTGCAAATCACACAACATGAGAAAGTGTTATCTCAACACGAAAAATCTGTGCATGAGAAGGAGCCATCTGTACATGAGAAAGAGGTAACCCAACCTGATGGGGAGCGATCTGTTCATGAAAAGTCTCACAACGCGGAAGAATCACAGCACTCATGGAGGGAAGAAAAGGGGAGTGAGAATGCATCACAGAAAGAGGGAGAAGTGAACAGTGGTGTACATATACCACATGTGCCACCTGAACTTCAAGGCTTAGTTCAAGCAGTGGTAACCTCAGTACTCCAGCAACATATGAATGGGAGTGAAAGTTCCAGGGATGCCAGTGACCGTAGTATGGCACGAGAATTTCAACAACAGCGTCCTCCCTACTTCAAAGGGAAAGAGGGGGCTGTCGGAGCTGAGCATTGGCTGAAGAAGATCACCCAGATCTTAAAATTACTTAAGATCTCGAGTCATGCTGACAGGATTTTACTGGCTACTTCACAATTGATAGAAGATGCCGGTAAATGGTGGGAGGTGGTGGAGAAGCAGAGGGAACTCATACCAGCTAGGGAGAGGACGGCCATGACATGGAATGAGTTTTCAGCAACCTTTCTGGAACATTACTTTCCGGAGGAGGAGAAGGAGCGACAGACGGAACTTTTTCTGTCCTTGGTACAGGGCTCTATGACGGTGGCAGAGTATCACCGTGAATTTCTCAGTTTATCCATTTATGCATTCTATATGGTGGACACAGAACTTCGTAAAGCAAGAAAGTTTGAGAGGGGTCTACGGCCGAACATCAGGGCCAAAGTGACCATATTTAAGTGCACCACATTGGCTGAGGTGGTCAGCAAGGCCACAATAGCAGAAAAGGAGGTGAATGCAACAGTACGATTTGACAATCGTCGAGCTCCAAGTGGGAGGGGTGGGTCTCAGCCCAACAAGAGGTTCCGTCCGAACTTCAGTAGACCCTCACCATCTACTGGGTCCGCGGGGAGCTTTCGTCCCAACCAGCCCTCCCCATCTGCATCAGTCACCCAGTCATTCAAAGGGGTGAACAACTGTTTTCACTGTAACCAGCCGGGTCACTTCAAGAGAGACTGTCCAAAGCTCAATAGGCTCTCATATTCCAGAGGATCTTTCCGTCCACCAGCTAGGCCAGCTAACTTCCGAGGAGGCAGGACATATAATCAGGCGGGACGGGCGCCTACTCCTACCGGATCTGGACGACTATTTGCTCTGGAACCTCCTGAGGATGTGGATCATTCTGTGATTCAAGGTATGGCCGTTGTCAATAGTTCTTATGCTTATGCATTGTTTGATTCTGGAGCATCGCACTCTTTTATATCTGCATCCTTTATAACTGCTACTGGAACACTAGTACAAAAGCTGTCCACCACACTCACAGTAGTATCCCCTGTCGGAGACACGTCTTTGGGACTCATATGCACGGCCATAAATACAGAACTCGCTGGACTCAGATTTGAGTTCAATTATTTGGTACTCGACATGACTGAGTACGATATTATATTTGGCATGGACTGGTTGGCTAGTTATGAAGCCAATATTGATTGTTATCGCCGAAGAGTGACATTTTGGTCACCCGAGGGAAAGCAGTATATAGTTCGTGCCGACAAGCAAAGCAGATTGCAGGAAGGGTTGCATCATTTGGTGTTGAACAATATTGTCATCAACAAAGCACCAGTCACTGAACTTCCAGCAATTGTGAAAGAATTTGTTGATGTCTTTCCAAAAGAACTTCCTGGTATACCGCCTATGAGGGAGCTCAATTTTGAGATCAAGCTATATCCTGGTACCTCACCAGTGTCTCTACCCCATTATCGGATGGCACCGGCAGAAATGTCCGAGTTGAAGAAGCAGCTTGATGAATTACTCAGACTGGGTTGCATTCGGAACAGCACATCGTCATGGGGAGCTCCAGTGTTGTTCGTGAAAAAGAAGGATGGTTCACTTAGAATGTGTGTGGACTACCGGAAGTTAAATCAGCTAACTGTCCGGAACAAGTATCCTCTACCCAGGATCGATGATTTATTCGATCAGTTGAGGGGATCCAGTCATTTTTCCAAGATTGATCTGATGTCCGGTTATCATCAAATCCGGGTCAAAGAGGAAGACATCGAGAAAACAGCTTTCAGAACACGGTATGGACTATTTGAATTTGTAGTCATGCCATTTGGGCTTACCAACGCACCGGCTGTGTTCATGGACTTAATGAACAGAATATTTCGTCCATATTTGGATCGGTTTGTTATAGTGTTCATTGACGATATCCTGATCTATTCCAAGAGTCAGGAGGATCATGCTGAGCATCTTCGAATAGTATTGAACACCTTGAGACAGAACCAGCTGTATGCCAAAGCAAGCAAATGCGAATTTTGGCTACCTGAGGTCAAATTCTTAGGGCATGTTATAACAGCAGATGGTATAGCCGTTGATCCGGCTAAGGTGGCAGCAGTAAGTGAGTGGAAAGCACCAAAGAATGTCACCGAAATCCGTAGTTTTCTGGGTTTGGCTGGATATTATAGGAAGTTTATCATGGACTTCTCCAAAATTGCATCCCCATTGACTCGACTCACACAGAAAGGAGTCAAATATGAATGGTCAGAGCTGTGCAATCAGAGATTTGAGGAGCTGAAAGAGAGACTTACAACTGCTCCTATTCTAGTTTTGCCAGAAAGGGGCAAAGGTTATGAAGTACAATGTGATGCATCAGGAGAGGGACTGGGATGTTCACTCATGCAACGTAATCGGGTGGTGGCATATGGTTCAAGACAACTAAAGATACATGAACGCCTCTACCCCACACATGATCTGGAATTAGCTGCGGTGGTCTTTGCTCTCAAAAGCTGGAGACACTATCTATATGGGGAGAAGTTTGAAGTATTTTCAGATCACAAGAGCTTGAAGTATTTATTTGATCAGAAAGAGCTCAACCTGAGGCAGCGCAGATGGATGGAATATCTGGCGGATTATGAATTTGCGCTCCGATATCATCCGGGAAAGGCCAACAAAGTGGCGGATGCTCTCAGCCGCATGTCTCATGCATCAGTGGCATGTTTGATCAGGACTGAATGGGAGATGTTGAATTCCATTCGTGAGTTTAATCTATATATAACAAACCATGGGAGTATGTACAATTTGATCATACGATCCAACATGGTTACAAAGATTGAACAGGAGCAACGAACAGATCCGGAAATGGCTGAGACATGGGCCAAGATGTCTAATGGCGAGGTTGTACCGGATTGGGAATTACGACCAGGACAGGGTCTTATGTTCCGGGGTAGAATATATGTGCCAAGAAGCTGCAGAAAAGAATTATTGATAGAGGCACATCAGAGCAAGTTGTCCATTCATCCGGGTAGCACAAAAATGTATCATGATTTAAAAAGACATTATTGGTGGCATGGACTCAAGAAGGATGTTGCAGACTATGTGGCTCATTGTTTAACTTGTCAGCAGGTTAAGACGGAACATCAGAAGCCACCAGGGTTACTCAAGCCCTTAGCAGTGCCGGAATGGAAATGGGAGCACATTTCCATGGACTTTGTGACGGGGTTGCCGAGGTCATCGAAAGGCAATGACGCTATATGGGTTGTGGTAGACCGATTGACTAAGTCCGCGCATTTTATTCCTATTAAGATGACAGATTCATCAGAGACATTGGGTCGGAGATATATCAAAGATATCATCAGATTACATGGTATTCCACAGACTATAGTGTCTGATAGAGATGGCCGATTCACCGGCAGGGTATGGCAGAGCATGCAGTCGGCCATGGGAACCGATTTACTTATTAGCACAGCATTCCATCCACAGACCGATGGACAATCGGAAAGAACAATACAAACGTTGGAGGACATGTTGAGGGCGTGCATGCTAGACTTCAAAGGTGGATGGGAGGATCATTTGCCATTGGTGGAATTTTCTTATAACAATAGCTACCAGGCAAGCCTCCAGATGGCACCATTCGAAGCTTTGTATGGTAGACCATGCAGGTCACCAGTGTGCTGGACCGAGGTCGGCGAACCTGCACTGATAGGACCTGAGTTGGTTGCAGAAACTACTGCACAGATCCAGTTGATACGTCAACATTTGTTGACCGCACAGAGTCGGCAAAAGAGCTATGCGGATAAAAGGAGGAGGTTTCTCGAATTTGAAGTGGGAGACATGGTATTCTTGAAGGTCTCGCCACGAAAAGGGCACATGAGATTTGGGAAGAAAGGAAAATTGTCGCCAAGATATGTGGGACCGTTTTCAATTATCAGAAGGATGGGAGATGTAGCCTATCAGTTGGCACTTCCTTCGCAATTGGCGTCTCTACATGATGTATTCCATGTATCTATGCTGAGGAAGTACAACCCTGATCCATCTCATGTTTTGAATGTGCAAGATATAGATGTGCAAAGCGACGTCACTTATGTCGAGAAGCCGGTTGGAATATTGGAAAGTGAGCAAAGGGTGTTGCGTAACCGAGCGATTCAGTTCGTCAAGGTGGTATGGGATCGACATGGTGTTGAGGAAGCCACTTGGGAATTAGAATCGGAGATGAGAGCATCTCACCCTGAATTGTTTGTATGATTTACTTTGAAATCCTACTTCGTTCGATTTTTGGGACGAAAATTATAAAAAGATTATTGTATTGTAACACCCTGGAATTTCAAAGTTATCAGGTGATGTGAAAATATTCATATTTACGGAATTGCCATTGTGATAAAAATTGATTGGAATTTAAATGGGTCAATGGCTCAATCGAGACCCAAAGGATGATAGTTGGTTTACAAAACAAATAAATGGGTAAGATAAATTTAAACGGGTCCAGAATCATATTTGGGTCAGATTTTGATAAATGGGTCAAAATGGCTAGATGGGACCCAATGGGTCGTGTGAATGGCATGATTAACCATGGATTGAGTTCAAGCTTAGTAAATTTAAGTTTATTAATTACTTGAGTTTGGTTGGAGTTGAAATGAATGGTTGGTTTAGTTAAGTTGAATTTATTAGTTAAGTTAAATTAAATGAGTGACTTAGTTTGGGTGAGTTGAATAAATGAGTTGAATGAATATGTATTATTAATGTAAGTGAGTGACGTGTGTGAATGGGAGGAGAAGTGGTTTAAATTCCAATTTTGAGCAAGGAAAAACGTTGGTGCATGGGGAGACAATACCATGCATGTAACCCCCATTTAGGTGATGAATAAAAATGGGAGTTACATTTTGTATGGGAGTTACTTATTGAAGTCACAAAGGTTGCAAGGGACGTTGGCTGCATGCATGAGCAATTCATGCATGTAACGGCTACCATGTAGATAAGAGAGTGATGGCTTGGAGAGTTACAAATGCATGAATGAAGGAGGATGCAAATAATTACAAAGATATACATGGAAGATGTTGGAGGTGGGAGTGTGATTTCAAATGCAAGTGTGTTACACGTTGGAAATGGTTAGAGAGCATTGGTTGGTCTTCAAAAGACAGCTATACATGGATTGATGGTTCATGCATGTAACTCCAAGGTTGGAGAATAAAATAGGTAGCTGATTGGAGGAGTTACACACAAAAGATTACAGCATTTTAAATTCAAATTATGTAATAAATCAATGGGAATATCAATGTGTTTTCACACTTGGAAGTGGGGAGTTTTTATTCCAATGATGGAACTCCCACATGGGACGTTAATGAGGGCCAAATGGGGTTGATTGGAGCTGCTGTTGGTGGAGTTACACTTAAGAGAGGTGGCTGTTACATAAGCCAAAAATGGAGAGACAACAACAAGGGACGGTGTAACACATGGGGGTTATATTTCAAAGTGAAACTCCCATGTGAGAACCTAAGAAAAGGGGGGGTTACACAAGTCCAATTTACAAGGGACGTTGGGAACATGGGGAGGTTTCATCTCATGATGAAACCCCCAAGTAACATAAAGATTAGGGTAAAGGCAATGAGAGTTACACAAAGTTTAACTTGGGCTGGTTTTTGATTAAACAAAGGGTGCTCATTTCTCTCTCTCTCCCTTTCTCTTGGCCGTTCTCTGTTTTCCCAAGAACTAAGAGCAGTAGCTGGTTGTTAATCAGTCCTTGGTTTGATTCCTTTTCATCAAGACAAGTTCAGCAAAAAGGGAAGGAACAAGCGGGAGTAAAGATCAAGTGGAGGAGTCGCGGAAACGGTAGGTGTTCGATAAACTATGTTGTTTAATTAAGAAATATGATCCGGCTATTTGATGGCTGAATCTAACAAGGGTTAAATGTTGGTTAGAAGTACAAGAATGAGATCAAAAGATGGACCATAGGGTTCGGCCCATTGGATGGCCAAACCCCATGGAAATGTTGGATTTATTTAGATGGTTTTTGGAAATTAAAACCATACAATTTTGGGACTGTTTTTAGATGATTTTAAGTGTGTATTTTAAAAAGGTTAAAACATAGATAAGGAAGTTATTTTGGACATAGATGAATAATTAAGAAACTCAAAACCAAAGGACATAGGGTTCGGCCACCATGGAGGGCCGAACCCCATGCAAATAATGGTTTGTTTTGGATGTGTTTGGAACAAATAAACCATGAAGTTGATGGACTGTTTTGGGTTATTAATTTAAGATGTAAGTACATGTTTTACAATGGTTTAAAAACATGGATTTGGGTGCTGGTTTCAGACCTAAGATGAAGGACTAAAGGTTCAAAATTAATCTCATGGTGTTCGGCCAATATACATGGCCGAACCCTATGAAATTGGGCTAATTTTGGAGGATTGTTTTGAAGGTTAAAAACCTGATTTAGATATACAGTTATTACCTGGTTAATTAAGGTTTAAAAACAGTAAATGTAATCATTGGGTTCAGCCATGATGGAGGGCCGAACCCCATGTAAAACGGTGTGGGTTTTCATGTTGAGAACTCCATGGAAACCATGGAAACCATGAAGATCCATGGACTGTTTTGTGGAATAATTGGGTTAAGTTTATGATGAACATTAGGTATTATTTATATGCTTTAATTTAAGAATAATATATGTTGTTTATGGAGTTAGTATGGGTAGGTAATCGGCCAATATGAATGATGGAAATGGAGTATAAAATCACATTGGTGAGGTTCGGCCATGTGTATGGCCGAACCCCACTAATGATGATTGTGGGACATAATTGTTGATTTTATATGAGTATATGGAGGGTTAAAGAAGGATCAAATTAGGTGATGAGGTTCAGCCATGTGTATGGCTGCACCCCACTAAAGATGGTTTTATGTATGATGATGAAAGTTAGTTAATATAAAGCAAAGGTTGGTCTCAATGGCATAATTGTAATTATGGCTGAAATGATCAAAAATAAAATGATCATATGATGGGATAAATGGGCTAAAACCAAAGTGGTAAGGTTCAGCCATAATGTATGGCCGAACCCTACTAAGGTTCGTTTAGAAGTTTGGGTAATTAGATAGGTTTTAATTAAATAAATGAATGACCAATGTATGAGATTCGGCTATGGCTTTGGCCGAACCCCACTAGGTGATTCTTGGAACATAAAGCTTTGCTGGAAATTAGGTGGATAAATGATTAAGTTGCTGCCATGTATATAGGGTATTCGGATTTTTAGAACGGTGAGCGAGACGTGATCGGAAGACGGTCCAAAGGAAGGATCGAACAAAGTAAACTACTGTAGGTTTCCTACCTTGTTGTAACCAGCCAACTTATTCGCTGTTTTATGTTTATTTGAATAAGTTATTTGAATCAAATGTTATATTTACAAATGGCATGTTTGCATAGACATCTCATGCATAGCATAGGATGATGGGGAAGTAACCGGAGGCCACACTCCGTCGGGGCGTCCGAAAGACCATTGTGGGGTACCCTGATGATGAGAATCCCATCAGGAGGAATCCGGAGGCCACACTCCGTCGGGGCGTCCGAAAGACCACTGTGGGTTACCTTGACGATGAGAATCCCGTCAAGTGATGGCTATGTTGAATGGTGATGGGTGGGACTCATTACATGTTCATTTCATACATAGCATATTTTTATAGAATTTGTCACACTTGCATAACTATTATACTATTTGCATGATTTTGACTAACCATGTGGTAGCCCTATTCGGAAACACTACTGGGCGCGTTGATCTAACGCCCTATCTATATCTTTAGTGGATGATGCAGGGAAAGGAAAGAACGTGATTGGAGAAGAGGACCAAGTACGAAAACTTGGGCGATTTGAATGATTGCAATGGACTATGAATGGATTATTTATGGATGATTTATTTGGAACAATGTAATTTGTTAAATTAGATGTTGGCATGTAATAATGTAGTTAATTAGATGCTATGGTTTGTTTTACGTTGGATGTTTGGATTAAACGATTAGTTAAGATCGGTTAGTGATTTTGGAAAATAAATAAGGTACTTTGCTATCTAAAAATGGAAATTGGATTAATCATAGGTTCTATTATAACCTCAGTTAGATCTAGACTAAGTTAATTCCGCTAAGTAAATATGTACCATGTGCGGATCAGTTTTATGGACTTAGTTCATACGCACATGGGCTTGGCCAGTTAAGGGTCGGATTTAGAGATCCGAACTTAACTCGCGTCGTGACATTCCGCCCCGATCACTTATTGATTATTATTATAAAAAAAAAAAAATAAACTCTGAAAATTTAGAGTGAAAAGGGCGGGGTGTTACAGTTGGTATCAGAGCGAAACGGGAAGTTGAATCTTCCGAAGTAAGATTAAGACGGTTTCATGTCTCACTGACGGATAAGAATCCCAACTGACCGACTCTTCGGAGTCCGCTGACTGGGGGCCGGATTAATTTACTTCGTGGACTCAGACTGAACAAACCAATCTGAGAACAACAGTGGAAGATAGCAAAAGTACATTATTATAATTCATCTATCAAACGTAGCAAAATAGGATATACATTCCCCAATACTCCCCAATTGAGAAAGACAAACATAGGGAATTTAGAGACTCTCCCCTCAAAAACAAATAGTAAAATCAAGTTTGCTTATTTGGAAATCTCCCCAAAATTGTGAAAAAATATAAACTATATGAGGAAACTAAGTCAATAATGTTTTATGACTTAGGGAAATGGCTCCAAAGAAAAAGATCCCTCAGAATCAGAAAGGGAAGGAAAAGGTGTTGCAAATCACACAACATGAGAAAGTGTTATCTCAACACGAAAAATCTGTGCATGAGAAGGAGCCATCTGTACATGAGAAAGAGGTAACCCAACCTGATGGGGAGCGATCTGTTCATGAAAAGTCTCACAACGCGGAAGAATCACAGCACTCATGGAGGGAAGAAAAGGGGAGTGAGAATGCATCACAGAAAGAGGGAGAAGTGAACAGTGGTGTACATATACCACATGTGCCACCTGAACTTCAAGGCTTAGTTCAAGCAGTGGTAACCTCAGTACTCCAGCAACATATGAATGGGAGTGAAAGTTCCAGGGATGCCAGTGACCGTAGTATGGCACGAGAATTTCAACAACAGCGTCCTCCCTACTTCAAAGGGAAAGAGGGGGCTGTCGGAGCTGAGCATTGGCTGAAGAAGATCACCCAGATCTTAAAATTACTTAAGATCTCGAGTCATGCTGACAGGATTTTACTGGCTACTTCACAATTGATAGAAGATGCCGGTAAATGGTGGGAGGTGGTGGAGAAGCAGAGGGAACTCATACCAGCTAGGGAGAGGACGGCCATGACATGGAATGAGTTTTCAGCAACCTTTCTGGAACATTACTTTCCGGAGGAGGAGAAGGAGCGACAGACGGAACTTTTTCTGTCCTTGGTACAGGGCTCTATGACGGTGGCAGAGTATCACCGTGAATTTCTCAGTTTATCCATTTATGCATTCTATATGGTGGACACAGAACTTCGTAAAGCAAGAAAGTTTGAGAGGGGTCTACGGCCGAACATCAGGGCCAAAGTGACCATATTTAAGTGCACCACATTGGCTGAGGTGGTCAGCAAGGCCACAATAGCAGAAAAGGAGGTGAATGCAACAGTACGATTTGACAATCGTCGAGCTCCAAGTGGGAGGGGTGGGTCTCAGCCCAACAAGAGGTTCCGTCCGAACTTCAGTAGACCCTCACCATCTACTGGGTCCGCGGGGAGCTTTCGTCCCAACCAGCCCTCCCCATCTGCATCAGTCACCCAGTCATTCAAAGGGGTGAACAACTGTTTTCACTGTAACCAGCCGGGTCACTTCAAGAGAGACTGTCCAAAGCTCAATAGGCTCTCATATTCCAGAGGATCTTTCCGTCCACCAGCTAGGCCAGCTAACTTCCGAGGAGGCAGGACATATAATCAGGCGGGACGGGCGCCTACTCCTACCGGATCTGGACGACTATTTGCTCTGGAACCTCCTGAGGATGTGGATCATTCTGTGATTCAAGGTATGGCCGTTGTCAATAGTTCTTATGCTTATGCATTGTTTGATTCTGGAGCATCGCACTCTTTTATATCTGCATCCTTTATAACTGCTACTGGAACACTAGTACAAAAGCTGTCCACCACACTCACAGTAGTATCCCCTGTCGGAGACACGTCTTTGGGACTCATATGCACGGCCATAAATACAGAACTCGCTGGACTCAGATTTGAGTTCAATTATTTGGTACTCGACATGACTGAGTACGATATTATATTTGGCATGGACTGGTTGGCTAGTTATGAAGCCAATATTGATTGTTATCGCCGAAGAGTGACATTTTGGTCACCCGAGGGAAAGCAGTATATAGTTCGTGCCGACAAGCAAAGCAGATTGCAGGAAGGGTTGCATCATTTGGTGTTGAACAATATTGTCATCAACAAAGCACCAGTCACTGAACTTCCAGCAATTGTGAAAGAATTTGTTGATGTCTTTCCAAAAGAACTTCCTGGTATACCGCCTATGAGGGAGCTCAATTTTGAGATCAAGCTATATCCTGGTACCTCACCAGTGTCTCTACCCCATTATCAGATGGCACCGGCAGAAATGTCCGAGTTGAAGAAGCAGCTTGATGAATTACTCAGACTGGGTTGCATTCGGAACAGCACATCGTCATGGGGAGCTCCAGTGTTGTTCGTGAAAAAGAAGGATGGTTCACTTAGAATGTGTGTGGACTACCGGAAGTTAAATCAGCTAACTGTCCGGAACAAGTATCCTCTACCCAGGATCGATGATTTATTCGATCAGTTGAGGGGATCCAGTCATTTTTCCAAGATTGATCTGATGTCCGGTTATCATCAAATCCGGGTCAAAGAGGAAGACATCGAGAAAACAGCTTTCAGAACACGGTATGGACTATTTGAATTTGTAGTCATGCCATTTGGGCTTACCAACGCACCGGCTGTGTTCATGGACTTAATGAACAGAATATTTCGTCCATATTTGGATCGGTTTGTTATAGTGTTCATTGACGATATCCTGATCTATTCCAAGAGTCAGGAGGATCATGCTGAGCATCTTCGAATAGTATTGAACACCTTGAGACAGAACCAGCTGTATGCCAAAGCAAGCAAATGCGAATTTTGGCTACCTGAGGTCAAATTCTTAGGGCATGTTATAACAGCAGATGGTATAGCCGTTGATCCGGCTAAGGTGGCAGCAGTAAGTGAGTGGAAAGCACCAAAGAATGTCACCGAAATCCGTAGTTTTCTGGGTTTGGCTGGATATTATAGGAAGTTTATCATGGACTTCTCCAAAATTGCATCCCCATTGACTCGACTCACACAGAAAGGAGTCAAATATGAATGGTCAGAGCTGTGCAATCAGAGATTTGAGGAGCTGAAAGAGAGACTTACAACTGCTCCTATTCTAGTTTTGCCAGAAAGGGGCAAAGGTTATGAAGTACAATGTGATGCATCAGGAGAGGGACTGGGATGTTCACTCATGCAACGTAATCGGGTGGTGGCATATGGTTCAAGACAACTAAAGATACATGAACGCCTCTACCCCACACATGATCTGGAATTAGCTGCGGTGGTCTTTGCTCTCAAAAGCTGGAGACACTATCTATATGGGGAGAAGTTTGAAGTATTTTCAGATCACAAGAGCTTGAAGTATTTATTTGATCAGAAAGAGCTCAACCTGAGGCAGCGCAGATGGATGGAATATCTGGCGGATTATGAATTTGCGCTCCGATATCATCCGGGAAAGGCCAACAAAGTGGCGGATGCTCTCAGCCGCATGTCTCATGCATCAGTGGCATGTTTGATCAGGACTGAATGGGAGATGTTGAATTCCATTCGTGAGTTTAATCTATATATAACAAACCATGGGAGTATGTACAATTTGATCATACGATCCAACATGGTTACAAAGATTGAACAGGAGCAACGAACAGATCCGGAAATGGCTGAGACATGGGCCAAGATGTCTAATGGCGAGGTTGTACCGGATTGGGAATTACGACCAGGACAGGGTCTTATGTTCCGGGGTAGAATATATGTGCCAAGAAGCTGCAGAAAAGAATTATTGATAGAGGCACATCAGAGCAAGTTGTCCATTCATCCGGGTAGCACAAAAATGTATCATGATTTAAAAAGACATTATTGGTGGCATGGACTCAAGAAGGATGTTGCAGACTATGTGGCTCATTGTTTAACTTGTCAGCAGGTTAAGACGGAACATCAGAAGCCACCAGGGTTACTCAAGCCCTTAGCAGTGCCGGAATGGAAATGGGAGCACATTTCCATGGACTTTGTGACGGGGTTGCCGAGGTCATCGAAAGGCAATGACGCTATATGGGTTGTGGTAGACCGATTGACTAAGTCCGCGCATTTTATTCCTATTAAGATGACAGATTCATCAGAGACATTGGGTCGGAGATATATCAAAGATATCATCAGATTACATGGTATTCCACAGACTATAGTGTCTGATAGAGATGGCCGATTCACCGGCAGGGTATGGCAGAGCATGCAGTCGGCCATGGGAACCGATTTACTTATTAGCACAGCATTCCATCCACAGACCGATGGACAATCGGAAAGAACAATACAAACGTTGGAGGACATGTTGAGGGCGTGCATGCTAGACTTCAAAGGTGGATGGGAGGATCATTTGCCATTGGTGGAATTTTCTTATAACAATAGCTACCAGGCAAGCCTCCAGATGGCACCATTCGAAGCTTTGTATGGTAGACCATGCAGGTCACCAGTGTGCTGGACCGAGGTCGGCGAACCTGCACTGATAGGACCTGAGTTGGTTGCAGAAACTACTGCACAGATCCAGTTGATACGTCAACATTTGTTGACCGCACAGAGTCGGCAAAAGAGCTATGCGGATAAAAGGAGGAGGTTTCTCGAATTTGAAGTGGGAGACATGGTATTCTTGAAGGTCTCGCCACGAAAAGGGCACATGAGATTTGGGAAGAAAGGAAAATTGTCGCCAAGATATGTGGGACCGTTTTCAATTATCAGAAGGATGGGAGATGTAGCCTATCAGTTGGCACTTCCTTCGCAATTGGCGTCTCTACATGATGTATTCCATGTATCTATGCTGAGGAAGTACAACCCTGATCCATCTCATGTTTTGAATGTGCAAGATATAGATGTGCAAAGCGACGTCACTTATGTCGAGAAGCCGGTTGGAATATTGGAAAGTGAGCAAAGGGTGTTGCGTAACCGAGCGATTCAGTTCGTCAAGGTGGTATGGGATCGACATGGTGTTGAGGAAGCCACTTGGGAATTAGAATCGGAGATGAGAGCATCTCACCCTGAATTGTTTGTATGATTTACTTTGAAATCCTACTTCGTTCGATTTTTGGGACGAAAATTATAAAAAGATTATTGTATTGTAACACCCTGGAATTTCAAAGTTATCAGGTTATGTGAAAATATTCATATTTACGGAATTGCCATTGTGATAAAAATTGATTGGAATTTAAATGGGTCAATGGCTCAATCGAGACCCAAAGGATGATAGTTGGTTTACAAAACAAATAAATGGGTAAGATAAATTTAAACGGGTCCAGAATCATATTTGGGTCAGATTTTGATAAATGGGTCAAAATGGCTAGATGGGACCCAATGGGTCGTGTGAATGGCATGATTAACCATGGATTGAGTTCAAGCTTAGTAAATTTAAGTTTATTAATTACTTGAGTTTGGTTGGAGTTGAAATGAATGGTTGGTTTAGTTAAGTTGAATTTATTAGTTAAGTTAAATTAAATGAGTGACTTAGTTTGGGTGAGTTGAATAAATGAGTTGAATGAATATGTATTATTAATGTAAGTGAGTGACGTGTGTGAATGGGAGGAGAAGTGGTTTAAATTCCAATTTTGAGCAAGGAAAAACGTTGGTGCATGGGGAGACAATACCATGCATGTAACCCCCATTTAGGTGATGAATAAAAATGGGAGTTACATTTTGTATGGGAGTTACTTATTGAAGTCACAAAGGTTGCAAGGGACGTTGGCTGCATGCATGAGCAATTCATGCATGTAACGGCTACCATGTAGATAAGAGAGTGATGGCTTGGAGAGTTACAAATGCATGAATGAAGGAGGATGCAAATAATTACAAAGATATACATGGAAGATGTTGGAGGTGGGAGTGTGATTTCAAATGCAAGTGTGTTACACGTTGGAAATGGTTAGAGAGCATTGGTTGGTCTTCAAAAGACAGCTATACATGGATTGATGGTTCATGCATGTAACTCCAAGGTTGGAGAATAAAATAGGTAGCTGATTGGAGGAGTTACACACAAAAGATTACAGCATTTTAAATTCAAATTATGTAATAAATCAATGGGAATATCAATGTGTTTTCACACTTGGAAGTGGGGAGTTTTTATTCCAATGATGGAACTCCCACATGGGACGTTAATGAGGGCCAAATGGGGTTGATTGGAGCTGCTGTTGGTGGAGTTACACTTAAGAGAGGTGGCTGTTACATAAGCCAAAAATGGAGAGACAACAACAAGGGACGGTGTAACACATGGGGGTTATATTTCAAAGTGAAACTCCCATGTGAGAACCTAAGAAAAGGGGGGGTTACACAAGTCCAATTTACAAGGGACGTTGGGAACATGGGGAGGTTTCATCTCATGATGAAACCCCCAAGTAACATAAAGATTAGGGTAAAGGCAATGAGAGTTACACAAAGTTTAACTTGGGCTGGTTTTTGATTAAACAAAGGGTGCTCATTTCTCTCTCTCTCCCTTTCTCTTGGCCGTTCTCTGTTTTCCCAAGAACTAAGAGCAGTAGCTGGTTGTTAATCAGTCCTTGGTTTGATTCCTTTTCATCAAGACAAGTTCAGCAAAAAGGGAAGGAACAAGCGGGAGTAAAGATCAAGTGGAGGAGTCGCGGAAACGGTAGGTGTTCGATAAACTATGTTGTTTAATTAAGAAATATGATCCGGCTATTTGATGGCTGAATCTAACAAGGGTTAAATGTTGGTTAGAAGTACAAGAATGAGATCAAAAGATGGACCATAGGGTTCGGCCCATTGGATGGCCAAACCCCATGGAAATGTTGGATTTATTTAGATGGTTTTTGGAAATTAAAACCATACAATTTTGGGACTGTTTTTAGATGATTTTAAGTGTGTATTTTAAAAAGGTTAAAACATAGATAAGGAAGTTATTTTGGACATAGATGAATAATTAAGAAACTCAAAACCAAAGGACATAGGGTTCGGCCACCATGGAGGGCCGAACCCCATGCAAATAATGGTTTGTTTTGGATGTGTTTGGAACAAATAAACCATGAAGTTGATGGACTGTTTTGGGTTATTAATTTAAGATGTAAGTACATGTTTTACAATGGTTTAAAAACATGGATTTGGGTGCTGGTTTCAGACCTAAGATGAAGGACTAAAGGTTCAAAATTAATCTCATGGTGTTCGGCCAATATACATGGCCGAACCCTATGAAATTGGGCTAATTTTGGAGGATTGTTTTGAAGGTTAAAAACCTGATTTAGATATACAGTTATTACCTGGTTAATTAAGGTTTAAAAACAGTAAATGTAATCATTGGGTTCAGCCATGATGGAGGGCCGAACCCCATGTAAAACGGTGTGGGTTTTCATGTTGAGAACTCCATGGAAACCATGGAAACCATGAAGATCCATGGACTGTTTTGTGGAATAATTGGGTTAAGTTTATGATGAACATTAGGTATTATTTATATGCTTTAATTTAAGAATAATATATGTTGTTTATGGAGTTAGTATGGGTAGGTAATCGGCCAATATGAATGATGGAAATGGAGTATAAAATCACATTGGTGAGGTTCGGCCATGTGTATGGCCGAACCCCACTAATGATGATTGTGGGACATAATTGTTGATTTTATATGAGTATATGGAGGGTTAAAGAAGGATCAAATTAGGTGATGAGGTTCAGCCATGTGTATGGCTGCACCCCACTAAAGATGGTTTTATGTATGATGATGAAAGTTAGTTAATATAAAGCAAAGGTTGGTCTCAATGGCATAATTGTAATTATGGCTGAAATGATCAAAAATAAAATGATCATATGATGGGATAAATGGGCTAAAACCAAAGTGGTAAGGTTCAGCCATAATGTATGGCCGAACCCTACTAAGGTTCGTTTAGAAGTTTGGGTAATTAGATAGGTTTTAATTAAATAAATGAATGACCAATGTATGAGATTCGGCTATGGCTTTGGCCGAACCCCACTAGGTGATTCTTGGAACATAAAGCTTTGCTGGAAATTAGGTGGATAAATGATTAAGTTGCTGCCATGTATATAGGGTATTCGGATTTTTAGAACGGTGAGCGAGACGTGATCGGAAGACGGTCCAAAGGAAGGATCGAACAAAGTAAACTACTGTAGGTTTCCTACCTTGTTGTAACCACCCAACTTATTCGCTGTTTTATGTTTATTTGAATAAGTTATTTGAATCAAATGTTATATTTACAAATGGCATGTTTGCATAGACATCTCATGCATAGCATAGGATGATGGGGAAGTAACCGGAGGCCACACTCCGTCGGGGCGTCCGAAAGACCATTGTGGGGTACCCTGATGATGAGAATCCCATCAGGAGGAATCCGGAGGCCACACTCCGTCGGGGCGTCCGAAAGACCACTGTGGGTTACCTTGACGATGAGAATCCCGTCAAGTGATGGCTATGTTGAATGGTGATGGGTGGGACTCATTACATGTTCATTTCATACATAGCATATTTTTATAGAATTTGTCACACTTGCATAACTATTATACTATTTGCATGATTTTGACTAACCATGTGGTAGCCCTATTCGGAAACACTACTGGGCGCGTTGATCTAACGCCCTATCTATATCTTTAGTGGATGATGCAGGGAAAGGAAAGAACGTGATTGGAGAAGAGGACCAAGTACGAAAACTTGGGCGATTTGAATGATTGCAATGGACTATGAATGGATTATTTATGGATGATTTATTTGGAACAATGTAATTTGTTAAATTAGATGTTGGCATGTAATAATGTAGTTAATTAGATGCTATGGTTTGTTTTACGTTGGATGTTTGGATTAAACGATTAGTTAAGATCGGTTAGTGATTTTGGAAAATAAATAAGGTACTTTGCTATCTAAAAATGGAAATTGGATTAATCATAGGTTCTATTATAACCTCAGTTAGATCTAGACTAAGTTAATTCCGCTAAGTAAATATGTACCATGTGCGGATCAGTTTTATGGACTTAGTTCATACGCACATGGGCTTGGCCAGTTAAGGGTCGGATTTAGAGATCCGAACTTAACTCGCGTCGTGACATTCCGCCCCGATCACTTATTGATTATTATTATAAAAAAAAAAAAATAAACTCTGAAAATTTAGAGTGAAAAGGGCGGGGTGTTACAATTTCAAATGACAGTAGATAAATAATCTTGTTCATCATTCAAGCACTTAGGCTTGGCTCCCCTCCCGGTCATCGACCTTCTCTTTCCCTTTCCTCGTACCTGCATTCTCCTTTGAGGATAGAATTAGGGCATTAGATCAACGTGCCCAGTAGGTTCCCGATCAAGGCTACCACATGATTAGCATATAAAACATGCATATATATCATAGTACATGATTAGTAAAAATAGGTAAAACAATTCCATGAAGTATGCACATGCAATGAGTCTCTCCCATCATGTACATTCATAGTCCTCACTTGACTTGCCTCGCACCGTCAAGGTAAATCACAATACACTTCCATCTCTTCATCATTGAGTTGACTCATATCACATATTAGTCCTCTTGGCGGGACTCTCATCGCCTAAGGAGACCATTGTGACTGTGATCATCATGTTACTCCTCCTGGCAGGACTCTCATTGCCTAAGGAGGATGTAACTCATAATTGCAACACTGTAGAACCTCAGTCATCATCCCATGTCCATGCATGAGATGCCAATGCTTTGTATGCCATTTGTAAATGCATAATTCATCATTCAAAATATGGTAAGTAATAGTATGTCAATAACTCATAAAACCCTTCATGAAAACAGGTGTAAATGTGGTTACAAGTAGGTAGGAAACCTACTGAAGATTCACTTCAGTACTTGATCTTTCTTTAGCGTCACCTGATCACGACTCGCACGTCGTTCAACTTCCGGTACCTTATCCATATATCAATCAGTAAGTCATAACATCATTTACTTATTCAATCACATCTACGACCCATCCACATCATGTGGCGTTCCTCATTCATCACCTTTAATCCCATTTATTACTTAACCCAATTCTATCAAATAATCATTGATGGGGTTCGGCCATTCTACATGGCCGAACCATATCCTATGGGTTTTTATCCCACTTTCCTTCATCAACCATGATTTGTTATTTGTTTACACTAAGTTCGCTAAATTTCATAACTTAGAAACTTTTCAATCAAATAAGATGGTCCATGGGGTTCGGCCATACATATGGCGAACCTAATGGTTCCCTTGGTTCCATAACTCCACCATTCATGCATAATTTTTGGTTATGATTGCTACATGATTCAGCCTTCTATTGGCCAACCAAAATCAGCAAGCTATCTCCATTTAAAACACATAAGAAAACCCATAAACTTGGTCCATTCATCCCAAAAACAGCCCCATGGGGTTCGGCCATACTCATAGCCGAACCCTAGGGTTCACTTGATCCGATAATCACCATGATTATTCATGGTTTAATCATGCTAACTCAACCATGAATTATACATGGTTCAGCCGCATAAACATCCACCAAAACAGTAAATTAAACTTCACCAAATCACATCAAACACCATATTTTATATGGTTTTAAACTCATCAATTACTTACATGGGGTTCGGCCATCCAAGGTGGCCGAACCCTATGTCCATGTTTTGGTCTTTCAAACATGTTTTAGGTGTCACTTATTCATACAAAAATCAGTACATCATTGCTGCATTTTTACCTCTCAAAACCATCCAATAAATTCATCACTTTGTCCAAATAACCATAACACCTCATGGGATTCGGCCATCCAAGATGGCCGATCCA
Source organism: Chimonanthus salicifolius (assembly GCA_013350335.1). Classification (NCBI taxonomy): domain Eukaryota; kingdom Viridiplantae; phylum Streptophyta; class Magnoliopsida; order Laurales; family Calycanthaceae; genus Chimonanthus; species Chimonanthus salicifolius. Next base: position 74,839,889 of record CM023533.1, on the reverse strand, counting down.
AATGGTCCATTTCATCAGTTTTAAATCACTATTTTAAACCCATGATACCTTCAGTCCTTATGTTATTCAGATCCATGTTTTTAACTGTAATGGATCGGAAATTGTAAAGTAATATATATGTGTTATTATTTATTTTTTTTATGGTGGAAATTGGAAATTGGATGGAATAGATAGTAAATGGATCAAAATGGACAAAGGCCCAACTAGGGCCCAATGGATTATGGATTGGATTTAATTTATCTTAATGGTCAATGATGGTCAAATTGGGCCAAGGATAGTCAAATTGGACCCAATACCCATTTGGGACTCAATGGGTCAAAATAATGCAAACTCTAAGGTAAATGGATAGGTGAGAACTTAATTGGGCCATGGGCCCAATGGTGATCCAATAAGGGAAATGGATTAAATTGAATTTTAATCACCTAAGTTAGTATTAATTAGACCTAAAAAACATGGCCAAGTGGGACCCACCTCCACCTCACCAAGTGAGGTGGCGTGTGGACCCAAGGTTTGGTGGGCCCGGCCACCATGGTTGAATTGGTCAACCATGGGTGTATGAAGGCAAGTTAAGTAAGTGGAATTATGCTAAATGGGGTTAATTAGCCTAATGATTTAATTAAGTAATTAAGTAAGCTTATCCAAAAAGGTGGTCAAAGAGGGAAGACCCAAATCAAACCACCTCATCTCCAAATACACAAAGAAAAACGTTGGCTAGGGTGTTGGGGTCAAAAGGCATATAAAATATCTATGGGGTGGTTGGGAAAGTTAATGTTAAAGTGTAAAGATAAGATAAGTTCTATCTTATTTTTTTCCCATCTTTTTCCATCTAACTCCCATTCCACTCTTTCCCTCTCTCTCACTCCCTCATGGACGTCCCCCCCACTAGGAAGAGGAGAAGAAAAAAATTAAGGAAGAAGAAGAAGAAAAGCTTGGAAGAAAAGAGAGGAGGAAGTTGTAAGTTGGGTTATCCCTTTAAGATCAAACTATAGAATCCTATTTTCTCATCTCCATCTTTCCCTCTCCCTCTCTCAAGCAAACCTTGCCTTGGCCAATCCTAAGTTAGGAGGGTTTCACCATTGATCAAGTATCTTGACCTACCAAAGATCAAGAGGAAGGAGAAAGGAGCCTAAGGAAGCCGACGGGAGTGGCGAAAATCGGAGGAGACGACGGATTGTGAGTATTTCTTAAACAAGAAATTTTGGATTTTTAGGGTTTAAGATTTGGGATTTATTTTGTAAATTTAATGGTGGCCTAATGATTTTATGCCATGGATTTTAAATCCATCAATTTGAAGGATGGAAAGTGGACAAAACCCTAATGGGTAAATTAGGGTTAGTTAAGGAAAAATAAATGGATTAAGGAAGATAATGTAATTAAGTTATTAAGCATGGAATTATGTGGAATTGGAAGGTAATGTGTGATTTTCTTAGGGTTTTAAGGTATGGAGGACATTGTGTAATTTAATTATGTAAAAATGGAAGCATGGAGAATGTTTATGGTTTTAGGGTTTAATGATTAAATGTTGGTAAATTGTTTTAAAGGGATGGTAAATAAAAAAAAAATGCATGGGAGAAGTGCATGATGTTGATGGCCTTAACAATGGTAGATGATGGAGTATTTTATTAGGTTTTGTAAAAATGGTAGAGGGGGATGAACCCCATGGTAGATGATTGGGTTAATTATTAGGGTTTATAAGAATGGGAGACAATGAGGGTGGTTAATGATTTTAGGGTTTTAAAATGATTAAATGTAGGTAATTGAGGAAATTATAATGGAGTGTTTAAGGTTAAAATTATTGGATCATGAACCATGGGTTCGGCCATGGTGAATGGCCGAACCCTATGGTGGTGTAATGGTAGTTTAAATGACTACAAAAAATGGGAAAAATGATGGTTTTATGATGGTTTGATGATGATTGTAAATGGATTTAAAGTGTGATAAAGGATGATGATTGAAATGTATAAGTTAAGCCCCTTCATAGAAGGGCTTATGATGGGTTCAAATGTATAAGTAGGCCAAAGAAAAAAAAATGGGAAAAGGACACCATGGGTGCGGCCATGGTGTATGGCCGAACCCATGGCCCAATTGTGAGCCTTTTGGTGGGTTAAATTGGATGGTGAATGATGTTTGTGGCCTCCAAAGGGAATGAGTGGGTAATGGACTCATTGTAGTTAAATGCATAAGGTAAACCCCATGGGAAGAACTGATGAATTGGGTAATTTGAACCCATGGCCCATTGGTGAACCATTTAAAGGGTTAAGTATGGGGTTTTGGATTGGTTTAAATGAATAAGGTTAGATTAATTAAATGGCTAATCTTAATGGTCATGTGACATAATTGAATGGATCATTAATGGACCTAAGTAAGGGATCCAAGTTTATAATCAATTATGAACTTAGTTAGGCAAGGGTGAGTGGTTGATTAACCATGGAGAAGAGGTAGTAGCAAAACCGTAATTAATGGCCAAAATGAAGAACTCCATGGGAGAGGACCATGTATTTAGGGGCACTAAGTGATAAGTTTATGTATGGTTAAATAAAGCCTAGGAGGCTGATTTTAGACTCATGTACTTAAAAAATATATAATGGATTAAATGGGACCCGCAAAACCTAAATAGTGACTGATTTTCATATGGACTTGGAAATGTGAATGGACTTAGAAATAGTTAAAATGTGGACTGATTATGTGTATGTAATAGGGTATTGGATATCACGAGTGGTACGCGTGTCGGTAGCCGGATTATCGGACGAAACCGTAAAAGGACGCGAGTCGGTATTCGGTAGGATTCCTACCTATTTGTAAGCCATGGATTAGATGCTATGTGATTGGTTTATTAGTTTATTTTTAGTAATTATATTGATTGGTTGTATGATGGGTTTTAAGATTATGATATGTTTAAGATGGATTCTTATGGCTATGATTAAGTATTATATGGAATATGGCTATGAATTATGTTTAAGGTTATGCATTATAAGTTAAGACTATGTATGATATGTTAAGGTTATGAGTTATAAATATTACATAGCATAATGCATTACATCTCATGCATGGCGTGGGCGAAAAAAAATAAACAAACCGGAGTCCATGCTCCATTGGGACGACCGAGAACAGGCATGGGGATAGCCTGATAGGCTATAACCGGAGTCCATGCTTCGTCGGGGCGACCGAGAACAGGCATGGGGATACCTTGACGAGGTCTTGCCGTCAAGGGGGATATGACATCATGATGGTAGGGATGATGGGTGGGATTCATAATATAGACACCCATGGCATGGCATTCACTTTATATTTTCATTATATGATGGTTTACCAGTTTTCATTGTGTTATTATCTGTATGCTGTTATTGCTAATCCATGTGCTAGCCCTACTCGGAGTCCTACTGGGCGTGTGGTCTAATGCCCTACTTCTACCCTAGCTGATGATGCAGGAAATGTCGGAGCAAAAGGACGAGACGGGAGCCAAGCTTAGGAGCTTGGGAAGGCGGACTAATTATTTTGTTTAAGTTTATTTTGGGAATGTGTATGTATATAGTTTAGCTTGTCGGAAATGTAATATTTTAGACTTATTACTATGATTTAGATTTTATTGTAGACATATGATGTTATGGCATTTTAGTAATTAAATGATGAAATCTTCCCTGCTATCTAGAAAAAAAAATTGGCAGGGTAGTAACTATTATCATTCCGTATTTAATGCATTATTCCTCGAGCTTCCTTCTACGGGTGAACCATTCTCCGTGGACTCCGTTCCACGCACCCGTAGGGTTGGCCAGTTAAGGGCCGGGCTTTAGAAGCTCGGACTTAACTTGCGTCGTGATGTCCGCGCCCTTTGTCACTTATTATGTAACGCCCGCCCCTTTTCACCGAAAATCAGAGTCTAATTTTTTTTTTAAAAAAGGAAAAGTGACAAAGGGCGCGAACGTCACGACGCGAGTTAAGTCCGAGCTTCTAAAACCCGGCCCTTAACTGGCCAACCCTACGTGTGCGTGGAATGAAGTCCACGGAGAATGGTTTACACGTAGAAGTAAGCATCGGGGAACATTTAAACCAATTGCGGAAAATTATAAAAGAGCCTAACCTACAAATTCTTAGATAGCAGGGAAGTTACATTCATTCAATCACCAAACATCCTTAAAACCATAATGTCCAAAATATAGTAAGTAATCTCAATTATTACATTTCCGACAAATTAAACTACATCAAATACACATTTCTCAAAATAACTTAAATAAAATAATTAGTCCGCCTTCCAAAGCTCTTAAGCTTGGCTCCAGTCTCGTCCTTCTGCTCTGGCATTTCCTGCGTCATCAGCTAGGGTAGAAATAGGGCGTTAGACCACGCGCCCAGTAGGACTCTGAGTAGGGCTAACACATGGATTAGTGATAACAAAGCAGATAGATAATACATAACGAAAAGCCATAGAATGAATGTCATGCCATGGGTGTCTGTGTTATGAATCCCACCCATCATCCTTACTATCCCGATGCCATATCCCCCTTGACGGTAAGGCCTCGTCAAGGCGTAACCACAAATACAATACTCCCCTTAATGGAAGAATCATCATCAGGGTATAACAATAAATACAACATCCCCCTTGACGGTAAGGCCTAGTCAAGGTACAATAATACATATGTGAAATGTCCCCATGCTTGTTTATCGGTCGCCCCGACGGAGCATGGACTCCGGCTTCATTTCATCCTTCCCCTGTCATATGCCTCCCATGCCATGCATGAGATGTAGATGCCATTTGCCATGTAATATATGAAATTCAATAGTAATAAAACCCATCTTAAAACAATTACAAGATTACCAACTAAATCCAAGGGAAAACATCCCACAATATTTAATCCAAAACCCATCATAAGCATTCACATAATTTCCAAAATAATTTAGAGTAAAACATCACATGATACATAATCCATAACATATCTTAAAGACAACCACATGATTTCCAAAATAGATTAAAGAAAACATCACCCAAATCCATGGCTTACAAAAAGGTAGGAATCCTACCGAATACCGACCCGCGTCCCTTTACGTTTTCCGTTCGATAAACCCAGTCGCCGATCGCGCACTGCTTGCGATGTCCAGTACCTTATTACACATTCATCATTAGTCCATGTTTTAACCATTTCTAAGCCCATATGAGAAAACCGGTCACTATTTAGGTTTTGTGGGTCCCATATCATCTATTAAACCTTTTACTCCCATAAGTCTTAAAATTCAGCCACCCTAGGCTTTATCAATCACTTATAAGGTTATTACATTAGCTCCCCTAAGTCCATGATCAATTTCCATGGAATTCTTGAATTTGGCCACTAATTACGGTTTTGCCACTACCCCTTTTTTTCATGCTTAATCACTCATTTATCCATGCATGATTAAGTCCATAATTGATCATAAACTTAGATCCCCAACTTAGGTCCATTAATTACCCATTGACCCATGTCACAAAGCCATTAAAATTAACCATTTTATTAACCTACCCCTCATTCATTTAAACCCATACAAAATCCCACACTTAACCCTTTAGATGGGTAATGAATCATGGTTTCAAAATACCTCATTCATCAACTCTTCCCATGGGATTTAGCTCATACATTTAAACTACAATGAATCCATTACCCATTCATACTCTTTGGAGACCATGAACATCACTCATCCTCCAATTTAACCCACCAAAATGGATCACAATTGGGCCATGGGTTCGGCCATACACCATGGCCGAACCCATGGTGTCCTTTCCCCATTTTTCTTGGGTCCATTGTTACACATTTGGGTTTATCACAAATCCCTCCATGAAGGGTCTAATTCATACACTTAAAACCATCATCCTTAGCTACATTAGAGTCCATTACAAATATCAATGCTAAAACCATTTTCTGGTCCATCAACACCACCAACATTCCCATTTACTTTCCATTATTCACAACCCTTCATTCCACCATTTGATCACCATAGGGTTCGGCCATACACCATGGCCGAACCCATGGCTCAAGGTTCACTTCCTCCATGCATTTCAATGCCATAAACCCCTTTGCATTTTCATCATAAAACCATTTTACAACTTACTCCCATTCATTCATCTACAACCCTAATTTTCATTAGATAAAACCCTCATTGTCTTCCATCTTTTTGAAACCCTAATTATTTAAATCCAATACCAAATCACCCACCATGGGGTTCGGCCATACCACATGGCCGAACCCTATGGCCCATAATTTTCTTCCAATCATCCAATTCTATGCTTAATTTCATAAATTACCCAATGCACATAATCCAAGTATTTATTTCTTTTCCCTAACCCTAATTTTTCCACTTAGGGTTTTTGCCCACTTTTCCATTCATTCCATTTGATGGATTTAAAATCCATAGCACAAATTTACTTGACTACCATTAAATTCACAAAATAAAAATCAAATCTTAAACCCTAAAATCCAAAATTTCTTGTTTCAGAAATACTCACTATCCGACGTCTCCTCCGATTTCCGCCGCTCCCGTCGGTCTCCGTAGCCTCCTCTCTCCTTCCTTTTAATCTTTGGTAGGTTAAGATTTTTTATCAAGGGTGGCAATCCCCAACCCTAGAATCAGCCAAGGTAAGTTTTGTGTGAGAGAGGGAGAGGGGAAAATTATGAGAGGGAAGATGATGACCCTTTACCTTAGAGTGATTTCTCTCAAAATTCCACTTCTTTCTTCTCTCCTTCTCTTCTCTTTTTCCTTAATTCTCTTTCTCTCCTTCACTTGGATGTAGGGGACGACCATGGGAGAATGAAAATGGAGAGAGTAGAATGAAAAGAGAATAAGAAATGGTAAAGAAAAAATGGACTTAACTTAACTTGTTTTACCATTTATTACTCCACCAACCCTAAGATATTTTCATAGATATTTTTAAATATCTCTTATTTGCTTTATGGTGGTGGTTATCTAAACCACCACCATGCCCAACGTGTTTAACATTTTGAGGTGGGGTAGCTTGGTCTCCATTTGACCAATCTAACCCCATTTAGCCACCAACTTATTAATTTAAGTATTTAATGAAGTTGGTAATTAACTTAGGTTAATTCATTTTTATTTAACCTAATTCCCATTATTCCACCCATGGTTGACCAAGTCAACCATGGTGGCCGGCCCCACCAATCATTGGCCCACACGCCACCTCACTTGATGAGGTGGAGGTGGGTTCCACTTGGCCACACCACCTTGGTTTAATTTTTAACTTAACTTAGGTGATTTAATTTCATTGAATACCCTCTAAATGGATCACCATTGGGCCCATGGCCCAATTACATTTCCATCTAGCCCATTTACCTTAGAGCTCAACTACTTTGACCCACCGGGTCCCAAATGTGTATGTGACCCAATTTGACCATTCTTGACCCATTTAACCCTCATTGCCCCTTTAAATGAATTTAAATCAACTCCATAGTCCATTGGGCCATACTTGGGCCTTTGTCCAAATTTTTGGCCCATTTACTCTTTACTTCACCAATTTTCCAATTTCCATCACTAAAATAACTTATATCCACATTTTTTTATTAATTTAAAAATTCCGGGCCCTTACATATTAATTAAAAAAAAAAAATTAGACTCTGATTTTCGGTGAAAAGGGGCGGGCGTTACATTAACCCTTTCTGAAAGATGCATTTGAATCTTAAATAAAACTTAAAAACAGTCCAACAAAACTCTATGGTTTCCATGTTTCAAACACATCAAAACCAAACCATCATTTGCATGGGGTTCGGCCCTCCATGGTGGCCGAACCCAATGGTTATTTTTACCATTTTTAAACCTCTATTAATCAAGGTTAAAACCTTGGTGTATTCGGTCATAACCATAGCCCAATACACACCCCATTTGTTCCATGTTATTAAACCAAAATAACATATAAATACTTACCAAAATTCCAATCTCTCTTCTTGCCTTTGGTCCTTGGTTTCTCCCTTTTTTTTCTTCCTTTCTTTTGCTGTTTTGTGCTTTATCTACTAGTGCAAACACCTCTGATGTTCCAGCTAGGAAAAACGAATTGGAGAGAGGGAGAGAGAGATGGAAATTCTTGGCTTTCCAAGTGAAAAACGGCCAAGCTTGGTGTTTATTTCCTTTAGTAATTCAGCCCCCAAGACCCCTCCATTCCCTCATCAATTCTTACCAAAAATGATGGGTCTTGGGTGCTATCCAATGCACCCCTTGGTACCTGCCTATGCAGCCTTTCAACTCCCCAAGCAACACCTCCCATTTCCATGTGTTTCATTTAAAATTTAACATGGAAATCACCCCAACAAGTCCCCAACTGTGGGACTTGTTTTGGTGGTTATGACTGAGCCAAACTACTCCTATTCCCTCTGAACTCACTGATTTACAGTCCCATTGACTTCCACTTTGACTCACCCAACTCACATGTCCAACTCACCTCATTAATTGACAATCATTTAATGCATTTGAATCAACTCATTTTTAATTCAAATTAAATAAAATCAGTTCCACTTAACCTGATTTAACTCATCATTGAACTCATTTGTGGACCCACACAGTCGGCTGTGGTCAACAAAGTCAACCCGACCCGTTGGGTCCCCCTTTAGCTCCTTGACCCATTTTTTACTCCATGACACAATTATGGGTATTTTGGTCATTTGTAGTTGGTTTTCACATGTACATCAGGCCTACCCATTTTTACTCCACTTGATTTCCAATCAAATTCAGCTTAACCCCTTTTAATTTAAGCTCACACAACAGTCCAATAATCCAGTAAGACCCGTTGGGTCCCATTTGGGCCCTTTGACCCATTTAGCCATTTTTTGTCCCAATTGATGTATATTACCCATCCAATCAAACTTGACATTCATAATGTGCTCATATGATCTTAATTTGAGTAATGGACCCCACCATTTCCTTACTTAACATCACAAAATAATTAATTTAACACATCAGGGGCATTTTCGTAATTATCCACTTCGTTGAGAAATTACCCATCCAATCAAACTTGACATTCCTAATGTGCTCATATGATCTTAATTTGAGCCATGGGCCCCACCATTTCCTTACTTAACATCACAAAATAATTAATTTAACACATCAGGGGCATTTTCGTAATTATCCACTTCATTGAGAAATTGGGGTGTTACAGGTTCGGCCATACACCATGGCCGAACCTCACTCATTTGACTTTGGTCCCCCTTTTAATAATTGATCTTCCACCCATTCCATACATGGTTCATGCTTAGCATCTTAGCCATAATAAAAATTAGGGTTCGGCCATTCAATTCCTTAACCATAAATCCATTTTAAACCCTTTTTAAAACATTCATAACATTCCATGGTTTTCATCCCTCAAAAACCCATAAAATAAACAATGTCATCCCATGGGGTTCGGCCATACATATGGCTGAACCCATATGGTTCATCCTTCCATTTAATTACTATATTCATCCCCTACTTTTTCTTCCATGGGGCTCGGCCATACACCATGGCCGAACCCTATGGTTCATTTCTTTAAACAAAATTATCAAAATACTTACCGGTTCCGCGACTCCTCCGGTTTTCCTTCGCTCTGACTTGTTCTTCCGATCATTTCCTTCCTTAGCCTATTTGGTTAGTATTCCTCTTTCTACTTGATCTTTCACACAGCAGGCTGCCCTCTCCTTCTCTGCACACTGTCGAGAACTCCTTATTGACAGAGCATACAGCGTCAAGCCTTCCCTTGATTGTGTATGCCGTGCGCCCCTTTGTTTCTGTAACACCCCAATTTCTCAATAATATGAATATTTACAAAATTGCCACTGGATTGGTGAATTTAATAAATGTGATTGTAAATGAGAAAATGGTGGGGCCCATTGTTCAACTTAAGACCATATGAACATATTATAAGGGTCAATTTATCATGAATGGGTAATAAACATCAAATTGGGTCAATGTGGTTAATTGGGTTAAAGGACCCAATTGGGACCCAATGGGTCATAATGGACTTGTTTGACCATTGGGTGAGCCCAAATTTAATGGGGTTAAGCTGAATTGATTTGAAACTAAATGGAGCATAAATGGGTAGGCTTGGGCACATATGAAAATCACATGCAAATGGCTAAAACAACCCATAATTGGGTCATGGCGTCAAATTGGATCCATGGGCTAAATGGGGACCCAATGGGTCGTGTTGACCATGTGGACTATGTTAGACCGTGTGGACCCTCAAGTGACCTCAAATATGAGTTAAATCAGGTTGAGTTGGGACTGAAGTGAGTTGGAATTAAATCAAGAAATGAGTTGACTCAAGTGCATTAAATGAATGGCATTAAGTGTAGTGAGTTGGGTGAGTTGAATTGGAAATCAAAGGGACCTTGAGTTCAAGTGAGTCAAATGGAATGTGAGAAGTTTTCTTGATCTCAAACATCACCAAGAAAACAAGTCCCACACGTTGGTGGGTTGGAATTAATTTTTGGTGCATGGAAACCAATGGAATGAGATAAAAATCTCATGGGAATAGGGAGGGTTTCCATCTCATATGGAAACCCAAGGCTCCAACATTGGGAGTGCCAAGGGATGCATTGGTTGGCATCAAGTGCCCCCTTGGTTTAATCAAGAATTCATGAGGCAAATGAGAGGTTCAAGGGCTGTTTAATAAAATGGATTAACCACAACCTTTGGCCGATTTTTTATCACAAAGAAGTCATAGAAATCCATCTCTCTCCCTCTCTCAAGAACACACCTTCTTGGCCGAATTATACTTTGGTGTTTTCACCATTGATTCAAGCTTCTAATCAGCTAGAGACTAAGGAACCAAGAAGGAGGGAAGCAAAGATCAAAGGCAAGAGGAAAGGCAAAGGAAATTGGTAAGTACTCCATGGAATTTGGTTAATTAATTGGAAAAGAGGGTGCATGTTTTGGGCCATGGAATGGCCGAATGCATCAAGGAATTAAACCTTGGATAAAGGTTGTTTATAATGGTAAAAATGTATCATTGGGTGCGGCCATTTTGGATGGCCGAACCCCATGAAATTATTTGGGTATTTTGATGGTTTTTTAGGGCTAAAAACCATGCAAAATTATAGAGATTTTATGTGTTTTAATGAGACTCAAATTATGTGTTAAATAGGTTCAAAACATAGGCCATAGGGTTTGGCCATTGGGGATGGCCGAACGCCATGAAAGGATTTAATAGGCTTATGGTTAATTTTAATGGTTTTGAAAGATAAAACCATACAAGTTATGAAGGGTGTTAAAATGTGTTGAATGAAGATAAGTTTATTACCTTGGGTCGGCCATGGGATGGCTGAACCATATGGTTCTTATGGCTAAAAGTGTTAAGCCTAAAGTATGTACATATGATGGAATCATTGAACCAAGGGAACCATTGGGTTCGGCCATGTGTATGGCCGAACCCCATGGACCATTTTATATGGATATAAGGTTCTTGGTTATGGAATTTAGTGGACTGTTTTTATGGGATCTTGTTTTTCTAAGCAAGATTAAATATGGTTAGGTCAATGGCAAAACCGTGAATGCAACTCAAAGTGTAATATGAAAGGATTGATCAAAGAACTTGAAAAGAGGGGTCCAAAATCAAAGTGGTATGTTTCGGCCATGTTGTATGGCCGAACCCTACCAAGATATGTTTGAAGGGTAAAGTGTTTAAGCGTTGATCAAATGAAAAGGAAGATTAAATCCTAAGTTGGTGAGGTTCGGCCATGGGTACGGCCGAACCACACAAGATGATTTATGGGATCTAGACTTGATTAGAAATCAAGAAAATTAAGTATTAACTTGTTGTTGCATAAACAAGGAAACGGAAGTTGAACGGCATGCGAGTCGTGATCGGGTGAAGGTTAAAAAGGAACGGACACTTAAGCGAAGTTTCAGTAGGTTTCCTACCTACTTGTAACCACATTTATACTTGGTTTATGATGGTCTTTATGAGACATTGTTACACTATTATTTATCATATTGGTTTTGAATGATGAGATTTATTTACATGTTGCATATATTCATGGGCATCTCATGCATGGACATGGGATGATGATTATGGAAACCGGAGCCCACACTCCATTGGTATGCACGTGATGCAACTGTGGGGCCTCCTTAGGCGATGAGGGTCCCGCCAGGAGGAATATTATGATGATGAGAGTCACATCGGCCTCCTTAGGAGATGAGGGTCCCGCCAGGAGGAATATCATCAAGAAGAAATGAAAAAGTATTGTGGTTTACCTTGACGAGGAGAGTCTCGTCAAGTGATGGCTATGTATATGTGTGATGGGTGGGACTCATTACATTTGTACTTACATACATAGCATTGATTACAGATGTTTTTTGGATGATCATATACTATATAGATGCATGTTATCTATACTAACCATGTGGTAACCCTGATTGGAAAACCTACTGGGTGCGTTGACCTAACGCCCTATTTCTGTCCTTAGAGGATAATGCAGGAAAATGGAAAGGGAAAGAGAAAGTCGAGGACCAGGAAGGGAGCCAAGCTTAAGAGCTTGAGTGTTGGAATGAACTTCTATTTTATTGTCATTTGAATTACATTTTATGGACATGTAATAACTAGTAACTTTGCTATGGTTTGATATGGATGCTTGGTTTAAGCAGTTTTAATGGGAAACTTGTACTTTCTATCTATTCAGTATAATTCCGCAATCAGTATTTCCGCAATTGGTCTAGTTTATTCCGTTTGACTTGATTAGTTCCATGTGTGGTTTGTTATTCATGGGTTTAGTCCATGCTCACATGGGTGGGCAGTTAAGGGTCGGACTTTGGAAGTCCGAACTTAGCTCGCGTCGTGACGTCGTCCGCCCTCTTCCAGTGCTATTATATTATTATTTTAAAAAAAAAAATTAGACTCTGAATCTCAGAAAGGGCAGGGTGTTACAGTTTCACTGCTGCCTTTCTTTTATTAAAACTTCCAATCGGTCCTATCTGGCTAAAATAACAATTAACGATTTCAGCCGTGTGCATAGATTGCAATTGCTATTCTTTAGTACCGCTTTTAACAAAGGAAAGGACACATTTCAGCGCATCATCATGGATATGCATATCTCATATACACGGCCAATCACCGCCCAATGTAATGTTCGAATATCAAACCCAATCTTTAGGATTCCAGCCAATATATTATCTACCATATCAGCTACATCCTAATCTTGTTGTGATCCCTCCTTGATTTGTGTATGCGTGTGTGTCATCCTAAAATCTCACATCCGTATGCACAATATCCCATTCCTAAAATCTTTCCATCCATACCTTCCATCCGTTGACACCTTATCCTCATACACCTCATATGCATATCCTTACCTTGGCTTCCACTCCAAGTCTCTACAACCGTATGCGATCTTCCAAGTTCCCTCTATGCGCATGCCACTTAATCCAGATCCCTTATTGCATTACCATTTTAATTCAGCCCCATTTAATTAGGCTTGAATTCACTTGGTGGTCAACCAAGTTAACCACGAACCATTGGGTCTCAATTGGGCATTTTGACCCAAATAGAAACATTGACCCAATTAAATAAATCTTACCCATTTAATTTAAATTGAACCTTATACCATAACCGTTGGGTCCTAATTGAGCCATTGACCCAACACCTTACCCATCTAAGGTTCATATCCGTTAATTCACAATTAAAATGGCAAATTTTGTAAATATTGATAACATGGAATCCATAGATTTGGCCATAGTTTGGCCGAACCTATGGATTCTATTTATTGATTTGAAATCGATGGCCAAAGTGTTATGGGCCAAGGATTGTTATATCCAATCAAAGAATGGTTAAATGATTGAAAGAAATGGCAAGGTGATGTTCGATTGGTCCACCTAAGTGTGCCAAACTTTGCTGTTTAGTCGGTCCAAAATGCTGACCCAATGAAGTACTATTTGATCCACAAGACTGAGCCAGTTCAAACCAATTTCGGGCCACAAACTGATCTAAGTTAGGTTCTGTTCATTCCAGTAAAATCTGATCTAAATCAGGTATTATTCAGTCCATAAGATAGACCAGGTCCTGTTTGGTCTACAAGCTATGGCTCAAATCAGTTGCTATGGTCAAATGAACTGACCTTTTACAGGTGCTGTTTGGTTCAATTAAAAGCTGGTTCAATGCTATTCAATGGTTCAAGAACAGATTGAATCACTGTTGTTTAATGGTTCAGAAATTGGTCTATCCACTGTCTGCTGGACAGGTACTACCATTCGCGGACATGTAACAGACATGGATAGGATGTTGTCTGCAGACGGATTACACTGTCTGCGGAGGGGTTTCTTTCGTCTGCAAGACGGGTTTTGACCATCCACAGGACGGGTAATGAACTGGACAGGGTGTTGTGTAATAGCCAGAATTTTCGAATCAATATATTTGGCATTTAATTATTTTAATTTGGAATTTGATGTGATGAAATGCCAAATGGATCAACTTTGGGACAAGGATCCAAGGATGGCCCAATTGGGCCATAGATTGGATGAAATCCATTTGATGGGTCAATGAGAAGTAATTGGGTCAAAGATGGTCAATTTGGGTCAAAGGGCCATATGGGACCCAATGGGCCAAGGTAGCTAAGCCCAAAGGTAAATGGGTAAGACAAAAATTTAATTGGGCCATGGGCCCAATGGCAATCCAATAAGAGGGATACATTTAATAAAATTTAAATCACCTAAGTTAGGTGATAAATGGACCAAGGTAACATGGCCGACGGGGCCCACCTCCACCTCACCCATTGAGGTGGCGTGTGGAACCAAGAGTGGTGGGGCCGACCACCATGGTTGACTTGGTCAACAATGGGTGGATCTTAGAGGGAATTTAATGAGATTAAATTAAGTGGAAAGTGATTAATTAAATTAACTTAGGGATCAAGTGATCTAAGTTAATTAACTTAATCTAAATTGGTCAAGTGGTCAAAACCATCCCAACAAACACAAACTACTTGAGAAAACACAAATTGAAACCATGGATTAAAGGTGGTGGTTTTATCCCAACCACCACCATTAATGCATATTTGTTGGTGAGGAGTTAATGTGAAGTAACCAAAAGATGAGACTTCATCTCATTGTCTCCATTTCCATTTTCTCTCTCTCCATCCCTCCTCACACACACAAAAACCATCCCATGCACTAAGGAAGGGAGAAGAACTTAGAAGAAAAGAAAAGAAAAGAGAAGGAGAAGGAAAACTTTGGGCTACCAAGATCATTGAAGAACTCTCCCTCATCTCCATAATCCTTCTCTCTCAACCTAAATCCCATCTACCTTAGCCAATCCAAGCATGTTCCACCATTGATCAAGCATATCAAGCCGATTAAACAAGGTGAAGAAAAAGAGAAGAGGCTAAGGAAATCAAGAGGAGAAAGAAAGACCGGAGGAGTCGTCGGATTGTAAATATCTCTAGGAACAAGAGGTTAATTTTTCATGGTTTAATGGGCCATACTACATGGCCGAACCCCATGGTAAATAATGGATGACATTTAATTAAGGTTTAAGGTTTAAAATGTTGGAGAATGATTAATGGTTTTATGAGGATTTCAAGATTTTAAAATGATTAAAAAGTTGGTAAGTTTTAAAGGTGTTAAATAAGAAAAATTATGAGGTATGTAGATGATTTCAAGTGGCCTCAAAATAATGGAAATATGATATTTTAAAGAAATCATGGACTATAGGGTTCGACCATACAAGGTGGCCGAACCCCATGGTTAATGATTTATGAGGGTTAGGGTCCTTAAATGCTCATTGATTAATGGTTTTTAAGGTTTGAAAATGATGGAGAATGGTTAGGGTTTCAAGGGTTAAATGTAGGCAAATTTTTGGAAAAAAGTTTTATGATGGAATCCATGGATTATATTTTAGAATTCTTTTATAAGAATGGAACTATGGTAATGGTTAATTATTTTTATAAAAATGGAAAGATGGAAGACGATGGAGGAAGTGATAATTTCAATGGATTTGAAAGTGTATGATATAAAGTTTTAAAGGGACCAAATGAATGAAAATTATTGATTTTTAAATGGAATTTTAGCAAAGAAAACCATGGACTAACATTGAGGAAATAATGGCCTCATATGGCTCCAATAAAGGTGAACCATGAACCATGGGTTCGGCCATGGTGTATGGCCGAACCCTATGGTGATATTTTAGGACTTTTATGAATAGAAAATGATGGAGAAGAATGATAAAATTTAAATGGATATATGGGACTATGTAATGTTTAAAATGGGATGAAAAATGAGGTTTTAAATGAATGATTTAAATTTCATTGGAGATTGGATTAAAGAGGGTAGAATGAACCCAAGAAATTGGAAAAATAGACATCATGGGTTCGGCCATGGTGTATGACCGAACCCATGATCTCTTTGTGGGCCACCATTAGGGCCAAATAGGAAATGACATATGGGATTAAATGTTTTTTTCAAAATTAAATAATAGGTGGATGATTTTAGATATGTTATGGAATCATAAATGGGTCTAAGTTATGGATGAATTTTAGACTTAAAGTAGACATGAATGGGTGAATGATTAAACATGGAAGAGGGAGTGGCAAAACGTGTAATAGCCCGAATTTTTGAAGCAATATATATTGGACATTTAATTATTTTAATTTGGAATTTGATGTGATGAAAATGCCAAATGGATCAACTTTGGGACAAGGGTCCAAGAATGGCCCAATTGGGCCACAAATTGGATGAAATCCATTCAATGGGTCAATGAGAAGTAATTGGGTCAAAGATAGTCAATTTGAGTCAAAGTGGGCCCGATCACCATGTGGGACCCAATGGATCAAAATTGGTCCAAACCCTAAGGTAAAGGGGTAGAAAATAATCGGTTGGGCCGTGGGCCCAATGGTGGGCCAATTAATTTAAAAAGGGTGATTTGGAATTAAAACCCCTAAGTTAGTAATGAAATGAAATGGTATGACCAAATGGGGCCCACCTCCACCTCACCAATTGAGGTGGCGTGTGGACCAAGGAAAAAGTGGGACCAACCATCATGGTTGACTTGGTCAACCATGGATAAATTTAAGAAGACTAAGGTGGATTAAAGTAAATTAAATTGATTAAAATTATTGTAAAATTATCTAAGTTAAAATCAATGGAATTAAAATAACATGGCCAAGTGGGGCCCACCTCCACCTCATCAAGTGAGGTGGCGGGTGGGGTAGGTATAGGTGGGGGCCATCCACCATGGTTGACTTGGTCAACCATGGGTGGATTTATTAGATAGATAATTTAATGGAATTAAATTGGATGGAAATTAATTAACCTAAGTGAGGACTTAACTTAATTAATTAGGTTGATTAATTAGGGTCAACATAAACAAGTCAAAGAGGACATGGGAGCCATGCTTGGTAGTTGGGTCTCAACCACCACCACCAAAGTCAAGCTAGCCCATGCTTGGTGGGTGGGGAAATTAATGTTGAGTGAAGGCCACTCCAACCATCTCCATCTCATTTCAAACTAACCCATTTCACTCTAGCCCTCCTCACACATCAAAAAAAAAAAAAAAACAATCCCCCACCTTGCAAAGGAAAAGAGAAGAAAACTTAGAAGAAGAAGAGAGAAAAAAAAAAGAGAAGGAGAGGGCAAGCCTTGGTCCATCCCCTCAAGATCAAAGGCTAAGATCTTGTTTTCCATCACCTTCCCCTCTCCCTCTCTCAATCTAACCCCATCTACATAGCCGATCAAAGCATATCTCACCATTGATGAAACTCATCTTGACCGTCCATCAAGGAGAAGAAGAGAAGAGAAGGCTAAGGAAAGCCCAAAAGCAAAGAAGGACCGGAGGAGTCGTCGGGTGGTAAGATTTCTTAAAACAAGAGTTTATTTTTTTTAGGATATGGAACCCATTTCTTAGACTAAATATGGCCAAAAACGTTGTGGGCCATGGATCTAAGATCCATCAAAAGGAAGGATAAGAAATGGATAAAAATGGAGGAATGGCTTAAGAAAAAGATGAAATGGAAAAATGAAATTTTTAAGTCTTTATTAAGCATAGGAAAATGGGATTTTAATGGATTAATGGGACATAGGGTTCGGCCATGTAGCATGGCCGAACCCCATGGTCAATGTTGGATGATTTTAATTAGGGTTTGAAGGTTTAAAATTATGGAGAATGATTAATGGTTTTATGAGGATTTCAAGATTTTAAAATGATTAAAAGTTGATAAATTTTAAGAGGTTTTAAATAAGGAAATTTCATGAAAATATGGATGATCTTTCATGGCCTTGAAAGGCATAGAATGGAATGAATGGAAAACCATAGGGTTCGGCCATGTAGCATGGCAGAACCCCATGGTGAATAATGAGTAATTTATTAAGAACCATGGGTTCGGCCATGGTACATGGCAGAACCCTATGTAGATGAGACATGAAATTGAATGCATTATGAATGATTAATTGGAACGGATAGTTGCTGCGTTTAGGTTCGCAAATTTGAGTATTTAAATGGCCAAAGAAATTGGATTTATGTATGTGTTTTAACCAATGGATAATGGACTAAATTAAGGGCTGATTTTTGATAAAATGGTAACATAATTAATGGCCATCAATGGGTCTAAGTAGATGGATCAATTATGAACTTAATCATGGATAACATATGGACTAATTCGGTAAATGTAATAAGGTATCGGACGTCGCAAACGGTACGCAATCGGCGACCGGATTATCGAACGGAAAACATAACGGAACGCTACACGGTATTCGGTAGGATTCCTACCTCTTTGTAAGCTATGGATATGTGATGTTTATTTTAATCTATTTTGATGATTATGGGACTTGTATTATGATGAGTTTTAATTTATGAATTATATGATGGTGTTATGGATTATATTTTAAACATTATGCATTATATGGCTATGTATGGTATATTAAATTTATCGTTTATCTATATACTACATAGCATAATGCACGTACATCTCATGCATGGCATGGGCAGGAAAATAATGAAACTGGAGTCCATGCTCCGTCGGGGTGATCGAGAATCAGACATGGGGATAGCCTGAGGGCTATAACCGGAGTCCATGCTCCGTCAGGGCGACCGAGAATCAGACATGGGGATAGCCTGAGGGCTATAACCGGAGTCCATGCTCCGTCGGGGCGACCGAGAAGCAAACATGGGGACAATACATTGTATGATCATACGGATGATGGGTGGGACACATGACATTAGCACCCATGACATAGCACTCATTACATGCTCATTTTGTCCTCATTTTGTTATATTTTATTGTATCGGTATGCATGTTATCACTAATCCATATGCTAGCCCTACTCGGAGTCCTACTGGGTGCGTTGACTAACGCCCTACTTCTACCCTAGCTGATGACGCAGGGGATGGCGGAAGCGGTGGACATGACAGGAGCCAAGCTTAGGAGCTTGGGCAGCGCAGTCTTAGTTTTTTACGTTTACATTTTGGAGATGTAATTTTAAAGTAACTTAGCTTGTCGGGTTGTATAAGTTTACATTTCTTGCGATGGTTTGGACGTTACTTATGGACGATTACATTTTGTGATATAAATATGAACATAGGGGCATTTTGGTAATTCAATGTTGTATCTTCCCTTCTATTTAAAAACCTGTAGGATAGACTCTATTATCATGTTCCGCAATAATTATAATCTGCGAGCTTACTTCCTACGCGTGAACCGTTCTCGTGGACTTAGTTCCGCGCACACGTGGGGTTGGCCAGTTAAGGGTTGGGCTTTAGAAGCTCGGCCTTAACTCGCGTCGTGGCGTCCGCGCCCTCTCTCACCCTTCTATTTAAAAAAAAAAAATAGACTCTGATTATCGGAAAACGGGTGAAAAAGGGCCGCGTGTTACAAAATGACAAATATTAGCCACATTGAAAAACCATGGGTTTGGCCATAGTACATGACCGAACCCTATGTGGGTTAGAAGTAAAATCCGATGCAATGTGAATGATGAAAAGAAATGTATAGATGCTGCAGTTTTAGGCTCGCTCATTGGAATATTTGAAATGGCCAAAATCGGATTTTATGTATGTGTTTTAAACCACGGAAAATAAGGCTAAGTTAAGGGGTGATTTTCGATAAAATTGTAACATAATTAATGGCCATTAATGGGTCTAAGTAGATGGATCAATTATGGACTTAATCATGGAAAAACGTATGGACTAATTCGGTAAATGTAATATGGTATCGGGACGTCGCAAACGGTACACGATCGGCGACCGGATTATCGAACGGAAACGTAACGGAAAGCTACGCGGTATTCGGTAGGATTCCTACCTCTTTGTAAGCCGTGGATATGTGATGTTTATTTTAATCTATTTTGATGATTATGGGACTTGTATTATGATGAGTTTTAATTTATGAATTATATGATGGTGTTATGGATTACATTTTAACATTATGCATTATATGGCTATGTATGGTATATTAAATTTATGGTTTATCTATATACTACATAGCATAATGCACGTACATCTCATGCATGGCATGGGAGGGAAAATAATGAAATCGGAGTCCATGCTCCGTCTGGGCGACCGAGAATCAGACATGGGGATAGCCTGAGGGCTATAACCGAAGTCCATGCTCCGTCGGGGCGACAGAGAATCAGACATGGAGATAGCCTGAGGGCTATAACCGGAGTCCATGCTCCGTCGGGGCGACCGAGAAGCAAACATGGGGACAATACATTGTATGATCATACGAATGATGGGTGGGACACATGACATAGGCATCCATGGCATAGCATTCATTACATGCTTATTTTGTTATATTTTATTGTATCGTTATGCGTATTATCACTAATCCATGTGCTAGCCCTACTCGGAGTCCTACTGGGCGCGTTGACTAACGCCCTACTTCTACCCTACCTGATGACACAGGAGATGGAGGAAACGGTGGACATACCGGAGGCCAAGCTTAGGAGCTTGGGAAGCAGATACTAAATTTATTTAAGTTTTATATTTTGGAAATGTAATTTGAGTAACTTAGCTTGTCGGACTGTATAAATTATATTTCTCGTGATGGTTTGGACTTTAGTCATGGACGATTATATTTTGTGATATAAATATGAATCATAGGGGCATTTTGGTAATTCAATGTTGTATCTTCCCTTCTATCTAAAAACCGGTAGGATAAACTCTATTATCATGTTCCGCAATGATTATAATCCACGAGCTTACTTCCTACGCGTGAACCGTTCTCGTGGACTTAGTTCCGCGCACGCGTGGGGTTGGCCAGTTAAGGGCCGAGCTTTTGAAGCTCGGACTTAACTCGCGTCGTGACGTCCGCGCCCTCTCTCACTCTCCATTTTAAAAAAAAAAATATACTCTGATTTTAGAAAAGCGAGTGAAAAAGGGGCGGGCATTACATGTTGTCTGTGGACGGGTTGCACTGTCTGTAGGACAGGTTTCGACCATCCGCAGGACAGGGTGATAGACTGGACAAGGTGTTGTCTGCCGACGGGTGTAGACTGTCTGTGGGACGGGTGACGGATGTGAACAGAGTGATGTCTACGGACGGGTGTGGACTGTCCGCGGGGTGGGTTTCGACCATTGGCGGATGGGTTTCCATCGTCCGCAGGACGGGTAGTGGACGGTGACCTGCCGAGTTCAATCGACTGAATTCTTGATTCAGTCGACTGAATTTTAAAGTGAAATTTTTTATATAATTTTTCCAGATGGTTTATGTTTATCTGGATGAGTAAGGCATGATGGGAATTGAATGGGTAATTAAATTAACATTTGTGTATGATGAATTCGTTAAAGTAACGGGATTTCACAAAAGGGTGTACGATCGGTTTTGACGTGATCGGCGATCGATATCTTCACGAAGCAGCAAGGATAGTCTACTAAAATTTGGTAGGATTCTACATTGTTGACACACTGTGGATCATATATATGTACTGATTTTATTTCCATATATGATGATGTACTTTGGGTATCAAATGATTATGTTTTAAGAACTGAGTTCCAATGCGACTATGTACTTTGATATGAAATGGCAACGATGCATTCATTACCTCATGCATGGCATGGGAGGGAACACAAGGGGGAGTCCACGCTCCATACGGTGTTTTTCCGATAAACAAATGTGGGGAGGAATCCATACTGATTCTGATGTACATACGTGAAGAGATATATGATGTTTGAAATGTAAGAGGAGTCCACGCTCCATTCGCTGGGACCGATTAACATACGTGGGGAGGCATAACAGTTAATACTTGATGTGGCTCTATTCATCAAGGGGACTACTAATGTGATTTGTGATACGGTTGGATACAGAAGTTGGGTGGGAGTCATTGGCATATGACACCCATGACATGGCATTAAGTTAGCATTGTTTTGTTATGGGCATTATGCACTAATTTTAGTACTACAAGTTGTTTACAGTTTTGATATAATGTATTTATCGTGATTTTAAACTAATCCTATGTGTATAACCCTATTTGGAATTCCTACTGGGTGCGTTGACTAACGCCCTACTTCTACCTTTAGATGATGGTACAGGGAATGGAACGGATGATGGACGTGAAAGAAGCCAACCTTAGGAGCTTGGATAGCTTATGTTCAATTTATTTAATTTTTATTTTGGAACAATGTATTTGAGATAATTGCACTTTGGGACTGTAAAAACTTAGATTTATTTTGCTATGGTTTGACAATGTGTTGGATATTTGAACCTCAGTTAATTTTTATGTGATTGACTTCCTTGCTTAGAGTTGATGTTATGTTTATGGATGAAATCTTAATCCATATGTTTATTCTGCAATTGATGTAGTGTGTGAACTATTTAGTGGACTTGGTCCACGCACACATATCGTTGGCCAGTTAAGGGTCGAAACCCGTCCCGCGGATGATAGAAATCCATCCGCTGTAACACCCCAGATTTTCAAGTTATCAATATATAGGAAATTTGCCCATTTAATTTGTGAATTAATTGATATGGACCCTAGATGGGTAAGGTGTTGGGTCAATTGCCCAATTAAGACCTAACGGATTGTGGTTATGGTTTCAATTGAAATAAATGGGTAAGATGTATTTCATTGGGTCAAAATGCCCAATTGGGACCCAATGGGTCGTGGTTGACTTGGTTGACCACCAAGTGAGTTCAAGTTTAAATTAAGTGGGGCTGAATTAAATTGGAAATGGAATCAAGCAAATGAGTTGATTTTTAGGTGAGTTAAGTGATAGATGGAGAGTTACATCTCAAAAGGTCAAACCGTAGATATTCACACGTTGGAGGTGGGAGCTTCATCTCATGGATGAAACCCCCAAAATGGAACATCAATGGGAGGTGGACGGTTACACAATCCAAGGCAAGACATACACATTGGAATGGGAGTTTCAGCTCATGGGAAGAAACACCAAAATGAAACATCAATGGGGAGGTGGCGGTTTTGTGTTGTTACACAAGCCAAGCCAAGGCCACACCGTTGGAGCCTTGGGAGTTTCATCTCATGGATGAAACCCCCAAGTGGAGTATTAAGGAGGGAGGTAAATGAGAATGGGAGTTACAAAGAGGTGTCACCAAAGGACACCACCTTGGCTGAATTTCATTAAACAAGAAAAGACTAAGGGGTTGCATCTTAGACTCTATCTCTCTCAATCTCTCTCTTGGCCGAACCACACCTCAAGACAAGGGCACTTAGGATATTTTCATCTCACTCTCCCTCTCACACAAGGTCGACCTATCCCAAAGACAAAGGAGGAAGGACTTAGAGTTTCATCTCAAGATCCTCTCCTTCTCACAAGAACCTAAGGCCGACCCTCTCACAAGGATCAAGGAGGAAGAAGAAGATAAGGAAGAACAGGATCAAAGGAACAAGAAGGAGTAAAAGAAACAGGAGGAGTCGTAGAATCGGTATGTAACGCCCGCCCCTTTTCACTATGCTTAATTGACCGAAAATCATAGTGTTTTTTTTTTTTTTAAATAAAGAGTGACAAAGGGCGCAGCACATTACGACGCGAGTTAAGTCCGAGCTTCTAAAGCCCGGCCCTTAACTGGCCAACCCTACGTGTGCGTGGAACTAAGTCCACAAGAATGGTGCATACGTAGAAAGTAAGCTCGGAGAATATAACTTAATGCAGAAATTATGATAGCGTCTATCCTACCAATTTTAGATAGCAAGGAAGATTACACTACTTAAATTACTAAAATACGTCAAATCATAATGTCCAAAAGTAAAGTCCAAACCATAGCCAGAAATATAAATTATTATAGTCCGACGAGCTAAGTTACTCAAATTACATTTCCAAAATAAATCTAAGTAAATTAACTAGCCCGCTTCCCCAAGCTCCTATGCTTGGCTCCCGTCGCGTCCTTCCTTTCCGCCATCCCCTACGTCATCAGTTAAGGTGGAAGTAGGGCATTAGACAACGCGCCCAGTAGGACTCTGAATAGGGCCAACACATGGATTAGTGATAACAAGCACATAGGTAATAATATAATTAAAACCATAAAATGAATGCCATGCCATGGGTGTCTTATGTCATGAGTCCCACCCATCATCCTTACCATTGTACAATGTCCTTTTTCCAATCATACATAAAATCCCCCTTCATGGAAAAACCTCATCAAGATAAATCAACACAAGTATCCCCCTTGATGGCAAAGCCTCATCAAGGTATCCCCATGTTTGCTTCTCGGTCGTCCCGACGGAGCATGGACTCCGGTTCCATTATTTTCCCACCCATGCCATGCATGAGATGTAAATGCAATATGCTATGTAATACATAATTCATAGCCTTAAAACCCATCTTAAAACAATCACATGATTACCAAAAGAAATCAAGGAAAACAATCGTACAACACATAATCCATGGCTTACAATAAGGTAGGAATCCTACCGAATACCGACTAACGTTCCTTTACGTTTTCCGTCCACAAATCCGGTCACCGATCACGCACTGCTTGCGATGTCCGATACCTTATTACATATCAATAATCAGCCCATGTTTTATCCATGTTTAAGTCCCTAATACATGCTTTAGTGGGGTTCGGCCATATACCATGGCCGAACCTCACTATCTAGGTTTGTGGTCCCATCTTAACCCATTAAATATTCCAATTAGTGAGTCTAAAAATCAGCAATCTTAGACTCCATAAATCAGCAATTAAGACTATTACTTAGAGCCCTCAAGTCCACAAACATCCCCCATGGGGTTCGGCCATACACCATGGCCGAACCCATGGTTCCTTATTTTGGCCATATTTACGTTTTATGCCACTACCTCTTCCATGGTTAATCATTCACTTATTCATGTACATTTTTGTCCATAAATGATCCATAACTTGGATCCATGAGTGCCTCATTTAACCATGCCATAAGATCATTAAAAACAGCCCTTTACTTAGCCTAATTTCCATTCATCTAAACACATGCATAATTCCAAATTTTAGCCCATAAAATGACCTACGAGTGGGTCACGGGTTCGGCCATACACCATGGCCGAACCCATGATGTCTTTTTCTTATTTTTCCATGGACCCATTTACATCATTTAGCTCCACCATAAGTTCCACCATGAGGGAATTTAAATCATCATTCCTTAATCATCATTAGATACATTTTGGTCCATCAACTTAACCCTAATTCCCATTTATTTGTCATGGTTCCAAAACACCTAATCCATCAAGGTCTCCCCATGGGGTTCGGCCATACACCATGGCCGAACCCATGGTCCATGGTTCATTACTATTTTCACCCGTTTAAAACATTATATACTATACTTGAAAATCCATTTAAAACTATCAACCTTCTCCATCATTTTTCCATCTTTTTACCCACAATAAAATTATTAAAAGATCACCATAGGGTTCGGCCATACACCATGGCCGAACCCATGGTTCATGGTTCATCCCCATCTACCATTTTTGAGGCCATTAAAATCATTAATCATCTTCCATGATTTTCCTCATTAAAATCCCTTTAAAAAAAATCACTAACATTTAATCATTAGAACCTTAAGATCATAAATCATCCTTCCATGGTTTTAACCCTTAAAACTCCATTAAAATTATCTAATCACCTTCCATGGGGTTCAGCCATACTACATGGCCGAACCCTATGGTTTATGATTCCTTCAAAAATCACTTCTCCATGCTTTAATAATTTAATACTTAATGCCCTTAATAGTCCTTTATTTTCGTTAACCTATCTTTCCCATTTTGTCCATGTCTCATCCTTTCCTTGGATGGATTTTAGATCCATGGCCCATAACATTTTTGGCCACCATTTAATCTAAGAAATGGACTCCATTTTTTAAACCTTAAAAACCTAACATCTTGTTTAGAGATACTTACCAATCCGACGGCTCCTCCGACTTCCTTTTCTCCCTTTGGATTCCTTAGCCTTCTTTCTTCTTATTCTCCTTGTTGTTTGGCCAAGATGTGCTTGAATCAAATGATATCTCCAATGTTTGGGTTCGGCTAAGGTGCAGGTAGATTGAGAGAGGGAGAGGAGGACATGGTGAGAAAGAAAATCCTAAGTCTTGATCTTGAAATGGTGGGCCAATGCTTGAGTTTTTTTCTTCTCTTCTTCTAAGTCTTTTCTTCCTCTTTGGTCATGTGAGAGTGAGGGACGGTTTTGGAGAGTGAGAGATGGAGAGAGTGAGATGAGAATGGGATGAGATGAAAACCCATCTCATTTGGTTGCTTAAGCTACACTTCACCATCATTTCCCTCCACCCACCAAGCATGGGCTTACATGCTTTAATGGTGGTGGTTGGGACAAAACCACCACCAAGCCAACGGTTTTGGTGCCTTGAGATGGGGTCGTTTGGTCTTCCATCTTGACCATTTGACCATCATCATGGAGGGGTATGGGTCATCATGCTTTGGGTGGTGGTGGTTGAGATGAAACCACCACCCTAAGCCCATGGTTTGTTTGTGTTTCTTTAAGTGGTTTGGGTGGTTTCAATGAGATGAAACCACCCATTGACTTATCCCTTTGACTCCCCAATTGACCCAATTTGACTAACCTAATCATTTAATTAATTGGATCATCAACTTAGGTTAATTAATTCTTATTTAATCCCCTTTAATCTCCTTGATTCTTCTCCATTAATCCACCCATGGTTGACCAAGTCAACCATGGTGGCCGGCCCCACTAACTCCTAGCCTACCCGCCACCTCACTTGATGAGGTGGAGGTGGGTCCCATTCGGTCATGTCACCTTGGTCTAATTAAGTTTAACTTAGGTGATTTTCACATTAATTAATTCAACTTAATTCACTTGATCCTCCTTAATTCCCTTTGACTTATCCATGGTTGACCAAGTCAACCATGATGGTCGGCCCCACCTATGCCTTGGTCCACACGCCACCTCACTTGGTGAGGTGGAGGTGGTCCCACTAGGTTATGCCATCTTGATCATTTCATTACTAACTTAGGTGATTTAAACCAATTCAATCCATTCCCACTTATTGGATCACCATTGGGCCCATGGCCCAATTAAATTTATTTCCTACCTATTTACCTTAGAGCTTAAATCATCTTGACCCATTGGGTCCCAAATGGGTATTGGACCCAATTGGCCATCCTTGGCCCAATTAATCATCATTGACCCAATTAAGTGAATTCATTCCAATCCATGGTCCATTGGACCATACTTGGACCATTATCCAAATTTTGATCCATTTAACATCTATTCCATCAAAATTCCCAATTCCCATCATTAAAATAAATAATAGCCAACATATATATTGATTTAAAAATCCGGGCTATTACACGGTAAGTACTCAATGAAATTCTTATTAAGTAAGATGGTCACAGAACATAATCCGGCCATTGCATGGCCAAATGGTATATACAAGAACCATTAAGAATAAAAAGGGGTTGATGAGGTTCGGCCATGATGTATGGCTGAACCCATCAAAGGATTATAAGCTTGAATGAATGATTGTAAGAGAAGATTATGAACCATAGGGTTCGGCCATGGTGTATGGCTGAACACCATGGAAGGTTATTAGTGTTTTTAATAGGTTTAAAATGGATGTATTGTGGATGGACTTAGATGCAATTGGATCATGAAAACAATGGAAGTTGGTTAATAATTTTAATGGGTTTCAAAGCATTGAAAATTGTAGATGTATGTTAAGGTTTTTAAAGAGTTTTTAAAGAAGGAAATAAGGTAGGATATTAATCAATGTAAATGGGTATCAAGGTTATAAATGGGGAAAGAATCATGGACCATGGGTTTGGCCATGGTGTATGGCCGAACCCCATGAAGGAAAACTAAGGGATAGATTATGGATCCTAGGGTTAAATGATGGGCTATGGGTATGATTAAACGTCCCCATGGAGGGACTTGATTTATGGACTTAAAGATTGTAATTGCTTTAATGGAGAAATTAAAATTGAGACATCATGGGTTTGGCCATGGTGTATGGCCGAATCCCATGAACCTTTTAATGGGTCATTTGTGGGTCTACGTATATTTTAAATGAAGGGAATTATTAGGGTTTTATGTGATGAATCATTCATGAATCTATATTATGGATCAATTTTGGACCCAAACTTAAGGTGATGGAAACAATTGCAAAGAATGTAAATAGGGGTAAAAATAAAATATCGTCATGGCCGAACCCCATGAAGAATGATTTTTTGGATTTAGGGTTTAAATGATTACCTTAGTGGCGTTTGATTAACAAATCAAAAGAGGGACTAAAACCAAATAGGTGAGGTTAGGCCATAGTGTATGGCCGAACCCTACAAAGTGTGTTTGTGGACTTAGACATTATTGCAAATCAAATAGGATATTGGTTTGACTCATGGATATGTTATAAGGTAACAGGACCTCACAAGGGGTGCACGATCGTGAGCGGTTGCCGAATTAAAGCGCAAGGACACTTTAATGGTCTTTGGTAGGATTCTACCTCTTTGAAACCATGGATATGTAATATGGTTTAATTTCTTATTTTGATGGTTTATGTTGTAAAAATGTTATGTTTCAAATATGAGGTTTTGATGCTATGATTATACTATTACATAGCATGTGGACATATACATCTCATGCACGGCACGGGAGGGATGTTGGCTTTCGAAGGCTACGCTCCGTCGGGGCATCCGTAAGGCATTCGTAGGAAGACCTTGATGTGCTTTATCCATCAAGAAGAATCCGGAGAACACATTCAGTCGGGGCGTCCGTAAGGCAACTGTGGGGATACCTTGATTGTAACGCCCGCCCCATTTTCACCAAAATCAGAGTCTAAATTTTTTTTTTTGAAATAAAAGTGACAACGGGTGTGGACGTCACAACGCGAGTTGAGTCCGAGCTTCTAAAGCCCGGCCCTCAACTGGCCAACCCTACGCATGCGCGGAACGAAGTCCACGAGAACGGTTTACGCGTAGAAAGTAAGCTCGCGGAATATAATTATATGCGGAACATTATAATAGAGACTATCCTACCAGTTTTAGATAGAAGGGAAGATACATCATTAAATTACTAAAATACCCCTATGCTCATAATTATGTCTCAAAATGATAACGTCCAGAGTATAGTCCAAACCATAGCAAGAAACAGTAATTATTACATGCCGACAAGCTAAGCTACTTAAGTTACAATTTTTCTAAAATAAAACTTAAATAAACAAAGTAGCCGCTTTCCCAAGCTCCTACGCTTGGCTCCCGTTGTAACATCCTGGAATTTCAAAGATAACAATTTACATGAATTTATCCATATTTACGGAATTGCCATTGTGATATATTTGATTTGAATTTAAATGGGTCAATGGTTCAATCAAGACCCAATGGTTAGTAGGTTTGTTTACAAAACAAATAAATGGATGAAATGTACTCAAATGGGTCAAGAGTTGTAATTGGGTCAAAATGGGTCAAAATGGCCAAATTGGACCCAATGGGTCATGGTTGACAGGTTTGACCATTAATTGAGCTCAAAAATTTAATTGGGTTAAGATAAATTAAATGTTTGGGTTTAGTTTGAGTTGGAATAAATTGTGGAGCTTAGTGGAGTTGAATTTATGAGTTGAGTTACATTAAATGAATGAGTTGAGTTCGGTGAGCTAAATAAATGGGTTAGATGGAATATCTAAATGAGTGAGGTGAGTAGATAAAAGGTTTGTGGGTTTCAAATTCAAATAATATCCCATGTTGGCTGCATGGGGGTCTACTTCAAGCATAAAACGTTTAGTCAAAGAGTAATTGGAGTTGCCGTTTTGGGAGTTACAAAGGTGAGAGGGTTATTTCAAATTCAAAATTGTATGCACGTTGGAAATGGCTTAGAGTTCATTGTTTGGGTCTTCAAAAGACAGCCAATACATGGATTGATAGTCATGCATGTAACTCCAAGGTTGGAGAATAAATGGGTTGCTGATTGGAGGAGTTACACACAATAGATTATTTCATTTCAAATTCAAAATAGATATTAAACCAATGGGAGTTACAAAGTGTGTTCACACTTGGAGGAGGGGAGTTTCATTTCAATGACAGAACTCCCACATGGGACGTTGATGAGGATCAAATGGAGCTGAATGGAGTTGTTGTTTATGGAGTTACACACTAGAGAGGTGGCTGTTACACAAGCCAAAACAGAGAAGCAACCAATGGAGGGACGGTACAGCACATGGGAGTTTCATCTCAAAATGAAACCCCCATGTGAGACCTTAAGGAAAGGGGAGGTTACACAAGTCCAACCACAAGGGACGTTGGGAGCATGGGGAGGTTTCATCTCATGATGAAACCCCCAAGTAACATAAGGTTTTGGGTTAAGGCAATGGGAGTTACACACGGTTAACTTTGGGCTGGTTTTGATTAAACAAAGAGTGCCCATTTCACTCTCTATCTCTCTCTCTCTTTGCCGTTTTCTCCATTCTCACAACCAAGAACAGCAGCTGGTTGATTAGCTTCAATCAGTCTTAGGCTGATCTCTTTCATCAAGACAAGTTCAACCAAAGGGTTTGGCATCAAGGCTTATCACATTCATCCAAGGCCAAAGTTCTCTTTCTTTCTCTATCATTTTCTAGCTCAAATTCATATCACCTGGCTGAAGTATTCCAAGGAGGTTGCAACAAGGTCAGTCTCAGCCCAAAGAACAGTAAGAGAGAAGGAGAGGTCAAGGAAATAAAGGGTCAAGGAAGGAGTCAAAAGACCGAAGGAGTCGCGGTAGTGGTAAGTGCACTTTGAACCTTTATTAAATAAAGTTGGTTAAGGGAATGAGATCTGGCCATCATATGGCCAGATCCATCAATGGTTTGAATATAGGAATGTGATGTTTAAAAGTGGTAAAATATGGACCATAGGATTCGGCCCTTTTTGATGGCCGAACCCCATGAGAGAATTTGGTGAATTCTATGGTGTTTGAAAGACAAAAATCCATAGTATGAAGTGGGGGTTTTAAAGGATTTTTATATGGAATTAAGGTTACTGTTTTGGATCAATTATGAGATGGCCGAATCAGGTAGTTTCCATGGTTAAGATGTGGAGCCTAATATGTACATAATTGATGGAAGCATTGTGTTAAGAGAACCACAGGGTTCGGCCATATGTATGGCCGAACCCCATGGACTGTTTTGTTGAATAATTGGGTTAAGTTTATGATGGACATTAGGTAATATTTATATGCTTTGATTTAAGAATAATATATGTTTGTTTATGGAATTAGTATGGGTATAATCAGCCATCAAAGATGATGGAAAGATGAACAAAAAGAACCAGTTTGGTGAGGTTCGGCCATGTGTATGGCCGAACCCCACTAATGGTAATTGTTGGACATAGTGGTTAGTTTATATGGAGATATGAAGGGTTTAAAAAAGGATCAAATTAAGTGGTGAGGTTTGGCCATGTGTATGGCCGAACCCCACTAAGATGGTTTTATGTTAGGCGATGGAAGTTAGCTAATTTAAATCAAAGGTTGGTCTCAATGGCACAATCGTAATTATGGCTGAAATGATCAAAAATAAAATGATCATATGATTGGATAAATGGGCTAAAACCAAAGCGGTAAGGTTCAGCCATAATGTATGGCCGAACCCTACCAAGGTTCATTTGGGAGTTTGGGTTAATTAGATGGTTTTAATTAAATAAAAGAATGACCAAAGTTTTAATGGGTGAGGTTCGGCCATGGCTTTGGCCAAACCCCACTAAGTGGTTCATGGAACATTAGGCTTTGCTAGAAATTAAGTAGACAAATGATTAACTTGCTGCTATGTACATAAGGTATTTGGATTTCTAGAACGGTGTACAAGCCGTGATCGGAAGACGGTTCAAAGGAAGGGTCAAACAAAGTAATCTAGTGTAGGTTTCCTACCTTGTTGTAACCACATATCTTATTTGTTGTTTTATGTTTATTTGAATAAGTTATTTGAATGAAATGTTATATTTACAAATGGCATGTTTACATAGACATCTCATGCATGGCATGGGATGATGGTGTTGTAACCGGAGGCCACACTCCGTCGGGGCGTCCGAAAGACCACTGTGGGGTACCTTGATGATGAGAATCCCATCAAGAGGAATCCGGAGGCCACACTCCTTCGGGGCGTCCGAAAGACCACTGTGGGGTACCTTGACGATGAGAATCCCGTCAAGAGGAGGCTATGTAGAATGGTGATGGGTGGGACTCATTACATGTTCATTTCATACATAGCATGTTTTATGGAATTTTGACACACATTTATTATTATATTATTTGCATGTTTTTACACTAACCTTGTGGTAGCCCTATTCAGAAACACTTCTGGGCGCGTTGATCTAACGCCCTATCTCTATCCTTAGTGGATGACGCAGGAAAGACAACGAATGAGGATCGAGAAGGGGACCAAGCAAAGAAGCTTGGGCGGTTTGAATGATTTAAATGGACTATTTATGGACTTGTTATTTGATTTAGTTGGACAATGTAATTTGATAGCTAGATGATGTTGGCATGTAATAATGTAGTTAAGTAGCTACTATGGTTTGGTTTATTTGGATGGTTTGGAATGAATGGTAGACTAAGGTTATATAGTAATTTTGGAGAATAAATTATGTACTTTGCTATCTAAGAATGGAAAATTGGAATAGTTATAGGATCTATTATAACCTCAGTTAGATTAGGACTAAGTTAATTCCGCAAGTTGTATTTGTACCATGTGTGGATCAATTTTATGGACTTAGTTCATATGCACATGGGCTTGGCCAGTTAAGGTTCGGATTTAGAGATCCGAACTTAACTCGCGTCGTGACACTCCACCCCGATCACTTGGTTGATTATTATATTTAAAAAAAAAGATAAACTCTGATTATTAGAGTGAAAAGGGCGGGGTGTTACACCCGTCGCGTCCACCGTTTCCGCCGTCTTCTGCGTCATCAGCTAGGGTAGAAGTAGGGTGTTAGACAACGCGCCCAGTAGGACTCCGAGTAGGGCTAGCACATGGATTAGTGATAACAGCATACCGATAACAATATAATAAAACCATATGATGAATGCGATGCCATGGGTGCCTATGTCATGTGTACCACCCATCATCCGTATCATCATAAAATGTCATATCCCCTTTGACGGCAAAGCCTCGTCAAGGTGTGGCCATGTTTGCTTCTCGGTCTCCCCGACGGAGCATGGACTCCGGTTATAGCATATCAAGCTATCCCCATGTTTGATTCTCGGTCGCCCCAACGGAGCAAGGACTCCGGTTATAGTACCTCAGGCTATCCCCATCTTTGCTTCTCGGTCGCCCCGACAGAGCATGGACTCCGGTTTCATTATTTTCCCGTCCATGCCATGCATGAGATGTAAATGCATTATGCTATGTAATATATATATAATTCATATCCTTAATATAAAATCCATAGCATTGAAATATAGTCCATAGCCTTAAAAATATCATCCATAGCATTAAAATATAATCCCTAGCATTTAAAATACCATCCATAGCATTAAAGTATAATCCATAGCATTTAAAATCCATCCCAAATTAAATCATATAATTACCGAAATAAAACGAGGAAACCATCACATACACATAATCCACGGCTTACAACAAGGTAGGAATCCTACCGAATACCGATAACGTCCTTTCTGTTTTAGTCCGATAATTCCAGTCGCCGATCGCGTACCGTTTGCAATGTCTCTATACCTTATTATACATTTTCCAAGTTAATCCATATCTTATCCATGATTAAGTCCCTAACTGATCATAAACCTAGATCCATTAATGATCCCTAACCATGTTACAAGATTATCATAAATCAGCCCTTAACTTAGCCTCATTTTCATTGCATAATTCCAATTTTTAGCCCATTAAACATTCTAATTTGTGAGCCTAAAACGCAACAACCCTAATTTTCATTTAGTCACTCATAATGTCATTTTAATGCACCCAAGTTCATGTCCAACCTACATGGGGTTCGGCCATGTACCATGGCCGAACCCATGGTCCATAATTTTATTTTAAAAACCTCATTCCCACTCATTTAAATCCTTGTTTAAAATACCTAAAAAGAATCCACTTAATTACCATTAATCTTCTCCATTAATTTCCATACTTTCATAACCATTTAATTCATCATTTCATCACCATAAGGTTCGGCCATACACCACGGCCGAACCCATGGCTCATGATTCACCATTTCTCCTATGTCTCTCGAGGCCACAAAATCATTCACAAACTCCATGATTTTTCCTCATTTAAAACCCTTTTAAATTTTTCCAACATTTAATCATTTACAACCCTAAAATCATAATCATTCTTCATGGCCTTTAAACCTTAAAACCCTAATTAAATCATCAACCATTTACCATGGGGTTCGGCCACACTACATGGCCGAACCCTATGGTCCATCAATCCATTCAAAAACCCATTACTTCCATGCTTAAATCCATTTAATTACATAACCTCCTTAATCCTTTTATTTATTATTTTTCTTAATCTATCTCATCATTAACTTAGGTGGTTTAATTCCAATTCAACCCATTTCCATCAATTGGGTCACCATTGGGCACATGGCCCAATTAAATTATTTTCTCTCATTTACCTTAGAGCTTGACTCATTTTGACCCATTGGGTCCCAAATGGTTATCGGGCCCACTTTGACCATTATTGACCCCTTAAATGAATTCCATCCAATCCATGGTCCATTGGACCATACTTGGGCCTTCGCCCCAAAATTTGATCCATTTAGCATCCATAACATCAAAATTTCAATTTTTCCATTATTAAAATAAATAAATGCCATATATATGTTGATTTAAAAATTCGGGCTATTACAATAGAATCCTCTTTTGAAATTTTCGTCCCGAAAATTCGAGAGAAGTAGGGGTTCAAAACAACTTGTGCGAAGAGCTCCGGATAAGTGGCTTTCATCTCCGACTCAAGTTCCCAGGTGGTTTCTTCACTGCCATGTCGTTCCCATACCACCTTGACGAACTGGATGGCGCGGTTCCGTAGCACCCTTTGTTCGCTCCCGATCACTCTGACCGGCTTCTCCACATATGTCACATCGCTTTGTACATCGATGTCTTGAACATTCAACACATGAGAAGGATCGGGGTTGTACTTCCTTAACATGGACACATGGAATACATCATGCAAAGATGATAATTGTGGAGGGAGCGCCAACTGATGAGCTACCCCCCCCCCCCCCCCCCCCCCCCCCCACCCTTTTCAGGATCGGAAACTGCCCCACAAATCTAGGCAATAGTTTCCCTTTCTTCCCGAACCTCATGTGCCCCTTCCGTGGTGAGACCTTTAAGAATACTAAGTCTCCCACCTCAAACTCGAGGAACCTTCTCCTCTTGTCGGCATAGCTCTTCTGACAGCTCTGTGCAGTGAGTAGATGTTGCCGTATCAACTTAATCTATGTTGTAGTCTCCGCAACCAAATCCGGTCCAATCAACGCAGGCACACCACCTCTGTCCAACACACGGGCGATCTACACAACCTACCATACAAGGCCTTAAATGGAGCCATCTGGAGGCTTGCCTGGTAACTGTAACACCCTGGAATTTCAAAGTTATCAGTTTATGTGAAAATATTCATATTTACGGAATTGCCATTGTGATAAAAATTGATTGGAATTTAAATGGGTCAATGGCTCAATCGAGACCCAAAGGATGATAGTTGGTTTACAAAACAAATAAATGGGTAAGATAAATTTAAACGGGTCCAGAATCATATTTGGGTCAGATTTTGATAAATGGGTCAAAATGGCTAGATGGGACCCAATGGGTCGTGTGAATGGCATGATTAACCATGGATTGAGTTCAAGCTTAGTAAATTTAAGTTTATTAATTACTTGAGTTTGGTTGGAGTTGAAATGAATGGTTGGTTTAGTTAAGTTGAATTTATTAGTTAAGTTAAATTAAATGAGTGACTTAGTTTGGGTGAGTTGAATAAATGAGTTGAATGAATATGTATTATTAATGTAAGTGAGTGAAGTGTGTGAATGGGAGGAGAAGTGGTTTAAATTCCAATTTTGAGCAAGGAAAAACGTTGGTGCATGGGGAGACAATACCATGCATGTAACCCCCATTTAGGTGATGAATAAAAATGGGAGTTACATTTTGTATGGGAGTTACTTATTGAAGTCACAAAGGTTGCAAGGGACGTTGGCTGCATGCATGAGCAATTCATGCATGTAACGGCTACCATGTAGATAAGAGAGTGATGGCTTGGAGAGTTACAAATGCATGAATGAAGGAGGATGCAAATAATTACAAAGATATACATGGAAGATGTTGGAGGTGGGAGTGTGATTTCAAATGCAAGTGTGTTACACGTTGGAAATGGTTAGAGAGCATTGGTTGGTCTTCAAAAGACAGCTATACATGGATTGATGGTTCATGCATGTAACTCCAAGGTTGGAGAATAAAATAGGTAGCTGATTGGAGCTGCTGTTGGTGGAGTTACACTTAAGAGAGGTGGCTGTTACATAAGCCAAAACTGGAGAGACAACAACAAGGGACGGTGTAACACATGGGGGTTATATTTCAAAGTGAAACTCCCATGTGAGAACCTAAGAAAAGGGGGGGTTACACAAGTCCAATTTACAAGGGACGTTGGGAACATGGGGAGGTTTCATCTCATGATGAAACCCCCAAGTAACATAAAGATTAGGGTAAAGGCAATGAGAGTTACACAAAGTTTAACTTGGGCTGGTTTTTGATTAAACAAAGGGTGCTCATTTCTCTCTCTCTCCCTTTCTCTTGGCCGTTCTCTGTTTTCCCAAGAACTAAGAGCAGTAGCTGGTTGTTAATCAGTCCTTGGTTTGATTCCTTTTCATCAAGACAAGTTCAGCAAAAAGGGAAGGAACAAGCGGGAGTAAAGATCAAGTGGAGGAGTCGCGGAAACGGTAGGTGTTCGATAAACTATGTTGTTTAATTAAGAAATATGATCCGGCTATTTGATGGCTGAATCTAACAAGGGTTAAATGTTGGTTAGAAGTACAAGAATGAGATCAAAAGATGGACCATAGGGTTCGGCCCATTGGATGGCCAAACCCCATGGAAATGTTGGATTTATTTAGATGGTTTTTGGAAATTAAAACCATACAATTTTGGGACTGTTTTTAGATGATTTTAAGTGTGTATTTTAAAAAGGTTAAAATATAGATAAGGAAGTTATTTTGGACATAGATGAATAATTAAGAAACTCAAAACCAAAGGACATAGCGTTCGGCCACCATGGAGGGCCGAACCCCATGCAAATAATGGTTTGTTTTGGATGTGTTTGGAACAAATAAACCATGAAGTTGATGGACTGTTTTGGGTTATTAATTTAAGATGTAAGTACATGTTTTACAATGGTTTAAAAACATGGATTTGGGTGCTGGTTTCAGACCTAAGATGAAGGACTAAAGGTTCAAAATTAATCTCATGGTGTTCGGCCAATATACATGGCCGAACCCTATGAAATTGGGCTAATTTTGGAGGATTGTTTTGAAGGTTAAAAACCTGATTTAGATATACAGTTATTACCTGGTTAATTAAGGTTTAAAAACAGTAAATGTAATCATTGGGTTCAGCCATGATGGAGGGCCGAACCCCATGTAAAACGGTGTGGGTTTTCATGTTGAGAACTCCATGGAAACCATGGAAACCATGAAGATCCATGGACTGTTTTGTGGAATAATTGGGTTAAGTTTATGATGAACATTAGGTATTATTTATATGCTTTAATTTAAGAATAATATATGTTGTTTATGGAGTTAGTATGGGTAGGTAATCGGCCAATATGAATGATGGAAATGGAGTATAAAATCACATTGGTGAGGTTCGGCCATGTGTATGGCCGAACCCCACTAATGATGATTGTGGGACATAATTGTTGATTTTATATGAGTATATGGAGGGTTAAAGAAGGATCAAATTAGGTGATGAGGTTCAGCCATGTGTATGGCTGCACCCCACTAAAGATGGTTTTATGTATGATGATGAAAGTTAGTTAATATAAAGCAAAGGTTGGTCTCAATGGCATAATTGTAATTATGGCTGAAATGATCAAAAATAAAATGATCATATGATGGGATAAATGGGCTAAAACCAAAGTGGTAAGGTTCAGCCATAATGTATGGCCGAACCCTACTAAGGTTCGTTTAGAAGTTTGGGTAATTAGATAGGTTTTAATTAAATAAATGAATGACCAATGTATGAGATTCGGCTATGGCTTTGGCCGAACCCCACTAGGTGATTCTTGGAACATAAAGCTTTGCTGGAAATTAGGTGGATAAATGATTAAGTTGCTGCCATGTATATAGGGTATTCGGATTTTTAGAACGGTGAGCGAGACGTGATCGGAAGACGGTCCAAAGGAAGGATCGAACAAAGTAAACTACTGTAGGTTTCCTACCTTGTTGTAACCACACCACTTATTCGCTGTTTTATGTTTATTTGAATAAGTTATTTGAATCAAATGTTATATTTACAAATGGTATGTTTGCATAGACATCTCATGCATAGCATGGGATGATGGGGAAGTAACCGGAGGCCACACTCCGTCGGGGCGTCCGAAAGACCATTGTGGGGTACCCTGATGATGAGAATCCCATCAGGAGGAATCCGGAGGCCACACTCCGTCGGGGCGTCCGAAAGACCACTGTGGGTTACCTTGACGATGAGAATCCCGTCAAGTGATGGCTATGTTGAATGGTGATGGGTGGGACTCATTACATGTTCATTTCATACATAGCATATTTTTATAGAATTTGTCACACTTGCATAACTATTATACTATTTGCATGATTTTGACTAACCATGTGGTAGCCCTATTCGGAAACACTACTGGGCGCGTTGATCTAACGCCCTATCTATATCTTTAGTGGATGATGCAGGGAAAGGAAAGAACGTGATTGGAGAAGAGGACCAAGTACGAAAACTTGGGCGATTTGAATGATTGCAATGGACTATGAATGGATTATTTATGGATGATTTATTTGGAACAATGTAATTTGTTAAATTAGATGTTGGCATGTAATAATGTAGTTAATTAGATGCTATGGTTTGTTTTACGTTGGATGTTTGGATTAAACGATTAGTTAAGATCGGTTAGTGATTTTGGAAAATAAATAAGGTACTTTGCTATCTAAAAATGGAAATTGGATTAATCATAGGTTCTATTATAACCTCAGTTAGATCTAGACTAAGTTAATTCCGCTAAGTAAATATGTACCATGTGCGGATCAGTTTTATGGACTTAGTTCATACGCACATGGGCTTGGCCAGTTAAGGGTCGGATTTAGAGATCCGAACTTAACTCGCGTCGTGACATTCCGCCCCGATCACTTATTGATTATTATTATAAAAAAAAAAAATAAACTCTGAAAATTTAGAGTGAAAAGGGCGGGGTGTTATAGTTGGTATCAGAGCGAAACGGGAAGTTGAATCTTCCGAAGTAAGATTAAGACGGTTTCATGTCTCACTGACGGATAAGAATCCCAACTGACCGACTCTTCGGAGTCCGCTGACTGGGGGCCGGATTAATTTACTTCGTGGACTCAGACTGAACAAACCAATCTGAGAACAACAGTGGAAGATAGCAAAAGTACATTATTATAATTCATCTATCAAACGTAGCAAAATAGGATATACATTCCCCAATACTCCCCAATTGAGAAAGACAAACATAGGGAATTTAGAGACTCTCCCCTCAAAAACAAATAGTAAAATCAAGTTTGCTTATTTGGAAATCTCCCCAAAATTGTGAAAAAATATAAACTATATGAGGAAACTAAGTCAATAATGTTTTATGACTTAGGGAAATGGCTCCAAAGAAAAAGATCCCTCAGAATCAGAAAGGGAAGGAAAAGGTGTTGCAAATCACACAACATGAGAAAGTGTTATCTCAACACGAAAAATCTGTGCATGAGAAGGAGCCATCTGTACATGAGAAAGAGGTAACCCAACCTGATGGGGAGCGATCTGTTCATGAAAAGTCTCACAACGCGGAAGAATCACAGCACTCATGGAGGGAAGAAAAGGGGAGTGAGAATGCATCACAGAAAGAGGGAGAAGGGAACAGTGGTGTACATATACCACATGTGCCACCTGAACTTCAAGGCTTAGTTCAAGCAGTGGTAACCTCAGTACTCCAGCAACATATGAATGGGAGTGAAAGTTCCAGGGATGCCAGTGACCGTAGTATGGCACGAGAATTTCAACAACAGCGTCCTCCCTACTTCAAAGGGAAAGAGGGGGTTGTCGGAGCTGAGCATTGGCTGAAGAAGATCACCCAGATCTTAAAATTACTTAAGATCTCGAGTCATGCTGACAGGATTTTACTGGCTACTTCACAATTGATAGAAGATGCCGGTAAATGGTGGGAGGTGGTGGAGAAGCAGAGGGAACTCATACCAGCTAGGGAGAGGACGGCCATGACATGGAATGAGTTTTCAGCAACCTTTCTGGAACATTACTTTCCGGAGGAGGAGAAGGAGCGACAGACGGAACTTTTTCTGTCCTTGGTACAGGGCTCTATGACGGTGGCAGAGTATCACCGTGAATTTCTCAGTTTATCCATTTATGCATTCTATATGGTGGACACAGAACTTCGTAAAGCAAGAAAGTTTGAGAGGGGTCTACGGCCGAACATCAGGGCCAAAGTGACCATATTTAAGTGCACCACATTGGCTGAGGTGGTCAGCAAGGCCACAATAGCAGAAAAGGAGGTGAATGCAACAGTACGATTTGACAATCGTCGAGCTCCAAGTGGGAGGGGTGGGTTTCAGCCCAACAAGAGGTTCCGTCCGAACTTCAGTAGAACCTCACCATCTACTGGGTCCGCGGGGAGCTTTCGTCCCAACCAGCCCTCCCCATCTGCATCAGTCACCCAGTCATTCAAAGGGGTGAACAACTGTTTTCACTGTAACCAGCCGGGTCACTTCAAGAGAGACTGTCCAAAGCTCAATAGGCTCTCATATTCCAGAGGATCTTTCTGTCCACCAGCTAGGCCAGCTAACTCCCGAGGAGGCAGGACATATAATCAGGCAGGGACGGGCGCCTACTCCTACCGGATCTGGACGACTATTTGCTCTGGAACCTCCTGAGGATGTGGATCATTCTGTGATTCAAGGTATGGCCGTTGTCAATAGTTCTTATGCTTATGCATTGTTTGATTCTGGAGCATCGCACTCTTTTATATCTGCATCCTTTATAACTGCTACTGGAACACTAGTACAAAAGCTGTCCACCACACTCACAGTAGTATCCCCTGTCGGAGACACGTCTTTGGGACTCATATGCACGGCCATAAATACAGAACTCGCTGGACTCAGATTTGAGTTCAATTATTTGGTACTCGACATGACTGAGTACGATATTATATTTGGCATGGACTGGTTGGCTAGTTATGAAGCCAATATTGATTGTTATCGCCGAAGAGTGACATTTTGGTCACCCGAGGGAAAGCAGTATATAGTTCGTGCCGACAAGCAAAGCAGATTGCAGGAAGGGTTGCATCATTTGGTGTTGAACAATATTGTCATCAACAAAGCACCAGTCACTGAACTTCCAGCAATTGTGAAAGAATTTGTTGATGTCTTTCCAAAAGAACTTCCTGGTATACCGCCTATGAGGGAGCTCAATTTTGAGATCAAGCTATATCCTGGTACCTCACCAGTGTCTCTACCCCATTATCGGATGGCACCGGCAGAAATGTCCGAGTTGAAGAAGCAGCTTGATGAATTACTCAGACTGGGTTGCATTCGGAACAGCACATCGTCATGGGGAGCTCCAGTGTTGTTCGTGAAAAAGAAGGATGGTTCACTTAGAATGTGTGTGGACTACCGGAAGTTAAATCAGCTAACTGTCCGGAACAAGTATCCTCTACCCAGGATCGATGATTTATTCGATCAGTTGAGGGGATCCAGTCATTTTTCCAAGATTGATCTGATGTCCGGTTATCATCAAATCCGGGTCAAAGAGGAAGACATCGAGAAAACAGCTTTCAGAACACGGTATGGACTATTTGAATTTGTAGTCATGCCATTTGGGCTTACCAACGCACCGGCTGTGTTCATGGACTTAATGAACAGAATATTTCGTCCATATTTGGATCGGTTTGTTATAGTGTTCATTGACGATATCCTGATCTATTCCAAGAGTCAGGAGGATCATGCTGAGCATCTTCGAATAGTATTGAACACCTTGAGACAGAACCAGCTGTATGCCAAAGCA
The DNA here is from genome assembly GCA_013350335.1 of Chimonanthus salicifolius. Classification (NCBI taxonomy): domain Eukaryota; kingdom Viridiplantae; phylum Streptophyta; class Magnoliopsida; order Laurales; family Calycanthaceae; genus Chimonanthus; species Chimonanthus salicifolius. The sequence continues at coordinate 74,797,356 of CM023533.1, read as the reverse complement.
AGCAAATGCGAATTTTGGCTACCTGAGGTCAAATTCTTAGGGCATGTTATAACAGCAGATGGTATAGCCGTTGATCCGGCTAAGGTGGCAGCAGTAAGTGAGTGGAAAGCACCAAAGAATGTCACCGAAATCCGTAGTTTTCTGGGTTTGGCTGGATATTATAGGAAGTTTATCATGGACTTCTCCAAAATTGCATCCCCATTGACTCGACTCACGCAGAAAGGAGTCAAATATGAATGGTCAGAGCTGTGCAATCAGAGATTTGAGGAGCTGAAAGAGAGACTTACAACTGCTCCTATTCTAGTTTTGCCAGAAAGGGGCAAAGGTTATGAAGTACAATGTGATGCATCAGGAGAGGGACTGGGATGTTCACTCATGCAACGTAATCGGGTGGTGGCATATGGTTCAAGACAACTAAAGATACATGAACGCCTCTACCCCACACATGATCTGGAATTAGCTGCGGTGGTCTTTGCTCTCAAAAGCTGGAGACACTATCTATATGGGGAGAAGTTTGAAGTATTTTCAGATCACAAGAGCTTGAAGTATTTATTTGATCAGAAAGAGCTCAACCTGAGGCAGCGCAGATGGATGGAATATCTGGCGGATTATGAATTTGCGCTCCGATATCATCCGGGAAAGGCCAACAAAGTGGCGGATGCTCTCAGCCGCATGTCTCATGCATCAGTGGCATGTTTGATCAGGACTGAATGGGAGATGTTGAATTCCATTCGTGAGTTTAATCTATATATAACAAACCATGGGAGTATGTACAATTTGATCATACGATCCAACATGGTTACAAAGATTGAACAGGAGCAACGAACAGATCCGAAAATGGCTGAGACATGGGCCAAGATGTCTAATGGCGAGGTTGTACCGGATTGGGAATTACGACCAGGACAGGGTCTTATGTTCCGGGGTAGAATATATGTGCCAAGAAGCTGCAGAAAAGAATTATTGATAGAGGCACATCAGAGCAAGTTGTCCATTCATCCGGGTAGCACAAAAATGTATCATGATTTAAAAAGACATTATTGGTGGCATGGACTCAAGAAGGATGTTGCAGACTATGTGGCTCATTGTTTAACTTGTCAGCAGGTTAAGACGGAACATCAGAAGCCACCAGGGTTACTCAAGCCCTTAGCAGTGCCGGAATGGAAATGGGAGCACATTTCCATGGACTTTGTGACGGGGTTGCCGAGGTCATCGAAAGGCAATGACGCTATATGGGTTGTGGTAGACCGATTGACTAAGTCCGCGCATTTTATTCCTATTAAGATGACAGATTCATCAGAGACATTGGGTCGGAGATATATCAAAGATATCATCAGATTACATGGTATTCCACAGACTATAGTGTCTGATAGAGATGGCCGATTCACCGGCAGGGTATGGCAGAGCATGCAGTCGGCCATGGGAACCGATTTACTTATTAGCACAGCATTCCATCCACAGACCGATGGACAATCGGAAAGAACAATACAAACGTTGGAGGACATGTTGAGGGCGTGCATGCTAGACTTCAAAGGTGGATGGGAGGATCATTTGCCATTGGTGGAATTTTCTTATAACAATAGCTACCAGGCAAGCCTCTAGATGGCACCATTCGAAGCTTTGTATGGTAGACCATGCAGGTCACCAGTGTGCTGGACCGAGGTCGGCGAACCTGCACTGATAGGACCTGAGTTGGTTGCAGAAACTACTGCACAGATCCAGTTGATACGTCAACATTTGTTGACCGCACAGAGTCGGCAAAAGAGCTATGCGGATAAAAGGAGGAGGTTTCTCGAATTTGAAGTGGGAGACATGGTATTCTTGAAGGTCTCGCCACGAAAAGGGCACATGAGATTTGGGAAGAAAGGAAAATTGTCGCCAAGATATGTGGGACCGTTTTCAATTATCAGAAGGATGGGAGATGTAGCCTATCAGTTGGCACTTCCTTCGCAATTGGCGTCTCTACATGATGTATTCCATGTATCTATGCTGAGGAAGTACAACCCTGATCCATCTCATGTTTTGAATGTGCAAGATATAGATGTGCAAAGCGACGTCACTTATGTCGAGAAGCCGGTTGGAATATTGGAAAGTGAGCAAAGGGTGTTGCGTAACCGAGCGATTCAGTTCGTCAAGGTGGTATGGGATCGACATGGTGTTGAGGAAGCCACTTGGGAATTAGAATCGGAGATGAGAGCATCTCACCCTGAATTGTTTGTATGATTTACTTTGAAATCCTACTTCGTTCGATTTTCGGGACGAAAATTATAAAAAGATTATTGTATTGTAACACCCTGGAATTTCAAAGTTATTAGGTTATGTGAAAATATTCATATTTACGGAATTGCCATTGTGATAAAAATTGATTGGAATTTAAATGGGTCAATGGCTCAATCGAGACCCAAAGGATGATAGTTGGTTTACAAAACAAATAAATGGGTAAGATAAATTTAAACGGGTCCAGAATCATATTTGGGTCAGATTTTGATAAATGGGTCAAAATGGCTAGATGGGACCCAATGGGTCGTGTGAATGGCATGATTAACCATGGATTGAGTTCAAGCTTAGTAAATTTAAGTTTATTAATTACTTGAGTTTGGTTGGAGTTGAAATGAATGGTTGGTTTAGTTAAGTTGAATTTATTAGTTAAGTTAAATTAAATGAGTGACTTAGTTTGGGTGAGTTGAATAAATGAGTTGAATGAATATGTATTATTAATGTAAGTGAGTGAAGTGTGTGAATGGGAGGAGAAGTGGTTTAAATTCCAATTTTGAGCAAGGAAAAACGTTGGTGCATGGGGAGACAATACCATGCATGTAACCCCCATTTAGGTGATGAATAAAAATGGGAGTTACATTTTGTATGGGAGTTACTTATTGAAGTCACAAAGGTTGCAAGGGACGTTGGCTGCATGCATGAGCAATTCATGCATGTAACGGCTACCATGTAGATAAGAGAGTGATGGCTTGGAGAGTTACAAATGCATGAATGAAGGAGGATGCAAATAATTACAAAGATATACATGGAAGATGTTGGAGGTGGGAGTGTGATTTCAAATGCAAGTGTGTTACACGTTGGAAATGGTTAGAGAGCATTGGTTGGTCTTCAAAAGACAGCTATACATGGATTGATGGTTCATGCATGTAACTCCAAGGTTGGAGAATAAAATAGGTAGCTGATTGGAACTGCTGTTGGTGGAGTTACACTTAAGAGAGGTGGCTGTTACATAAGCCAAAAATGGAGAGACAACAACAAGGGACGGTGTAACACATGGGGGTTATATTTCAAAGTGAAACTCCCATGTGAGAACCTAAGAAAAGGGGGGGTTACACAAGTCCAATTTACAAGGGACGTTGGGAACATGGGGAGGTTTCATCTCATGATGAAACCCCCAAGTAACATAAAGATTAGGGTAAAGGCAATGAGAGTTACACAAAGTTTAACTTGGGCTGGTTTTTGATTAAACAAAGGGTGCTCATTTCTCTCTCTCTCCCTTTCTCTTGGCCGTTCTCTGTTTTCCCAAGAACTAAGAGCAGTAGCTGGTTGTTAATCAGTCCTTGGTTTGATTCCTTTTCATCAAGACAAGTTCAGCAAAAAGGGAAGGAACAAGCGGGAGTAAAGATCAAGTGGAGGAGTCGCGGAAACGGTAGGTGTTCGATAAACTATGTTGTTTAATTAAGAAATATGATCCGGCTATTTGATGGCTGAATCTAACAAGGGTTAAATGTTGGTTAGAAGTACAAGAATGAGATCAAAAGATGGACCATAGGGTTCGGCCCATTGGATGGCCAAACCCCATGGAAATGTTGGATTTATTTAGATGGTTTTTGGAAATTAAAACCATACAATTTTGGGACTGTTTTTAGATGATTTTAAGTGTGTATTTTAAAAAGGTTAAAACATAGATAAGGAAGTTATTTTGGACATAGATGAATAATTAAGAAACTCAAAACCAAAGGACATAGGGTTCGGCCACCATGGAGGGCCGAACCCCATGCAAATAATGGTTTGTTTTGGATGTGTTTGGAACAAATAAACCATGAAGTTGATGGACTGTTTTGGGTTATTAATTTAAGATGTAAGTACATGTTTTACAATGGTTTAAAAACATGGATTTGGGTGCTGGTTTCAGACCTAAGATGAAGGACTAAAGGTTCAAAATTAATCTCATGGTGTTCGGCCAATATACATGGCCGAACCCTATGAAATTGGGCTAATTTTGGAGGATTGTTTTGAAGGTTAAAAACCTGATTTAGATATACAGTTATTACCTGGTTAATTAAGGTTTAAAAACAGTAAATGTAATCATTGGGTTCAGCCATGATGGAGGGCCGAACCCCATGTAAAACAGTGTGGGTTTTCATGTTGAGAACTCCATGGAAACCATGGAAACCATGAAGATCCATGGACTGTTTTGTGGAATAATTGGGTTAAGTTTATGATGAACATTAGGTATTATTTATATGCTTTAATTTAAGAATAATATATGTTGTTTATGGAGTTAGTATGGGTAGGTAATCGGCCAATATGAATGATGGAAATGGAGTATAAAATCACATTGGTGAGGTTCGGCCATGTGTATGGCCGAACCCCACTAATGATGATTGTGGGACATAATTGTTGATTTTATATGAGTATATGGAGGGTTAAAGAAGGATCAAATTAGGTGATGAGGTTCAGCCATGTGTATGGCTGCACCCCACTAAAGATGGTTTTATGTATGATGATGAAAGTTAGTTAATATAAAGCAAAGGTTGGTCTCAATGGCATAATTGTAATTATGGCTGAAATGATCAAAAATAAAATGATCATATGATGGGATAAATGGGCTAAAACCAAAGTGGTAAGGTTCAGCCATAATGTATGGCCGAACCCTACTAAGGTTCGTTTAGAAGTTTGGGTAATTAGATAGGTTTTAATTAAATAAATGAATGACCAATGTATGAGATTCGGCTATGGCTTTGGCCGAACCCCACTAGGTGATTCTTGGAACATAAAGCTTTGCTGGAAATTAGGTGGATAAATGATTAAGTTGCTGCCATGTATATAGGGTATTCGGATTTTTAGAACGGTGAGCGAGACGTGATCGGAAGACGGTCCAAAGGAAGGATCGAACAAAGTAAACTACTGTAGGTTTCCTACCTTGTTGTAACCACACCACTTATTCGCTGTTTTATGTTTATTTGAATAAGTTATTTGAATCAAATGTTATATTTACAAATGGCATGTTTGCATAGACATCTCATGCATAGCATGGGATGATGGGGAAGTAACCGGAGGCCACACTCCGTCGGGGCGTCCGAAAGACCATTGTGGGGTACCCTGATGATGAGAATCCCATCAGGAGGAATCCGGAGGCCACACTCCGTCGGGGCGTCCGAAAGACCACTGTGGGTTACCTTGACGATGAGAATCCCGTCAAGTGATGGCTATGTTGAATGGTGATGGGTGGGACTCATTACATGTTCATTTCATACATAGCATATTTTTATAGAATTTGTCACACTTGCATAACTATTATACTATTTGCATGATTTTGACTAACCATGTGGTAGCCCTATTCGGAAACACTACTGGGCGCGTTGATCTAACGCCCTATCTATATCTTTAGTGGATGATGCAGGGAAAGGAAAGAACGTGATTGGAGAAGAGGACCAAGTACGAAAACTTGGGCGATTTGAATGATTGCAATGGACTATGAATGGATTATTTATGGATGATTTATTTGGAACAATGTAATTTGTTAAATTAGATGTTGGCATGTAATAATGTAGTTAATTAGATGCTATGGTTTGTTTTACGTTGGATGTTTGGATTAAACGATTAGTTAAGATCGGTTAGTGATTTTGGAAAATAAATAAGGTACTTTGCTATCTGAAAATGGAAATTGGATTAATCATAGGTTCTATTATAACCTCAGTTAGATCTAGACTAAGTTAATTCCGCTAAGTAAATATGTACCATGTGCGGATCAGTTTTATGGACTTAGTTCATACGCACATGGGCTTGGCCAGTTAAGGGTCGGATTTAGAGATCCGAACTTAACTCGCGTCGTGACATTCCGCCCCGATCACTTATTGATTATTATTATAAAAAAAAAAATAAACTCTGAAAATTTAGAGTGAAAAGGGCGGGGTGTTATAGTAACTGTTATTGTAAGAGAACTCCACCAGTGGCAAATGGTCCTCCCATCCGCCCTTGAAGTCTAGCATGCACGCTCTCAACATATCCTCCAGTGTCTGTATCGTCCTCTCCGACTGTCCATCAGTCTGTGGATGAAATGCTGTGCTAGTCAATATGTCGGTCCCCATAGCCGTCTGCATGGCCTGCCATACTCTGCCGGTGAATCGGCCATCCCTGTCGGACACAATAGACCGGGGAATGCCATGTAACCTGATGATCTCCCGGATGTACCGTCGACCCAAAGTCTCTGATGAATCTGTCATTTTGATGGGAAAGAAATGTGCAGACTTGGTCAACCGGTCTACTATGACCCATATCGCATCGTTGCCCTTTGATGACCTTGGCAACCCTGTTACAAAGTCCATGGATATGTGCTCCGATTTCCATTCTGGCACCGGTAAAGGTGCGAGTAAGCCCGATGGTTTCCGATGTTCTGCCTTAACCTGCTGACAAGTTAGACAACAAGCAACAAATGCCGCTACATCTTTTTTAAGTCCATGCCACCAATAGTGCCTCTTAAGATCATGATACATCTTGGTGCTGCCTGGGTGGATAGAGAGTTTGGTTTGGTGTGCTTCAATCAGTAACTCTCTTCTGCAATTCTTAGGCACATATGTCCGGCCTCGGAACATAAGACCTTGTCCTGGTCGTAATTCCCACTCCGGTACAACCTCACCGGTAGACATCTTAGCCCAAATCTCCTCCACCTCTGGATCTGCCCGTTGTTCCCGTTCAATCTCAGAGACCATGTTGGATCTTATGATCACATTATATATGGTCCCATGATTATTGAGGTAGAGTTTAAACTCTCTGATGGTAGTCAATACCTCCCATTCCGTCCTAATTAAGCTGGCTACTGTCGCATGTGACATGCGGCTGAGGACATCCGCCACTTTGTTCGCCTTGCCAGGATGATACCGAAGTGCGAACTCATAATCCGCCAAATATTCCATCCATATACGCTGTCTCATGTTGAGTTCCTTCTAATCAAATAAGTACTTCAGACTATTGTGATCCGAGAATACTTCAAACTTTTCACCATAAAGGTAGTGTCTCCAGCTTTTGAGAGTGAAGACCACCGCTGCTAGTTCTAGATCATGTGTGGGATAATGGCGTTCATGAATTTTCAACTGTCTTGATCCGTACGCCACCGCACGATTACCTTGACTGAGTGTACACCCTAGTCCCTCACCGCAGGCATCACAGTAGACCTTATAATTTCTGCCTCTTTCCAGCAAGATTAGGATTGGGGCGGTTGTAAGCCTCTCCTTTAGCTCCTCAAACCTCTGGTTGCATAGATCTGACCACTCAAATTTGACTCCCTTTTGAGTGAGTCGGGTAAGTGGAGATGCAATCTTGGAGAAGTCCATGATGAATTTCCGGTAGTAACCAGCCAATTCCAGAAAACTGCGGATCTCGGTCACATTCGTCGATGCTTTCCACTCCTTTACTGCAGCTACTTTAGCCGGGTCCACAGTTATACCTTCCTCTGATATAATGTGCCCCAGGAAGTTGACTTCAGATAGCCAAAATTCACACTTGCTGGCTTTGGCATATAACTGGTTCTTCCTCAAGGTGTCTAAGACTATCCGTAGGTAATCGACATGTTCTTTCTGACTTTTGGAATAGATCAGAATATCATCAATGAAAACGATCACAAAACGATCCAAGTAAGGACGGAATATCCTATTCATTAGGTCCATGAACACAGCCGGTGCGTTAGTAAGTCCAAATGGCATGACCATATACTCATATAAGCCATACCGTGTCCTGAAAGCTGTCTTTTCTATGTCCTCCTCTCTAACCCGAATTTGATGGTATCCGGACATCAGATCAATCTTGGAGAAATGAGAGGAACCCCTAAGTTGATCAAATAGATCGTCAATCCGGGGTAGGGGATACTTATTCCTGACAGTCAGCTGGTTCAACTTTCTATAATCCACACACATTCGAAGGGTACTGTCCTTCTTCTTCACAAATAACACTGGGGCTCCCCATGCCTATGTGCTGTTCCGAATAAAACCCAGTCTGAGTAGTTCATCAATCTGCTTTTTCAACTCGGTCATCTCAGCTGGTGCCATCATATAATGGGGTAATGATACTGAAGCGGCGCCGGGGTATAACTTGATTTCAAAGTCTATCTCCCTCTTGGGTGGCAAACCAGGGAGCTCTATTGGGAATACCTCGGCATAATCTGCCTACTACTGCCAGAAGTTCAGTTATTGGTGCCCTATCTAATCTGAGGATGTTCAAGGCAAGATGGTTCAATTCTTCCTGTAGCCTTCTAGGGATGCCCTGTCTGTCAGCATGTACCACGTACCGCTTTCCCTCGGGGGACCAAAATATCACCCTACGAAGGTGGCAATCAATATGGGCCTGATATGTAGTCAACCAGTCCATGCCAAATATAACATCGTATTCGGCCATTTCGATTATTAAATAGTTGAACTCGAATGTAAATGCCGCGAGTTCAGTGTTCAATGCCGTACATATGAGTCTTAATGATGTGTCTCCGACGGGGGATACAATAGTAAGTGATGTGGACAGGTTTTGTACTAATGTCCCCGTAGCAAATATGAATGCAGCAGATATAAATGAATGTGAAGCTCCAGAGTCAAATAATGTAACAGCATAGGAACTACCAACTACAGCCATACCTTGCGTCACCGAACAATCCACTGCTACTGGAGTCGGTATAGTGAAAAGTCGTCCAGACCCTGTAGGGTTTGGCGCCCGTCCCGCCTGGTTGTATGTTCTGCCTCCTCGAGATTGAGTTGGTCTAGTCGGAGGGTGGAAGGAACCCCTAGAGTTAGAGGGTCGGCTGATCTATGGACACTCTCTCTTGAAGTGGCCCTGTTGGCCACACTGGTAACATGTGTTCCCACCCCGGGGAACCTGTGTGACTGATGCTGATGGAGAGGGCTGATTGGGGCGAAAGCCCCCTGTAGATCCCGTGGAGGGTGAGGGTCTGCTAGAATTCGGGCGGAACTTCTTGTTGGGTTGGAATGCACCCCGCCCACTTTGCCCTCGGCGATTGTCAAACCGCACTATTTTATTCAACTCCCGCTCCGCTATGGTGGCCCTGCTGACCACCCCTGCCAGTGTAGGTTCCTTGAATATTGTCACCCTGGCTCTGATGTTTGGTTGAAGGTCCCATTCAAATTTGCGGGCCCTCCGGTGTTCGGTATCCACCATATAAAATGCATAGATGGATAGACTGAGGAACTCTCTGTGGTATTATGCCACAGTCATATTGCCTTGCACCAACGATAGGAAGGGTTGAGTCTGGCGTTCTCTTTCCTCCTCCGGAAAATACTGTTCCAGAAAAGAGGCTGAGAACCATTCCCATGTCATGATGGTCCTTTCCCTTTCCAGCACCAGAGGTTGCTATTTTTCCACAATTTCCCACCAACTACCGGCATCCTCGATCAGTTGAGAAGTGGCCTGTAAGATCTTATCAGCAGGGTTGTAAATCTAGTGCAGATTCAAGATCTGAGTGATCCTTTTTAACCAATGCTCAGCTCCGACAGCCCTTTCTTTTCCCCTGAAGTAGGGAGGGCATTGTTGTTGGAAATCTCTAACCATATTCCGTTTGTTGGAGTCGCTGGTGTTCGCGTCCCCATTCAAGTGCTGTTGGAGCACAGAGGTGACCACCGCTTGAACTAACTCCTTCAACTCGGGAGGTACCACAGGTATGTTCACACTATTTTGCCCCTCCTCTTGATGAGGCGGTTGTACCTGTAAGGTCTCGGAATTTTGGAATTAATATAAATGTGAATATTATTTATTTTAATGATGGAAATTAGAAAATTGGTGGAGTAAATGGTAAATGGGCCAAAAATTGGATAAAGGCCCAAGTGTGGCCCAATAGACTATGTTCGGATTTAAATTTATTTAAATGGGTCAAGAATGGTCAAATTGGGTCAAATACCCATTTGGGACCCAATGGGTCAAGATGGGTATGCTCCAAGGTAAATGGGCTAGATGGAAATGTAATTGGGCCATAGGCCCAATGGTGATCCATTTAGAGTGGGCTTAATGAAATTCAATCACCCTAAGTAATTTGGAATTAAACAATGGTGGTGTGGCCAAGTGGGACCCACCTCCACCTCATCAAGTGAGGTGGCATGTGGGCCAAGGTTTGGTGGGGCCGACCACCATGGTTGAATTAGTCAACCATGGGTGGATTCATAGAAGGAAGTTAAGAAATGGAATTAAATTAGGTGGGAACTAATTAACCTAAGGTAATTAGTTAATTTATTAAATGATTAAAATAATCAAATGAGGGTCAAATGGTCAAAAAATGGAAAACCAAATGCCATCTTATCTTAAGGCATCAAAAAACGTTGGCTCACCATAAAGCATAAAAATCCCATGAGGTTGGTGGGCATTAAATGTGGAGTGTAAGTTACACCACCACATGAGATAAGCCTTATCTTGTTTTCCCATTCTCATTTTCACTAACTCCATCTCTTGCACTCTCTCATGGCCGTTCCACTCTAAGAAAAAAAAAAAAAAAAAGAGGAGAAGAAAATTAAGGAAGAAAAGAGAAGAGCTCAAGGAGAGGAAGAAAAGGTTGGACCACCATCTCAAGGTAAAGATCTTGAGACATTTTTCCATCTCCATCCTCTTCCCTCTCTCAATTCAAACCTAACATGGCTGATTTTAAGGTTGGGAGTTGCCACCCTTGATCAAAGATCTTGACCTATAAAAGATCAAGAAGAAAGAGAGAGGAGGCTACGGAGACCGACGGGAGCGGCGGAAATCGGAGGAGACGTCGGATAGTGAGTATTTCTTAACTAAAAGAATTTTGGATTTTAGGGTTTAAGAAATGGAATTTATTTTTGTGAAATTAATGGTGGATAGGTGATTTTATACTATGGAATTTAGATACATTAAATGGAAGGGTGGAAGATGGAGAAAACCCTAAATGGGTGAATTAGGGTTAGGGTAAGAAATTGGAAAAATATATTGTGTGCATTGTGTAATTAAATTATTAAGCATGGAATTATGTGGAATTGGAAGGTAATGTGTGATTTTCTTAGGGTTTTAAGGTATGGAGGACATTGTGTAATTTAATTATGTAAAAATGGAAGCATGGAGAATGTTAATGATTTTAGGGTTTTAAAATGATTAAATGTAGCTAATTTTTGAAAAAAGTTTTTATGATGGAATCCATGGATGAATGTAAATATTTTAATGGCCTCAAAAGTGGTGGATGAAGGTGAATGTTTTTATGTCTTGAATATCACCTATGAATGATGAATCAAGTATTTTGGAACCATGAAGAATGAATGGAATAAGGGCTAAGTTAATGGACTCAATTATGGTGAAGAATGATAGTTTTAAAAGCATGATGTAAAATCCCTCATGGGAGGATTCATTTTGGGCCTAAGTAATGTAAATAGGTCCAATGAAAGATAAGGAAAAGACATCATGGGTTCGACCATGGTGTATGGCCGAACCCATGATTCATATGAGAACCATTTTATGGTCCAAGATTAGGGTTTATGTAAATGATTAAATGAATGGGGATGAAGTCAATTAAGTGGCTGATTTTAATAATTCTATGATATGGTTGATGGGTCACTAATGGATGTAGGTTATAGATCAAGTATGGACTTAATTATACATGGATTAAATGAATGATTAAACATAGGAGAGGTAGTGGCAAAACCGTAATTAATGACCCATTTGTAGGTCATGCTATGGGCTAAGTTTAGGATCTATGTCCATGCATTAATGAGGCTAAGTTGAGGGCTAATTCTTGATAATCTTATAACTTAGTTAATGATCATATGACATGGTTAATGGTACATAAATGGATCTAAGTTTGTGATAAGTTAGGGACTTAATCGTGGATAAAATATGGACTGATTTGGTACTGTATAATAAGGTATCGGGACATCGCAAACGGTGCGCGATTGGCGACCGGAATTATAAGACGAAAACGAAAAAGGACGCGAGTCGGTATTCGGTAGGATTCCTACCTTTTTTGTAAGCCATGGATTGTGTGATGGTTTCATTGATTTATTTTGGGAATTTTATGGTTTATTTTATGATGAGTTTTAAATCATGGTTTATGTATCTTATATGGCATAATGCAAGATTATGAGTTATATGCTAAGTTATGAAGGCTATATTATGACTATGGAATATACATATTACATAGCATAATGCATTACATCTCATGCATGGCATGGGCAGAAAAAAATAAACAAACCGGAGTCCATGCTCCGTCGGGGCGACCGAGAACAGGCATGGGGACACCTTGACGAGGCTTTGCCGTCAAGGGGGATATTTTACGATTGGACAGATCTTGACGAGGTTTTTCCGTCAAGAGGGATATGATAGTATATGGCAGGAATGATGGGTGGGATTCATAACATTGACACCCATGGCATATCATTTACTTATATTTTAGTATATGGTGGTTTATAGTTTTCATTGTGTTATTATCTGTATATGGTTATTACTAACCCATGTGCTAGCCCTACTCGGAATCCTACTGGGCGCGTTGTTCTAACGCCCTACTTCTACCCTAGCTGACAATGCAGGAGATGGCGGACCGGAAGGGCGAGACGGAAGCCAAGCTTAGGAGCTTGGGGAGGCGGGTTAATTATTTTGTTGTACTTTATTTTGGAAAAGATGTATTTGTATAGTTAGCTTGTCGGAAATGTAATAATTTAGGTAGTTTGCTATGTTTAGGTATTATTTTGGATAATACAGTATAATGGCATTTTCGTAATTAATTGGGTATTTCTTCCCTGCTATCTGAAGAACTGGTAGGATAGTTCTATGATCATCCGCATTTATTTTTATGTTCCGTGAGCTTACTTGCTACGCGTGAACCGTACTCGTGGACTTATGTTCCACGCACGCGTAGGGTTGGCCAGTTAAGGGCCGGGCTTTAGAAGCTCGGAACTTAACTCGCGTCGTGACGTCCGCGCCCTTTGTCACTTTATTAAAAAAAAAAAAAAAGTACTCTGATTTTACGGTGAAAAGGGGCGGACGTTACAGTACCTCCTCTTCTACTCGTGGGTTTTTGCGAGTTCTTCTTTTTGGCGCCATTTCCTAAGTCATTGAAAACATTTATTGACTTAGTTCCTTCATAATGTTGGCGCGTTCATATATATTTAGTTTTGGGGATAATTTTCTAAGTACTAAGTATTGTCTCTCATTTTGGGGGAAGATTGCCAAATATGCATACTTTGTTTTTGGGGAAAACTTCTTAAGTATCCATGTTTTGTTCCATTTGATGAAATTTTCCTACGTTTGATACATCCATCAATGTTATAATGATTGTCCTTCCCTTGATATCATTTCCTTACGTCAAATGTGGCTCTCAGAATGAATGTTTCAGTTTGAGTCAATCGAAGTAGATTAACCCGGCCCTCGTGCAACAGACTCCGAAGAGTCGGTCAGTTGGGATTCTTATCCGTCAGTGAGACGTGAAACCGTCTTAATCATACTTCGAAAGATTCATTCTTTCGATTTCACTCTGATACCAACTGTAACGCCCGCCCCATTTTCACCGAAATCAGAGTCTAAATTTTTTTTTTGAAATAAAAGTGACAAAGGGTGCGGAACGAAGTCCACGAGAACGGTTTTCGAGTAGAAAGTAAGCTAGCGGAATATAATTATATGCGGAACATTATAATAGGGACTATCCTACCAGTTTTAGATAGAAGGGAAGATACATCATTAAATTACTAAAATACCCCTATGCTCATAATTATGTCTCAAAATGATAACGTCCAGAGTATAGTCCAAACCATAGCAAGAAACAGTAATTATTACATGCCGACAAGCTAAGCTACTTAAATTACAATTTTTCTAAAATAAAACTTAAATAAACAAAGTAGCCACTTTCCCAAGCCCCTACGCTTGGCTCCCGTCGCGTCCACCGTTTCCGCTGTCTCCTGCGTCATCAGCTAGGGTAGAAGTACAGCGTTAGACAACGCGCCCAGTAGGACTCCGAGTAGGGCTAGCACATGGATTAGTGATAACAGCATACCGATAACAATATAATAAAACCATATGATGAATGCCATGCCATGGGTGCCTATGTCATGTGTCCCACCCATCATCCGTATCATCATAAAATGTCATATCCCCCTTGACGGCAAAGCCTCGTCAAGGTGTCTCCATGTTTGCTTCTCGGTCGTCCCGACGGAGCATGGACTCCAGTTTCATTATTTTCTCGCCCATGCCATGCATGAGATATAAGTGCATTATGCTATGTAATATATATATATATATATATATATATATATATATATATATATATATATATATATATATAATTCATATCCTTAATATAAAATCCATAGCATTGAAATATAGTCCATAGCCTTAAAAATATCATCCATAGCATTAAAATATAATCCCCAGCATTTAAAATACCATCCATAGCATTTAAAATCCATCCCAAATTAAATCATATAATTACCGAAATAAAACGAGGAAACCATCACATACACATAATCCACGGCTTACAACAAGGTAGGAATCCTACCGAATACCGATAACGTCCTTTTCCGTTTTCGTCCTATAATTCCGGTCGCCGATCGCGTACCGTTTGCGATGTCTCGATACCTTATTATACATTTTCCAAGTTAGTCCATATCTTATCCATGATTAAGTCCCTAACTGATCATAAACCTAGATCCATTAATGATCCCTAACCATGTTACAAGATTATCATAAATCAGCCCTTAACTTAGCCTCATTTTCATTGCATAATTCCAATTTTTAGCCCATTAAACATTCTAATTTGTGAGCCTAAAACGCAGCAACACTAAGTTTCATTTATTCACTCATTATGTCATTTTAATGCACCCAAGTTCATGTCCAACCTAAATGGGGTTCGGCCATGTACCATGGCCGAACCCATGGTTCTTCAATGTGGCCAATAATTACGGTTATGCCACTAGACTTCCATGGTTTAATATCTCCTCCATCCATGTACATTTTTGTCCATAATTCATCCATATACTTAGCCCCATTAATGATTTAATGACTATGACGTAATATCCCTAAAATCAGCTACTTAATTTAATTAAATTTCAAATCATCTAATCCCATACATAATTCAATATTTGGCCCATAACATGACCTACAATTGGGTCATGGGTTCGGCCATACACCATGGCCGAACCCATGATGCCTATTTTCCATTTTTCTTGGGTCCATTTTACCTCATTTGGTCCTACCATAAATGAATTTAAATCATACATTTAAATCACCCTTTCATAATCATCATGAGATATACTTTGGTCCATTTAATTTAACCATCATTCCATTTTAGCTTCCATGGTTCCAAGAACACTAAATTCCTCAAAGTCTCCCCATGGGGTTCGGCCATGGTGGTCCATAATTTTATTTTAAAAACCTCATTCCCACTCATTTAAATCCTTGTTTAAAATACCTAAAAAGAATCCACTTAATTACCATTAATCTTCTCCATTAATTTCCATACTTTCATAACCATTTAATTCATCATTTCATCACCATAAGGTTCGGCCATACACCACGGCCGAACCCATGGTTCATGATTCACCATTTCTCCTATGTCTCTTGAGGCCACAAAATCATTCACAAACTCCATGATTTTTCCTCATTTAAAACCCTTTTAAATTTTTCCAACATTTAATCATTTACAACCCTAAAATCATAATCATTCTTCATGGCCTTTAAACCTTAAAACCCTAATTAAATCATCAACCATTTACCATGGGGTTCGGCCACACTACATGGCCGAACCCTATGGCCCATCAATCCATTCAAAAACCCATTACTTCCATGCTTAAATCCATTTAATTACATAATCTCCTTAACCTTTTATTTATTATTTTTCTTAATCTATCTCATCATTAACTTAGGTGGTTTAATTCCAATTCAACCCATTTCCATCAATTGGGTCACCATTGGCCCATGGCCCAATTAAATTATTTTCTATCATTTACCTTAGAGCTTGACTCATTTTGACCCATTGGGTCCCAAATGGTTATCGGGCCCACTTTGACCATTATTGACCCCTTAAATGAATTCCATCCAATCCATGGTCCATTGGACCATACTTGGGCCTTTGCCCCAAAATTTGATCCATTTAGCATCCATAACATCAAAATTTCAATTTTTCCATTATTAAAATAAATAAATGCCATTTATATGTTTATTTAAAAATTCGGGCTATTACATTGATGTGGAGAATTCCATCAAGAAGATACATGTGTTTGTGATAGGTGGGACTCATTGCATAAGACACCATGGCATGGCATTGTTTTATATGGTTTTGGTATTACATTATGTATATGTTTTATGTACTAACTATGTGTTAACCCTACTTGGAATACCTACTGGGCGCGTTGTCTAACGCCCTATTTCTACCTTAGTTGATGAAACAGGAAATGAAGGGAACGATGAGCGTGATCGGAGCCAAGCATAGAAGCTTGGATGCCTTTAGTTTATATTTTGATTAAGTTAGTCATGGACTTGTAATTTGAGTAGCTAGTATTTGGGCATGTAATAACTTAGATAATTTGCTATGGTTTGAATGGTTTATTTTGGATATTTAAGTTATGATAATTATGGTTAAGCGACGAACTACTTTACCATCTAAAAATTGAAAAGTAGGTTTTATTACAATCCACAGTTATGTTTTATTCCGCATGTATGACTTAATGCGTGTGAACAGTATTCATGGACTTAGTCCATGCACACGTATGGTTGTCCAGTTAAGGGTCGGACTTTAGAAGTTCGGACTTACCTCGCGTCGTGACATCCCGTTCTCTATCACTCTTTGTTTATTTTTTTTTTTAAAAATAGACTTTGATACCAACTGTAACGCCCCACCCTTTTTCACTCGCTTTCCGAAAATCAGAGTCTATTTTTTTTAAAAAAAATAAACAAAGAGTGATAGAGAGTGGAACGTCACTGCGCGGACTAAGTTAGATATACTATAGACCGACCCTTAACTCGCCAGCCATACGTGTGCATAGACTAAGTCCATGAATACGGTTCACACGCATTAATTCATACATGCGGAATAAAACATAACTGCGGATTATAATAAAACCTACTTCTATTCCATTTTTAGATAGCAAAGTAGTTCGTCGCTTAACCATAATTATCATAACTTAAATATCCAAAATAAACCATTCAAACCATAACAAATTATTTAAGTTATTACATGCCCAAATACTAGCCACTCAAATTACAAGTCCATGAGTAACTTAATCAAGTTATAAACTAAAGACATCCAAGCTTCTATGCATGGCTCCAATCACGCTCATCGTTCCCTTCATTTCCTGTTTCATCAACTAGGGTAGAAATAGGGCATTAGACAACACGGCAAGTAGGTATTCCAAATAGGGTTAACACATGGTTAGTACATAAAACATATACATAATGTAATACCAAAACCATATAAAACAATGCCATGCCATGGTGTCTGATGCAATGAGTCCCACCCATCACAAACACATGTATCCTCTTGATGGAATTCTCCTCATCAAGGTATCCCTACAGTTGCCTTACGGACACCCTGACGAAGTGTGTCCTCTAGTTACTTCTTGATGGATAATGCACATCAATGTCTTCCTACGAATGCCTTACGGACGCCCTGATGGAGTGTAGCCTCCGGTTACCAACATCCCTCCCATGCCATGCATGAGATGTATATGACCACATGCTATGTAATAGTATAATCATAGCATCAAAACCTCATATTTGAAACATAACATTTTTTACAGCATAAACCATTAAAATAAGAAATTAAACTATATTACATATCCATAGTTTCAAAGAGGTAGAATCCTACCAAAGACCACTAAAGTGTCCTTGCGCTTTAATCCGGCAACCACTCACGATCATACACCCCTTGTGAGGTGCCGTTACCTTATAACGTATCCATGAGTCAAACCAATATCCCATTTGATTTGCAATAATGTTTAAGTCCACAAACATACTTTGTAGGGTTCGGCCATACACTATGGCCGAACCTCACCCATTTGGTTTTAGTCCCTCTTTTGATTTGTTAATCAAACACCACTAAGGTAATCATTTAAACCCTAAATCCACAAAATCATTCTTCATGGGGTTCGGCCATGACTTACATTCTTTGCCATTGTTTCCATCACCTTAAGTTTGGGTCCAAAATTGATCCATAATATAGATTCATGAATGATTCATGACATAAAACCCTAATAATTCCCTTCATTTAAAATATATGTAGACCTACAAGTGACCCATTAAAAGGTTCATGGGGTTCGGCCATACACCATGGCCGAACCCATGATGTCTCAATTCCAATTTCTCCATTAAAGCAATTACAATCTTTAAGTCCGTAAATCAAGTCCCGCCATGGGGAAGTTTAATCATACCCATAGCTCATCATTTAACCCTAGGATCCATAATATATCCCTTAGTTTTTCTTCATGGGGTTCGGCCATGGTGGTCCATGATTCTTTCACCATTTACAACCTTGATACCATTTAAATTTATTAATATGCTTCCTTATTTCCTCCTTTAAAAAACCTTTAAGAACCTTAACATATATCTATAATTTTCATGCTTTGAAACCCATTAAAATCATTAACCAACTTCCATGGTTTTCGTGATCCAATTGCATTTAAGTCCATCCACAATACATCCATTTTTAACCTTTTAAAAACATTAATAACCTTCCGTGGGGTTTTGCCATATACCATGGCCACATGGCCGAACCCTATGGTTCATAATCTTCTCTTAAAATCATTCATTCAATCTTATAATCCTTTGATGGGTCCGCCATACATCATGGCCGAACCTCATCAACCCCTTTTTATTCTTAATGGTTCTTGTATATACCATTTGGCCATGCAATGGCCGGATCACGTTCCTGGACCATCTTACTTAATAAGAATTTCATTGAGTATTTACCGATTCTGCGACTCCTCCGGTTTCTTTCTGTAACGCCCGCCCCTTTTCACCGAAATTCAGAGTCTATTTTTTTTTTTTACATAAAAGAAAAGTGACAAAGGGCGCGGACGTCACGACGCGAGTTAAGTCCGAGCTTCTAAAATCCGGCCCTTAACTGGCCAACCCTACGAGTGCGTGGAGCCAATTCCACGAGTACGGTTCATGCGTAGACGTAAGCTCAAGGAATATTACTTCTCAGTGCGGAATTAACAACAAAGACTATCCTACAGATTTGAGATAGCAGGGAAGATAACATTCATTTAAATTTCTATAATACCTCAAAACCATAATGTCCATAATAAAATCCCAAAACATAGCCAGTAATCTAATTTATTACATTCCGACAAGTTAAGCTACTCAAATTACATTTTTCCAACATAAACTTAAACAACATAATTAACCTACCTTGCCAAGCTCCTAAGCTTGACTCCCGTCCCGTCCTTCCGTTTCGCCAACTCCTGCGTCATCAGCTAGGTAGAAGTAGGGCGTTAGACCACGCGCCCAGTAGGACTCCGAGTAGGGCTAGCACATGGATTAGTAATAACAACATGCAGATAATATTATAGCAAAACCATGCACTTTGGGCAATGTTATGCAATGGTGTTCTATGTCATGAACCCCACCCATCCATCTCACCCTCATCGTATAATGTCCCTTTTTCAACCATACACAATATTCCAAATAAAATCCATACCATCATCGTGCCATGATCCTCTTGATGGAAAAACCTCATCAAGATGCGATCTATACTAGGCATCCCCCTTGATGGAAGAACCATCATCAAGGTATAACAATAAATACAACATCCCCCTTGATGGAAAACCATCAGCAAGGTATAATAATACATAATGAACATCCCCATGCGTTTATCGGTCGCCTCGACGGAGCATGGACTCCGGTTTCATTTCATCCTTCCCCTGTCATATCCCTCCCATGCCATGCATGAGATGTAGATGCCATGTGCCATGTAATATATGTAGTTCAATAGTAACACAAAAACCCATCCTAAAACAATTACTTGATTATCAAATAAATCAAAGGGAAAAACATCCCATAATATTTAATCCAAAACCCAGCTTAAGACATTCACATGATTTCCAAAATAATTTAAAGGAAAACATCATAAGATACATAATCCAAAACTCATCTTAAAGGCAACCACATGCTTTCCAAAATAAATTAAAGAAAACATCACCCAATCCATGGCTTACAAAAATGTAGGAATCCTACCGAATACCGACTCGCGTCCTTTTACGTTTTCCGTTCGATAAACCCGGTCGCCGATCGTGCACCGCCTGCGATGTCCAGTACCTTATTACACATTTATCATTAGTCCATGTTTTAACCATTTCTAAGCCCATATGAAAAACCGATCACTATTTAGGTTTTGTGGGTCCGGTCCCATGTCATCTATTAAACCTTTTACTCCCATAAGTCTTAAAATTCGGCCACCCTAGGCTTTATCAATCACTTATAAGGTTATTACATTAGATCCCCTAAGTCCATTATCAATTTCCATGGAATTCTTGAATTTGGCCACTAATTACGGTTTTGCCACTACCCCTTTTACATAAACAATTACTCATTCATTCATGCCTACCTAAGCCCAAAATTGATCCACAACTTAGGTCCATTAATGATCCCTAACCATGTTACAAGATCATTAAAAATCAACCCTTAACTTAGCCTCATTTCCATTGATTTAACACATGCATAATTCCAAATTTGGCCTATAACATGACCTAACATTGGGTCATGGGTTCAGCCATACACCATGGCCGAATCCATGATGCCTATTTCCCATTTTTTCTTGGGTCCATTTACATCATTTAGATCCAACATAAATCCTTTAAACCCATCATTTAATCACCATTACATCCATATAGGGTTCGGTCATTCACCATGGCCGAACCCATGGTGCATGATCCATCATTCATTGCCCCAATTTATTTACATTCACCAAAATATTAATCCATTAATCTTCCCATTTTCCATGGCTTTTTAAACCCATTTAAAATTTGTAACACCTTACCATAGGATTCAAGGTTCACTTCATCCATGCCTTTCAAGGCCATACACCTCTTTGCATTTTCATCATAACACCATTTTAAAACTTTCCCACATTCATTCATTTACTAAAATTCATTAGTTAAAAATCCTCATTGCCTTCCACTTTTTCAAACCCTAATAAATCATACATTACTTACCATGGGGTTCGGCCATGCTATGGTCCTTGACTCAAAAAAAAATTGCATATACCTCTATGTTTGATCACATTAAGCATGTACTATCCTTAGTCCCTTTTATTTTTCCTTAACCCTAATTTTTTCTCCATTAGGGTTTTACCCACTTTCCATTCCTTAAACCCTAACTAATTAAACCAAACACCTAATCACCCACCATGGGGTTTGGCCATGCTACATGGCCGAACCCTATGGCCCATGATTTTTTTTTTATTCCAATCACTCAATTCCATGCTCAATTTAATAAATTACGCAATGCACATACTACATTTACATATTTCTTTTCCCTAACCCTAATTCATCCATTTAGGGTTTCCTCCACCTTCCATTCCTTCCATTTGATAGATTTAAAATCCATAGCATAAAACTATCTATCCACCATTAATTTCACAAAAATAAATTCCAATTCTTAAACCCTAAAAATCCAAAATTTCTTGTTTAAGAAATACTTACAATCCGTCGTCTCCTCCGATTTCCGTCACTCCCGTCGGTCTCCTTAGCCTCCTCTCTCCTTCCTCTTGATCTTTGATAGGTCAAGATCTTTAATCAATGGTGGCAACCCCCAACCTTAGGATCGGCCAAAGTAGAGCTTAAATTGAGAGAGGGAGAGGGAGAGATGATGAGAGGGGAGGTGATAACCTTAATCTTAGAGTGATTTCCCTCCAAATTCTACTTCTTTCTTCTCTCCTTCTCTTCTCTTCTCCTTAGTTCTCTTTCTCCCTTCACTTGAACATGGGACGGCAATGGAGAATGAGAATGGAGTGAAAATGAAGAGAGGATAAAAAAATGGAAAAGAAACTCAAGACTTATCCCCATTTTTCTTTACATTAAAGACCCCACCAACCCTAAGATATTTAAAAGATCTTTCATTTGCTTTATGGTGGTGGTTTAGATAACCACCACCAAGTCCAACGTGTTTCATACTTGAGGTGGGGTAGCTTGGTCTCCCATTTGACCAATTTAACCCCATTTAGCCACCAATTTAATAATTTAATTATTTAATTAATTTGATAATTACCTTAGGTTAATTTATTTGTACTTAACCTAATTCCCATTATTCCACCAATGGTTGATCAAATTAATCATGGTGGCCAGCCCCACCAATCATTGGCCCACACGCCACCTCACTTGATGAGGTGGAGGTGGGTCCCACTTGGCCACATCACCTTGGTTTAATTCTAAACAACTTAGGTGATTAAATTTCATTCCATTCATTCTAAATGGATCCCCATTGGGCCCATGGCCCAATTACATTTTTATCTTACCCATTTACCTTAGAGCTTAACTACTTTGACCCATCGGGTCCCAAATGGGTATGTGACCCAATTTGACCATTCTTGACCCATTTAAATAACTTTAAATCCACACATTAGTCTATTGGGCCATACTTGGGCCTTTGTCCAAATTTTGGCCCATTTGCCATTTATTCCACCAATTTTCCAATTTTCATCATTAAAATAAATAATATTCACATTTATATTAATTTAACAATTCCTGGCCATTACAATACAATCCTCTTTTAAAATTTTCGTCCCGAAAATTCGAGCGAAGTAGGGGTTCAAATCATTGTATACAAAGAGTTCCGGATGAGTGGCACTCACTCTGGCTCTAGTTCCCAGGTGGTTTCCTCACTTCCAGGTCGTTCCCATACCATCTTGACGAACTGAATAGCGCGGTTCTGCAGTACCCTTTGTTCGCTCCCGATCACTCTGATGCATCTCCACATACATCACGTCGCTTTGTACATCGACGTCTTGTACACTCAGGACATGTGAAGGGGCAGGGTTGTACTTTCCTCAACACGGACACATGAAACACATCACATAAAGATGATAACTTTGGAGGAAGCGCCAACTAATAGGCCACCTCCCCCACCCTCTTTAGGATTGGAAACGGCCCCACCATCTAGGTGACAGTTTCCCCTTCTTTCCAAATCTCATGTGTCCCTTCCGTGGTGAGACTTTCAAAAACACCAAGTCTCCCACCTCAAATTCGAGGAACCTTCTCCTCTTATCGGCGTAACTCTTCTGACGGTTCTGTGCAGTGAGTAGATGTTGTCGTATCAATTTGACCTGTGCTGTGGTCTCTGTAACCAATTCCGGTCCAATTAGCGCAGGCTCACCGGCCTCTGTCCAACACACTGGCGATCTACTCGGCCTACCATATAAGGCCTTAAATAAAGCCATCTGGAGGCTTGCCTGACAACTGTTAGTGTAGGAGAACTCCACAAGGAGCAAATGATCCTCCCACCCACCTTTGAAATCCAGTACACATGCTCTCAGTATATCCTCCAAAATCCATGGCTACATATTCCCATCTCCACTCCGGCACTGGTAAGGGTTTGAGTAAACCCGGTGGTTTCCGATGTTCCGCCTTAACCTGCCGACAAGTTAGTGCAACGAACACAAACTCAGCCACATCTCTCTTGAGTCCATCCCACCCATAGTGCCTCTTAAAATCATGGTATATCTTGGCGCTGTCCAGATGGGTAGAGAGCTTGGCTTGGTGTGCCTCAACCAATAACTCCCTTCTGCAGCTCTCAGGTACATATGTCCTACCTCGGAATAAAAGACCCTGTTCCGATCGTAATTCTTATCCCGGTACTACCTCGCCTGCAAATATCTTGATTCATATCTCCTCCATTTCTAGGTTTATTCGCCGTTCCCGTTTAATTGTGTCAAGTACCTCTTAATTACATCAACACCACTCATATCAACCTATGAGTTTCATTCTTGCAAAATTCACTTTGCCTCGTATTATCTCTTTTCCTCATGAATCCATTTGCGGTTTTATGTAGATTAAGTATTCTGTTTCACTTTATCTGTTATCAAAACATTTCCCCTACGTACTCCTTCAATACGTTATTTTGTCTACTCTCCATGTGAGTTAGTCTGCCAATATGAGCCTATGCTCAAGTCCATTGTTGATTCCATTTTAACTAGGTTTCTAGCTTCATCCTCATGGAACTCCATCGGCCAACTACAGAGTCAGGTGATCAGTCTCACTCGGCAGTCGCCCATAGCTTCCCATTCAAGTTTCACTAGACTCTTAACCTTTCCCTTAAGTCCATCTCTCAACAGCAATCATACCTTTTATTTGCATATAAGTCACTATGGGACTAACCCTTTTTGTTCACAACTCCTCCAACACCAATACCCGACATCAATCCAATCACATAGATACTAATTTCCTACCCTTCTGGATTATTCCACATATTTTCATAGATTCCATAAACCAATGATATATGTAAGCTTACTTAGACTATGTCAAATAGTGCCCATTCATCACTAAAAAAATATTCACAAGTATTACCAATTCCACCAACCACCAAATTCCACCCTACATGCCTACGTTATCAATGGTTACCACATCATACGGTTCATATTCCTTCATTAGCAGGCCACGTAGAATTGAAATCACACACCATCTTCGAATAACACAACTCATGTGTAACCAGATCTTTCACCTCCATTCACATCAAACAACAACTTGAGGTAACATAAGAAATAACACTTTAAGAAGATCTAGTGATTCAACATAATTATGATTAGGTTACCCTACCCCATTTACAACACACACCGAGAGATTTTAAAATAATAATCCTACTCATCCCAAGCAAACCATCCCAATACATTCGAAGACCATCCATGACCATCCATAAATCCCTAAACTTTGGAATTATTCATCAGCCCCACCTAGATTCCCAACCAAACGCATTGGCATATCACGGCCCCTTCATGCATACTACATATTCACAACTCCCGGCACTTTATCAACTCATCACCATACACATAGTCTATAACACATCCTTGTTCCTCAATAACCATTCATTGCATACCACCCATTATCAAAGTAACATCATAGGGAATCCTCATGCTATCACTAAATAAAGTATTTTCATAATTTCATGGTCCATCACTTGTTCATAATCCATACTACATATTGGAAGAATGCAATTTCATTATACATACAAGTTTTTTTTTTTTTCATACAATATATTAGTCTTTGCAAGCTAGACCCTTCACATTCTCCTCATAATATCATCTTCTCACGAGTTTCATGTGGCAAGTTAACCCATGCACTCCGGTCCCCTTTCAAGTACATTGTTTATCCAACGTCTCTCAAATGGCACTTTGTTCATATGAGAAACTCTTATACCCCT
This sequence comes from Chimonanthus salicifolius, assembly GCA_013350335.1. Classification (NCBI taxonomy): domain Eukaryota; kingdom Viridiplantae; phylum Streptophyta; class Magnoliopsida; order Laurales; family Calycanthaceae; genus Chimonanthus; species Chimonanthus salicifolius. Next base: position 74,771,808 of record CM023533.1, on the reverse strand, counting down.
TCACAAAGCGTTTACATCATCACCCATCATATGTCATAACATAAATCTCTTCACTTGGTCATGACAAATTATCAAACCATGGGTTATCACCAATATAAAAACCATTTCTAAAAGCCATTGTACCATCCCCCAAGTATACCCATACATCACATTAACAAATACTCCCCACCCTTTTTATTCACATTTACCTCACTCATAAGCATATGCAACATATACTCCACATCAAAAGTTCATGCCTCTTATCCTCATTTGATGCATGCAGTTCATCATTGTACATTTTTACATACTCTTTCCTCACTTAATTAGTATGATCATAACTATTAGTCTTTCCTCATTTCATCACCTCATACACTCAACAATAAGAATTCAACACATGTATATTCACATGCACTCACAATACAAGTATGCTTGTGCAATTTAATATCGCACCTATTTCCTTCATTTAAAACCCCAAAATCATTAATTATCTTCCAATATAAGGACAATTAGTCATTTCTTTCCCGTGTCCATGTAGTCTACAAACCGGCATACCACTTCAAGAGGGTAGGGGTAGTATGTGCAGTTGTACCCAACCTGGTTGCACAACTCGCACATATAATCGGGTTCCATTTCCCCTACCGACTCTCTTATCATCGGAAAGTCTTCCATATTCTCTTCAGAAAGAGATGTTAAATGCTATTCATCTTCCTCGGGAGGTCCCTCCTGAATGTCCATGCTAACTTCTATGCTGGGAGCAGACACCAAATCTATGAAACAGTTAGGGGTTCCCTTGTAACGCCCGCCCCTTTTCACCATAAATCAGAGTTAAATTTTTTTTTTTTTTTTTAAAGTGACAAAGGGCGCGGACGTCACGACGCGAGTTAAGTCCGAGCTTCTAAAGCCCGGCCCTTAACTGGCCAACCCTACGCGTGCGTGGAGCCAAATCCATGAGTACGGTTCACGCGTAGATGTAAGCTCAAGGAATATTACTTCTAAGTGCGGAATTAACAACAAAGACTATCCTACAGATTTGAGATAGCAAGGAAGATAACATTCATTTAAATTTCTATAATACCTCAAAACCATAATGTCCATAATAAAATCCCAAAACATAACCAGTAATCTAATTTATTACATTCCGACAAGCTAAGTTACTCAAATTACATTTTTCCAACATAAACTTAAACAACATAATGAATCTGCCTTCCCAAGCTACTAAGCATGACTCCCGTCCCGTCCTTCCGTTTCGCCACCTCCTGCGTCATCAGCTAGGGTAGAAGTAGGGCGTTAAAACACGCGCCCAGTAGGACTCCGAGTAGGGCTAGCACATGGATTAGTAATAACAAAGCATATAGAAGATATTATCTCAAAATTATGCCATTTGGTACAATGTAATGCAATGGGTGTTTTATGTCATGAATCCCACCCATCAATTTCATCCTCAACTCTACAATGTCCCTTTTTCCAACCATCCATAGTATTCCAAATAGAATCCATACCATCATCGTACCATGACCCTCTTGATGCAAAAGCCTCATCAAGATGCGATCCACACTAGGCATCCCCCCCTTGATGGAAGAACCATCATCAAGGTACAATAATAAATACAACATCCCCCTTGATGGAAAAGCATCATCAAGGTATCATAATACATATGTGAAATGTCCCCATGCTGTTTATCGGTCACCCCGACGGAGCATGGACTCCGGTTTCATTTCATCATTTCCCTGTCATATCCCTCCCATGCCATGCATGAGATGTAGATGCCATGTGCCATGTAAATATATGTAGTTCAATAGTAACACAAAAACCCATCTTAAAACAATTACTTGATTATCAAATAAATCAAAGGGAAAAACATCCCATAATATTTAATCCAAAATCCATCTTAAGACATTCACATGATTTCCAAAATAATTTAAAGGAAAACATCACAAGATACATAATCCAAAACTCATCTTAAAGGCAACCACATGCTTTCCAAAATAAATTAAAGAAAACATCACCCAATCCATGGCTTACAAAAATGTAGGAATCCTACCTAATACCGACTTCCGTCCTTTTACATTTTTCCGCTCGACAAACCCGGTTGCCGGTCACGCACCGCCTGCGATGTCCAGTACCTTGTTACACACTAATCATTAGTCCATGTTTCAACCATTTATAAGCCCTTATGAAAAACCGGTCACCATTTAGGTTTTGTGGGTCCCACCTAATCCATTATATATTTTTAAGTACATATGTCTAAAATCAGCCACCCTAGGCTTTATTAACCACTTATAAGGTTATCACATTAGATCCCCTCATTCCATGATCAATCTCCATGGAATTCTTGAATTTGGCATTTAATTACGGTTTTGCCACTACCTCATTTTCCATGGTTAATCACCCATTTATGCATGCATGATTAAGTCCAAAATTGATTTTTAAACTTAGATCCCTAACTTAGGTTCATTTATGACCCACCAAACTATTAAAACTTGTCATCTAATTAATACAATTCCCATTACTTAATCACATACATACACATTAACCTTAGACCTAAAAATGATCCACCATTTGGGTCATGGATTCAAAATATCTAATTCATCAAATCCTCCGATGGGGTTTACCTTATGCATTTAACTTCAATGAGTGCATCACTCATTCATTCCCTTTGGAGGCCACAAACACCATCCATCATCCAATTTAACCCACTACAATGGGTTACAATTGGGCCATGGGTTCGGCCATACACCATGGCCGAACCCATGGTGTCCTTTCCCCATTTTCCATCCTTTTAACCCCATTTAAAATTTGTAAAACATTACCATAGGGTTCGGCCATACACCATGGCCGAACCCATGGTTCATATTCCACTATTTTTCTATGTCTCTTGTGTAATGGCCCGAAATTTTTAAATCAATAAATATGTGAATATTATTTATTTTAATGATGAAAATTGGAAATTGGTGGGATAAATGGTAAATGGGCCAAAATTTGGACAAAGGCCCAAATATGGCCCAATAGACCATGGATTGCATTTTAAAGTCATTTAAGTGGTCAATGATGGCCAATTGGGCCATGGGTGGACAAATTGAGTCAAATACCCATTTGGGACCCAATGGGTCAAGATGGGTATGCTCTAAGGTAAATGGGCTAGATGGAAATGTAATTGGGCCATAGGCCCAATGGTAATCCATTTAGAGTGAATTCAATGATTTTAAATCACCTAAGTTATTTGGAATCAAACAATGGTGATGTGGCCAAGTGTGGACCCAAGGTTTGGTGGGGCCGACCACCATGGTTGATTTGGTCAACCATGGGTGGAATAATGGAATTAGGTTAAGTATAATAAATTAAAATAAGTAAATGGGAATTAAAGTAACTAAGTAATTAAATAATTAAATTATTTAAAATGGTAGTTAAGAGTGGTCAAAGGGGGCCCATGAGGTGAAAACTCACCTCATCCCAAACTCAAAAAAAAATAGAACACGTTGGGACTTAGAGGGGTGGAGTTTAAGCCATAAAGCAACTTAAATATCTCAAAATATCTTAAGGTTGGTGAAGGTAATTAATGTAAAGTAAAAAAATGGGGATAAGCCTTGATGTCTTTTCCCATTCTCTTTTCATTCAACTCTCTCCATTTTCACTCTCCCATGGTCGTCCCCTACATCCAAGTGAAGGAGAGAAAGAGAGTTAAGGAAAAGAGAAGAGAAGGAGAGAAGAAAGAAGTGGTATTTTGAGAGAAATCATGTAAGGGCCCGGAATTTTTAAAATTAATATAAATGGGAATATTATTTATTTTAAGGATGAAAATTGGAAAATTGGTGGAGTAAATGGTAAATGGGCCAAAATTTGGATAAAGGCCCAAGTGTGGCCCAATAGACTATGGTTTGGATTTAAATTTATTTAAATGGGTCAAGAATGGTCAAATTGAGTCAAATACCCATTTGGGACCCAATGGGTCAAGATGGTTAAGCTCTAAGGTAAATGGGCTAGTGGGAAATGTAATTGGGCCATGGGCCCAATGGTAATCCACTTAGAGTGAATTCAATGATTTTAAATCACCTAAGTTATTTGGAATTAAACAATGGTGATGTGGCCAAGTGGGACCCACCTCCACCTCATCAAGTGAGGTGGCGTGTGGGCCAAGGTTTGGTGGGGCCGGCCACCATGGTTGATTTGGTCAACCATGGGTGGAGTAATGGACTTAGGCTAAGTACCAATGGATTAACCTAAGTTAATTATCTAATTAATTAAATAATTAAATTATTTAAAATGGTAGTTAAGAGTGGTCAAAGTGGGGCCATGAGGTGAAGACTCACCTCATCTCAAACTCAAAATTTACACACGTTGGGGCTTGGTGGTGGTTTAGATAACCACCACCATAAAGCAAATAAAATATCTAAAGAATATCTTAGGGTGGGTGAGATCATTAATGTAAAGAAAAATGGGGATAAGTCTTGAGTTTCTTTTCCATTTTTTTATCCTCTCTTCATTTTCACTCCATTCTCATCCTCCATTGCCGTCCCATGTCCAAGTGAAGGAGAAAAAAAAAAAAAAAAAAGAGAAGGAGCTCAAGGAGAGAAGGAAAAAAAAATGGAATTTGGAGGGAGTTCACTCTAAGATTAAGGTCATCATCTTCCTCTCATCATCTTTTCCTCTTTTCATCTCTCAAATTCAAACCTAACATGGCTGATTTTAAGGTTGGGAGTTGCCACCCTTGATCAAAGATTTTGACCTATCAAAGATCAAGAGGAAGGAGAGAGGAGGCTAAGGAAACCGACGGGAGCGGCGGAAGTCGGAGGAGACGACGGATTGTGAGTATTTCTTAAACAAGAAATTTTGGATTTTTAGGGTTTAAGATTTGGAAATTATTTTTGTAGAATTTAATGGTGGTTACATAAATTTATGCCATGGATGTTAAACCCATCAAATGAGAGGGTGGAAGATGGAGAAAACCCTAAATGGATGAATTAGGGTTAGGGAAAATAAATAAGTAAATGTAGTATGTGCATTGTGTAATTTATTAAATTGAGCATGGAATTGGGTGATTAGGTGTTTGGTTTAATTAGTTAGGGTTTAAGGAATAGAAAGTGGGTAAAACCCTAATGGAGAAAAATTAGGGTTAAGAAAAAAATAAAAGGGACTAAGGATAGTACATGCTTAATGTGATCAAACATAGAGGTATATGCAATTTTTTTTGAGTCAAGGACCATAGGGTTCGGCCATGTAACATGGCCAAACCCCATGGTAAGTAATGTATGATTTATTAGGGTTTGAAAAATGGAAGGCAATGAGGATTTTTAACTAATGAATTTTAGTAAATGAATGAATGTGGGAAAGTTTTAAAATGGTGTTATGATGAAAATGCAAAGAGGTGTATAGCCTTGAAAGGCATGGATGAAGTGAACCTTGAACCCTATGGTGATGAAATGATGATTCAAATGGGGTTAAGAATATGGTTTAGATGCATGATTTAAAACCCTCAAAGAAGGATTAATGGTGGATCATTTTTAAGTCTAAGGTTAATGTGTATGTATGTGATTAAGTAATGGGAATTGGATTAATTAGATGACAAGTTTTAATAGTTTGGTGGGTCATAAATGAACCTAAGTTAGGGATCTAAGTTTAAAGATCAATTTTGGACTTAATCATGCATGGATAAATGGGTGATTAACCATGGAAAATGAGGTAGTGGCAAAACCGTAATTAAATGCCAAATTCAAGAATTCCATGGAGATTGATCATGGAATGAGGGGATCTAATGTGATAACCTTATAAGTGGTTAATAAAGCCTAGGGTGGCTGATTTTAGACATATGTACTTAAAAGTATATAATGGATTAGGTGGGACCCACAAAACCTAAATGGTGACGGGTTTTTCATAAGGGCTTATAAATGGTTGAAACATGGACTAATGATTAATGTGTAATAAGGTACTGGACATCGCAGGCGGTGCGCGATCGGCGACCGGGCTTATCGAACGGAAAATGTAAAAGGACGCAAATCAGTATTGGGTAGGATTCCTACCTTTTTGTAAGCCATGGATTGAGTGATGGTTTCTTTGAATTAGTTTGGAAATTATATGGTTTGTTTTAAGATGGGTTTTGGATTTAGTATCATGTGATGTTTTCCTCTAATTTATTTTGGTAATCTTGTGGTTGTTTTTAAGATGGGTTTTGGATTTTTGGTATTATGTGATGGGTTTCTTTTGATTTATTTTGATAGTCATGGCATTGTTTTTAAGATGGGTTTCATGACTATGAGTTACATATATCACATGGCATATGGCATCTACATCTCATGCATGGCATGGGAGGGATATGACAGGGGAATGATGGAATGAAACCGGAGTCCATGCTCCGTCGGGGCGACCGATAAACAGCCATGGGGATGGCCTGATAGGCTATAACCGGAGACCATGCTCCGTCGGGGCGACCGAGAACCAAACATGGGGATATCTTGATGTGATTCATCCATCAAGGGGGGTATCATAAGGTACAACCGGAATTCATGCTCCGTCGGGGCGACCGATAAACAGCATGGGGACATTTCACATATGTATTATGATACCTTGATGATGCTTTTCCATCAAGGGGGATGTTGTATTTATTATTGTACCTTGATGATGGTTCTTCCATCAAGGGGGGGATGCCTAGTGTGGATCGCATCTTGATGAGGCTTTTGCATCAAGAGGGTCATGGTACGATGATGGTATGGATTCTATTTGGAATACTATGGATGGTTGGAAAAAGGGACATTCTAGAGTTGAGGATGAGATTGATGGGTGGGATTCATGACATAAAACACCATTGCATTACATTGTACCAAATGGCATAATTTTGAGATAATATCTTCTATATGCTTTGTTATTACTAATCCATGTGTTAGCCCTACTCGGAGTCCTACTGGGCGCGTGGTCTAACGCCCTACTTCTACCCTAGCCGACGATGCAGGAGATGGCGGAACGGAAGGACAGGACGGGAGTCAAGCTCAGGAGCTTGGGAAGGCGGATTCATTATGTTGTTTAAGTTTATGTTGGAAAAATGTAATTTGAGTAGCATAGCTTGTCGGAATGTAATAAATTAGATTACTGGCTATGTTTTGGGATTTTATTATGGACATTATGGTTTTGAGGTATTATAGAAATTTAAATGAATGTTATCTTCCTTGCTATATCAAATCTGTAGGATAGTCTTTGTTGTTAATTCCGCACTGAGAAGTAATATTCCTTGAGCTTACATCTACGCGTGAACCGTACTCGTGGACTTGGCTCCACGCACGCGTAGGGTTGGCCAGTTAAGGGCCGGGCTTTAGAAGCTCGGACTTAACTCGCGTCGTGACGTCCGCGCCCTTTGTCACTTTTATTTAAAAAAAAAAAGAAAAATGTACTCTGATTTTTCGGTGAAAAGGGGCGGGCGTTACAGTTGGTATCAGAGCGAATTCGGAAGAATGAATCTCTCGAAGTAAGATTTAAGACGGTTGCACGTCTCACTGACGGCTAAGAATCCCAACCGACCGACTCTTCGGAGTCCGCTGCACGGGGGCCGGGTTAATTTACTTCGATTGACTCAAACGGAAGTGTTTAATCTGAGAACAACAATTGACGGAAAGGAATGATAGCAAGGGAAGAAAGATTCATTCTAGGAGAGATTTATTGAAACATAGCAAGATAGGATTTACTTCCCTAGAAATGAGAAAACATCTAGGTTTTTCCCCCAAATTGATGAGACAGTGTTAAATTTATCAAACATAGCAAAGTAGGATGTACTTTCCCCGGTATTCTCAAATTGAACAACAAACAGTAGGAGTTTAGAGATTCTCCCCCAGAAACAAAGGAAAAACAAGTGTGCTTATTTGGCAACCTTCCCCAAACAAAGTACATTGTGATATACATAAGAAATTCCCCAAAAAAAAAAAAAAAAAAAAAAAAACCTAGATTGTTTTTATTGGAAATTGTAGTTGATGATTTTTGGGTTCTAATTGTATTCTATGAATACAGGTATGTCAAATGAAGGGGAGTGTACGGAATTATGTGGTAAGGGAACCCCTAACTGGTTCATAGACTTAGTGTCTACTTCCAGTATAGAAGTTAGCATGGACATTTAGGAGGGACCTCCCGAGGAAGATGAATAGGATTTAACATCTCTTCCTGAGGAGAATGAGGAAGACTCTCCAATGATAAGAGAGTCGTAAGGGAAATGGAACCCGATTATATGCGCGAGTTGTGCAACCAGGTTGGGTACAACTACACATACTACCCTACCCTCTTGAAGGGGTATGCCCGATTTGTGAACTACATGCATCAAATGAGGATAAGAGGCATGAACTTTTGATGTGGGGTATGTGTTGCATATGTTTATGAGTGAGGTAAATGTGAATGAAAAGAGCGGGGAGTATTTGTTAATGTGATATATGGGTATACTTGGGGGATGGTACAATGGCTTTTATATTGGTGATGACCCATGGCTTGAAAATTTGTCATGATCAAGTGAAGAGATTTATATTATGACACATAATGGGTGATGATGTAAACGCTTTGTGAAGGGGTATAAGAGGTTCTCATGTGAATAAAGTGCCATTTGATAGATGTTGGATAAACACTGTACTTGAAAGAGACCGGAATGCATGGGTTAACTTGCCACATGAAACTCGTGAGAAGATGATATTATGAGGAGAATGTGAAGGGTCTAGCTTGCAAAGACTAATATCTTGTATGAAAAAAAAAAAAAAAAAAAAAAAAAAAATCTTCTATGTATAATGCAAGTGCATTCTCCCAATGTGTAGTATAGATTATGAATAAGTAATGATAGGCCTTGAAATGGATTTATGGCCTTAAAAAGCATGAATGAATGATGGACCATGAATTTATGAAAGCATTTTATTTAGTGATTGTATGAGGATTCCTTATGAGGTTATTAAGTTGTGAATTATCAATTGTGCAATGAGTTTATATGATGTACTTTGATAATTGGTGGTATTCAATGAGTAATCATTGAGGAACAAGGATGTGTCATAGACTATGTGTATGATGATGAATAGATAAAGTACAGTGAGTCGTGAATATGTAGTATGCAGGAAGAGGCCGTGATATGTTAATGTGTTTGGTTGGAAACCCAGGTGGGGCTGATGGATAATTCCAAAGTTTAGGAATTTATGGATGGTCATGGATGGTCTTCGAATGTATTGGGATGACTTGGTTTGGATGAGTAGGATTGTTATTTCAAAATCTCTAGGTGTATGTTGTAAATGGGGTAGGGTAACCTAATCAGAATTAGGTTGAATCACTAGATCTTATTAATGTGTTATTTCTTACGTTACCTCAAGTTATTGTTTGATGAGAATGGAGATGAAAGATCTTGTTACACATGAGTTATGTTATTCGATGATTGTGTGTAATTTCAATTCTACGTGACTTGATAATGAAGGCATATGAACCGTATGATGTGGTAACCATTGATAACGTAGGCATGTAGGACGGAATTTGGTGGTTGGTGAAATTTGTAATACTTGTGAATGTTTTAGTGGTGAATGGGTACTATATGACATAACCTAAGTAAGCTTAGATGTATCATTATTGTTAAGAAGCTGTGAATATGTGGAATAATCCAGAAGGGTAGGAAATTAGTATCTATATGACTTGGATTGATGTTGGGTATTGGTATTGGAGGAGTTATGAACAAAAAGGGTTAGTCCCATAGTGACTTATATGCAAATAAAAGGTATGATTGCTGTTGAGAGATGGACTTAAGGGAAAGATTAAGAGTCTAGTGAAACTTGAATGGGAAGCTATGGGCGACTGCCGAGTGAGACTGATCACCTGACTCTGTAGTTGGCCGATGGAATTCCACGAGGGTGAAGCTAGAAACCTAGTTAAAATGGAATCAACAATGGACTTGAGCATAGGCTCGTACTGGCAAACTAACTCACACAGAGAGTAGACGAAAGAGCGTATTGAAGGAGTACGTATGGGAAATGTCTTGGTGACAAATAAAGTGAAATAGGATACATTAATTTACATAAGGCTGCAAATGGGTTTATGAAGAAAAGAGGTAACATGAGACAGAATAAATTTTACAAGAATGAAACTCATAGGTTGATATGAGTGATATTGATGTAATTAAGAGATATTTAGCACAATTGAACGAGAACAACGAATAGACCCAGAAATGGAGGAGATCTGGACCAAGATATCTACATGTGAGGTAGTATCGGAATTTGAGTTACGACCGGGATAGGGTCTTGTGTTCCGAGGTAGGACGTAGGTACCTAAGAGTTGCGGAAGGGAGTTGTTGGTTGAGGCACACCAAACCAAGCTCTCTACCCATCCGGACAGCGCCAAAGATGTACCATGATCTTAAGAGGCACTATTGGTGGCATGGACTCAAGAGAGATGTGGCAGAGTTTATGCTCGCTGCCTAACTTGTCAGCAGGTCAAGGTGGGGGCATCAGGAGCCACCGGGGTTACTCAAACCCTTACCAGTGCCGGAGTGGAGATGGGAACATGTAGCCATGGACTTTGTAACAGGGCTGCTAAGGTCATCAAGGGACAACGATGCAATATGGGTCGACACGGTACATCCGAAATATTATCAGACTACATGGTGTACCCCAGACTATTGTGTCCAACAGAGATGGCCGATTCACTAACAAAGTATGGCAAAGCGTGTAATTGGCTATGGGGACCGACGTGTTGACCAGCACAGTATTCCACCCACACACTGATGGACAATCGGAGAGAACAATACAGATATTGGAGGATATGCTGAGAGCAGGTATGCGGGATTTCAAGGGTGGATGGGAGAATCGCCTGCCACTGGTGGAGTTCTCCTACAATAACAGTACCTCCAGATGGATCCATTTGAGGCCTTATATGGTGGGCCATGTAGATCACCAGTGTGTTGGACAGAAGTTGGTGAGCCTGCGCTGATTGGATCGGAGTTGGTTGCAGAAATTACAGCGCAGATTAAATTGATACGGCAACATCTGCTCACTGCACAAAGCCGACAGAAGAGTTACGCCGACAAGAGGAGAAAGTTCCTCGAATTTGAGGTGGGGGTAGCTTATCAGTTGGAGCTCCCTCCGCAGTTATCCTCTTTACATGATGTGTTTCATGTGTCCATGTTGAGGAAATACAACCCTGATCCTTCACAGGTGTTGAACGTACAAGACGTCGATGTACAAAGCGACGTGATGTGTGCGGAGAAGCCGATCAGAGTGATCGGGAGAGAACAAAGGGTACTGCGGAACTCTTTGTGTCGATGTTTTGAACCTCTACTTCGCTCGAATTTTCGGGACGAAAATTTTAAAAGAGGATTGTATTGTAAGGGCCCGGAATTTTTAAAATTAATATAAATGGGAATATTATTTATTTTAAGGATGAAAATTGGAAAATTGGTGGAGTAAATGGTAAATGGGCCAAAATTTGGATAAAGGCCCAAGTGTGGCCCAATAGACTATGGTTTGGATTTAAATTTATTTAAATGGGTCAAGAATGGTCAAATTGAGTCAAATACCCATTTGGGACCCAATGGGTCAAGATGGTTAAGCTCTAAGGTAAATGGGCTAGTGGGAAATGTAATTGGGCCATGGGCCCAATGGTAATCCACTTAGAGTGAATTCAATGATTTTAAATCACCTAAGTTATTTGGAATTAAACAATGGTGATGTGGCCAAGTGGGACCCACCTCCACCTCATCAAGTGAGGTGGCGTGTGGGCCAAGGTTTGGTGGGGCCGGCCACCATGGTTGATTTGGTCAACCATGGGTGGAGTAATGGACTTAGGCTAAGTACCAATGGATTAACCTAAGTTAATTATCTAATTAATTAAATAATTAAATTATTTAAAATGGTAGTTAAGAGTGGTCAAAGTGGGGCCATGAGGTGAAGACTCACCTCATCTCAAACTCAAAATTTACACACGTTGGGGCTTGGTGGTGGTTTAGATAACCACCACCATAAAGCAAATAAAATATCTAAAGAATATCTTAGGGTGGGTGAGATCATTAATGTAAAGAAAAATGGGGATAAGTCTTGAGTTTCTTTTCCATTTTTTTATCCTCTCTTCATTTTCACTCCATTCTCATCCTCCATTGCCGTCCCATGTCCAAGTGAAGGAGAAAAAAAAAAAAAAAAAAGAGAAGGAGCTCAAGGAGAGAAGGAAAAAAAAATGGAATTTGGAGGGAGTTCACTCTAAGATTAAGGTCATCATCTTCCTCTCATCATCTTTTCCTCTTTTCATCTCTCAAATTCAAACCTAACATGGCTGATTTTAAGGTTGGGAGTTGCCACCCTTGATCAAAGATTTTGACCTATCAAAGATCAAGAGGAAGGAGAGAGGAGGCTAAGGAAACCGACGGGAGCGGCGGAAGTCGGAGGAGACGACGGATTGTGAGTATTTCTTAAACAAGAAATTTTGGATTTTTAGGGTTTAAGATTTGGAAATTATTTTTGTAGAATTTAATGGTGGTTACATAAATTTATGCCATGGATGTTAAACCCATCAAATGAGAGGGTGGAAGATGGAGAAAACCCTAAATGGATGAATTAGGGTTAGGGAAAATAAATAAGTAAATGTAGTATGTGCATTGTGTAATTTATTAAATTGAGCATGGAATTGGGTGATTAGGTGTTTGGTTTAATTAGTTAGGGTTTAAGGAATAGAAAGTGGGTAAAACCCTAATGGAGAAAAATTAGGGTTAAGAAAAAAATAAAAGGGACTAAGGATAGTACATGCTTAATGTGATCAAACATAGAGGTATATGCAATTTTTTTTGAGTCAAGGACCATAGGGTTCGGCCATGTAACATGGCCAAACCCCATGGTAAGTAATGTATGATTTATTAGGGTTTGAAAAATGGAAGGCAATGAGGATTTTTAACTAATGAATTTTAGTAAATGAATGAATGTGGGAAAGTTTTAAAATGGTGTTATGATGAAAATGCAAAGAGGTGTATAGCCTTGAAAGGCATGGATGAAGTGAACCTTGAACCCTATGGTGATGAAATGATGATTCAAATGGGGTTAAGAATATGGTTTAGATGCATGATTTAAAACCCTCAAAGAAGGATTAATGGTGGATCATTTTTAAGTCTAAGGTTAATGTGTATGTATGTGATTAAGTAATGGGAATTGGATTAATTAGATGACAAGTTTTAATAGTTTGGTGGGTCATAAATGAACCTAAGTTAGGGATCTAAGTTTAAAGATCAATTTTGGACTTAATCATGCATGGATAAATGGGTGATTAACCATGGAAAATGAGGTAGTGGCAAAACCGTAATTAAATGCCAAATTCAAGAATTCCATGGAGATTGATCATGGAATGAGGGGATCTAATGTGATAACCTTATAAGTGGTTAATAAAGCCTAGGGTGGCTGATTTTAGACATATGTACTTAAAAGTATATAATGGATTAGGTGGGACCCACAAAACCTAAATGGTGACGGGTTTTTCATAAGGGCTTATAAATGGTTGAAACATGGACTAATGATTAATGTGTAATAAGGTACTGGACATCGCAGGCGGTGCGCGATCGGCGACCGGGCTTATCGAACGGAAAATGTAAAAGGACGCAAATCAGTATTGGGTAGGATTCCTACCTTTTTGTAAGCCATGGATTGAGTGATGGTTTCTTTGAATTAGTTTGGAAATTATATGGTTTGTTTTAAGATGGGTTTTGGATTTAGTATCATGTGATGTTTTCCTCTAATTTATTTTGGTAATCTTGTGGTTGTTTTTAAGATGGGTTTTGGATTTTTGGTATTATGTGATGGGTTTCTTTTGATTTATTTTGATAGTCATGGCATTGTTTTTAAGATGGGTTTCATGACTATGAGTTACATATATCACATGGCATATGGCATCTACATCTCATGCATGGCATGGGAGGGATATGACAGGGGAATGATGGAATGAAACCGGAGTCCATGCTCCGTCGGGGCGACCGATAAACAGCCATGGGGATGGCCTGATAGGCTATAACCGGAGACCATGCTCCGTCGGGGCGACCGAGAACCAAACATGGGGATATCTTGATGTGATTCATCCATCAAGGGGGGTATCATAAGGTACAACCGGAATTCATGCTCTGTCGGGGCGACCGATAAACAGCATGGGGACATTTCACATATGTATTATGATACCTTGATGATGCTTTTCCATCAAGGGGGATGTTGTATTTATTATTGTACCTTGATGATGGTTCTTCCATCAAGGGGGGGATGCCTAGTGTGGATCGCATCTTGATGAGGCTTTTGCATCAAGAGGGTCATGGTACGATGATGGTATGGATTCTATTTGGAATACTATGGATGGTTGGAAAAAGGGACATTCTAGAGTTGAGGATGAGATTGATGGGTGGGATTCATGACATAAAACACCATTGCATTACATTGTACCAAATGGCATAATTTTGAGATAATATCTTCTATATGCTTTGTTATTACTAATCCATGTGTTAGCCCTACTCGGAGTCCTACTGGGCGCGTGGTCTAACGCCCTACTTCTACCCTAGCCGACGATGCAGGAGATGGCGGAACGGAAGGACAGGACGGGAGTCAAGCTCAGGAGCTTGGGAAGGCGGATTCATTATGTTGTTTAAGTTTATGTTGGAAAAATGTAATTTGAGTAGCATAGCTTGTCGGAATGTAATAAATTAGATTACTGGCTATGTTTTGGGATTTTATTATGGACATTATGGTTTTGAGGTATTATAGAAATTTAAATGAATGTTATCTTCCTTGCTATATCAAATCTGTAGGATAGTCTTTGTTGTTAATTCCGCACTGAGAAGTAATATTCCTTGAGCTTACATCTACGCGTGAACCGTACTCGTGGACTTGGCTCCACGCACGCGTAGGGTTGGCCAGTTAAGGGCCGGGCTTTAGAAGCTCGGACTTAACTCGCGTCGTGACGTCCGCGCCCTTTGTCACTTTTATTTAAAAAAAAAAAGAAAAATGTACTCTGATTTTTCGGTGAAAAGGGGCGGGCGTTACAAATCACTCTAAGGTAAAGGGTTATCATCTTCCCTCTCATAATTTTCCCCTCTCCCTCTCTCACACAAAACTTACCTTGGCTGATTCTAGTGTTGGGGACTGCCACCCTTGATCAAAGATCTTGACCTATCAAAGATCAAGAGGAAGGAGAGAGGAGGCTAAGGAGACCGACGGGAGCGGCGAAAATCGGAGGAGACGTCGGATAGTGAGTATTTCTTAAATAAAAGAATTTTGGATTTTAGGGTTTAAGAAATGGAATTTATTTTGTGAAACTAATGGTGGATAGGTGATTTTATACTATGGAATTTAGATACATTAAATGGAAGGGTGGAAGATGGAGAAAACCCTAAATGGGTGACTTAGGGTTAGGGTAAGAAATTGGAGAAATATATTGTGTGCATTGTGTGATTGATTAAATTGAGCATGGAATTGGGTACTTGGAAATAAGAATCATGGGCCATAGGGTTCGGCCATGTAGTATTGCCGAACCCCATGGTGGGTGATTTGGTGGTTGGTTTAAATTACTTAGGGTTTTAAGAATGGAAAGCAATGTGGGTTCTTGATTAATGAATTAGGGTTTTAATGAATGCATGGGAGTAATGTTTTAAAATGATTGTATGATGAAAAATGCAATGGAATGGTATGATTTTAAAATGCATGAATGGAAGGAAATTTGAACCATGGGTTCGGCCATGGCATAGGGCCGAACCCTATGGTGATGAAATGGTGATCAAATGATGGGTTTAATATTTTGGTGAATGTAGGTATTTGGGAGCAATGAAATGAATAAGAGAATATGGTTTAGATGCATGATTTAAACCCCTCAAGAAAGGATTATTGGTGGATCTAAAATGTTATGAATGGATCCAAGAAAAATGGAGAAAGAAACATCATGGGTTCGGCCATGGTGTATGGCCGAACCCATGACCCAAATTTTAGATCATTAATGGGTCTAAAGTTAAATGTGTATGTATAAGTTTAAATTAATGGAATTGGGTCAATAAGATGGTTGAGGTAAGTGATCTTGTAATGTGGTAGAGGAATCAATTATGGACTCAAGGTATGACTAAGAGTAATGATTTAATGGAAGGTCAATTTTTATGGGCTAATGAAGGATGTAGGTATGTGATTAGTTAATGGGGGGTTGGATTAATTAAATGGTTAATTTTAATGGCTATGTGACATGGTTCAATGGGTCATTAATGGACCTAAGTTGGGGATCTAAGTTTATGATCAATTATGGACTTAATCATGCATGGATAAATGAGTGATTAAGCATGAAAAATGAGGTAGTGGCAAAACCGTAATTAGTGGCCAAATTCAAGAATTCCATGGAAATTGATCATGGACTTAGGGGATCTAATGTAATAGCCTTATAAGTGATTAATAAAGTCTAGGGTGGCCGAATTTTAAGACTTATGGGATTAAAAGGTTTAATAGATGGCATGGGGACCCACAAAACCTAAATAGTGACCGGTTTTTCATATGGGCTTAGAAATGGTTAAAACTTAAACTAATTTGGAAATTTAATAAGGTATTGGATATCGCGGGCAGTACGCGTGACGGTAGCCGGACTATCGGACGAAAATGAAACGAAGACGCGAGTCGGTATTCGGTAGGATTCTAACCTTTTTGTAAGCCATGGATGGAGTGATGGTTTCTTTAAATTACTTTGAAAATTATATGGTTTGGTTAAGATTGGTTTTGAATTATGTATTATGTAGGGGCTTTCATTTGATTTATTCTGGTAAGTATATGATTGGTTTATAAATGGTTTTAAAGCTATGATGTGATCATTGAGGCTTTTCTTGATTTTCTTTTATAATCAAGTTATATGTATTATTGATGGGATTTTTAAATGTCATGGTTTGTTATTTTATTCAATACATGGCATATGACATCTACATCTCATGCATGGCATGGGAGGAATATGACAGGGGAAGGATGAAATGAACCCGGAGTCCATGCTCCGTCGGGGCGACCGATAAACAGACATGGAGGTATTTTAATGTATTTGATTTATCAGGGATGTTGTATGTAATTATGATACCTTGATGATGGTTCTTCCATCAAGGGGGATGATTTGTGATTGGTTATATCAGGACGAGGTTTTGCCGTCCAGGGGGATGATTTGTGATTGGTTATATCTGGACGAGGTTTTGCCATCCAGGGGGATGATTGGGGATTGTGTATATTTTGACGAGGCCGTGCCGTCAAGAGGGATATGATATTATATGGTTTGGATGATGGGTGGGATGCATAACATAGACACCCATGACATGGAATTTACTTTATAGTTTCATTATATGATGGTTTATCAGCTTGCATTGGGTTATTATCTGTATGTTGTTATTACTAATCCATGTGCTAGCCCTACTCGGAGTCCTACTGGGCGCGTTGTCTAACGCCCTACTTCTACCCTAGCTGATGACACAGGAGGTGGCGAAGCAGAAGGAAGAGACGGGAGCCAAGCTAAGGAGCTTGGAAAGGCGTGCTAGATAGTTACTAATGTTTATTTCGAATAATGTAATTTGCAATAGTTTAGCTTGTCGGAAATGTAATAAATTAGATTACTTGCTATGTTTTGGGATTATATTATGGACATTATGATTTTGAGGTATTGTAGTAATTTTAAATGGATGTTATCTTCCCTGCGATCTCAAATTTGTAGGATAGTCCTTATTGTTAGTTCCGCATATAGTTGTATTATTCCTTGATGCTTGCTGTCTACGTGTGAACTAGTCTCCGTGGACTTCGTGCCACGCACAGGTAGGGTTGGCCAGTTAAGGGCCGGGCTTTAGAAGCTCGGACTTAACTCGCGTCGTGACGTCCGTGCCCTTTGTCACTTTTACATTAAAAAAAAAAATTAGACTCTGATTATGGCGAAAAGGGGCGGGTGTTACATCTTGGGGCCACACCATTACTCATTTAAAACCCTAAACTCATCCATACATTAATCCCTCTTTTCCATCCTCTAAACCCATCAATTGATCCCTATTACATCACCATAGGGTTCGGCCATTCTCCATGGCCGAACCCATGGTTCATGGTCCAATATTTCTTTATGCCATTTTAGACCATTAACTTAGCCACATTTGCATTGATTTAAACACATGCATAATTCTACATTTTAGCCCTTCAATGCCATAAAATCCCTTTACATTTCCATCATAAAAAGCATTTTGAAACATTTCCCACATTCACTCATTTACTACAATTCATTAACTTAACACCCTCATTGCTTTCCATTCTTAAAACCTTTACCAATTACATCAAAGACCAAATCACCCACCATGGGGTTCGGCCATACTACATGGCCGAACCCTATGGCCCATAATTTTATTCCAATTACCCCATTCCATGCTTAATTTCATAATTTACATAATGCACATAACCCATTTAGTCATTTTCTTACCCTAACCCTAATTCACCCATTTAGGGTTTTCTCCATCTTCCACCCTCTCATTTGATGGGTTTAAACTCCATAGCATAAAATTATCTATCCACCATTACATTAATACAAAATAAATTCCAATTCTTAAACCCTAAAATCCAAAATTTCTTGTTTAAGAAATACTCACAATCCGACGTCTCCTCCGATTTCGGCCGCTCCCGTCGGTCTCCTTAGCCTCCTCTCTCCTTCCTCTTGATCTTTGATAGGTCAAGATGCTTAATCCATGGTGGCAACCCCTAACCTTAGGATCGGCCAAGGTAGGGTTCAAAATTGAGAGAGGGAAAAGGAAAAATCATGAGAGGAAACATGTTAGCCCTCACCTTAGAGTAATTTCCCTCCAATTTCTACTCCTTTCTTCTCTCCTTCTCTTCTCTTTTCCTTAGCTCTTTTTCTCTCCTTCACTTGGATGGAGGGGACGACCATGGGAGAATGAAAGAGGTGGAGTTTGTGAAAAGACAATGAGAATGGGAGGACCAACAAAACTTATCTCATTTGGTGATTTAAAGACTTTTACTTTACATTAATTGGTTTCACCAACCTTATGAGATATTTTTAAGATCTTTTCTTTGCTTTATGGTGGTGGTCATCTAAACCACCACCAAGACCACCGTGTGTAAATTTTGAGGTGGGGTAGCTTGGTCTCCATTTGACCAATTTTAACCCCATTTGGCCACCAATTTAATAAATTAATTACTTAATTAATTTGATAATTACCTTAGGTTAATTCATTTGTATTTAACCTAATTCCCATTATTCCACCCATGGTTGACCAAGTCAACCATAGTGGCCGGCCCCACCAATCATTGGCCCACACGCCACCTCACTTGATGAGGTGAAGGTGGGTCCCACTTGGCCACATTACCTTGGTTTACTTCCAAATAACTTAAATGATTAAATTTCATTCCATTCATTCTAAATGGATCCCCATTGGGCCCATGGCCAAATTATATTTCCATCTAGCCCATTTACCTTAGAGCACAACCATCTTGACCCATTGGGTCCCCAAATGGGTATTTGACCCAATTTGACCTCCCATGGCCCAATTGGCCATCATTAACCACTTACATAATTTTAAAATCCACTCCATGGTCTATTGGGCCATAATTGGGCCTTTGTCCAAATTTTGGCCCATTTACCCCTTTATTTCATAAATTTTCCAATTTTCATCCTTAAAATAAATAATATTCCCATTTATATTAATTTTAAAAAATTCCGGGCCCTTACATCCCTTATCCCATAATTCCGTACACTCCCCTTCATTTGAGATACCTGTATTCATAGAATACAATTAGAACCCAAAAATCATCAACTGCAATTTCCAATAAAACCAATCTAGGTTTTGGGGCAATCTCTTATGTATATCACAATGTATTTTGTTTGGGGAAAGTTGCCAAATAAGCACACTTGTTTTTTCCTTTGTTTCTGGGAGGGAATCTCTTAATTCCTATTGTCTGTTGTTCAAATTGGGGATACCGGGGAAGTACATCCTACTTTACTATGTCTGATAAATCTAGTACTGTTTCATCAATTTGGGGGAAAAACCTAGATGTTTTCTCATTTCTGGGGAAGTAAACCCTATCTTGCTATGTTTCAATAAATCTCTCCTAGAATGAATCTTTCTTCCCTTGCTATCATTCCTTTCCGTCAATTGTTGTTCTCAGATTAAACACTTCCGTTTGAGTCAATCGAAGTAAATTAACCTGGCCCCCGTGCAGCGGACTCCGAAGAGTCGGTCGGTTGGGATTCTTAGCCGTCAGTGAGACGTGCAACCTTCTTAAATCTTACTTCGAGAGATTCATTCTTCCGAATTCGCTCTGATACCAACTGTAACGCCCGCCCCTTTTCACTGAAATTCAGAGTCTATTCTTTTTTTTACATAAAAGAAAAGTGACAAAGGGCGCGGACGTCACGACGTGAGTTAAGTCCGAGCTTCTAAAGCCCGGCCCTTAACTGGCCAACCCTACGCGTGCGTGGAGCCAAGTCCACGAGTACGGTTCATGCGTGGACGTAAGCTCAAGGAATATTACTTCTCAGTGCGGAATTAACAACAAAGACTATCCTACAGATTTGAGATAGCAGGGAAGATAACATTCATTTAAATTTCTATAATACCTCAAAACCATAATGTCCATAATAAAGTCCCAAAACATAGCCAGTAATCTAATTTATTACATTCCGACAAGTTAAGCTACTCAAATTACATTTTTCCAACATAAACTTAAACAACATAATTAACCTGCCTTGCCAAGCTCCTAAGCTTGACTCCCGTCCCGTCCTTCCGTTTCGCCACCTCCTGCGTCATCAGCTAGGGTAGAAGTAGGGCGTTAGACCATGCGCCCAGTAGGACTCCGAGTAGGGCTAGCACATGGATTAGTAATAACAACATGCAGATAATATTATAGCAAAACCATGCACTTTGGGCAACGTTATGCAATGGTGTTCTATGTCATGAATCCCACCCATCCATCTCATCCTCATCGTATAATGTCCCTTTTTCAACCATACACAGTGTTCCAAATAAAATCCATACCATCATCGTGCCATGATCCTCTTGATGGAAAAGCCTCATCAAGATGCGATCTACACTAGGCATCCCCCTTGATGGAAGAACCATCATCAAGGTATAACAATAAATACAACATCCCCCTTGATGGAAAACCATCATCAAGGTATAATAATACATAATGAACATCCCCATGCGTTTATCGGTCACCCCGACGGAGCATGGACTCCGGTTTCATTTCATCCTTCCCCTGTCATATCCCTCCCATGCCATGCATGAGATGTAGATGCCATGTGCCATGTAATATATGTAGTTCAATAGTAACACAAAAACCCATCTTAAAACAATTACTTGATTATCAAATAAATCAAAGGGAAAAACATCCCATAATATTTAATCCAAAATCCATCTTAAGACATTCACATGATTTCCAAAATAATTTAAAGGAAAACATCACAAGATACATAATCCAAAAATCATCTTAAAGGCAACCACATGCTTTCCAAAATAAATTAAAGAAAACATCACCCAATCCATGGCTTACAAAAATGTAGGAATCCTACCGAATACCGACTCGCGTCCTTTTACTTTTTCCATTCGATAAACCCGGTCGCCGATCGCGCACCGCCTGCGATGTCCAGTACCTTATTACACATTTATCATTAGTCCATGTTTTAACCATTTCTAAGCCCATATAAAAAACCGGTCACTATTTAGGTTTTGTGGGTTTGGTCCCATGTCATCTATTAAACCATTTACTCCCATAAGTCTTAAAATTTGGCCACCCTAGGCTTTATCAATCACTTATAAGGTTATTACATTAGATCCCCTAAGTCCATGATCAATTTCCATGGAATTCTTGAATTTGGCCACTAATTACGGTTTTGCCACTACCCCTTTTACATAAACAATTACTCATTCATTCATGCCTACCTAAGCCCAAAATTGATCCACAACTTAGGTCCATTAATGATCCCTAACCATGTTACAAGATCATTAAAAATCAACCCTTAACTTAGCCTCATTTCCATTGATTTAACACATGCATAATTCCAAATTTGGCCTATAACATGACCTAACATTGGGTAATGGGTTCGGCCATACACCATGGCCGAATCCATGATGCCTATTTCCCATTTTTTCTTGGGTCCATTTACATCATTTAGATCCAACATAAATCCTTTAAACCCATCATTTAATCACCATTACATCCATATAGGGTTCGGTCATTCACCATGGCCGAACCCATGGTGCATGATCCATCATTCATTGCTCCAATTTATTTACATTCACCAAAATATTAATCCATTAATCTTCCCATTTTCCATGGCTTTTTAAACCCATTTAAAATTTGTAACACCTTACCATAGGGTTCAAGGTTCATTTCATCCATGCCTTTCAAGGCCATACACCTCTTTGCATTTTCATCATAACACCATTTTAAAACTTTCCCACATTCATTCATTTACTAAAATTCATTAGTTAAAAATCCTCATTGCCTTCCATTTTTCAAACCCTAATAAATCATACATTACTTACCATGGGGTTCGGCCATGCTATGGTCCTTGACTCAAAAAAAATTGCATATACCTCTATGTTTGATCACATTAAGCATGTACTATCCTTAGTCCCTTTTATTTTTCCTTAACCCTAATTTTTTCTCCATTAGGGTTTTACCCACTTTCCATTCCTTAAACCCTAACTAATTAAACCAAACACCTAATCACCCACCATGGGGTTCGGCCATGCTACATGGCCGAACCCTATGGCCCATGATTTTTTTTTTTATTTCAATCACTCAATTCCATGCTCAATTTAATAAATTACACAATGCACATACTACATTTACTTATTTCTTTTCCCTAACCCTAATTCATCCATTTAGGGTTTCCTCCACCTTCCATTCCTTCCATTTGATAGATTTAAAATCCATAGCATAAAACTATCTATCCACCATTAATTTCACAAAAATAAATTCCAATTCTTAAACCCTAAAAATCCAAAATTTCTTGTTTAAGAAATACTTACAATCCGTCATCTTCTCCAATTTCCGTCACTCCCGTCGGTCTCCTTAGCCTCCTCTCTCCTTCCTCTTGATCTTTGATAGGTCAAGATCTTTAATCAATGGTGGCAACCCCCAACCTTAGGATCGGCCAAAGTAGAGCTTAAATTGAGAGAGGGAAAGGGAGAGATGATGAGAGGGGAGGTGATAACCTTAATCTTAGAGTGATTTCCCTCCAAATTCTACTTCTTTCTTCTCTCCTTCTCTTCTCTTCTCCTTAGTTCTCTTTCTCCCTTCACTTGAACATGGGACGGCAATGGAGAATGAGAATGGAGTGAAAATGAAGAGAGGATAAAAAAATGGAAAAGAAACTCAAGACTTATCCCCATTTTTCTTTACATTAAAGACCCCACCAACCCTAAGATATTTAAAAGATCTTTCATTTGCTTTATGGTGGTGGTTTAGATAACCACCACCAAGTCCAACGTGTTTCATACTTGAGGTGGGGTAGCTTGGTCTCCCATTTGGCCAATTTAACCCCATTTAGCCACCAATTTAATAATTTAATTATTTAATTAATTTGATAATTACCTTAGGTTAATTCATTTGTACTTAACCTAATTCCCATTATTCCACCAATGGTTGATCAAATAAACCATGGTGGCTGGCCCCACCAATCACTGGCCCACACGCCACCTCACTTGATGAGGTGGAGGTGGGTCCCACTTGGCCACATCACCTTGGTTTAATTCTAAACAACTTAGGTGATTAAATTTCATTCCATTCATTCTAAATGGATCCCCATTGGGCCCATGGCCCAATTACATTTTTATCTTACCCATTTACCTTAGAGCTTAACTACTTTGACCCATCGGGTCCCAAATGGGTATGTGACCCAATTTGACCATTCTTGACCCATTTAAATAACTTTAAATCCACACATTAGTCTATTGGGCCATACTTGGGCCTTTGTCCAAATTTTGGCCCATTTACCATTTATTCCACCAATTTTCCAATTTTCATCATTAAAATAAACAATATTCACATTTATATTAATTTAAAAATTCCTGGCCATTACACTTTCACTCCTTCTTGGTCCTTTGATCCTCGTCTTCCTTAGCTTCTTCTTCCTCCTTGATCCTTGTGAGAGGGTCGGCCTTAGGTTCTTGTGAGAGAGAGAGGATCTTGAAATGAAACTCTAAGTCTTTCCTCCGTTGTCTTTGGGATAGGTAGGCCTTGTGTGAGAGGGAGATGAAAATATTCTAAATGCCCTTGTCTTGAGGTGTGGTTCGGCCAAGAGAGAGCTTGAGAGAGAGAGAGTGTAAGATGCAACCCCTTAGTCTTTTCTTGTTTAATGAAATTTAACCAAGGTGGTGTCCGTTGGTGATACCCCTTTGTAACTCCCAATTCCATTTACCTCCCTCCTTAATACTCCACTTGGGCGTTTCATCCATGTGATGAAACTCCCAAGGCTCCAACAGTGTAGCCTTGGCTTGGCTTGTGTAACACAAAACCGCCACCTCCCCATTGATGTTCCATTTTGGAGTTTCATCCCATGAGATGAAACTCCCATTCCAATGTGTATGTCTTGCCTTGGATTGTGTAACCGTCCACCTCCTATTGATGCTCCATTTTGGGGAAATTACCAAATAAGCACTCTTTGTATCTCTTTTGTTTTGGGGAAACTTCCTAAGTATCTTTTGTTTGTTTCTCAATTTGGGTATATCGGGGAAGTATCTCCTAATTTGCTATATTTGATAAATCTAGTTATTTTGACTGTACTTCCTTTGCTATCATTCCTTGTTGTTCTCAAACTGAATGTTTCAATCTGAGTCTGGCGAAGTAAATTAATCCGGCCCCATGCAGCGGATTCCGAAGAGTCGGTCAGTTGGAATTCTTATCTGTCAGTGAGACATGAAACCTTCTTAATCTTACTTCGAAAGATTCAACCTTCTCGTTTCGCTCTGATACCAACTGACCGACTCTTCGGAGTCTGCTGCACGGGGCCCGAATTAATTTACTTCGGAAATTGATGTGTAAGGTGTTGGGTCAATTGCCCAATTAAGACCCAACGGATTGTGGATATGGTTTCAATTGAAATAAATGGGTAAGATTTATTTAATTGGTCAAAATTTGTTAATTGGGTCAAAATGCCCAATTGGGACCCAATGGGTCGTGGTTGACTTGGTTGACCACCAAGTGAGTTCAAGTTTAAATTAAATGGGGCTGAATTAAATTGGAAATGGAATTAAGGAAATGAGTTGATTTTTAAGTGAGTTAAATAGATTTGAATTAAACATATGGGTTAAGTTAAAGAGGTGAGTTAAATGATAAGAAGGAGAGTTACATCTCAAAAGGTCAAACCTTAGATGTTCACACGTTGGAGGTGGGAGTTTCATCTCATGGATGAAACCCCCAAAATGGAACATCAATGGGAGGTGGAAAATGGAACATCAATGGGGAGGTGGTGGTTTTGTGTTGTTACACAAGCCAAGCCAAGGCTACCCCGTTGGAGCCTTGGGAGTTTTCATCTCTTGGATGAAACCCCAAGTGGAGTATTAAGGAGGGAGGTAAATGGGAATGGGAGTTACAAAGGGGTGTCACCAAAGGACACCACCTTGGCTGAATTTCATTAAACAAGAAAAGACTAAGGGGTTGCATCTTAGACTCTCTCTCTCTCAACTCTCTCTTGGCCGAAACACACCTCAAGACAAGGGCACTTAGAATATTTTCATCTGACTCTCTCCCTCTCACACAAGGCCGACATATCCCAAAGACAAAGGAGGACGAATTTAGAGTTTTATCTCAAGATCCTCTCCCTCTCACAAGAACCTAACGCCGAACCTCTAACAAGGATCAAGGAGGAAGAAGAAGATCAAAGGAACAAGAAGGAGTGAAAGAAACTGGAGGAGTTGTGGAATCGGTAAGTACTCAATGAAATTCTTATTAAGTAAGATGGTCACGGAACATGATCCCGCCATTGCATGGCCAAATGGTATATACAAGAACCATTAAGAAGAAAAAGGGGTTGATGAGGCTCGACCATGATGTATGGCCGTGTAACACCCCGCCCTTTTCACTATAATAATCAGAGTTTATTTTTTTTTTTATAATAATAAACAAGTGATCGGGGCTGAGTGTCACGACGAGAGTTAAGTTCGGACTTCTAAATTCCGATCCGTAACTGGCCAAGCCCATGTGCGTATGAACTAAGGCCATAAGAACTGATCCACACATGGTACAATGAACTTACGGAATTTACTTAGTCTAACTGATGGTTATAATAGATCCTAAGACTACTCCATTTTCCATTTCTAGATAGCAAATCATATAAGCATTATCTCCAAAATTACTAACATAACCATAAACTAAACATCCATACCAAACCATACAAACCATAGTTAACTACATTATTACATGCCAATAACATCTAACTATCAAATTACATTGTCCAGATAACTTAAATAAAAAGTCCATCATTCAAAGTCCATTTAAAGCCCAAGTGCCTATACTTGGTTTCCATCACGATCCTCGTTCTTTCCCTTTCATACGTCATCCACTAAGGATAGAGATAGGGCGTTAGATCAACGCGCCCAGTAGTATTTCCGATTAGGGCTACCACAAGGTTAGTATAAAAACATGCAAATAATATAATAATACATGTTCATCAAAACCTCATAAAAACAATGCTATGTATGTTATGCTCATGTAGTGAGTCCCACCCATCACAAATATACATAGCCTCATCTTGACGGGATTCTCATCGTCAAGGTACCCCACAGTGGTCTTTCGGACTCCCCGACGAAGTGTGGCCTCTGGATTCCTCTTGATGGGATTCTTGTCATCAAGGTACCCCACTGTGGTCTTTCGGACGCCCCGACGGAGTGTGGCCTCCGGTTTCCATAATCACCACCCCATGCCATGCATGAGATGTCCATGATGTCATGCCATTTGTAAATATATATCACCATACAAAACTACTTTGAAACATGATAACTTAGCACATAACTCATCAAAATTACGATAAAACATCAAACATAAATGTGGTTCAAAAAGGTAGGAAACCTACACAATGTTCACTTAGTTTGACCGTTCTTTTAAACCGTCAACCGATCACGACTTTGTGCACCGTTCAAGCAATCCCAATACCTTATTTACATAGCAGCAAGTCAAACATATATCCATTTAATTTCCAACTAAGCCTAAGTCCCAAAAACCACTTTGTGGGGTTCGGCCATACCCCATGGCCGAACCTCACCGACTTTGGATTTGATCTTCCTTTTCATTTGATCAACACTAAAACACTTCACACGTCAAACATACCTTGGTAGGGTTCGGCCATACAACATGGCCAAACCATACCACTTTAGCTTGACCCCTCTTTCAAGTCCTTTTAATCTTTCATTCCATTATAGCTTGTATTTACGATTTTTGCGATTGATCATACCCTTGTTTAACATTGTTAACAACCTATGGCAATAAACATTAATCCATTAAATTTAATATCCCAAAACCAATGTTTATAGGTGGGGTTCGGCCATACACCTTGGCCGAACCTCACTTATTTCACTTGAGTCCACTTTTATCTCTTGATTTAATAATTCCATTCAAGTGACTCATTTACAAAAACTACAATCCACCAAATACAACTTGGTGGGGTTCGGCCATACAACATGGCCGAACCTCACCTTCTAACCTTAACCATACTTAAATATTTAAAACCAACAATTATTTCTCATGGGGTTCGGTCATACTCCATGGCCGAACCCATGGTCCTTTATTTCCTTTAAAATTGATTCATAAAAATCATAGCAATGGTCCATAATTGGGTCCTTTTAAACCCTTGAAATTCTTTAACATGCATTAACCATATATCCAAAACAAGACCCCTTTCTTTTTAAACTTAATAAAAACAGTCCACTAAATTCCATAACCAAGAAACCTTACATCCATATAAAATGGTCCATGGGGTTCGGCCATACATATGGCCGAACCCTATGATTTTTCACATTTTTATCTCTATATCATAACTTAGCCATAATAATCCCATGGTTCGACCATGAAATGGCCAACCCATGTCTTGTCCATATGTTCCATAGAAATCCTTTACAAACCATTCAAAATGTTCCATGATCTTCATATTATCAAATCCATTAAAATTTAATAAAACCAACCACATGATTCAATGTCTAAGAAATACTAATTCCATAAATATATTGGGTGGGGTTCGGCCATATCCAAGGCCGAACCTCTCCCTTTCTTTTCCATACTTTTGGTCCATAGAACATCTTAGAAATTAATTTAATCACAACCCATGTTCTTCCATTGAACGGATTTATTCAACATCCAAAACTTCGATTTTCAACCCTCAGAATGACCAAGTCTTTCCATGGGGTTCGACCATACATATGGCCGAACCCTATGGTCCATTATCTCTTCTTAAACTATATCATTCAATCCTTAATTTTTAACCATGGGGTTCGGCCATAAACCTTGACCGAACCCTATAATTCTTTTAAATAACATTTAACAAAAACACTCACCGGTCCACGACTCCTCCGGTCTTTCTTTGCTCTCCCTTGTTTCCTTTCTTTCTCTTGCTTCTTTGGCCGAGGCTGACCTTGTTGTAAACCCCTTGGAGTGGTTCGGCCAATTGAGGTTTTGATTGAGAGGAAGATAGAATTTCAGCCTTAGGTGTGAATGGAATGATCAACACCTTAGGATACAATTCCTTTGTTCTAGGTCCACTAATCTTGGTGGTGTGATCGGCCAAGGAAAGTTTGTGGGAGAGAGCCAGCAGCCACAGTTTTGTCTTTGGGAGATGAAAGAAAAGATCAAGGGAGGGAGAGGGAGATAGGATGAATGAGCTTAAGTGTTGGGAGTTAACCAAAGGTGGTGTCCCTTGGTGGCACCCCCTTGGTAACTCCCCTCCCCATTTATGTCTTTCATTTATTCCATTTGAGGGGGTTTCATCCTTGAAATGAAACCCACCCAACGGTTGTGGCTCTTGGGTTTCCATCTAAAATGGAAACCCTCAAGCTTCCAACATGTGGATGTTCAACTTGGGTTAAGACCATGTGGCCGCTCATCTCCCATTTGTTTCTCATTAAAGACTATGTGTGGGGGTTTCATCTTTGAGATGAAACTCCCCCACCCCCTCTAGCTGTCCTCCAAGGTGGAGTGGTGTGAGTTTGAAACATCAACTCTTCCACTTCACAGACCACTCATTTAAAACTTATTAACAACTCACTCACTTAAATTTATTTCAATCAACTCACTCACTATAATTATTCTAAATCAGCTCACTTATTTAACCCCAACTATATAATTTTATTTCAAACTCCAAACAGCCCCAATTTAATCAATCTTGGACTCACTTAGTGGTCAACAAAGTCAAACCCGACCCATTGGATCCAAATTGGCCATTTTGACCCATTTATCAAATTATGACCCATTTAAAATTCTTGAACCACTTGAGTATACATTACCCATTTATTTAATTTCCAACACATAACCCATAGCCATTGGGTCTTAATTGGCCATTGCCCAACATCTTGCCCATTTAAATACCTATAAAATAATTCACAATAGCAATTCCGTAAAATTCATGTAAATTGATATCTTTGAAATTCCGGGGTGTTACAGGCGAGCCCATCAAAGGATTATAAGCTTGAATGAATGATTTTAAGAGAAGATTATGAACCATAGGGTTCGGCCATGGTGTATGGCCGAACCCCATGGAAGGTTATTAATGTTTTTAAAAGGTTTAAAATGGATGTATTGTGGATGGACTTACAGGCAATTGGATCATGAAAACCATGGAAGTTGGTTAATAATTTTAAAAGGTTTCAAAGCATGAAAATTATAGATGTATGTTAAGGCTTTTAAAGGGTTTTTAAAGGAGGAAATAAGGAAGGATATTAATCAATTTAAATGGTATCAAGGTTGTAAATGGTGAAAGAATCATGGACTATGGGTTCGGCCATGGTGCATGGCCGAACCCCATGAAGAAAAACTAAGGGATATATCATGGATCCTAGGGTTAAATGATGAGCCATGGCTATGATTAAACTTCCCCATGGAGGGACTTGATTTACGGACCTAAAGATTGTAATGGCTTTAATGGAGAAATTGGAATTGAGACATCATGGGTTCGGCGAACCTTTTAATGGGTCACTTGTAGGTCTACATATATTTTAAATGAAGGGAATTATTAGGGTTTTTATGTCATGAATCATTCATGAATCTATATTATGGATCAATTTTGGACCCAAACTTAAGGTGATGGAAACAATGGCAAAGAATGTAAATAGGGGTAAAAATGAAAGATCATGGGTTCGGCCATGCATAAGGTGATGGAAACAATGGCAAAGAATGTAAATAGGGGTAAAAATGAAAGATCATGGGTTCGGCCATGGTGCATGGCCGAACCCCATGAAGAATGATTTTGTGGATTTAGGGTTTAAATGATTACCTTAGTGGTGTTTGGTTAGCAAATCAAAAGAGGGACTAAAACCAAATAGGTGAGGTTCGGCCATAGTGTATGCCCGAACCCCACAAATTATGTTTGTGGACTAAGACATTATTGCAAATCAAATGGGACATTGGTTTGACTCATGGATATGTTATAAGGTAACGGGACCTCACAAGGGGTGCACGATCATTAGCGGTTGCCGGATTAAAGCGCAAGGACACTTTAGTGGTCTTTGGTAAGATTCTACCTCTTTGAAACCATGGATATGTAATATCGTTTAATTTCTTATTTTGATGGTTTATGTTGTAAAAATGTTATGTTTCAAATATGAGGTTTTGATGCTATGATTATACTATTACATAGCATGTGGACATATACATCTCATGCATGGCATGGGAGGGATGTTGGTAACCGTAGGCTACGCTCCGTCGAGGCGTCTGTAAGGCATTCGTAGGAAGACCTTGATGTGCTTTATCCATCAAGAAGAATCCGGAGAACACACTCCGTCGGGGCGTCCGTAAGGCAACTGTGGGGATATCTTAATGAGGAGAATTCCATCAAGAGGATACATGTGTTTGTGATGGGTGGGACTCATTGAATAAGACATCATGGCATGGCATTGTTTTATATGGTTTTGGTATTACATTATGTATTTGTTTTATGTATTAACCATGTGTTAACGCTACTTGGAATACCTACTGGGTGCGTTGTCTAACGCCCTATTTCCACCCTAGTTGATGAAACAGGAAATGAAGGGAACGATGAGCGTGATCGGAGCCAAGCATAGAAGCTTGGATGTCTTTAGTTTATATTTTGATTAAGTTACACATGGACTTGTAATTTGAGTAGCTAGTATTTGGGCATGTAATATCTTAGATAATTTGCTATGGTTTGAATGGTTTATTTTGGATATTTAAGTTATGATAATTATGGTTAAGCGTCGAACTACTTTGCTATCTAAAAATGGAATAGAAGTAGGTTATATTATAATCCGCAATTATGTTTTATTCTGCATGTATGACTTAATGCGTGTGAACCATATTGATGGACTTAGTCCATGCACACGTATGGTTGGCCAGTTAAGGGTCGGACTTTAGTTCGGACTTAGCTCACGTCGTGACGTCCCCCTCTCTATCACTTTTTGTTTATTTTTTTATTTAAAAAAATAGACTCTGATTTTCGGAAAGCGAGTGAAAAAAGGGCGGGGCGTTATAGTTAATTATGGTTAAGCGACGAACTACTTTGCTATCTAAAAATTGAATAGAAGTAGGTTCTATTATAATCAGCAGTTATGTTTTATTCCGCATGTATGACTTAATGCGTGTTAACCGTATTCATGGACTTAGTCCATGCACACGTATGGTTGGCCAGTTAGGGGTCGGACTTTAGAAGTTCGGACTTAGCTCGCGTCGTGACGTCCCACTCTCTATCACTCTTTGTTTATTTAAAAAAAAAGTACTCTGATTTTCGAAAAGCGAGTGAAAATAGGGTGGGACGTTACTATTGGTATCAAAAAGAAATGGGAAGGTTGAATATTTTGAAGTAAGATTTAGACGGTTTCATGTCTCACTGACAGATAAGAATCCCAACTAACTGACTCTTCGGACACCGCTGCACGGGGGCCAGATTATTTTACTTCGTTAGACTCAGACTGAAATATTCAATCTGAGAACAACAAGGAATGATAGCAAAGGAAGTACAATCAAAATAACTGGATTTATCAAACATAGCAAATTAGGAGATACTTCCTCGATATACCCAAATTGAGAAACAAACAAAAGATACTAAGGAAGTTTCCCCAAAACCAAAGAGATACAAAAAGTGCTTATTTGGTAATTTCCCCAAAATGAGAAAAACACAAACTTTACGATGAAAACTAAGTCAAGATGTTTTTCAATGGCTTACGAAAAATGCCTTCGAGGAGAAGAAGAAGAACCCGACAACACCCATGTGGGGATGAAGAGGAGGTGCAACAACCCCATATATCAGAGGAACAAAACAACGTGAACATACCTGTGGTTCCTCCTGAACTACAAAATTTGGTTCAAGCAGTGGTTACTTTTGTTCTGCAACAGCACATGAATGGAAATGCAAACACCAGTGACTCCAATGACCAGAGCATGGTCAGGGATTTTCAGCAACAGTGCCCCCCTTACTTCAAAGGGAAAGAAGGGGTTGTCGGAGCGGAAAGCTGGCTGAAGAATATTACTCAGATCCTGACTCTATTAAAGATCTTGAGTCATGAAGACAAGATTTTGCTGGCTACATCACAACTGATTTATGACGCCGGTAAATGGTGGGAGGTGGTAGAGAAGCAGGGAGCACTCCTTCCGGAAAGAGAAAGGACTGCAATAACTTAGGAGCAGTTCTCAGCTAACTTCCTGGACCATTACTTTCCTGAGGAGGAAAAGAAGCGTCACACTCAAGTGTTTCTATCTTTGGTACAAGGTACCATGACGGTGGCAAAGTATCGCCAGGAGTTCCTCAGTCTGTCCTGTTATGCTCTGTATATGGTGGATACAGAGTACCGAAGGGCACGCAAGTTTGAGCGGGGCCTACGATCAAGCATTAGGGCCAAGGTAACCATATTCAAGGCAGCCACACTGGCAGAGGTGGTCAGCAGGGCCACTGTGGCAGAACAAGAGATGGCTGAGATAGTGCAGTTTGAGAATCGCCGAGGTCAGAGTGGGAGGGGTACACTTCAGCCCAATAAGAAGTTCCGACTGAACTTTAGCAGACCCTCACCTTCTACTAGGTCAACAGGGGGCTTTCGTCCTAACTAGCCCTCCCCATCTACATCAATCTCTCAGGTTCCCAGTGGTGTGAACAACTGCTTCCATTATGATCAGCCGAGCCATTTCAAGAGGGAATGCCCATAGCTCAGCAGACCCTCTTATTCCAGAGGTTCATTTCTCCCACCAACTAGACCAACTAATTCACGAGGAGGCAGGACATATAATCAGGCGGGACGGGCGCCTAATCCCACAGGATCTAGACAGTTATTTACTTTAGCTCCTCTAGCAGCAGAGGATCACTCAGTGATTCAAGGTATGGCTGTAGTCAGTAGTTCCTACCCCTTTGCATTGCTTGATTCTAGAGCATCCCACTCCTTCATATCTGCTGCATTTATAACTGCTACTGGCACATTAGTACAAAAACTGTCCACATCACTCACTATTGTATCCCCCATCGAAGACACGTCATTGGGGCTGATATGCACAACAGTGAATACTGAACTCGCTGGTTATAGATTTGAGTTCAACTATTTGGTACTCGATATGACTGAGTACGATATTATCTTCAGCATGGACTGGTTGACCAGCGTTCAAGCCAATATCGATTGCCATCTTCGTAGGGTGAAATTTTGGTCACCCAAGGGGAAACAATATGTGGTACATGTTTACAAACACATCATCCCTATAAGAAGAAGACTGCATGAAGGGTTGAATCACCTGGTATTGAACAATATTAGAATAAACAAGGCACCGGTGGCTGAACTTCCGGCAATAGTAAAAGACTACACGGATGTATTCCCCAAAGAACTCCCTAGCTTGCCACCCATGAGAGAGATCAATTTTGAGATCAAGTTGTGCCCTAGCACTTCTCTAGTGTCATTACCACATTACCGGATGGCACCAGCTGAGATGTCCGAGCTAAAGAAGCAGATTGATGAACTGCTCAGACTGGGTTGCATCCGGAACAATACATCATCTTGGGGAGCTCCAGTGTTGTTTGTGAAGAAGAAGGACGGTGCACTCCGGATGTGTGTGGATTATCGAAAATTGAACCAGTTGGCTGTCAAAACAGGTATCCTTTACCCAGGATCGATGATCTATGCGATCAACTTAGAAGTTCCAACCACTTCTCTAAGATTGATCAGATGTTCGGATACCATCAAATCCGGGTTAGGGAGGAGGACATAGGGAAGACAACCTTCAGAATATGGACTATATGAGTTTGTAGTTATGCCGTTTGGACTCACCAATACACCGGTTGTGTTCATGGATCTAACGAACAGGATCTTCCGCCCTTATTTGGACCAGTTCGTGATTGTATTTATTGATGACATCCTGATCTATTCCAAAAGTCAGGAGGAACATGTTGAGCACTTGTTGATAGTTCTGGACACCTTGAGGAGGAACCAGCTATATGCCGAAGCATGCAAGTACGAATTTTGGCTATCTAAGGTCAACTTTTTGGGGCATGTTATATCAGCAGAAGGCATAGCCGTGGATCAAGGTAAGGTGGCGGCAATGAGGGATTGGAAAGCACCGAAAAATGTGACTGAATTCCATAGCTTCTTGGGTTTGGCTGGTTACTATCGGAAGTTTATCATGGACTTCTCCAAAATTGCATCTCCACT
The DNA here is from genome assembly GCA_013350335.1 of Chimonanthus salicifolius. Lineage (NCBI taxonomy): Eukaryota > Viridiplantae > Streptophyta > Magnoliopsida > Laurales > Calycanthaceae > Chimonanthus > Chimonanthus salicifolius. The sequence continues at coordinate 74,737,052 of CM023533.1, read as the reverse complement.
TACTCGACTCACTCAGAAAGGAGTCAAATATGAGTGGTCAGATCTGTGCAATCGGAGATTTGAGGATCTGAAGGAGAGGCTAACAACTGCTCCTATCCTAATTTTGCCGGAAAGAGGCAAAGGTTATGAGGTACAATGCGATGCTTCAGGAGAGGGACTAGGGTGTTCACTCAGTCAAAGTCAGCATGTTGTGGCTTATGGTTCAAGACAATTGAAAATACATGAACGCCTCTAACCCATGCATGACCTGGAACTAGTCGCAGTGGTCTTCTCTCTCAAAAGATGGAGACACTATCTATATGGCTAGAACTTTGAAGTGTTCTATGATCATAAGAGCTTGAAATACTTGTTTGATCAGAAAGAGCTCAATCTGAGGCAGTACAGATGGATGGAATATCTGTAGGATTATGAGTTCGCGCTTCGATATCACCCTGGCAAGGCGAACAAGGTGGCAGATGCCCTCAGTCGTATATCACATGCATCAGTCGCATGTTTGATCAGGACAGAATGGGAGATGCTGAATACCATCCGAGAGTTCAATCTATATATCAGTAACCATGGGAGTATGCACAATTTGATCATACGGTCCAACATGGTCTCCAAGATTGAACAGGAACAACAGATAGATCTGGAAATGGAGAAGATATGGGCCAAGATGTCTACTGGTGAAGTCCTACCGGAATGGGAGTTACGACCGGAACAGGGTCTTGTATTCCGACGTAGGATATATGTACCTAAGAGCTGCAGAAGATAATTACTGATCGACGCACACCAGACCAAACTCTCTATTCATCCGGGCAGCACAAAGATGTACCACGACCTGAAGAGACACTACTGATCGCATGGACTCAAAAGAGATGTGGCAGAAATTGTTGCCCATTGCCTAACCTGTCAGCAAGTTAAGACGGAACATCAGAAGCCACCATGGTTACTCAAACCCTTACCAGTGCCGGAGTGGAAATGGGACCACATTTCCATGGATTTTGTGATAGGGTTGCCAAGGTCATCAAAGGGCAACGATGCAATATGGGTCGTGGTAGAACGATTGACCAAGTCTGCACATTTTATTCCCATTAGAATGACAGATTCATCTGAGCCCTTGGGTCGAAGGTATATCAAGGATATCATTAGGCTGCATTGTATTCCCCGGACTATTGTGTCTGACAGAGATGGCCGATTCACCGGCAGAGTGTGGCAGAGCATGCAGTTAGCCATGGGGACAGATCTACTGACTAGTAGAGCATTCCATCTACAGACTGATGGACAGTCTGAGAGGACAATACAGACATTGGAGGATATGCTAAGAGCAAGTATGCTAGATTTCAAGGGTGGATGGGAGGATCGCTTGCCGCTGGTAGAGTTCTCATACAACAACAGTTATTAGGCAAGCCTCCAGATGGCGCTTTATATGGTAGACCATGTAGATCACCCGCGTGTTGGACAGAGGCCGGTGAGCCTGCACAGATTGGACCCAAGTTGGTTGCAGAGACTACAGCGCAGATACAATTGATACGACAGCACCTATTGGCCACACAGAGTCGTTAGAAGAGCTTCGCTGACAAGAGGAGGAGGTTCCTTGAATTTCAGGTGGGGGACATGGTGTTCTTGAAAGTCTCGCCACGAAAGGGACACATGAGATTTGGAAAGAAGGGGAAATTGTCGCCTAGATATGTGGGACCTTTTTCAATCATAAGGAGGATGGGGGAGGTGGCTTATCAATTATCATTTCCTTCACAGTTGTCAACTTTACAGGATGTGTTTCATATATCTATATTGAGGAAGTACAATCCCGATCCTTCACATGTACTGAATGTAGAAGACATAGAGGTGCAAAGCGACGTGAGATATATCGTGAAGCCTGTCCGAGTGGTGGAGACAGAACAAAGGGTATTACGAAACTGAGCGATTCAGCTCGTCAAGGTGGTATGGGATCGACATGGTAATGAGAAAGCCACTTGGGAACTAGAATCAGAAATGAGAATAGCTCACACTGAGTTATTTATGTAAATTGTTTGAAACCCTACTTCGCTCGATTTTCAGGACGAAAATTTTAAAAAGAGGATTGTATTGTAACACCTAAGATTTTCAAGTTATTAATATATTGGAAATTTGCCCATTTAATTTGTGAATTAGTTGATATGGACCCTAGATGGGTAAGGTGTTGGGTCAATTGCCCAATTAAGACCCAACGGATTGTGGATATGGTTTCAATTAAAATAAATGGGTAAGATGTATTTAATTGGGTCAAAATTTGTTAATTGGGTCAAAATGCCCAATTGGGACCCAATGGGTCGTGGTTGACTTGATTGACCACCAAGTGAGTTCAAGTTTAAATTAAGTGGGGCTGAATTAAATTGGAAATGGAATCAAGGAAATGAGTTGATTTTTAGGTGAGTTAAGTGATAAGATGGAGAGTTACATCTCAAAAGGTCAAACCTTAGATGTTCACACGTTGGAGGTGGGAGTTTAATCTCATGGATGAAACCCCAAAAATGGAACATCAATGGGAGGTGGACGGTTACACAATCTAAGGCAAGACATACACGTTGGAATGGGAGTTTCATCTCATGGGATGAAACTCCAAAATGGAACATCAATGGGGAGGTGGTGGTTTTGTGTTGTTACACAAGCCAAGCCAAGGCTACACCGTTGGAGCCTTGGGAGTTTCATCTCAAGGATGAAACCCCCAAGTGGAGTATTAAGGAGGGAGGTAAATGGGAATGGGAGTTACAAAGGGGTGTCACCAAAGATCACCACCTTGGCTGAATTTCATTAAACAAGAAAAGACTAAGGGGTTGCATCTTAGACTCTCTATCTCTCTCAAGCTCTCTCTCGGCCGAACCACACCTCAAGACAAGGGCACTTAGAATATTTTCATCTCACTCTCTCCCTCTCACACAAGGCCGACCTATCCCAAAGACAAAGGAGGACGGACTTAGAGTTTCATCTCAAGATCCTCTCCCTCTCACAAGAACGTAAGGCCGACCCTCTCACAAGGATGAAGGAGGAAGAAGAAGCTAAGGAATAAGAGGATCAAAGGAACAAGAAGGGGTGAAAGAAACTGGAGGAGTCACGGAATCGGTAAGTACTCAATGAAATTCTTATTAAGTAATATGGTCAAGAAACATGATCCAGCCATTGCATGGCCAAATGGTATATACAAGAACCATTAAGAATAGAAAGGGGTTGATGAGGTTCGGTCAAGATGTATGGCCGAACCCATCAAAGGATTATAAGCTTGAATGAATGATTTTAAGAGAAGATTATGAGCCATAGGGTTCGGCCATGGTGTATGGCCGAACCCCATGGAAGGTTATTAATGTTTTTAAAAGGTTTAAAATGGATGTATTGTGGATGGATTTAGATGCAATTGGATCAGGAAAACCATGAAAGTTGGTTAATAATTTTAATGGGTTTCAAAGCATGAAAATTATAGATGTATGTTAAGGTTTTTAAAGGAGGAAATAAGGAAGGATATTAATCAATTTAAAGGGTATCAAGATTGTAAATGATGAAAGAATCATGGACCATGGGTTCGGCCATGGTGTATGGCCGAACCCCATGAAGAAAAGCTAAGGGATATATTATGGATCCTAGGGTTAAATGATGAAGTATGGGTATGATTAAACTTCCCCATGGAGGGACTTGATTTATGGGCTTAAAGATTGTAATTGCTTTAATGGAGAAATTGGAATTGAGACATCATGGGTTCGGCCATGGTGTATGGCTGAACCCCATGAACCTTTTAATGGGTCATTTGTGAGTCTACCTATATTTTAAATGAAGGGAATTATTAGGGTTTTATATAATGAATCATTCATATATCTATATTATGGATCAATTTTGGAGCCAAAGTTAAGTTGATGGAAACAATGCCAAAGAATGTAAATAGGGGTAAAAATGAAAGATCATGGGTTCGGCCATAGTGCATGGCCGAACCCCATGAAGAATGATTTTGTGGATGTAGGGTTTAAATGATTACCTTAGTGGTGTTTGATTAACAAATCAAAAGAGGGACTAAAACCAAATAGGTGAGGTTCGGCCATAGTGTATGGCTGAACCCCACAAAGTGTGTTTGTGGACTTAGACATTATTGCAAATCAAATGGATATTGGTTTGACTCATGGATATGTTATAAGGTAACGGGACCTCACAACGGGTGCACGATCGTGAGCGTTTGCCGGATTAAAGCACAAGGACACTTTAGTGGTCTTTGGTAGGATTCTACCTCTTTGAAACCATGGATATTTAATATGGTTTAATTTCTTATTTTGATGGTTTATGCTGTAAAAATGTTATGTTTTAAATATGAGGTTTTGATGCTATGATTATACTATTACATAGCATGTGGACATATATATCTCATGCATCGCATGGGAGGGATGTTGGTAACCGGAGGCTACGCTCCTTCGGGGCGTCTGTAAGGCATTCGTAGGAAGACCTTAATGTGCTTTACCCATCAAGAAGAATCCAGAGAACACACTCCGTCGGGGCGTCCGTAAGGCAACTGTGGGGATATCTTGATGAGGAGAATTCCATCAAGAGGATACATGTGTTTGTGATGGGTGGGACTCATTGAATAAGACATCATGGCATGGCATTGTTTTATATGGTTTTGGTATTACATTATGTATTTGTTTTATGTATTAACCATGTGTTAACGCTACTTGGAATACCTACTGGGCGCATTGTCTAACGCCCTATTTCTACCCTAGTTAATGAAACAGGAAATGAAGGGAACGATGAGCGTGATCGGAGCCAAGCATAGAAGCTTGGATGTCTTTAGTTTATATTTTGATTAAGTTACTCATGGACTTGTAATTTGAGTAGCTAGTATTTGGGCATGTAATAACTTAGATAATTTTCTATGGTTTGAATGGCTTATTTTGGATATTGAAGTTATTATAATTATGGTTAAGTGAGGAACTACTTTGCTATCTAAAAATGGAATAGAAGTAGGTTTTATTATAATCCCCAGTTATGTTTTATTCCGCATGTATGACTTCATACGTGTGAACTGTATCCATGGACTTAGTCCATGCACACTTATGGTTGGCCAGTTAAGGGTCGGACTTTAGAAGTTCGGACTTAGCTCGCGTCATGACGTCCCACTTTCTATCACTTTTTGTTTATTTTTTATTTTTTTAAAAATAGACTCTGATTTTCGGAAAGCAAGTGAAAAATGGGCGGGGCGTTCATCCGTAGACATTGCAATCCGTCCGCAGACAACATCCTATCCATGTTTGGTACCCGTCCAACAGACAGTGGACTGACCAATTTCTGAACCGTTAAACAGCAATGATTCAATCTGTTCATGAGCCATTAAACAACATTGAACTAGCTTTTAATTGAACCAAACAGCACCTGTAAAAGGTCAGTTCATTTGACCATAGCAACTGATTTGAGCCATAGCTTGTAGACCAAACGAGACCTGGTCTATCTTATGGACTGAATAATACCTGATTTTGATTAGATTTTACTGGAATGAACAGAACTTGACTTGGATCAGTTTGTGGGCCGAAATTGGTTTGAATTGGCTCGGTCTTGTGGATCAAACAATACTTCATTGGGTCAGCATTTTGAACCGACTAAACAGCAAAGTTTGGCACACTTAGAATGGACCAATCGGACATCACCTTGCCGTTTCTTTCAATCATTCAACCATTCTTTGAATTGATATAACAGTCCTTGGCCCATAACACTTTGGCCAAATCTATGGATTTTCTTAGTTTATTCATTCCCATGTCATCAAACATAATTCTACATTCAATCCCTTTGGTTGTTGGTCCTCAATACCTATCCATTCCTTGAATGGATACCGATTCTATGATCATTCGACAGTATGATCACTTATTCCAACCATTCTTGGAATCCATGTATTCGGCCACCCATGACCAAGTTCATGCATTTCTTAATCACATTCCCATCTAAAATAACCATAGAACATACCTTTACCCGTCTCCTCCTTTCTTTTGTTGTGTCTTTGCTCCTTAGTCCTTCTCCTTCCTTAGTCCTTGTTCTTTCAGTTTCTCCAAGTCTAGAGCCGAAAATGGGAGGAAGAGAGATGAGAAGAGGAGATGCAAATCTCTTGCTTAAGAGAGAGAGAGAGAATCGGCAAAGTCTAGTTGAGAAAGGGAGAGAGATGAAAATCTCTTTGTTTCAAAGAGAGGTGCAATCGGCCAAAGGGGGTGGATCGTGTCCCTTGGGCTGATGTCCTTGTAATAGCCACAAGCCTTCTCACCTCCCTTCCTTAACGATTTCCTCTTACTAAGGTGTGCCTTGGCTTAACCAAGACACCCCTTGGCTAACACGAAGACAGCCTTTGAGCTCGCCAATCTTGTGCCCCTTGGGTTTCCACTATGAGATGGAAACCCTCCATCTCCCAACGTGTACACCTTGGATATGCCTTTTGGGTTTCCTCCTTTGAGATGGAAACCCTCCATCTTCCCACTCCACTCACTTCAATTCAACTCAACTCAACTTAAATGAACTCATTTTCCAACTCAAGCACTTGAACACATTGCTATGGTTTGACGATGTGTTGGATATTTGAACCTCAGTTAATTTTTATGTGATTGACTTCCTTGCTTAGAGTTGATGTTATGTTTATGGATGAAATCTTAATCCATATGTTTATTCCGCAATTGATGCAGCGTGTGAACTATTTAGTTGTCTTGGTCGACGCACATGTATCGTTGGCCAGTTCAGGGACGAAACCGGTCCCGTGGACGATAGAAACCCATCCGCAGACAGTGCAATCCATCCGTAGACAACATCCTATCCATGTCTGTTACATGTCCGCGGACGGTCGAAACCCGTCCCGCGAACGATAGAAACCTGCAGACGATAGTACTCGTTCGCGGACGGTAGTACCCATCCAACAGACAGTGTAACATCCTGAATTTTCAATGCAATTATTATATTGGATATTATCGACTTTAATTGTTAAATTTAAGATTTATAGAGGGAATGAATGTTAGATGGATAAGAATTGGGGCAATGGCCTAATTATGATCCAATGGATCATGGATAGGGTTTGACTCTAATTAAGTGGGTAATTGTAGTTAATTGGGTCAAATACCAAGTTGGGACCCAATGAGTCAAGATGAATTCATGATTAAGGTAAATGGGTAAGGAATTGATTTAATCGGGTCATGTACCCAATTAAGATCTAAGGCATGGGATCCACCTCATCAAGTGAGGTGGCAAGTGTATGAGGTGACAGGGAAGTGGCATAGCCAAGTGGGGTCCAAATCCACCTCATCAAGTGAGGTGACGTGTGGTTAAGGTCACATGTAGGGCCGGCCACTGTAACGCCCGCCACTTTTTCACCTAAATTAGAGTCTATTTTTTTTTTTAAATGAAGAGTGACAAAGGGCACGGACGTCACCACGCGAGTTAAGTCCGAGCTTCTAAAGCCCGGCCCTTAACTAGCCAACCCGACGTGTGCGTGGAACTAAGTCCACGAAGAACGGTTCACACGTAGAAGTAAGCTTGCGGAATTTAAACATTAAAACGGGGGTTATAATAGAATCTATCCTACCAGTTTTAGATAGAAGGGAAGATACATCATTAAATTACTAAAATATCTCCTAATCATAATGTCCAAATATGAAATCCAAACCATAGTAAGAAATCTAAAATTATTACATGCCGACAAGCTAGGCTACTTAAATTACAATTTTCCAAATTAAAACTTAAATAAACTAAGTAGCCGCTTTCCCAACTCCTACGCTTGGCTCCCGTCGCGTCCACCGTTTCCGCCGTCCCCTGCGTCATCAGCTAGGGTAGAAGTAGGGCATTAGACAACGCGCCCAGTAGGACTCCGAGTAGGGCTAGCACATGGATTAGTGATAACAAGCATACAGATAATAATATGATAAATCCCATAAAATGAATGCCATACCATGGGTGCCTATGTCATGTGTCCCACCCATCATCCGTATCATCAAATAATATCATATCCCCCTTGGCGGCAAGTCCTCGTCAAGGTGTCCCCATGTTTGCTTCTCGGTCGCGCCGACGGGCTATGGACTCCGGTTGTAGCATATTAAGCTATCCCCATGTTTGTTTCTCGGTCGCCCTGACGGAGTATGGACTCCGGTTATAGTACCTCAGGCTATCCCCATGTTTGCTTCTCGGTCACCCCGACGGAGGATGGACTCTGGTTCCTTTATTTTCCCGCCCATGCCATGCATGAGATGTAAGTTCATTATGCTATGTATATATATATAATTCATATCCTTAATATATAATCCATAGCATTTAAAATATAATCCATAGTATTAAAATATCGTCCATTGCATTAAAATATAATCCGTAGCATTTAAAACCCATCTTAAAATAAATCATATAATTACCGAAATAAAACAAGGAAACCATCACATACACATAATCCACGGCTTACAAAGAGGTAGGAATCCTACTGAATACCGATTAGCGTCCCTTTATGTTTCTGTTTGATAATCCGGTCGCCGATCGCGTACCGTTTGCAATGTCTCGATACCTTATTATACATTTTCCAAGTTAGTCCATATCTTATCTATGATTAAGTCCCTAACTGATCATAAACTTAGATCCATTAATGATCCCTAATCATGTTACAAGATTATCAAAATCAGCCCTTAACTTAGCCTCATTCCCATTGATTTAAACACATGCAAAATTCCAAATTTTTGCCCATTAAACATTCTAATTTTGTGAGCCTAAAATGCAGCAACCCTAAGCTTCATTTAATCACTATAATGTCATCTTAATGCACCCAAGTTCATGTTCAACCTACATGGGGTTCGGCCATGTATCATATTCTGGCCAATAATTACGGTTTTGTTACTACACTTCCATGGTTTAATATTTCCTCCATCCATGTACATTTTTGTCCATAATTCATCCATATACTTAGCCCCATTAATGATTTGTTAACCATGACATAACATCCCTAAAATCAGCCACTTAATTTAATCAATTTTCCAATCATCTAGTCCCATACATAATTCCAATTCTTGCCCATAACATGACCTACAAATGGGTCATGGGTTCGGCCATACACCATGGCCGAACCCATGATGTCTTTTTCCTATTTTTCTTGGGTCCATTTTACCTCATTTGGTCCCACCATAATTGAATTTAAAACATACATTTAAATCATCCTTCCATAATCATCATGAGATACATTTTTGTCCATCAATTCAACCATCATTCCCATTTATTTTTCCATGGTTCCAAAACACCAAATTCCTCAAAGTCTCCCCATGGGTCGGCCATGTACCATGGCCGAACCCATGGCCCATAGTTTTTTATTTTAAAAACCTCATTTCCACCCATTTAAAACCTTGTTTAAAATGCTAACGAAAAATCCACTTAATTACCATTAACCTTCTCCATTAATTTCCATACTTTTATAACCATTAAATATATCATTCCATCACCATAGGGTTCGGCCATACACCATGGCCGAACCCATGGTTCATGATTCACCTTCATTCACCATTTTTGGAGGCTATTAAATCATTTACATATCCCATGATTTTTCTTGTTTAAAAACCTCTTTAAAAATCATTAATTTTTACTCAATAACATCTTGACATCATTAGATTACCCTTTCATGGTTTTTAATCCCAAAACCCTATTTAAATTTCTTAATTGCTCATCATGGGGTTCGGCCATACTACATGGCCAAACCCTATGGCCTAAATTTCCTTCAAACACCCATACTTCCATACTTAATTAATCTTAATAGTGTCCATAATGTCTATTTATTTTCCTTAATTTATCTCTCCCATTTCATCCATTTCTCATCTTATCATTGGATGTATCTTAGATCTAAGGCCCATAACATTTGTGGCCATCATTCATTCTAAGAAATGGATTCCATAAACACTTCTTAACCTTTTAAAAAAAATATAAATTCTTGTTTAAGAATTTCTTACCACACCGGCGACTCCTCCGGCCTTTCTTTCTCCTTTTGATTTCCTTAGCCCTTTCTCTTCTTCTTCTCCTTGTTGTTCGACCACTATGTGCTTGATCAAGATGGAGTCTCCAGGGTTAGGGTTCGACTAAGGTAGGGTTAGATTTTGAGAGAGGGAGAGGGGAGGAGGGGATGGAAAATTATCTCAAGCTTTGGTCTTGGGATGGTCGGCCAACACTTGGGTTCTTCTTTCCTTTCTTCTAAGTTTATTCTCCTTCTTTTTCCTTGGATGGGTTCGGCAATGAGAGGGAGGAGGTGTGGAAGAGAGTGAGATGAGAGAGGGCTTGAGAGGTGAGGTGGAAACTACCCCAATCTTGGTTCCTTAGACCATACACTTCCATGATGGCCTTCACCCACCAAGTATGGGCTCCCTTGTCCTTGGTGATGGTGGTTTAGACCAAACCACCACCAAGCCAATGGCTTGGTCTCTTTGTGAGGGAGTGGTTTGGTCTTCCTCCCTTTGACCCCTTGACCATATGATGAGAGGTATGGGTCCTCATACCTCGAGTGGTGGTGGTTGAGATGAAACCACCACCTTAAGTCCATGGTTTCTTTTGTGTTTCTTTGGGTGGTTTCAATGGGATGAAACCACCCTTTGACTTGTCCCTTTGACTTATTCATTGATTTAGGTTAATTAATTCTCATTTAATTTAATTCCATTAAATTCTTTCTCTAAGAAATCCAACCATGGTTGACCAAGTCAACCATGGTGGACGGCCCCCACCAACACCTATCCTACCCGCCACCTCACTTGATGAGGTGGAGGTGGGCCCCATTCGGCCATGTCACTTAAACCCCATTAATCTTAACTTAGATGATTTAAAATAATTTAATCAACTTTATCTACTTAATCCTCCTTAGTCCCCTTAACCTATCCATGGTTGACCAAGTCAACCATGATGGTCGGCCCCACCTTTTCCTTGGTCCACACGCCACCTCACTTGGTGAGGTGGAGGTGGGCCCCACTTGGTTATGCCATCTTAATCATCTCATCATTAACTTAGGTGGCTTAATTCCAATTCAACCCATTTCAATCAATTGGGTCACTATTGGGCCCATGGCCCAATTAAATTATTTTTTAACATTTACCTTAGAGCTTGAATCATTTTTGACCCATTGGGTCCCAAATGGTTATCGGGCCCACTTTGAACATTATTGACCCCTTAAATGAATTCCATCCAATCCATGGTCCATTGGACCATACTTGGGCCTTTGCCCCAATATTTGATCTATTTAACATCCATAACATCAAAATTCCAATTTTTCCATCATTAAATAGATAACATCCATATATATGTTGATTTAAAAATTCGGGCTATTACAGCCACCATGGTTGACTTGGTCAACCATGGGTGAGTTCATGGGTGAGTTCAAAAGGGTTAAGTGAAGAGAGTTGAATTAAGGAATTAATTAAGAAATAAATTCTAAGTCTTGAGTTAAGAGTTACATAGGTGAGTTCAAATCAAGATTGAGTTGAATGGGAAGTGAGTTCACAAATGAGTCACATGGAAGTTGAAGAGACTTAAATGAGTCAAAGAGGGAGGTGGAGGGTTTCCATCTCATGCAAACCCTAGACAAAAATCGTTGGGAAGGGGGAGAAAGCCAAGTGTAAGCCATGTGTCTCCTTGGTTAACCAAGGGACACATGGGAAAGACCAAGATGTAAAGAGGGTGGTTGGGAGTTTAGGGCTTACACAAGACACCTTCCTTGGCCGATCCTCTCCAGACAAAAAAGAGTGAGAGACTTTCATCTCATCCTCTCCCTCTCTCCCTCTCTCTAAATCCTAAGGCCGATCCTCTCTTTGAGATAGAGAAGTTAGAATTTCATTTTATCCTCTCTCTCTCTCTCCCTTTCTCGAACTACACCACCATGGGCAATCCTTCCATTGAGACTTTCCTCTCTTTTCCTCACTCTCTCAATCAACACCTTGGCCGAAGACTCCATTAAAGATCAAGGAGGTTTTCAATCTCTCTTCCTCCCATTTTGGCTCTAGACTTGGAGGAAGGACAAGGACAAAGGAAGGAGAAGGACGGAGGAGCAAAATCAGACCTAAAGAAACAGAGGAGACGCGGAATAGGGATGTTTTGTTTAACAAGGGTTATTGATTAAAAAAAAGGCTAAGGAAACCATGGTTTCGGTTATGGAATGGCCGAAACCATGGGGTTCTATTTCGGATTGAAAAGATTGGCCGAAACGTTATGGGCCATGGAATGTAAAAGAAAAATCCATCCCAGAAGATGGTTAAGCATTTGGAATAAAAGGAATATACCCAAAACCTTGTTGGTGGGTAAGATAGGTTGTATAAATGAAGTTATGATAATGAGACTATGGTAATACATGATTAAATGGATGACAACATGTATGTTAAGTATAAGGAATGAAGTTCATAAGAAAATGATCAAAGAACATGGTTCGGTCCCTTGCATGGCTGAACCCTATTTTTTATATATGGATCATTTGAGGACTCAAGGAAAGACAAGATGAGGTTCGGCCATGTTGTATGGAAGAACCCCATGGATGATTTTTATGGATCTAGATATGTTTTAAATGATTAACTATGGACTATCAAATTAAGAAATGAGATGATGAAAAGAGAGAACCAACATGGCCGAACCCCATGAATGACTTTTATGGACCTAGATATGTTTTAAATGATTAACTATGGACTATCAAATTAAGAAATGAGATGATGAAACATGGCCGAACCCCATGAATGACTTTTATGGACCTAGGTGATATAAAATGGAAAGAGGAAGAAGAGGAAAACGAAGAACCATGGGTTCGGCCATGTTGTATGGCCTGAACCCCATGGATGATTTTTATGGATCAAGATATGTTTTAAATGATTAACTATGGACTATCAAATTAAGAAATGAGATGATGAAAAGAGAGAACCATGGGTTCGGCCATGTTGTATGGCCGAACCCCATGAATGACTTTTATGACCTAGGTGTTCTTATCAAGTTAAATGATTAACTATGGAATATTAGATTAAGAAATAAAGAAATGAATGATGATTGACTCGGATTGGTTAAAATAAACAAGGACTAAAAAGAGGATCAAGAAAACAAAAAAATGAGGTTTGGCCATGTTATATGGCCGAACCCCATTGATGGGTTTTTATGGACTTAAACACTTTTCAGCCATGATGTATGGCCGAACCCCCTTGGGGGTCATAACCAGTTTAAGGACTATGATCGTAAATGGAAATGAACATGGGATGATGTAGGCGATGATGGAAATCAAATGGATCACCAAATTGATTTATATATGTGTTAAATGTAATAACGTAACAGGATTTGACAAACTGGTGTACGATCGGCTTTGACGTGATCGGTGGTCGGTTTTGAAGAAAACGCAAGGATACAATACTTGGACATTGGTAGGATTCCTACCTTGTTGACACACTTGGACTTCTGTATATGTGATGATTTTTATTTCTATGTGCTATGATCTATTGTTGGTATCAAAGTGCTATGTTTTAAGAATGGGATTTCAATGCTATTATGTAATATGAAATAACATGTGTACACTTACATCTCATGCATGGCATGGGAGGGATCATATGAGGGGAATCCACGCTCCATTCGGATATCCGATAAACAAAAGTGGGGAGGGATCCGCACTGATTCCAATTGAGATATGGTATATGATGTTTGAAATGAAAGAGGAGTCCACGCTCCTTTCGGTCGGACCGATAAGGAATTCGTGGGGAGTCATGACAATGAATACCTTGATGTGGCTTGTACATCAAGAGGATTATTTATGTGATTGAGATATCGTTGATGGGTGGGAAATCATGGCATACGACACCCATGGCATGGCATTGACTTGCATGATTTTGACATTATGTATCTATTATGATTTTTATACTAATACATGTGTTTGACCCTACTCGGAATACCTACTGGGCGCGTTGACTAACGCCCTACTTCTACCTTAGATGATGATACAGGGAATGAACAGAACGAAGGACGCGAAAGGAGCCAAGCTTAGGAGCTTGGATAATTTAGACTTACTTTATTTAATTTTATTTTCGGACAATGTAATTTGAGTTATTCGTATTTTGGGACTGTAATAACTTAGAACTATCTTGCTATGGTTTGGTTATAATTTTGGACATTTGAACTTAAGATTAATTATTTATGTTATGGACTTCCTTGCTTAAAAATGGATAGGGTTAGTAATTTTAATCTCATATTAATTCTGCATTGCGCTTATTCCGAAAGTATAGCCTTATCGCGTGTAAACCATTTTAGTGGACTTAGTCCAAGCACCCGTATGGTTGGCCAGTTAAGGGCAGTGTTTTGGAAGCTCGGACTTAGCTCGCGTCGTGGCGTCCCACTCTATCTCACTCTTTATTTTTTAAAAAAAATAGACTTTGATTTTCGGCGAGTGAAAAAGAGAGGGGCGTTACAATTGGTATCAGAGCGAAACTGGAAGTATGAACCTTTCAAAGTAAGATTAAGACAGTATCATGTCTCACTGACAAGATAAGAATCCCCGTAATAGCCTGGATTTTCAATGCAATAATTATATTGGCTATTATCTATTTTAATTGTTAAAAAAATTAAGATTTATAGTTGGAATGGATGTTAGATGGATAAAATTTGGGGCAATGGCCCAAGTATGGTCCAATGGATCATGGATAGGTAAATGTGGTCAATTGGGTCAAATGTCCAATTGGGACCCAATGGGTTAAGATGAATTGATGATTAGGGTAAATGGGTAAGGAATGGATTTAATTGGGTCATGGACCCAATTAAGATCAAATGCATGGGGTCCACCTCATCAAGTGAGCTTGCAAGTGTATGAGGTAATATCAAAGTAGCATAGACAAGTGGGACCCAACTCCACCTCATCAAGTGAGGTGGCGTGTGGACTAAGGCACATGTGGGGCCGGCCACCATGGTTGACTTGGTCAACCATGGGTAAGTTCAAAGGTGAGTCCAAGAGGATTAAGTGAAGTGAGTGGAGTTAAGGAATTAATTAATTAAAAATAAATTCAAGTGCTTGAGTTAGGAGAATGAGTTTTATTTAAGTTAAGTGAGTTGGATGGGTGGTGAGTCACATGGAAGATGAAGGGATTTTAGTGAGTCAAAGGGGAGGTGGAGGGTTTCCATCTCAATGGAAACCCTAGACACAAAAACGTTGGAAAGGGTGTGTGTGCCAAGTGTAAGGCATGTGTCCTCTTGGTTAGCCAAGGGACACATGGGAAAGACTCCACATTGATGAGGGTGGTTGGGAGGTGAGGTCTTATCCAAGAAACCCTAAGACAAGATGGAAAGGGCTCATCTCAACCCTCCCTTGGTTGATCCTCCTTGAGACCAAAAGAATTAGAGAGTGTTCCATCTCATTCACTCTCTCTCCCTCTCACCAAAACCCTAGGGCCGACCTCTCCCCTTGAGACAAAAGAACTTAAGAGTTTCCTCCTATTCTCTCCTCCTCTCCCTCTCTCAAACCTTCACCTAGGCCGAACCCTCTCTTAGGGTTTTCATCTCAAACCCTCTCCCTCTCAAGCAACACTCTTTGGCCGAAGATCAATGAGGAAGAAGAAAAGACTAAGGAAGGAGAAGATCGGAGGAGCAAAACGGAACGAAAGAAAACGGAGGAGTCACGGAATCGGTATGTATTGGTTAACAAGGTTTATAAATTAAAAGGAGGTTAAGGGAACCATGGTTTCGACTATGGAATGGCCGAAACCATGGGGTTCCATTTCAGATTGGAGAGTTGGCCAAAATGTTATGGGCCATGGATTTAAAATCCATCCAAGAAACATCAATGTGAAGGTCAAGTATTTGGAGTGACAAAACCCTAATCTTGTTAATGGGTAAGTTAGGTGATGCAAATAAAAATGGTGATGAGGAAAACTATGACATGCATTGTTAAATATGAGAAATAACCAAAGAAATAGTTCGGCCCTTGCATGGCCGAACCCTAATCTTGATATACATAAGGACCTTATGCATGTTCAATATAAGGAATGGAGAATGATCAAAGGTCATGGTTTGACCCTTGCTTGGCCGAACCCTAGATTTTATAAGGATCATTGAGGACAAAAGGAATTGGATGAGGTTCGGCCATGATGCATGGCTGAACCCCATCAAACGATTTAATCATGGATATGTAATTTTTAAGAGGAAATGATGAACCATAGGGTTCGGTCATGTTGTATGGCTGAACCCCATGGAAGAATGTTGGTGATTTTAAACGGGTTCTAAAGGATGAAAATGAGAGAAGGATGTTTATGGATTTTAATACATTTTTCATGATGAACCATGGCCAACAAGCTAAGAAATAAATGGAAATGGAGAACCATGGGTTCGGCCATGTTGTATGGCCGAACCCCATGGATCATTTTTGTGGGATCTAAGTATGCGTAAATGAACTAAGTGATTAACTATGAAAAGATGGCTAAGATGAGACAAAATAAAAAGTAAAGAACCATGGGTTCGGCCATGTTGTATGGCCGAACCCCATGAAGGACTTTTCATGGACCTAAGTGTATGATTAAACCCCATGGAGGGATTTTGTTTATGGATCTAATATTTGTAAATGATTTAAGAAAGGAGATGATGAAAATGAGACATCATGGGTTCGGCCATGTTGTATGGCCGAACCCCATGAATCAATTTTATGAACATTTTGTGGATCCATGCATGTTTAAGAAATTAAATGATTAACTATGGGTGATCAAGCTAAGAAACAAAAGAAAAAAAGAAATGATGATGGAATGGAAGAACCATGGGTTCGGCGATGTTGTATGGCCGAAGCCCATGGAGGATATTTTATGGACTTAAGTTGTTTAGCAAGTTAGATGATTAACAAGGTAATGTTGGATTGGTTAAAAATAAGCAAGGACCAAAGGGAAGGGGGATCAAAACCAAAAAGGGTGAGGTGCGGCCATGTTGTATGGCCGAACCCCACCAACGCATTTTGTGGACATAAAACAATTTCAGCCCTAAGTTATGGCCGAAACCCCTTGAGGGTCTTAATCGGGCTAAGGACTATAACCATATGTGGAAAATGAACATGGAATGATGGGGATCAAATGGTCATCGTTTTGATCTATTTTATGTGTAATAAGATAGCGAGATTTCACAAACGGGAGTACGATCGGCTTGTCGCGATCGGTGAGCGATTTTTGGACGAAAACGCAAGGACACGATAATTGGTCGTTGGTAGGATTCCTACCTTATTGAAAACCATGGAATATGTATATATGATGTTTTTACTTCTATGTTAATTTCGGTATCAAAGTACTGCGTTTCAACTATGGGATTTTAATGCTATGATGTTTATTATTATATAGCATGTTTGCACTTGCATCTCATGCATGGCATGAGAGGGAACAAATGAGGGGAGTTCACGCTCCATTCGGATTTCCGATAAACAATCACGGGGAGGAATCCACGCTGATTCCAAAGGATGTATAATTGAATTGTAAGCAGAGTCCACGCTCCATTCGGTGGGACCGATAAGACATTAGTGGGGAGAGATATACTGTGTTTGAAATGTGACCAGAGTCCACGCCTCGTTCTGTGGGACCGTTAAGGCATTTGTGGGGAGTCATGACAATACCTTGATGTGCACTATCCATCAAGAGGATTTACTAAGTGATTGTGATATGGATGATATGTGGGATTCATGGCATATGACACCCATGGCATGGCATTGACTTGCATGGTTTTGATATTATATGTATCTATGTGATTTTTATACTAACCCATGTGTTTGACCCTAGTCGGAGTACCTAGTGAGTGTGTTGTCTAACGTCCTACTTCTATCTTAGATGATGACACAGGAAATTGACGGAGCAAAGGACGCGATCGGAGCCAAGCTTAGGAGCTTAGATAATCTAGTTTCATTTTATTTAAGTTTATTTATGGACAATGTAATTTGAGTAGTTAGTATTTGAGACTGTAATAGCTTAGACTATTTGCTATGGTTTGGATTTTAATTTTGGACACTTTAACTTAAGATGATTATTATTAAGTGATGAACTTCCTTGCTATTTAAAATTGGATAGGTTAGGAGTCTATTATAATTCCTCATTACATTTATTCCGCAAGCTTAGCCTTGATGCGTGTGAACCATTTTAGTGGGCTTAATCCACATACACGTATGGTTGC